>JAEOAD010000026.1:18872500-19472500 GCA_036365145.1 Orientallactaga sibirica | reverse complement strand
GCCACCATGGACATTAAATGTATAGTTTGGGTTTTTTTTAGTTTATGCAAACATTTTTATTGAACATTTACCATGTGCCAGCACTGGGGTAATACATAGGAAATATAATGATAAACAGCACATGTAAGCCCAGTTTATACTCTAGTTTCAAATCTCCTTTGGACCTCTGTTTTTTATTTATTTGAGAGTGACACATAAGCACAGAGATAAAAAAGGGAGGGAGGGAGGGAGAGAGAGAGAGAGAGAATGGGTGCACCAGGGCATCCAACCACTGCAAATTAACTCCAGATGCATGTGCCACCTTGTGCATCTGGCTTACGTGAGTATTGGGGAATCGAACCTCGAACCAGGGTCCTTAGGCTTCACAGGCAAGTGCTTAACTGCTAAGCCATCTCTCCAACCCTATACTACTTTTTTTTTGTTGTTGTTTTTTGTTTTTCGAGGTATGGTCTCACTCTGGCCCAGGCTGACCTGGCAAGTCTCAGGGTGGCCTTAACTCATGGCGATCCTCCTATCTGCCTCCAACCCTATACTACTTTTTATAAGAGAGAGAGGGGGAGACAGAGATTGGTGTGCCAGGGCCTTCAGCCACTACAATCGAATTCTAGAGATGCATATGCCACCTTGTGCACGTGTGACCTTGTATATCTGGCTTATGTGGGATCTGGAGAGTCAAAAATCTGGGATCCTTTGGCTTCACAGGCAAGCAAGCACCTTAACTGCTAAGCTATCTCTCCAGTCCACCACATTTTTTTAAAATTGGCAACTTCTTTAATTGTAGACAATATCCCATGGTACTTCCTTTCCTCTCCCCACTTTCCCCTTTGAAACTTCACTCTCCATCATATCTCCCCCCAATCAGTCTGTTTCCAGTTTGATGTCATCATCTTTTCCTCCTATTATAATGGTCTTGTGTAGGTAGCGTCAGGCACTGTGAGGACAGGGATATCCAGGCCATTATAGTTTTTTTAATGGTCATAGTGTTTTCATTTATGAGGGGAATTTCTGGGTCATAGTGATAACTTTGTGCTTAACTTTTATAGGAACTGCCAATCGGTTTGCCAAAGCTACTGAACTATTTTGCATTTCCAACAGCAGCATGCGAAGATGTGTTTTTGTTTTTTCTTTTGTTTTTTGAGGTAGGGTCGCTCTAGCCCAGGCTGACCTGGAATTCACTATGTAGTCTCAGAGTGGCCTCGAACTCAAGGCAATCCTTCTATCTCTGCGTCTCAAGTGCTGGGATTAAAGGCGTGTGCCACCGCACCTGGCCCCTGTTTTTGTTTTGTTTTAGTTTTGGTTTTTATAATGGGTCTTGTTCTTTAGCCTCTTAGGCTCAATCTGAGGCCGAGGAGATGGCTCAACAGTTAAAGGGGCTTACTTGCAAATACTGACATCCCAGGTTCAATTCCACAGCTACACACATAAACCTAGACAGGTTTTTGGACAATGTAAGACACCCTAGTTCATTCATATTGTCCCTCTCTCTCTCTCTCTCTCTCTCTCTCTCTCTCTCTCTCTCACACACACACACACACACACACACATGCATGCAAAATTTAAAAAAAACTCTCAATAATTTCGAATCACTTTTCCAACTGCTGGTAGCCTAGGCATGTGCCACCCCACCTGGTAATATGTGAGGGTGTCTTTTATCCCATTTCCTTGCCAGTTAGTACTTGGGATGATATGTCATCCTTGGTGTGGAGTGGTATCTCACTGTGGTTTTGATGAGGAGCCCTTTCATGGCTAATGATGTTAGAAGTTCATCTTAATATTTTTGGAGCCTGGATAATAATAGGCATTATTAAGTCTCATAGGAATAACTTACCGATACATAAACGAATGCTAGAAAGCAATAAACTGGCTTTAAAAACAAAAAAAATTTTTTTGAGTTTTATAATTGTTTTCTAAAAGTACACTCAAGTGGTTAGGCTGTGTTTATTGTTTCCTGGGTACTAAACACTGTTCTGAATGCTTATATTGTAAGCCTTTATTGTCTTTTTTTTTTTTTTTTTTTTTTTACCTTTGAAGCAAATTCTTTTACTATTTACTCTGTTCAGAGTCACATGGCTAGTAAATGATAGGCCTTGGCCATCTGGTGTATTAACAGTATTTTGAAGAGTGATTTCATGCACAGTACATACTATAGTGTCCTTTCTTTGTTCATAAAAATCTAGTCTTTTGTGCTGGGCATGGTGTCGTATACCTTTAATCTCAGCACTGGGATGCAGACGTAGGAGGATCTCCTGAGTTTGAGCCCACCCTGAAAGTACATAGTGAATTCCAGTTCAGCCCAGACTAGACTGAGACCCTGCCTTGAAAAACAAAAGGCAAAGACAAAAATCTAGGGCTGTAGAGATGGCTTAGCGGTTAAGGAGCTTGCCTGCAAAGCCTAAGGACCTATGTTTGAGGCAAGTGCAAGATCACACATGTCCACTGTGTAGCACAAGCCTCTGGAGTTTGATTGCAGTGTCTGAGGGGTCTGGCACGCTAATTCTTACTTCTCTCTAAGATAAAAAGATCTAGTCTTTCATTGCGTCAGAAATTAAGAGTGGCATGTGGATTCTTAGGGTATAATTTGCTCCCCTTCTCCCTTTTCCCTGGAGAGCTGTTTCCATGCTCTAGAATAGATCTGTGTAGAATATTAATGGTTTCACTACTCGCTAGTAATTTGCTGTGTTAAGACTTTATTATATATTTTGGGGAGATAATGTTACTTTACATAACAAAAATATTTATTTATTTATTTATTTATTTATTTATTTATTTATTTATTTATTTATTTTTCAAGGTAGGGTCTCACTCTAGCCCAGGCTGACCTGGAATTCACTAATTCAGAATGTAGTCTCAGGTTGGCCTCGAACTCATTATGATCCTCCTCCCTCTCCTTCCCGAGTGCTGGGATTGAAGACATGCGCCACCACACCTGGCATATATAACAAAAATATAGATAAGTAGTTATCATCAATTTATTTCTCTTTCTAACAAGAATTTCCACTGGGGACTGAAGAGATAGCCAAGGGATTAAACTTGTTTGCAAGGCCTGATGACCTGGGTTTGTTTCCTCAGTACCCACATAAATCCAGGTGACTGAGTGGCACATGCATCTGGAGTTTGGTTGCATTGGTTAGAGGCCTTGGTGTGCCTATTCTCTCTGTGTCTCTGTCTCTCTCTCAAGTAAATAAAAAATATTTAAAAATTAAAAAATAAAAAAAGAAAACATATCATGCATGTCTGATAGGACAATTTCTGGTATTTAAGAAAATTGATAGTACTAAATGAATATATTGAATTTTAGAAAAGAGGTCTGGTATAGTGGCACATACCTTTGGCCCCAGTCACTTGGGAGGCTGACAAGGAAAGATGACAAGATTGACATCAGTCTGGACAACTTAGTGAGACTGTCTCAAAATAAAAGTGCTGGTGCATAGTTCAGTAGTAAAGTACTTAGTATGCATGAGGCCCTGGGTTCAATCCCCAGAACTGCAAAGAAGGGGAGGGGGCAGAGAGAAAAATAAAATCCAATGTTCATTGCTGTTTGTTTTTGTTTTGTTATTCAAGGCCAGGGTATCACTTCCAGTCCAGGATGATCTGGAATTCTATAGCTCCAGGATGGCAAACTCATTTCCTTCTACATCAGCCTTCCAAGTGCTGGGATTAAAAGGTGTGCACCACTATGCCCATGGGGCCATTGTTCATTTAAAAAAAAAAACAAAAAGCATTCCAGTGCTGGAGAGATTGCTCAGTGGTTAAGGTGCTTGCCTTCAAAGCCTAATGACCCAGGTTAAGTTTCCTAGTACCCACATAAAGCCCAATGAACAAAGTGGTGCATACATTTGGAGTTCGTTTGCAGTGGCAAGAGGCCCTCGTGTGCCCATTCTCTCTCCTCTCTCTGTTTCCAAATAAATAAATGAATGAATAAAATAAAATGAACAAAAATTTGGGGGCTGAAGAGATGGCTTGGCCATTAAGGCTTTTTCTTGTAAAACCAAAGGACCCTGGTTCTATTCCCAGAACTCACGTAAAGCTGGATGCCCAAGTGGCACATGTGTCTAGAGTTTATTTGCAGTGGCTAGAGGCCCTGGAAGGCCCGTTTTCCCTCCTTCTGTCCTTCCCTCTCTCCCTCCCTTCCTCTGTCTCTCAAATAAAATATAAAAAAAATTTTTTTTAGAAAATTTTCCATTTGGAATTGGCATAGCTCAGTGGTAGAAAGTGTGCTTAACATGTTTGAGATTCTAGGTTGAATCCCATCCCACTCACCCCTCATCTCCAACAGAATCTTAAAATTGCACCACAGTTTCCCCATGGATTTGCCATTTGTAAGATGACATCCGGAAGTATGGAGTAAATGATGAGTACATTGCATTGTTTTATACACTATCCAATCTGTAGTAAGAACTCATTACGTTTTTCCATTAGTTTTGCCTTTATTCAAGGACCCTTGTTGTAATATTCTGAAATTATTCTTTTTTCTGGGGGTGGGGGTGGGGGGCTTTCGAGGTAGGGTTTCACCCTAGTCCAGGCTGACCTGGAACTCACTATGTATACTCAGGGTGGCCTCGAACTTATGGTGATCCTCCTACTTCTGCCTCCCGAGTTCTGGGATTAAAGGCGTGCGCCACCACGTCTGGCTCTGGAATTCTTTTGTAGTATGTAATTAATTGGTCTTTATGTATGTGGCCTTGTAAAGATTTTTATGAAGGCTAAATAGTAAAATCCTAGGTTGTGACTTACATTGCCACTCTCATCAACTTTGGTTGATGTCTCTGTAGCTATCTATACTGGTGGTGCAGTGAAGCTTAGTTGCCAGTGAGGCTCTACGTGGTCCTCTTTTTCCTCAGTAGGGTACACCTGGAACCTGGTTTGCCTGAGCTCAGGTCATGTCTTCTCTCCTTACCCTGGAGGAGGCTCCTGCTGGGCTTATGGTTCACTCTTTCTCACCGTTTGTCGCATGCTGCTGCTGCTTGCTGCCCTTTTCCTTCTCCTACTTGTCATGTCCTTCAGCTATGCTATCCCTGTGTTCTTTCCTTGGTAGAAGGTGTCATCTTGAATCATCAGCTGTAACATTTGTTTCTTCATGTCTACCTACATAAAAACTCTGTCCTTGCTGGGTGTGGTGTCACACGCCTTTAATCCCAGACCTGGAGAGGCAGACGTAGAAGGATTGCTGTGAGTTCAAGGCCAGCCTGAGACTATATAGTAAATTCTAGGTCAGCCTGGGCTAGAGAGACACCCTAACTTATAAAACCAAAAAACAATACAAAACTCCGTCCTTGCTGAGTGTGGTGGCACACGCCTTTAATCTCAGCACTCGGGAGGCAGAGGTAGAAGGATTGCTGTGAGTTCAAGGCCAGCCTGGACTACATAGTGAATTCTAGGTCAGCCTGGGCTAGAGCAGGACCCTACCTCAAAAAAAATTTAAAAATAAAACTTCTGTCCTTTATTCACTCATATCTGTGTTAATGTCTTTCTTTGGTCCTTGGTGATCCCTATTCATAGATGGTGTTTGTTTTTAGAGACAGCCATTTGCTGTGTATCCTAGGCTGATTTTGAACTCTTCTCTCCCAAAGCCTGGGATTATCATCCTGGGATATTATATCTGACTTCAAAGAATTTTACTTAAGGGTTTAGAAGGTCTGCCTAACCAACATTTGGATCGCCCTCTGAATCTATCTGCTCTAACCTTACCTAGACTCCTAGGCTCCAGTTGTCAGCCAGCCCTAGTCTGGTGGGTACTGTACACTCTTCCATTGCTCCCTCATATCACTTTGCACAGAACTGCAGTTCTCCCCTTTCTGAGCTGTAGGTATGTTCTGTACTCTATACCCTGCTCAAAATTCCTCATTGACTTTTCTTGTAAGTTGCTTCTCCCTACCCCCTTACCCTTTTTCACCCTATTCTGGATTTTTAATTTCTTTATAATTTTTTTCTTTCTATTCTTCAACAGTTTCATACATATATATTGTAATTTGACCATATTGACACACCCATTACCTTATCCCCCTCCCATAGCATTAGAGAGAATGACTTTTTCCCCTAACGAACAGCACCTCAGAGAGAAATGGGGCCTCGTGGACCCTTCTCACATTCACGATGGAATGTTGACTGGCCTTATTTGTGCAAGTCTTGAGCAGGTCAGCACAGTTGTTGTGAACTCATGAGGTCAGCTGCCATGCATTGCCATAGTATCCCTCCCCACCCACAGCTCTTATGATCTTCCCCCATTTCCTTACTGTTGCATGAGGCTTGGGGAGGAATGAAAGAGATTTCCCATATAGGGACATAAGAACTTCTTTTTAGTATTTTGAACTGTTCACCACCTCTTTTGAAACAAAATCTTCAGGTGGGCGTGGTGGCACACGCCTTTCATCCCAGCACTCGGAGGTAGGGGTAGGAGGATAGCCATGAGTTCGAGGCCACCCTGAGATTACACAGTGAATTCCAAGTCAGCCTGAGCTAGAGTGAGACCCTACCTCGAAAAACAAAAACAATAACAAAGAGAAAAAAACAAACAAAAAACTAAACCTTCAATGTGGCCTTTTAAGTTTTTTATCATTTCATTCCTTTTGGGGTAGTTTGCATTTTAGCTTCCCTGATGTGAATGAGTGCCACCCTTGAGCCAGTGCTGCTACTTTTCTCCTTCTAGATGACACCTTCAACCCTTTTTTTTCATTGGATTGTTTATTTACTTTGGGGGTTAAGATAGAGTCTCATTCTAGCCTGGGATAACCTGGAACTCACTGTGTAGTTCCAGGCTGGCCTCCAGTGCACAGCAGACCTCCTACCTCTGCCTCTCCAGTGTTAGGACTAAAGGTGTATTTCACCACACTCAGCTGGATTGTTTATTTAATTATTTAATTGGCATGTATTAATTGTATATGATGTTGAAGATTACATAAGGACATTTGCAGATATATGTAAGGTACTTTGAGCATAGGTCCTTTACCACCTTCCCTCCCTTTCCTTCCCTTTTCCAAGCACTCCTAATCATTGTTTATACATTACAAAAATGTTCCTGTTGAGTTCCAGTGGTAATTTTACTTTGAGGTGTCTGAGAGGATTAGGACTTTTGCATATTTTCCAATGCCAGTGGCATAATGGCTGGCAGAGGAATCCTGCAGTAAACATTTGTTTGGAGCATAGTGGGGCCACTTCTAAGGCAGGGTCTCATCTGTAGCCAAGGCTGGCCTATAACATACAGAAGCTCTCCTGCCTTGGAGTGCAGAAAATACAAGCATGAGCTACCACATCTGGCTGACATTTAATAACTCTTGAGCCTTTTTTTGGTGGGTATAATAGTATTAACATTCTATTCATTGGTGCCTTTAAAATGTACTCTGAGCCGGGCATGGTGGTGTAGCTGGGAGGTTGAGGTAGGAGGATTGTCATGAGGCCAGCCTGGGTTTTATTGAGTTTCAAGTCAGCATGGTCTACAGTTGAGACCCTGCTTTAAAACGTAACAGCAACTATATATATTCTGGAAAAATGAGCAAAAACCCTTATCAAAATACTTTTTGCTTTCAGATAGTACTTTGCTTGTATTCATAGAGAAAATTGATTATTTCCTTTATTTAGTTACAGCCAAGTTCTACGTCTGAATCTATGGATCAACTACTAAGCAAAAATAGAGAGGGAGAAAAATCAAGAGACTTGATTAAAGACAAAATTGAACCAAGTGCTAAGGATGCTTTCATTGACAATAGTAGCAGCAACTGCACCAGTGGCAGCAGCAAGCCGAACAGCCCCAGCATTTCTCCTTCGGTAATTAGTAATGTGGAGCACAAAAGAGGGCCTGAGGTCACATCCCAAGGGGTGCAGACTTCTAGTCCAGCCTGTAAACAAGAGAAAGATGACAAAGAGGAGAAGAAAGACGCAGCCGAGTGAGTAACCTGGAATTTAGCACATCTTCTTATTCAAGTAACTTTGTTGAAGGTATTCTGTTCTTTCAAATTGAGTCTACTTGGACTTTGACAATGCTTTCTAAGTAGCTGTTACTTACAGTTGGTCTATAAAAATCTTGTGTGAATATGATAATTGAATTCTCTGCCCTTTCCAAGTCATTTGTGTACCATGGGTGGGTATATTTTTCTTTTCTTTTTTTTTTTAAATTGTTTTGTTTATTTTTGGAGAGAGACACAGAGAGGGAGAGGGAGACAGAGATGGGCGCGCCAGCAGTCTCTCATCTGCTGTGAACGAAATCCTGATGTGTGCGCCCCCTTGTGGGCAAGTGCGGCATTGCACCCTTGCGTCACTTTGCATCTGGCTAAACGTGGGACCTGGAGATTGGAACCGGGTTCTTCGGCTTAGCAGGCAGGTGCCTTAACAGCTAAGCCATCTCTCCAGCCCTTTTTCTTATCTTTTAAAAAATTAATTTATTTACTTGCAATCAGAGAGAGAGACAGACAGACAGACAGACAGATAGAGAATGGGCATACCAGGGCCTCTAGCCACTGCAAATGAACTCCAGACACATGTGCCCCTTGTGCATTTGGCTTACGTGGGTCCTGGGAATCATATCTGGGTCCTTTGGCTTTGCAGGCAAATGCCTTAACCATTAAGCCATCTCTCCAGCCCTTTTTGTTTTGTTTTTGCGAGGTAGGGTCTCACTCTGGTCCAGGCTGACCTGGAATTAACTATGTAGTCTCAGGGTGGCCTTGAACTCTCAGCGATCCTCCTACCTCTGCCTCCCGAGTGCTGGGATTAAAGGCGTGTGCCACCACGCCCGGCTCCGTCAATATTTTTAAAACACATTTTCTATAAATCTACAAAAGTTGAAAAGTTACAATTTTGGGGCCCTGTTTCCTCTAAACACTTGCCTAGTTTTCATTTGATGTTCTGTGAGGACTAAGCACTTGTCCATTTGAAAAGAATGCAGTGTCTGATACCTGCAGTTGAAGAAGCACTTCCTATCCAAAACTAATGTTGTTTTTTAAATATTGTGTGTGTGTGTGTGTGTGTGTGTGTGTGTGTATTTATTTATTTATTTATTTGTAAGGAAGTGCGGGGAGGAGGGGAGGAGAACGGGCATGCCAGGACTTCGAGCCACTACTGATGAACTCAGATACATGTGCCACCTTGTGCATCTGGCTTATTTGGGTCCTGGGGAATTGAACCTTTGGTTCTTTGGTTTTGCAGGCAAGCACTTTAACCACTAAGCCATATCTCCAGCCTGCAACAAATGTTTTATTTTTTGTTCTGATTTGTTAGTCTTTTTCTTATTTTTTATTAATATTAATTATGTACATCAGAAATAGTAAATACTTAATTACATGGAATTTAATGGAATAGCCTGAAACCCTAAACACTGTTTATGTTCTGTGTACCAAAGAATCTAGCTATACCTAAACTTTTAAAAATCGATTTATTTTTTAGAGATACAGAGAAAGAGAATTGGTGTACCAGGGTCTCAGCCACTGCAATTGAACTCCAGATGCTTGCATCACCTAGTGAGCATGTACAACCTTGCCTCACCTTTGTGCGTCTGGCTTATTTGGGGTCTGCAGAGTAGAACATGGGTCCTTAGGCTTCGCAGGCAAGAGCTTTAACCGCTAAGCCATCTGTCTATAACCCCATACCTGAACTTTTGAATTGGCAGCTTGATAAGTTGACTTAGGCTTCATTCTTGATTTAAAGCAAAAAAATTTTATTAGAGCCATCATTTTCCCCAAGTTATATCATGTAAAAAATACCTCTTAGCCAGGCGTGGTGGCACACAAAGCTTTAATCCCAGCACTCAGGAGGCAGAGGTAAGAAGATCAGTGTGAGTTCCGACCACCCTGAGAATACATAATGAATTCCAGGTCAACCTGGGCTAGAGCAAGACCCTACTTCGATAAACCAAACAAAACTTTTGGAAGTACGGGCCAACAATTTGTACTTGTAATCCTAAGGCTGGGAGGTGTGACCAGAGGATCCCTGCAACTTGCTGGCTAGCTAGTCAAACTAAATTGCAGAACTCATTGAGAAATGCTGTTTCAACAAATAAGGTGAGATGGGTATGGTGGCTCATGCCTTTAATACCAGCCCATGGGAGGCAGAGGTAGGAAGATCACTGTGAGTTTGAGGCTACCCCAAGACTGCATAGTGAATTCCAGGTCAACCTGAGCTAGAGTAAGACTCTATCCCCGAAAACAAAAATTGGTGGAGAATGATAGAGGAAGACATACAGTGTTGACCTTTGGCCTCACGTATCTGTATTCATACTCACACAAACACAAAAAATAATCTTGGACTGGAGAGATGGCTCCCTGGTTAAGATGCTTGCCTGCAAAGCTTAACAATCCAGGTTTGATTCCCTAGTACCCATGTAAAGCCAGATGAACAAAGTGGAGCATGCATCTGAAGTTCATTTGCAGTGGCTAGAGGTCCTGGACAGATGGTTTAGTGGGTAAGGTGAGTGCCTGTGAAGCCTAAGGACCCAGGTTAAACTCCCCAGAATCTAAGTAACTAGGCTCACAAGGTGGTACATGCATATGGAGTTCAGTTGCAGTGGATAGAGGCCCTGGCACGCCAATTCTCTTGCTCCCTCATAAAATAAATAAATAATAAAATAAAAGAATCTTGTCACATTGAAAATTACTGTATTTGCTAGCCAGGCATTGTAGAGTACTCCTTTAATCCCAGCACTCAGGAGGCTGATGTTGGAGAATTGCCATGAAATTGATGCTATTTTGGGTTAGAGTGACCTCTAGGTCAGATAGAATAAGACCATGCTTCCCACCTGCCAAAAATATCCATCCTACTGGGCTAGGAATATTGCTGAAAGGTTAAAGGTGCTTACTTGCAAATCCCCAGCCACCCATAGAAAACCACTGAATGTGCATTCATTTGCAGCGGCATGCTTATACACATACATACACACTTGCATTTTTTTACACATGTGCATTTTTTTCCCCAAGGTAGGGTCTCCCTCTATCCCAGGCTGACATGGAATTTACTATGTAGTCTCAGGGTGGCCTTGAACTTACAGCAATCCTCCTACCTCTGTCTCTTCAGTGATGGGATTAAAGGTGTGAGTGACCATGCCCAGCTTTTGTGTTTGCTTTTAAGAGGTAGGGTCTCACTTTTTTATTATCTCACTTATTTATTCATTTTTATTTATTTGAGAGAGGGAAAGAATGGGTGCCCCTCCAACCACTCCAAATGAACTCCATATGCATGTGCCCACTTGTGCCATCTGTCTTACGTGGGTCCTGGGGAGTCGATCCAAGGTCCTTTGGCTTTGTAGGCAAACGCCTTAACTGCTAAGCCATCTCTTCAGCCTTGTTTTGTTTTGCTTTTTGAAGTAGGGTCTCACTGTAGCCCAGGCTGGCCTTGAACTCACAGTGATCCTCCTATCTTTGCCTCCGCAGTATTGGGATTAAAAGCATGGATCACTATGCCCAGCATGTCTTTTTTTTTTTTTTTTTTGATTTTTCGAGGTAGGGTCTCACTCCAGCTCATCCAGCTCAGGCTGACCTGGAACCCACTATGTAGTCTTGGGTGGTCTGGAACTCACATTTCTCCTACCTCTGCCTCCCGAGTGCTGGGATTAAAGGCCTGAGCCACCACGCCTGGTTCCAGCATGTCTTTTTAAAAACAAAATTAAAAAAAAAATCTGCATACTATGAGTTGGTATATTAAATAGTGCTTTTAAGAACATTTTGCAAGCTTTTCAGCTTAACTATGTGTTGATTGCCTTTGAGAGAAGCAGTCTTTCTTTTTTTCCCAATTTGTCCTTGTAAGGCTGTCTTCTTTATAAGATTAATTAGTGGGCATCAAGTTATGTGTATGTTTCAGTAACAATTAATGATCTTGTGAGAGTTGTTTAAATCTGTTATATATTAGCAATCTTTTAAAAGTTCATAGTTATGGAAAAGTTTTGAGAAGTATAAATTACATAAATATTTCACTGGCCTGCATATGTTTTTTCTGCTTTAGGCAAGTTAAGAAGTCAACATTGAATCCCAATGCAAAAGAGTTCAACCCTAGGTCTTTTTCTCAGGTAAGTTTGTTACTGTTTTGAGGTAGTGTATTGGTCTCTTTATCAACCATGCCACTAAATTCAGTTGTCATACTTAGCAGCTTTCTTTTTCTGGTGTGTTTTGTCATCAGATGTGATTTGAAACAAAGCTCTGATTCAAAATGGATTACTAGCTGAACTGTCAAGACTCAAATACTCAACTTTTACTGAGTTATTTTGTTTGTTTTGTTCAAGGTGTTTTATGTTTTTTCCCTCTAGCCTAGGCTGACCTAAAACTCATTTTGTCGCTTCAGGGTGGCCTTGAACTTATTCATAGCTGTCCTCCTAACTTAGCCTTCAGAGTACAAAGATTAAATCCATTTGTCACTATGTTTCTTTCCTCCCTCCCACCCACCCCTGTGGTTTTTGTTTTTGGGTTTTTTTTTGGTATTTCTAGGTAGGGTCTCTCTTTAATCCGGTGGAATTCACTACTAGACTGAGAGTGGCCTTAAACTCACAATCCTCTACCTCTGCCTTCCGAGTGCTGTGATTGAAGAAATGTACTACCATACCTGGCAAGATGATGATGATGATTTTGTTGTTTTGTTTTTAAAGGTAGGGTCCCTCTTTAGCCCAGGCTGACCTGGAATTCACTGTGTAGTCTCAGGCTGGTCTCAAACTGATAGCAATCCTCTTACCTCAGCTTCCCAAATTCTGGGATTAAATTGTGCACCACCACACCTGCCTATCAAGTGCTGGGATTAAAGCTGTGTGCCACCATGCCCTGCCTTTTTTTTTTTTTTTTTTTTTTTTTTTTTTTTTTGAGAGACGAGAGAGAGAGAGAATGGGCGTGCCAACAGCCTCTCAGCCGCTGTGAACAAACTCCAAATGCCTGTGCCCCCTTGGGGGCAAGTGCGGCACTGCGCCCTTGCATCACTTTGCATCTGGCTGAACTTGGGACCTGGAGATTGGAACCAGCATTCTTAGGCTTAGCGGGCAGGTGCCTTAACCGCTAAGCCATCTCTCCAGCCCCTGGCTGGCTTTTTTAAAGTTTACTTAAAAATATTTTCTTGGGCTGGGAGATTGCTCAACAATTAAAAGCACTTGCTGAGGGCTGGAGAGATGGCTTAGCGTTTAAGGTGCCTGCCTCCTAAGCCTAAGAACGCCAGTTCAATCTCCAGGTCCCACATTTAGCCAGATGCAAAGGGCGCAATGCTGCACTTGCCCACAAGGGGGTGCACTCATCTGGATTTCGTTCACAGCTGCTGAGAGGCTGCTGGCACGTCCCCCCCACCCCCGCCGTGTCTCTCTCCAAAATAAAAAAGAAAAAAAAAATTGCTGAGCTGGGTGTGGTGGTGCACACCTTTAATCCCAGCACTTGGGAGGCTGAGGTAGGAGGATTGCCACGAGTTCCAGGCCACCCTGAGACTACAGGTAAGCCTGGGCCAGAGTGAGACCCTACCTCAAATATCCAAAAAAAAACCAGAATGGATTGATTCCCCATTAATAGCGTAAAGCCAGGTGTACAAAGTGGTGCATGAATCTGGATTTGGCTTGTAGTGGCAAAAGGTCCTGGAGTGCACATATACATATTCTCATTCATATTCATTCTCTATTTCATTATCTGTGTGTATGTCATTCACTGTGTTCTGCAAATAAACAATTTTCTCACAAAAAATAAAAACATGTACAAAATATAGAAATGCTTCTTCTTGTAAGGTGTGGTGGCACTCACTTGTAATCCCAGCCCTTGGGAGATGGGAGCTTATTGCCAGGCTGGGTTACATAGATTCTTTCTAAAGATACTAGCTTTTTATCCCAGCACAT
Organism: Orientallactaga sibirica; assembly: GCA_036365145.1. Classification (NCBI taxonomy): domain Eukaryota; kingdom Metazoa; phylum Chordata; class Mammalia; order Rodentia; family Dipodidae; genus Orientallactaga; species Orientallactaga sibirica. The sequence goes on along the minus strand of JAEOAD010000026.1, from coordinate 19,458,732 downwards.
ACATAGTGAATTCCAGATCAACCTGAGCTAGAGTGAGACCCTGCCTCAAAAAACCAAAAAAAAAAAAAAAGGGGGGGATTTTAGCTCTCTACCAGAGTATTGTTTTTATGACTTTTGTGGTTGGTTGATTTATTTATTTATTTTATTGTTGTTTTTAAAAATATTTTATTTTTATTTGACAGAGAGGAAGAGAGAAAAGAATGGGCACGCCAGGCCTCCAGCCACTGCAAATGAACTCCAGATGCATACAAAAGTTGAAAAGTTACAATTTTGGGGCCCTGTTTCCTCTAAACACTTGCCTAGTTTTCATTTGATGTTCTGTGAGGACTAAGCACTTGTCCATTTGAAAAGAATGCAGTGTCTGATACCTGCAGTTGAAGAAGCACTTCCTATCCAAAACTAATGTTGTTTTTAAATATTGTGTGTGTGTGTGTGTGTGTGTGTGTGTGTGTATTTATTTATTTATTTATTTGTTTATTTAATTTATTTATTTATTTATTTATTTATTTATTTGTAAGAGGAGGGGAGGAGGGGAGGAGAACGGGCATGCCAGGACTTCGAGCCACTACTGATGAACTCAGATACATGTGCCACCTTGTGCATCTGGCTTATTTGGGTCCTGGGGAATTGAACCTTTGGTTCTTTGGTTTTTACAGGCAAGCACTTTAACCACTAAGCCATATCTCAGCCTGCAACAAATGTTTTATTTTTTGTTCTGATTTGTTAGTCTTTTTCTTATTTTTATTAATATTAATTATGTACATCAGAAATAGTAAATACTTAATTACATGGAATTTAATGGAATAGCCTGAAACCCTAATCACTGTTTATGTTCTGTGTACCAAAGAATCTAGCTATACCTAAACTTTTAAAAATCGATTTATTTTTAGAGATACAGAGAAAGAGAATTGGTGTACCAGGGTCTCAGCCACTGCAATTGAACTCAGATGCTTGCATCACCTAGTGAGCATGTACAACCTTGCCTCACCTTTGTGCGTCTGGCTTATTTGGGGTCTGCAGAGTAGAACATGGGTCCTTAGGGCTTCGCAGGCAAGAGCTTTAACCGCTAAGCCATCTGTCTATAACCCCATACCTGAACTTTTGAATTGGCAGCTTGATAAGTTGACTTAGGCTTCATTCTTGATTTAAAGCAAAAAAATTTTATTAGAGCCATCATTTTCCCCAAGTTATATCATGTAAAAAATACCTCTTAGCCAGGCGTGGTGGCACACAAAGCTTTAATCCCAGCACTCAGGAGGCAGAGGTAAGATCAGTGTGAGTTCCGACCACCCTGAGAATACATAATGAATTCCAGGTCAACCTGGGCTAGAGCAAGACCCTACTTCGATAAACCAAACAAAACTTTTGGAAGTACGGGCCAACAATTTGTACTTGTAATCCTAAGGCTGGGAGGTGTGACCAGAGGATCCCTGCAACTTGCTGGCTAGCTAGTCAAACTAAATTGCAGAACTCATTGAGAAATGCTGTTTCAACAAATAAGATGAGATGGGTATGGTGGCTCATGCCTTTAATACCAGCCCATGGGAGGCAGAGGTAGGAAGATCACTGTGAGTTTGAGGCTACCCCAAGACTGCATAGTGAATTCCAGGTCAACCTGAGCTAGAGTAAGACTCTACCCCCGAAAACAAAAATTGGTGGAGAATGATAGAGGAAGACATACAGTGTTGACCTTTGGCCTCACATATCTGTATTCATACTCACACAAACACAAAAAAGAATCTTGGACTGGAGAGATGGCTCCCTGGTTAAGATGCTTGCCTGCAAAGCTTAACAATCCAGGTTTGATTCCCTAGTACCCATGTAAAGCCAGATGAACAAAGTGGAGCATGCATCTGAAGTTCATTTGCAGTGGCTAGAGGTCCTGGACAGATGGTTTAGTGGGTAAGGTGATTGCCTGTGAAGCCTAAGGACCCAGGTTAAACTCCCCAGAATCTAAGTAACTAGGCTCACAAGGTGGTACATGCATATGGAGTTCAGTTGCAGTGGATAGAGGCCCTGGCACGCCAATTCTCTTGCTCCTCATAAAATAAATAAATAATAAAATAAAAGAATCTTGTCACATTGAAAATTACTGTATTTGCTAGCCAGGCATTGTAGAGTACTCCTTTAATCCCAGCACTCAGGAAGCTGATGTTGGAGAATTGCCATGAAATTGATGCTATTTTGGGTTAGAGTGACCTCTAGGTCAGATAGAATAAGACCATGCTTCCCACCTGCCAAAAATATCCATCCTACTGGGCTAGGAATATTGCTGAAAGGTTAAAGGTGCTTACTTGCAAATCCCCAGCCACCCATAGAAAACCACTGAATGTGCATTCATTTGCAGCGGCATGCTTATACACATACATACACACTTGCATTTTTTTACACATGTGCATTTTTTTCCCCAAGGTAGGGTCTCCCTCTATCCCAGGCTGACATGGAATTTACTATGTAGTCTCAGGGTGGCCTTGAACTTATAGCAATCCTCCTACCTCTGTCTCTTCAGTGATGGGATTAAAGGTGTGAGTGACCATGCCCAGCTTTTGTGTTTGCTTTTAAGAGGTAGGGTCTCACTTTTTTATTATCTCACTTATTTATTCATTTTTATTTATTTGAGAGAGAGAAAGAATGGGTGCCCCTCCAACCACTGCAAATGAACTCCATATGCATGTGCCCACTTGTGCCATCTGTCTTACGTGGGTCCTGGGGAGTCGATCCAAGGTCCTTTGGCTTTGTAGGCAAACGCCTTAACTGCTAAGCCATCTCTTCAGCCTTGTTTTGTTTTGTTTTTTTGAAGTAGGGTCTCACTGTAGCCCAGGCTGGCCTTGAACTCACAGTGATCCTCCTATCTTTGCCTCCGCAGTATTGGGATTAAAAGCATGGATCACTATGCCTAGCATGTCTTTTTTTTTTTTTTTTTTTTTTTTTTTTTTGATTTTTCGAGGTAGGGTCTCACTCCAGCTCATCCAGCTCAGGCTGACCTGGAACCCACTATGTAGTCTTGGGTGGTCTGGAACTCACATTTCTCCTACCTCTGCCTCCCGAGTGCTGGGATTAAAGGCCTGAGCCACCACGTCTGGTTCCAGCATGTCTTTTTAAAAACAAAATTTAAAAAAAAATCTGCATACTATGAGTTGGTATATTAAATAGTGCTTTTAAGAACATTTTGCAAGCTTTTCAGCTTAACTATGTGTTGATTGCCTTTGAGAGAAGCAGTCTTTCTTTTTTTCCCCAATTTGTCCTTGTAAGGCTGTCTTCTTTATAAGATTAATTAGTGGGCATCAAGTTATGTGTATGTTTCAGTAACAATTAATGATCTTGTGAGAGTTGTTTAAATCTGTTATATATTAGCAATCTTTTAAAAGTTCATAGTTATGGAAAAGTTTTGAGAAGTATAAATTACATAAATATTTCACTGGCCTGCATATGTTTTTTCTGCTTTAGGCAAGTTAAGAAGTCAACATTGAATCCCAATGCAAAAGAGTTCAACCCTAGGTCTTTTTCTCAGGTAAGTTTGTTACTGTTTTGAGGTAGTGTATTGGTCTCTTTATCAACCATGCCACTAAATTCAGTTGTCATACTTAGCAGCTTTCTTTTTCTGGTGTGTTTTGTCATCAGATGTGATTTGAAACAAAGCTCTGATTCAAAATGGATTACTAGCTGAACTGTCAAGACTCAAATACTCAACTTTTACTGAGTTATTTTGTTTGTTTTGTTCAAGGTGTTTTATGTTTTTTCCCTCTAGCCTAGGCTGACCTAAAACTCATTTTGTCGCTTCAGGGTGGCCTTGAACTTATTCATAGCTGTCCTCCTAACTTAGCCTTCGGAGTACAAAGATTAAATCCATTTGTCACTATGTTTCTTTCCTCCCTCCCACCCACCCCCATGGTTTTTTTTTTTGGGTTTTTTTTTTTTTTTTTTTTGGTATTTCTAGGTAGGGTCTCTCTTTAATCCGGTGGAATTCACTACTAGACTGAGAGTGGCCTTAAACTCACAATCCTCTACCTCTGCCTTCCGAGTGCTGTGATTGAAGAAATGTACTACCATACCTGGCAAGATGATGATGATGATTTTGTTGTTTTGTTTTTAAAGGTAGGGTCCCTCTTTAGCCCAGGCTGACCTGGAATTCACTGTGTAGTCTCAGGCTGGTCTCAAACTGATAGCAATCCTCTTACCTCAGCTTCCCAAATTCTGGGATTAAAATTGTGCACCACCACACCTGCCTATCAAGTGCTGGGATTAAAGCTGTGTGCCACCATGCCCTGCTTTTTTTTTTTTTTTTTTTTTTTTTTTTGAGACGAGAGAGAGAATGGGCGTGCCAACAGCCTCTCAGCCGCTGTGAACAAACTCAAATGCCTGCGCCCCCTTGTGGGCAAGTGCGGCACTGCGCCCTTGCATCACTTTGCATCTGGCTGAACTTGGGACCTGGAGATTGGAACCAGCGTTCTTAGGCTTAGCGGGCAGGTGCCTTAACCGCTAAGCCATCTCTCCAGCCCCTGGCTTTTTTTTTAAGTTTACTTAAAAATATTTTCTTGGGCTGGGGAGATTGCTCAACAATTAAAAGCACTTGCTGAGGGCTGGAGAGATGGCTTAGCGTTTAAGGTGCCTGCCTCCTAAGCCTAAGAACGCCAGTTCCAATCTCCAGGTCCCACATTTAGCCAGATGCAAAGGGCGCAATGCTGCACTTGCCCACAAGGGGGTGCACTCATCTGGATTTCGTTCACAGCTGCTGAGAGGCTGCTGGCACGTCCCCCCCACCCCCGCCGTGTCTCTCTCCAAAATAAAAAAGAAAAAAAAAATTGCTGAGCTGGGTGTGGTGGTGCACACCTTTAATCCCAGCACTTGGGAGGCTGAGGCAGGAGGATTGCCACGAGTTCCAGGCCACCCTGAGACTACAGGTAAGCCTGGGCCAGAGTGAGACCCTACCTCAAATATCCAAAAAAAACCCAGAATGGATTGATTCCCCATTAATAGCGTAAAGCCAGGTGTACAAAGTGGTGCATGAATCTGGATTTGGCTTGTAGTGGCAAAAGGTCCTGGAGTGCACATATACATATTCTCATTCATATTCATTCTCTATTTCATTATCTGTGTGTATGTCAGTCACTGTGTTCTGCAAATAAACAATTTTCTCACAAAAAATAAAAACATGTACAAAATATAGAAATGCTTCTTCTTGTAAGGTGTGGTGGCACTCACTTGTAATCCCAGCCCTTGGGAGATGGGAGCTTATTGCCAGGCTGGGTTACATAGATTCTTTCTAAAGATACTAGCTTTTTATCCCAGCACATACATAGTGAATTCCAGATCAACCTGAGCTAGAGTGAGACCCTACCTCAAAAAAACAAAAAAAAAAAGGGGGGGGGGGATTTTAGCTCTCTACCAGAGTATTGTTTTTATGACTTTTGTGGTTGGTTGATTTATTTATTTATTTTATTGTTGTTTTTAAAAATATTTTATTTTTATTTGACAGAGAGGAAGAGAGAGAAAGAATGGGCACGCCAGGGCCTCCAGCCACTGCAAATGAACTCCAGATGCATGCGCCCTCTTGTGCATCTGGCTTATGTGGGTCCTGTGGAATCGAACCGGGGTCCTTTGGCTTTGCAGGCAAACGCCTTAAACCACTAAGCCATCCCTCTAGCCCTTATTTATTTATTTATTTATTTACTTACTTACTTACTTACTTATTTTGGTTTTTCCAGGTAGGGTCTCGCTCTTGCTCAGGCTGACCTGGAATTCACTATGTAGTCTCAGGGTGGCCTTGAACTCACAGTAATCCTCCTGCCTCTGCCTCCCATGTGCTGGGATTAAAGGCGTGTGCCACCACACCCAGCTTACTTTATTTTTTAAATTATTTATCTATCTATCTATCTATCTATCTATTTATTTGAGAGAACAGGTACTTCAGGACCTCTAGCAACTGCAAACGAACTCTAGACACATGCACCACCTTGTGCATATGACTTACATGAGTACTAGGGAATTGAACCTGGGTCTTTTGGCTTTGCTGGCAAGCACTGTAACTGCTAAGCCTTCTCTCCAGCCATTTTCTTTTCTTATTTATTCAAGAGAGAGAACAAGGCAGAGGAAGAGAGACAGAGGGAGAAAGAACGAGCGTGCAGGGGCCTCTAGCCACTGCAGACGAACTTCAGATGCATGTGCCCCCTTGTGCATCTGGCTTACATGGGTCCTGGAGAGTCGAACCAGGATCCTTTGGCTTTGCAGGCAAATGCCTTAACCTCTAAGCCATCTTTCCAACCCTGTTTTTTAAAAATATTTTAAAGAAATACTTTATTTATTTGAGAGCGAAAGAGGCAAATAGAGAGAATGGGCACATCAGGGCCTCTAGCCACTGCATATGAAGTCCAGATGCATGCACCACCTTGTGCATCTGGCTTACATGGACACTGGGGAATCAAACCTGGGTCCTTAGGCTTTGCAGGCAAGCACCTTAGCCACAGCCAAATCCCTATCCTAGTTTTAATGTTTTTCTTTTATTTCTTTGCAAGCAGAGATACAGCAAAAAGAGACAGACAGAGGCAGACCAGGGCCTCCAGTCATAAATTGATGTTTTTTTTTTTTTTTTTTCTTTTTGAGATAGGGTCCCACTCTAGCCCAACCTGACCTTGAATTCACTCTGTAGTCCCAGGCTGTCCTCCAACTTAGAACGATCGTCCTACCTCTGCTGTGACTTTTAGGGAGCCGGGCGTGTTGGTGCATGCCTTTAATCCCAGCTCTCAGGAGGCAGAGGTAGGAGGATTGCTGTGAATTTGAGGCCAGCCTGAGACTACATAATGAATTCCAGGTCAGCCAAAGTGAGACCTTACATCGAAAATCCCCTCCCAAAAAGTACATAGGGACTGGGAGAGATAGCTTAGCAGTTAAGGTGTTTGCCTGCAAAGTCAAAGGATCCTGGTTTGATTCTTCAGGACCCACTTAAGCCAGATGCACAAGTGGGTGCATGCTTCTGGAATTCGTTTGCAGCAGCTGGAGGCCCTGTCATGCCCATTCTCCCCCCCCCCCGCCTCTTTCTTTCATAAATAAATAAATACATACATACATAAATAAAATCTACATAGGTCTAGAGGGATGGCTTAGCGCTTAAGGTGCTTGCCTACAAAGTCAAAGGACCCAGGTTCAATTCCCCAGTACCCAAAGCCAGGCGTGGTGGCACATGCCTTTAATCCCAGCATTTGGGAGGCAGAGGTAGGAGGATCACTGTGAGTTCGAGGCCACCCTGAGACTACATAGTTGAGTGAAACCCTACCTTGAAAAACAAACAACAACAACAAAAAAAAAAACCAATTCCCCAGGACCCATGTAATCCACATGCACAAGGTGGTGGCACATGCATTTGGGGTTTGTTTGCAGCGGCTAGAGGCCCTCGCATATCCCCCTCTCTCTGCCTCTTTCCTTCTCTTTCCCTCTCAAATAAGTAAATAAAATAAATATATATAGTTGTCAAATAAAAAAAATTAAATATAATAAAAGTTTTTAAATCACAATGGTGTGGTGACACATAACTTTATTCCTAGCAGTTAGGAGTCTGAGATAGGAAGATTGCTGTGAGTCTGAGGCTAGCCTTGGCTATAGTGAGAAACTGCTTCAAAACTGGAAAAGAAGAAACTGGAAAATTATTTACCCAATTACATTAGTAGCTGACTTTTCACCTTGAGGTAGTTTAATGTTATTTTTATTTTCATAGCCAAAGCCTTCTACTACCCCAACTTCACCTCGTCCTCAAGCACAACCTAGCCCATCTATGGTGGGTCATCAACAGCCAACTCCAGTTTATACTCAACCTGTCTGTTTTGCACCAAATATGATGTATCCAGTCCCAGTGAGCCCAGGAGTGCAAGTAAGTCATAGAATTGCCTATTCACTTGTTCCCCTCCCCACACATTTTTGTATTTGGTGTTAACTACAGGCCTGGGTGGCATACAGAAATGTTTGGAAAAGGGATCCTTTCCCAGATTTAGTATATTCTTACTATATGCACCTGAATCTGAGAAGAGCTGCTGCTGAGAAAACAGCTTACATTTACTGTGGACTGGAGTTAGTTGTGGGTTGTTTTTTGGTTTTTCGAGGTAGGGTCTCACTCCAGCCCAGGCTGACCTGGAATTCACAGTGTTGTCTCAGGATGGCCTTGAACTCACAAGGATCCTTCTACCTCTGCTTAGGATTAAAGGCATGCACCATCATGCCCGGCTAGTTGCGGGTTTTCTTTTAGTTTTTAATAAGTCAAAATCAGGAAACCTCAGAGAAAGCTTTCTTGCCACTTCTAATTAAAGAGGGTGATAGGTAGATATACATTGTTTTCATAAGAATCTAATGTTTTGTTTTTTTTAATTTTCTCAAGCCTTTATACCCCATACCCATGACGCCTATGCCAGTGAACCAAGCCAAGACATATAGAGCAGGTAAAGGTGAGAATAATCCTGCCTGTGTTTGCTTGTAGTCTGCATGCTGCATGAATTAGGGGCACAATATACAATTACTTGTTGGTTTCAAGTTTGATTTGTAGTCTATGTGTTCACTTTTGATGACCAACATGACGTATTCAGATGAATTTATTTTTGTTCTTTTTTGAGGTAGGGTCTTGCTCTAGCCCAGGCTAACCTATAATTCACTATGTAGTCTCAGGGTGGCCTCAAATTCATAGTGATACTCCTACTATTGCCCTCCTAAATACTGGGACCATGTACATCACCATGGCAGGCCACATTAATTTTTATGAATAAAAGGTAGGGTAGGGACTGTAGAGATGATTTACCCATTAAGGCGGTTGCCTACAAAGCCTAAGGAAGAAGGTTTAATTTCTCAGTACCCATATAAGCCAAATGCACAAGGTGGCACAGTGGCTACAAGACCTGGCATGCCCATTCATTCTCACTCTCATCCTCCTTCCCTCCCTCATTGATGTCAACAAGTAAAATAAGTAAAATTTTTTTTGAGTAAAATTTTTTTTTTTTTTTTTTCCGAGGTAGGGTCTCACTCTAGTCCAGGCTGACCTGGAATTAACTATGTAGTCTCAGGGTGGCCTCGAACTCTCGGCGATCCTCCTACCTCTGCCTCCTGAGTGCTAGGATTAAAGGCGTGCACCACCACGCCCGGCGAGTAAAATGTTTTTTAATGTGGGTGTAAAAAACATTATGCTAAAATCAAAACAAAAAAAATACTACTACTTTTAGCTGGGTGTGGTGGCACATGCTTTTAATCCCAGCACTCAGGAGGCTGATGGCCATCTGGGATAGGAATACACACTTCTTTTTTTTTTTGGGTCCAGTTTTTGATGTAGCCTCTCATTCTAGCCCACTTATTTGTAGTCCCAGGCTGACCTCAGACTCACAGCCAGTGAGTGATTTGTCTGCCTCTGCCTCCTAAGTGCTGGAATTAAAGATGTGCACCACCACGCCCCATGACACTTACATTTTTAAGCCAGGCATGGTGGTAATTCACTACTTGGGAGATTTAGAGGGAGAAGGATCAGGAGTCTAAGGTCATCATTGGTTACATCTGAGTTCCAATGTCATCTTGGGCTATGTGACCCTCTTCTCAAAACTAAAAGTGGAGCCGGATGTGATGGTGCACGCCTTTAATCCCAGCACTTGGGAGGCAGAAGTAGGAGGATCGCTGCGAGTTTGAGTCCATAGTTGATTCCAGATCAACCTGGAACAGAGTGAGACCCTACCTGGAAAAAAAAAAAACAAAACAAAACAAAAGCCACCTCAAAACTAAAAGGGGAAGAAGTACTCATTGGTTGTGATTGGTTGGTATCTTCTTCCAAAAGAAACTGTAAACCTTTAAAAAAATTTTTTTCAGGGCATAGTGGCACATGCCTTTAATTCCAGCACTTAGAGGTAGGAGGATTGCTGTGTGTTTGAGGCCAACCTGGGGCTACAGACTCAGTTCCAAGTTAGCTTGAGCTAGAGTGAATCCTTACCTTTAAAAAAAAAAAAAAAGAGGCTGGAGAAATGGCTTAGCCGTTAAGGCATTTGCCTGTGAAGCCTAAGGACCCAGAAGCACATGGTGCCACATGCATTTCTAGTTAGTTTGCAGTGGCTAGAGGTTCTGGCATACCCATTCTCTCTCTCTCTCCCTCTCTTTCTCAAATAAATAAAAATTATTTTTTTAAAAAAATTATTATTTTTCAAATATTTTATGTATTTATTTGAGAGGGAGAATGGGCACACCAGCACCTTCAGCTGCTGCAAACAAACTCCAGAAGCATGTGCCACTTTGTGCATCTGGCTTAACATGGGTCCTGGGGAATTAAACATGGGTCCTTTGGCTTTGCAGGCAAACACCTTAACCACTAAGCCATCCCTCCAGCCCTAAAAAATATTTTTTTGCATGTTTTTTTTTAAAGTTTTTTTATTATTATTTATTTATTTGAGAGCGACAGACAGAGAGAAAGAGGCAGAGAGTGAGAGCACACCATAGCCTCCAGCCACTGCAAATGAACTCCAGATGCATGCGCCACCTTGTGCATCTGGCTTACATGGGTACTGGGGAATTGAGCCTCGAACTGGGGTCCTTAGGCTTCTCAGGCAAGCACTTAATAACCACCCTTTTGCATGTTTTGTGTGTGCATTCACACATGTATGCCTGGGCCTCTTTCCACTGTAAATTAACACCAGACATTTTTGCTACTTTGTCGTCCCCCCCCTCCGAGGTAGGCTCTTGCTCTAGCCTGGACTACCTGGAATTCACTATGTAGTCTCAGACTTGCCTCGAACTCATGGCAATCTTTCTACCTCTGCCTTCGAAGTGCTGAGATTCAAGGCATGTGGAAACACACCCAGCCATTTTTGCCACTTTTTAATCTGGTTTATGTGAATAATTTGGGTATTCAATCCCTGGTTATCAGGCTTTCAAGCAAGTGCCTTTATCCATTTACTGAGCCCAGTTGTGTAGTTTTTGACCTGAACTCTAATTTGAAGCTAAATTTGAAAGAGGTTTTGTGGTTTTTAAAAATTTTTTTTGTATTGACAGCTTCTATATTTACATACAAAAAACACATATTTCCCTCCCCCCATTCCACTTTATAACTACAATCTCCATCATATCCCCTCCCTCTCTCCATTAGTCTCTCCTTTAATTTGATGTCATTATCTTTTTCTTCTATTTTTGAGGGTCTTATGAAGGTATTGCTAGGCACTGCAAGGTCATGGATATCAAGACCAATTTCTGTCTGGGCAGTTGCATTGTAAGAAGTCATACCCTTCCTTTGGCTCTTCCATTCTGTCTGCCCCCTCGTCCGCAATGGTCCCTGAGCCTTGGAGGGTGTGACAGGTGTTTCAGTGCTGGGCACTCCTCCATCCCTTCTTCTCAGCACTATGTTGCCTTTTGGGGGTTTTGTGTTTTGAGAAAAGCTTTCATTTGCCCAGGTTGTCCTTGAACTCACTATGTAGTTGAGATTTTCTTTCATGGCAGGGAGGCGTGGTGGCAGCAGCATGAAACAGATGGCCCCGTTCGATCCACAGTCAGGAAGCTGAGATTGAAGAATGCTGATGCTTGGCTTGCTTTCTCCTTTTTTATTCAGCCCTAGATCCCAACCCATGGAATGCTAGACCATAGTTCTGGTGGGTCTTCCCATCTTCATTAACCTAATGCAGAAACTCCCTCACAGACATCCTCAGAAATTTGTGTCCCAAGTGATTGTAGATCCTGTCCAAGATGACAATGACTATTAAATCACAATAGGTGACAAGATTTTTGCCTATTCACAAACACTTTTTTCGTTACTGAAGATTTGAAACAAATCCTAGATATGACATTTAATTCTTACATGTGTGGTATGTATATGTGTGTGTATGCTGCTTATATCTTTACCTTTAGAATTTTTTTTCTGTTCATTTGCAAGGAGAGAAAGAGAGAGAGAAGGAAAATGAGTGTATGTGGGTGCACTGGTGCTTCCTGTAATTCCAGATGAACTCCAGACGCATTATAGGGCTGGCTTTATGTGGGTACTAGAGAATCGAACCAAGTAAACATTTCAAGCTGAGCCATCTCTCCAGCCCCTGCTTTCCCTTTAAAAAAAAAAAAAAAAAAAAAAAGTCTATTTGTTTATTTAGATGCAAACAGAATGGGCATGCCAGGTCCTCTTGCCTCTGCAATTGAACTCCAGACACCTGTGCATCTGGCCTTGCTTGGACACTGGAACCCAAGTGGTCAGGCTTTACAAGCAAGTGCCTTTAACCGCAGAGCCATCTGTCCAGCCCAATTTATTTCATTTTAGTTTTTTTAAAATTTTATTTATTTATTTATTTATTTATTTGAGAGAGACACACAAAGAAAGAGAATGGGCATCCCATGGCCTCCAGCCACTGCAAACAAAGTCCAGATGCATGTGTCACCTCGTGCACCTGGCTTACATGGGTCCTGGGGAATTGAACCTGGGTCCTTTGGCTTTGCAGGAAGCGCCTTAACCACCAAGCCATCACTACAGCCCAGTTTTTTTTTTTTTTTTGTTTGTTTGTTTTGGTTTGTTTTGTTTTTCAAGGTACGGTTTCACTCCAGTCCAGACTAACCTGGAATTCACTATGTAGTTTCAGGGTGGCCTTGAACTCATGGCAATCCTCCTACCTCTGCCCCCAGAGTGCTGGGATTAAAGGTGTGCGCCACCACACCCAACTATGAACACTTATATTAAATCTCATTTTTCCTCCTTTTTAAAATTTTTGAAGCCGGGCGTGGTGGCGCACGCCTTTAATCCCAGCACTCGGGAGGCAGAGGTAGGAGGATCGCTGAGAGTTCGAGGCCACCCTGAGACTACATAGTTAAGTCCAGGTCAGCCTGGACCAGAGTGAGACCCTACCTCGCAAAACCAAAAAAAATAAATAAATAAAATTTTTGAGTACATGTATTTTTATATATTCATTATGTTGTTGAATGTCTTCTTTTTTTTTAAACTTTTTTTTTATTATTATTATTTTTTTTTTTTTTTTTTTTTTGTTTTTCGAGGTGGGGTCTCACTCTAGTCCAGGCTGACCTGGAATTAGCTATTTAGTCTCAGGGTGGCCTCGACTCATTTTTATTAAAGGCATGCGCCACCACGCCCGGCTATTTTTTATTATTTTTTTGGAGAGAGAGACACAGAGAGGGAGAGGGAGAGAGGAAGACAGAGATGGGCGCGCCAGCAGTGTCTCAGCTGCTGTGAACAAAATCCAGATGTGTGCGCCCCCTTGTGGTCACGTGCGGCATTGCGCCCTGGCATCACTTTTCATCTGGCTAAACGTGGGACCTGGAGATTGGAGCCGCTGGAGATTGGATCCAGTGTTCTTAGGCTTAGGAGGCAGGAGCCTTAACCCCTAAGCCATCTCTCCAGCCCTTCTCCGTTTTTTTTAATGTATGTTTGTTTGTTTGTTTGTTTGTTTATTTGAGAGAGAGAGGAAGATGCAGAGAGAAAGAGAAAATGGGCGTACCAGGGCCTCCAGACGCATGCACCCCCTTGTGCATCTGGCTTACATGGGTCCTGGGGAATTGAACCTTAACCGCTAAACCATTTCCCCAGCCCCTTTGTTTACTTTTTTTGAGGTAAGGTCTCAATCTAGTTCAAGCTGCCTGGAATTCACTCTGTTGTCTCAGGGTGGCCTTGATCTCACGGCGATCTTCCTACCTCAGCCTCCAAGTGCTGGGATTAAAAGCATGCACCACCATGCCCGGCCCTGAATATCCTTTTTAAAATATATTTTGTCTGGGTGTGGTAGCACAACCACCCATTACAAACAGAATGAAAATAGGCCTGTCAGGGCCTCCTCCTGCTACAAACAAACTACATACACCTATACCATATTGTATATCTGGCTTTACATAGGTACTGGGGAATAGGCTTTGTAAGCAAGCACCTTTAACCACTGAACTATCTCTCCAGCCCTCAATTATCTTTGTTTTGTTTTTTGGGGGATTTTTTTTTTTTTTTTTTTTTTTTTTTTTGGTTTTTCAAGGTAGGGTCTCACTCTGTTCCAGGCTGACCTGGAATTAGCTATGTAGTCTCAGCGTGGCCTCGAACTCTCAGCGATCCTCCTTCTTCTGCCTCCCGAGTGCTGGGATTAAAGCGGCTTTTTGGGGGATTTTTTTTTTCCCCAATGCAAGGTCACACTGTAGTCCAAGCTGACGTGTTGCTTACTGTAGTTCCCCACTGGCCTCAAACTCACAGTGATCCTCCTACCTCTGCTGGGATCAAAGGCATGCGCTGCCGTGCCTGGTTTGATTCACCTTTTTATACAGTTTTTGTTTTGAGACTGCATCTTAAGTATAAGCCCAGGCTAGTCTCCAGTACTCTAGAACTTGCAAGCCTCCTGCTTCCACCTCCAGATTGTACACATGGTCTAACATGTCCAGTTCTATGAAATGCTTTGGATAGAAACTGCCAGGTGTTTGCTGTGTCATCTTGGCAGTGACATGTTGGCAGTTCTTTGATATGCTGTTGTTTACCTAGAACACCTTGTATGCTGTCATCTAGTATAGCTATCTTTTTTTTCTTTTGACACAGACCAAAAAGGCCTTAAAATCACTATGTAGCAAGGGTTAATCTTAAACTTTGGATACTTCTCTCTCCGTGTCCCAAATGCTGGTATGTCAGGCAGGTGCCACCAAGGCCTAATCAGTGTGCTGGGGTTTTTTTGTTGTTGTTGTTTTTGGTTTTTTTGTTTTTTTTTTTTCCAAGATAGGATCTGACCTGGAATTGACTGTAGTCCTATAGCAATCCTCCTATCTCTGCCTCCTGGATGCTGGCTTTAAAGGCATGCCCCACCACACCTGGCAGTGTTGTTTTCTAAGCCACTTTAGAGGTTCTAGGGGCTAGAGAGATGGTTTAGTGGTTAAGGCACTTGTCTACAAAGCCTAACGACCTAGGTTAGTTTTTCCAGGTCTCACGTAAGTCAGATGCACAAGGTGGCACATGCATCTGGAATTCTTTTTTTTTTTTTTTTTTTGGGGGGGGTTTTGCAAGGTAGGGTCTCACTCTGGTCCAGGCTGACCTGGAATTAACTATGTAGTCTCAGGGTGGCCTCAAACTCTCGGCGATCCTCCTACTTCTGCCTCCCGAGTGCTGGGATTAAAGGCGTGCGCCACCACGCCCGGCTTGGAGTTCTTTTGCATTGGCTACAGACCCTGGTACGTCCGTTCTCTCTCCCCCCCCCCTTCCTCTTTCCCTCTCTTTGACTCTAATAAAAATTTATTTAAAATTTTTTTATTGAGAACTTCAATAATTATAGACAATATCCCATGGTAATTCCCTCCCTCCCCCCACTTTCCCCCTTAAAACTCCACTTTCCATCATATTTCCTCCCCCTCTCAGTCATTCTATTTTATTTTGATGTCATAATCTTTTCCTCCTATTATGATGGTCTTGTATAGGTAGTGTCAGGCACTGTGAGGTCATGGATACCCAGGCCATTTTGTGTCTGGTGGAGTACGTTATAAGGGTGGTAGGCCCTTTGCCTCTTAAATTCTTTCCGCCACCTCTTCCGCAATGGACCCTGAGCCTTGGCAGGTGTATTAGAGATATTTCAGTGCTGAGCACTCCTCAGTCACTTCTTCTCAGCCCCAATGTGTTAATTTTTAATTTTTTTTTTAAAGAAGTTCTAACAGCTTGCTGTGTGGGTAGATTAATCCAGTTGAATTTGTTTTTCACATTTAGGTATAGGTCTTTTTAAATTATTTTTTAATCTTAAAACGTAGATATGGGGCCTGGGGAGATGGCTCAGCAGTTAAGGTGTTTGCCTGTGAAACCTAAGGACCCCAGTTCGATTCCTCAGATCCCTTATAAGCCAGATGTGCCAGGGGCTGCAGGCATCTAAAGTTTGTTTGCAGTGGCTGGAGGCCTGGCAATCCCCATTCTCTCCTCCTCCTCCTCCTCCTTCTTCTTCTCTCTCTCTCTCTCTGCCTCTTTCTCTCTCTCAAATAAATAAATAAACAAACAAATAGGTGTTTTTAAAGTGAGAATTAACATTAAAATTTGTATCTAACAAGACTTCCCCTGGTATCTTTTTTTTTTTTTTTTTAGGTAGGGCCTCACTCTAGCCCAGGCTAACCTGGAATTCACTATGTAGTCTCAGGCTGGTCTTGAACGCACAGCAATCCTCCTACTTTTGCCTCCCCAGTGCTGGGATTAAAGGTGTTCGCCACCATGCCCAGCTTTCCTTCATCATTTCTTTCTATTTCCACAGTTGGATCTTCTCTTCCATCAACTTCAGATGACCATTTGAAAGTAACATTTGTTTATCCCTACAATGTTCATATTTGTATGTGTTGACTTTTTTTAATTTTAATTTTATTTATTTATATGATAGAGAAAGATACAGAGAATGAATGAGCACACTAGGGCCTCCAGCCACTGCAGACAAACTCCCGGTGCATGTACCATCTTGTACATCAGATTTTGTGGGGGGGGGGGGATGGGGTTCGAGGTAGGGTCTCATTCTAGCTCAGGCTGACCTGGAATTCACTATGTAGTCTCAGGATGGCCTCGAACTCAACGATCCTCCTACCACTGCCTCCGAAGTGCTGCAATTAAAGGCATGTGCCACCATGTCCAACCAAAAAATTTTTAAATTTATTTTTATTCAAGATAGAGGGGGGGAGAGACAGAGTATGGGCACACCAGGGACTCTAGCCTCTGCAGATGAACTCCAGACGCATGTGCCACCTTGTGCATCTGGCTTATGTGGAGCCTGGAGAATTGAACCTGGGTCCTTAGGCTTTAGAATCAAGTGCCTTAACCACTAAGCTACCTCTCTAGTCAGAGAAGCAGACTTAAAGCTGCAAACATGTGGACTTAAGGCAAACTAAGGCTTTTAAGGAGAGATTAGAATAAGCTGCAAACATATGGAAAGTAGAATCTGGGAGCTTGAGTAGGGAGACTTAGGAAAAACTGGCATGACATCTGCCTGTGTTTTTTCATGTAGGGAAGTTAAGAGGGCAAATGGTGAGGCTCAAGGAAAATTGAAAGGGTAGATGTCCAAGCACAGATCAGGAGATTCAGAGGAGAAATGAGTAATGAAGAAAGTTATACTCATGGTTACTCAGAGTTTAAAGAAATTACACAGGTAGCACACCTAGAGTCAGTGAAAGCACCCACACGTTGAGTTAGTGAAAACACTCATGATAAGGGCGAAGCTAGACTCAGTGTGTACTCCTGTGGTCAGGCAGAGAACCAGAAAAGCTGAGTGGAGCCTGGCCAAGCTATTTGTCAGCTTCTACTACAGTTCTTAGAATGTATTCTCCTTCAGATAGGCAGACCAACTGAGGAAAAAGTGAATTCAAATACGTGACCTAAAGCTGGATATGGTGGCTCATTCCTTTAATCTCAGCTCTTTGGGAAGTGAGGCAGGAGAATTACTGAGTTCAATGCCAGCCTGACTTAAAGAATGAGACCCTGTCTCATATTGACAAACAAGGTGACATAGTTTTTCCTTTAGTAGTGTGTCTTTAATTACTGAGCTATAAGAGATCTTCATATATTCTGTTGAAGTCTGGTTTCACACATGTGATTCATGAATACCTTTTTTTAAATTTTTTATTTTTTGTAGATTTTCTTTTGCTTGTTAGCATGCTTTTTTAAAAATAAATAAATAAATAAAATGAACCATATCTCTCTTTTCTTTTTTGGTTTTTCGAGGTAGGATGTTACTTTAGCTCAGGCTGACCTGGAATTCACTATGTATTTTCAGAGTGTCCTTGAACTCACTATGATCCTCCTACCTCTGCCGGGATTAAAGGTATACACCACCACCCCTGGTGGTATTAGCTTTAATGACTTTGAGTTCATCTGCTTTGGATTTTTTTTCTTTGTGCTTTGAGTGTCACATCTGAGTTGTGCTCAGAGTTTCAGAGGGGGAGCCCATGATGCCTAATAGAAGAGCACCTACCCCAACATAAGTCTTGGTGCCATCCTTAGCTCTGTAACAGAGGAACAGGGAGTGTGGAGAAGTATAGTTCAGCTGGTAACATCCAGTTTTGTGAGCTGGTTTTTTTTTTTTTTTTTTTAAGTTTAGGGAGACTTAATTACTTTAAGAGAAGGAAATAGGAGATAATATGAAGAACTCTTGCCCGTGAGAAAGCAAGAAGAGGTAAAGCCCACCTAGGGACCCAAATTAGGATCTTTTTTTCTTTTAAATAGTAAACACTTTAATATTTGCTACATATAACAATATATTTGAGCCCATTAGAATAGGTGAAATTCACCAGGTGTGGTAGTACACACCTTTAATCTCATTACTTGGGAGGCAGAGGTAGGAAGATCACCATGAGTTCAAGGCCACCCTGAGACAACATAGGTCAGCCTGAGCTAGAGTGAGACCTTACCTTGAAACCCCCCACCAAAACAAACAAAAAGAATAGTTGAAATTCATAATGATGTCTGTTAATTATTAGAAAAACATGAAAAATAATAACTATATTGCCTCCAAAGTAGAAATTAGATTTTAGAACTATTTTAAAAGGTTAAAATAAGTTTAAGAGCATAGAAAAGATAAATTTGGGGCTGGGGAGATGCCTTAGTGGTTAAGGCGTTTGCCTACAAAGCCAAAGGACCCAGGTTCAATTCCCCAGGACCCATGTAAGCCAGATGCACAAGGTAGCACATGCATCTGGAGTTTGTTTGCAGTGGCTGGAGGCCCTGGCTCACTTGCTCTCTCTTCCTCTCAAGTAAAGAAATAAAATTGCCGGGTGTGGTGGCGCATGCCTTTAATCCCAGCACTTGGGAGGCAGAGGTAGGAGGATTGCTGTGAGTTCGAGGCCACCCTGAGACTACATAGTGAATTCCAGGTCAGCCTGAGCTAGAGTGAGACCCTACCTCGAAAAACCAAAAAATAAATAAATAAATAAATAAAAATAAAAATAAAGAAATAAAATTAAAAGAAAAGAGATAAATTTTGATTATATGGATAATCCATTTGTGTGTACATCTTTCAAAAAATATGAGGCCTACCAAGATAACTTAAAAACAGGACTGACTGGGCTGGAGAGATAGTGTAGCACTTAACCACTTGCCTGTGAAGCCTAAGGACCCCAGTTCAAGGCTCAATTCCCCAGTACCCATGTAATCCGGATGCACAAGGTGGCTCATATATCTAGAGCTGGTTTGCAGTGGCTGGAGGCCCTGTAGTGCCCATTCTCTATCGGCTTTCTCTCTTTCGCTCTCAAATAAATAAATAAACAAGAAAAAAAAAAGGACTGAAGGTAGTTAATGGTTCATCAGAAGACATTGCATTATAGTGAATTTAAAAGTCATCACCAAGTCCTTTGTTTTCTATATCATATTCTTCCAAAGTTTCCTTCTGTCTTGTGCTTGAGTAGGCTGTAAAATGAACTTTTTCTTTTAGAATTGCCAGTTCATTTTACATCATTTTTTATTTTCCTCTATTTATTTGAGAGAGAAAAATAGGCAGGGAAGAGAGAGAGAGAGAGAGGAGAGAGAGAGAATGGGCACATCAAGGCCTCCAGCCACTGCAAATGAACTCTGATGTGTGTGCCCCCATGTGCATCTGGCTTATATGGGTCCTGGGGAATTGAACCTGGGTCCTTTGGCTTCGCAGGCAAGCGCCTTAAACACTAAGCCATTTCTCCAACCCCATTTTGCATGTTTAATATGGTGTTATACTGAATTTCTTCGAGGGTTTTTTTGCATCTCCATTATTTCAGATATTGCCTTCAGCATAAAATCTCCCAAATTAAACATCTGCATAGTCAGGTCTTCCCTTTTCCTTCCCTCTTCCTCCCCTTCCCCCTCCGCTCTTCTTCTTCTTCTTTTTTTTTTTTTTTTTTTCTTTCTTTCGAGGTAGGGTCTTGCTCTAGCCCAGGCTGACCTGGAATTCACTATGTAGCCTCAGGGTGGCCTCACACTCCCGGTGATCCTTCTACCTCTGCCTCCCGAGTGCTGGAATTAAAGGTGTGTGCCACCACTCCCTGCCCGTTTTCTTTTCTGTTCCCCTCAGACCCTGAGAAACTGTAAGACAGGGATGGTGTCCTCGATAGCTGGCAGATGTGCCTTGCACTCTTCCTTTCTGGGTTTGTAGTTAGAAAGTTTGTTAGTAAGAGCTTCATCGCTGGCGTGGAGAGCATGATGCTCCTCTTCTAGCTTCTCAAGGGCCTTTGTATCAGAACCAAGCCGCTCCTCTACTCGCAGGAGGTCGTTGTCTTGTCTTTTCACAGTCTGAATATTTTATACTGTGCTGTCTTCCAAATCTTTTAGCCACTCTGAGCAATTTTACCCCTTGTTCAGCTGAGTTAGTTTGGACAGTGATTCAGAATGTATATGTTTTGCTTCTGATTTGACAATGTCTGTATTAGCATTCATTTTGTCCAGAAATTGTAACATTCTGAAATTTCACATTAAGGTTTCGCATCTTTTGAGAATCTTTTCACTATTCTGAATGTCATGTATGAATCCTTGTAGGCTACATATTTCTGTTCCAACTGGGTCATCAAAGACATGGATGATGTAGTTTCCTGCAGGATACTTTGAGTAGACTCAACCTTTTCTGAAATCAAAATGATTTTACTTTGAAGTTCTTGGAACTTGCTGCTTTCTATTTTCATTAATTGGTACTGGTTTTCTACCTTTGCAAACTTTTCTGACTAGTGATATGCAGACCAGGCCAGGCCCAGGCAAGTCCCCAGTGACAGCAGACTGAGGCCATTGCATATGTGTGTTGGGGGGGAGTCTGCCCCTGCCTCCACACACCTCTCAGCTCTTCCCTTACTTGCTCCATTTTTTTGGGCTCTGCAGGGACTCCCTTTGACCCTGGCTTCTTTCCTCTGACTTGTCTGGAGGCCCAGAGGACCACAAGATGGGGCTAGCTTTTCACAGGGCAGTGGGATATGGCCACTGGTGGCTCCTCCGGAAACCCCAAACTTGGTGCAACCCCAAAACCAGCCTCTTGGGCTCTCACATAGCCATCTTTGCTTGCTTCACCAAAGTCCCTGAGTCTCATGCCTCTGGCTTTCCCGTCAGCAAAACAGCTTCTAATGTGAGGATCCCCATGCACGCTGGCATGTACAGGTTGCTGGGAACCCCAAATTTGGATCATTTTATAAATTCTGAATGGGGACTGATCTAATCATCCACAGTGCCAGGATCAGGTTTAATCATTCCAGGAATCTTAATTCTAAGAAAGGGGATCTCCTGCTTAGGGAAGCACTGAAATTATTTGTGAAAAAAAACAGATCTAGGGACTACCTTTAGGCAAGAGACTCAAGAACATTCCTTGATTTTACTTTTGGGGGAACCAGTCACCTTAAACTGCCATAATCCCCCCCTCTAAAAAAGCAACCCCTGCCAGGCATGATGGCACATGCCTTTAATCCCAGCACTCAGAAGGCAGAGGTAGGAGGATCGCCATGAGTTCGAGGCCACCCTGAGAATACAGAATGCATTCCAGGTCAGCCTGGGTAGAGTGAAACCCTACTTCGAAAAACCAAAAAAGAAAAAGTGATGACATAATTCTTTCTCTCTCTCTCTCTCTCTCTCTCTTTCTTTCTTTTTTCTTTCTTTCTTTTTCTTTTTTTTTTTTTTTTTTTTTTTTTTGGCTTTTTGGCTTTTCGAGGTTGGGTCTTACTCTAGACCAGGCTGACCTGGAATTCACTATGTACTGTCAGGGTGGCCTCAAACTCATGGTGATCCTTCTACCTTTGTCTCCCAAGTGCTGGGATTAAGGGCGTGCGCCATCATGCCTGGTTCTCTCCTCTTTTTTAATTTGAGAGAGAGAGAATGGGCATGCCAATGGCCTCTGAGCTGCCGTGAACGAATGTGCGTCACTTTTGCACCTGGCTAAATGTGGGATCTGGAGATTTGAACAGGCATTCTTAGGCTTCGCAGGCAGGCGCCTTAACCACTAAGCCATCTCTCCAGCCCTACATAATCTTTCTGGTCAAGAGAATAGGTAGGTGGCTTATCAGAATTGTAGGACATATTTGGAATATTCTATCATTTCCTGAGAGAGCAGGGTTTAACATACTGGTTGCACTGTATAGCTCTGATGTCTCCAGTTGGCTTTGGCTTTTACATAGTAGGCACTTAGAAGAACAGTTACACAAAAAGCATGGATTTGTAAGTACAGGCAAAATATTATGGCCCTGGAGCAAATTTCTACCAAAAAATTTAACACACCTGAATGGAGGCCAGAGAATAGGGCTTCAAAGAGCTGCCTCAGTCGAAGGTAGCTGCCATACATATGTGACCTTGTAGTGTATTTCCTCATTTCTCTGTTGCCTAGAGTTTACAGATTTAAGTTCTTAGCAATGTCAAACCCAGGGTTTATGGATATTTAGACTCTTATAAATGGAACCCTAAAAAGCCTACGGATGTGACTTAAATATTCACCTGTGTAGGATCTCTGACTGATTTCAATCACATTGGCACATATAGCCCCTAAGCATGCCTTAGCCTGAAACAGTACTGACAAACAGACCAAAAAAGGGGGGGCAGGTGCCTGGAGAGATGGCTTAGTGGTTAAGGTACTTGAATGCGAAGCCTAAGGATCCCGGTTCGTTTCTCCAGGTCCTACGTTAGCCAGATGCACAACGTGGCGCATGCATCTGGAGTTCATTTGCAGTGGCTAGAGGCCTTGGAGCGTCCACTCTCCTCTGTCTCTAATAAATAAATAAAAATAATAAAAATATTTTTTTAAAAATCCTCTGGAGTAAGTAGGGTTCAAGTATTCCCTGTTTAAATCTGTTGGGCTGCCTGGATTAAGAAAACCATACAGTAATTCTCCACAAGCCATACAGAAACCAAACAGCGTCTACAGGTAAACATTTTATTTCCTCTAAAACCAGGAACAAACCAGAAAATATCAGATAAATGCAGTCATTCGCCAGAGTCTCTATCCATTGGGCAATTTGTTCGGTTCCAAGATAGAGAACATGTTAAAAGGTAAACGGAGCCAGGCATGGTGGCCACCCTGAAGCACATAGTGAATTCCAGGTCAGCCTAGGCTAGAGTGAGACCCTACCTCAAAAAAAACAAAAAGAAGTTGGGCTTGGTGGTGCATGCCTTGCCTTTAATCCCAGCACTCTAGAGGCAGAGGAGGCAGAGGTAGGAGGATCACTGAGAGTTCAAGGCCACCCTGAGACTATATAGTGAATTCCAGGTCAGCCTGAGCTAGAGTAAGACCCTACCTCGGGAAAAAACAAAAAAAAGATAAACGGGCCAAGTGTGATGGAGCACACCTTTAATCCCATCATTCAAGAGGCAGAGTTAAGAGGATCACTGTGAGTTTAAGGCCAGGCTAGGAGTACATATTAAATTCCAGAGTGAGGCACTACCTGGAAAAATAGAAAAAGAAAATGGGTCTCTTAAGGACCCTGCCTATACTTCTTTCTACTGAACAAGTCAAAGCCACATGGTACTTCTTGTAGAGCCGGGCTATGGCATGACACCCCATCACCATTTGCCCCTAACATGGGTCTCAGCCCTGCTGGGTGCTCTGTGGCGTTCTCCCCACTGAGCACAGGATTTTGCTTATGTGAGTGTAGTCTGTACATGGTGCATGAATGCTGTAGCCACTGGCTCAGTATGTCCTAACTAGATCTCTGAAGAACTTTGAATATTTCTGCCAAGGACAGTGAGGGCCATTGCTGATATTCAGGAAAGGTAGGGCCTTAACAGAAAGGGAGTGGAGAACCTGGATGGGAATTCAGCCATGCTAGGCGTGGCTTGGGCTTTCTCTATGAGGAGAGCAAGGGAGAGGCTAAAAGTTCAACAGTTATTCTTCCAGCTTCCTTCCCAGTTTAGCTTGATCCATACTGACATTGAGGTGAGTCTGAGTTGGTGGTCACAAATCCTGGGCTAAGTCCCCAAACACGATGATACACACAAACTCAGTACAACAATCCCAGGCAGAGTCTGCATTTCCCTTAGAGTAGCATTGCCATTAGCATTTTAAAACTCATCAATGTTAGACTGAGCAAACACAAAATATATCTTGATAAAACTCAGTGTTCTACACACACCATTTACGTTTTGCTATTTTGCTATTGGCTTTACGAGGTAAGGTTTCACTCTAGCTCAGGCTGACCTGGGATTGAAGGTATACGGCACCACAACTGGCTCATAAATTTGACAACTTCCATAACTATAGACAATAGCCCATGGTAGTTCCCTCCTTCCCCCCACTTTCCCCTCTGAAACTCCACTCTCTGTCATATCTCCTCCCCACTCAGTCTCTATTTTGATGTCATGCTCTTTTCCTCCCATTATGATGATCTTGTGTAGGTAGTGTCAGGCACTGTGAAGTCATGGATATCCAGACCATTTTGTGTCTGGACTACATCATTGTAAGCAGTCCTACCCATCTTTTGACTCTTAAATTTTTTTCCGCCACCTCTTCTACAATGGACCCGGTGCCTTGGAGAGAGTGATAGAGATGTTTCAGTGCTGAATACTCTTGACACTTCTTTTTAGCACTATGGTACCTTTTGAATCATCCCAGAGGTCACCACCATCTGAAAAGATAAGATTCTCTAACCCAAAAGTGGGAGCAGCATTAATATATGAGTATTAACACTAAGAGGAATGTCTTCTGGGCAGTTTGGTGAGCATAATTACATATTTAAAACACCCCTAGGGGGCCGGGCATGGTGGCGCACGCCTTTAATCCCAGCGCTCGGGAGGCAGAGGTAGGAGGATCACCGAGAGTTCGAGGCCCACCCTGAGACTACATAGTTAATTCCAGGTCAGCCTGGACCAGAGTGAGACCCTACCTCGAAACCCCCCCCCCCCAAAAAAAAAAAAAAAAAACACCCCTAGGGCTCATGACCTCTCCTGTTAGGTATGCATTCCCTCCCCTGGAGCAGGCCTCCAGTCCAATTAGTGAGCAGTTGGTTTCCCCCATAACAGACATGCCACTATTGGTCCCATTTGGCTCATTTGGCCTAGCTGGCCAAACTTAAGGCTTGCAGTGTCCTCTGTTGTTTATCTCTAGTGCTGACTTTTCTCTCCCTTAGGGCTGCATATGCATATGCAGCGCAGTTTTTTCTACCTTTCTATCAGCTGGTCTGCAGGGAGGAGGTTTTCAGGTCAGCTTGATTTTTCAGTGACCTTGCCGCCTATGCATGTGGAGTCTTCAGCAGTAGGGTTTTTCCATGTTATTCCTGGTGGGATATCAAGAGCCTTGGCAATGGCCTGTAATGTTTAAAAAAAAAAAAAAAAAAAAAAAAGGTGGGGGAGGGCTGGAGAGATGCCTTAGTGGTTAAGGCACTTGCTTGCAAAGTTAAAGGACCCAGGTTTGACTCTGCAGTATCCACATAAGCCAGATGCACAAGGTGGCGCATTCTCCTGGAGTTCATTTTCCGTGGCAGAAGGCCCTGGAATGCCCATTTTCTCTGCCTCCCTCCCCCCCACCCCTTTCTCAAATATAAATAAATTAATTAACAAAAACTTTTTTTTTTCTTTTATTGGTTTTTTTGAGGTAAAGTTTCACTCTAACTCAGGCTGACCTGGAATAGTAACTATGTATTCTCAGGGTGGCCTTGAACTCACAGCGATCCTTCTACATATGTCTCCTCAGTGCAGGGATTAAAGGCATGAGCCACCACGCCTGGCTATTCATTTATTTGTGGGAGTGGAAGAGAATGAGAATGGATGCACTAGGGCCTCTGGCCATTGCAAACGAACTCCAGATGCATGTGCCACCATGTGCATCTGGCTTACATGAGTCTTGGGTAGTTGAACCTGAGTCCTTAGGTTTTGCAGGCAAGCACCTTAGCCACTACGCAATCTCACTAGCCCTTGACTTTTGTTGTTGTTGTTGTTTGACATTTGTTTTGTTTAATATATTTTATTTATTTATTTGAGAGAGAGAAAGAGGGAGAGAATGGGCGCACCAGGGGCCTCCAGTCACTGCAAACAAACTCCAGATACATGTGCTCCCTTGTGCATCTGGCTTACATGGATCCTGGAGAATCCAACTGGGATCCGTTGGCTTTGTAGGCACATGCCTTAATGGCTAAGCCATCTCTCCAGTCCTGACTTTTGTTTTTGAACCAGGTTTTCTTATATCCCAGGCATGCTTTGTATTTGCTGTATACCTAAGGGTGACCTTGAACTCCTTAAGTAGATCTCTGCCAACTGAAGGTTCTGTGTAGCTACTGGAGGAAAAAAGCACAGGGAATGTTAGGGGATGCTTTGAGGATCATATAGACCAGAGAGGAAACCCTGATGGAGTGATGTAAGACAGGGATTGTTTTTTTTAGGCAGTATCTCACTTTAGCTTAGGGTGATCTGGAACTCCTTCTGTACCCCCCGGCTGGTCTCTAACTCCCAGTCTTCCTATCTCAGCCTCTCACACAGTACTTTTTTAATGCTGAGGGGTTGCACTTGGGTTCTTGTCTAGGAGTCAAGTGGCCCTAGGTTTCATCTCCAGCACTGCAATTCAAAAGCAGTGACGAAATGTGATGATGAGAAGTATTCAGTGGTGGTTGCTGGAAATATATTAGGGTTTTTATCATTCTTTTTTTTTTTTTTTTTTTTTTTTTTTTTTTTTTGAGAGAGACACATAGGGAGAGGGAGACAGATAGAGATGGGCACGCCAGCAGCCTCTCAGCTGCTGTGAACGAAATCCAGGTGTATGCCTCCTTGTGGTCAAGTGCGGCATTGTGCCCTTGCGTCACTTTGCATCTGGCTAAACGTGGGACCTGTAGATTGGAGCCCTCTTTCTTAGGCTTAGGAGGCAGGCACCTTAACCACTAAGCCATCTCTCCAGCCCTTTTTTTGGTTTTTTGAGGTAGGGTCTCACTCTAGCTCAGGCTGACCTGGAATTTACTATGTAGTCTCAGGGTGGCCTCGAACTCACGGCAACCCTCCTATCTCTGCCTCCGAAGTGCTGGGATTAAAGGTGTGCGCCACCATGCCTGGCCCTCTTTTTTTGTTTGGTTGGTTGATTGGTTGGTTTTTGGTTTGTAGGGTCTCTCTGTAGCCCAGGCTGACCTGAAATTCACTGTAGTTTCAGGGTGGCCTTAAACTCATGGCAATCCTCCTACCTCAGCCACCTGTGTGCTGGAACTAAAGGCTTGTGCCACCATACCCTGCTATTCTTTTTTATTTTTTTCTTTCTAAATGAATCTAGTACCTTTGTTAGCAAGTGCCATACTTTGGGGGTATCAAACAATATACATACTTATCCCCACCCCTACCCTGTCCCCAATTCTTTTGGTCTAGATGAAAAGTAGACAAGGGGGCTGGAGAGATAGCTTAGTGGTTAAGCGCTTGCCTGTGAAATCTAAGAACCCCGGTTTGAGGCTCGATTCCCTAATACCCACATAAGCCAGATGCACAAGGTGACAGATATACTTGGAGCTCATTTGCAGTGGCTGGAGGTCCTGTGGCCCCCATTTTCTCTCTCTCTCTCTCTCTCTAGCTCTGTCACTCTCAAATAAATAAAAAACAAAACAAAAAAAGTAAACAAGTATGTCCGTTGATATGCTGAAAGAGGAGAAGGTCATTAGGGGCAGTGCTCTGTGTGTCACACAGACTTGACCAAGTCCAAGCTTTTCTCTGAGGAAGGTTCATTGAAGCTAAGCCCTGAAGGATGAATCACACTTCTGGCTGGCAGCTGGGGACTAGGTTTGAGGTTGAGTATAACCTGTGTGATAGGACAACAGCCCAAGAGTGGCTCCAGGGATGGGAGTAGTATCAGACAGCTTTGGAGAGGCAGGCAGCAGGATCAAAATACACAAAACTTTATAGACCATGTGTGCATATGTATCTTATTATGAAGAATGTTTTCTATCAATGTCTTTTTAATTTTTTATTTTATTTTATTTTATTTTTTTTGCTCTGTAGTACCAAATATGCCCCAGCAGCGACAAGACCAGCATCATCAGAGCACCATGATGCATCCAGCCTCTGCGGCAGGTCCGCCCATTGTTGCCACCCCACCAGCTTACTCCACTCAGTATGTTGCCTACAGTCCTCAGCAGTTTCCAAACCAGCCCCTAGTTCAGCATGTGCCACATTATCAGTCTCAGGTAAGGTTCATAGGGCCTGAGCCTTAGTTTTGATTCTAATTTTAAGATTTTATTCTTATTTATTCATTTATTTATTTATTTATTAGAAACAGAGAAAGGGAGAGAGTGAGTGAGAACGGGTGCATCAGGGCCTATAGCCACTGTAGGTGAACTTCAGACACATACACCACCATGTGCATCTGGCATACATGGTACATGGTATATGGTACATGGAGAATCGAACCGGGGTCCTTAAGGGGTCACAAGCATGTGCCTTAACTGCTAAGCCATCTCTCCTGCCCTGATTCTAATTTTAAAAACATTTCGTTATCTGTTAATATAGTGAAGGTGTTTTCCTTTTTAAAAAAATATTTTATTTTTTAAATTTATTTATTTGACAGAAAAAGGGGAGATAGAGAAAATGGGCGTGCCAGGGCCTCCAGCCCTGCAAACAAACTCCAGACTCATGCACCCCCTTGTGCATCTGCCTAACATGGGTCCTGGGGAACTGAACCTGGGTCCTTTGGGTTTGCAGCAAACGCCTTAAACGCTAAGCTATCTCTCCAGGCCTGGTTTTTTGTTTTGTTTTCTTTTTCTTCATGTGATAAACCAATAGATTGCTAAGGACTTGGTCTTTTTTTTTTTTTTTTTTTTTCTTTTTCTTTTTTCTTTTTATTTTACTTTTTTGGTTTTTCAGGGTAGGGTCTCACTCTAGCCCAGACTGACCTGGAATTCACTCTGTAGTCTTAGGGTGGCCTTGAACTCTCACGATTCTCCTACCTCTACCTCCTGAGTGCTGGCATTAAAGGCATGCGCCACCACGCCTGGCTCTCTCTCTCTCTTTTTTTTAATTTGAGGTAGGTTCTCACTCTAGCCCAGGCTGACCTTGAATTAACTATATAGTCTCCAACTCACTGCAGTCCTCCTACCTCTGCCTCCAGAGTGCTAGGATTAAAGGCATATGTCACCAGGCCCAGCTTTTTTTGTTTTTATTTGAGAGAGAGAGAGAGAGAGAGAGAGAGAGAGAGAGAGAGAGAGAGGGGGAATGAATGAATGAATGGGCGTGCCAGGGCTTCTAGCCACTGCAAACAAGCTCCAGATGCATGCGCCACCTTGTGCATCTGGCTTATGTGGGTACTGGGGAACCAAACAGAGGTCCTTTGACTATGCAGGCAAGCGCCTTAACCTCTAAGTCATCTCTCTAGCCCAGGACTTGGTCTTTTTAATGTACATGTAAAAGTTAGATGTGTAAGAATTTGAAAACTAGCCAAGAGGGACATTTGAATTTTCAGTTGTTTCTGGAAACTGTGCCTAAGAATCTTAACTAAAATCTGCTTGGTTCCTTTTGGTATTTTAATATTTTTTTTCCTTTATTTTTTTGTTTAAATGCAGCATCCTCATGTCTATAGTCCTGTCATACAGGGTAATGCTAGAATGATGGCACCACCGGCACATGCCCAGCCTGGTTTAGTATCTTCTTCAGCAACTCAGTACGGAGCTCATGAGCAGACACATGCAATGTATGGTACGAAACAGTTTGTCTTTTTCAGTGTCTATGTTTATTACTAATTTCTTTAAAGTTCTGTAAAGATGTTCTGCTTAAGAATGACCTGTAGCTGGAGAAATGGTTCAACGTTAAGAGCACTTCCTGTGCAAGCATGAGTGCTTAAGCAGGCCTTAGAGATTCATGAGTTGGATCTCCAGGACCCATATAAACAGCTGGGCGAATCTGTAAACCAGTTCTGTAGTGGGGAGCAGAGACCTGAGAAATACAGGAGGTTGTATAAAAAATGTCAAGCTCTAGGATCATTAAGAGACTCAAGCTCAAATAAGGACAGGCAGAAGAATAGTAGTAAAGCAGGACACCCAACATTCTGTCTAGTCATCATAGGCAAGTGAATGCGTACCCTACAAACATCATACACACATACCACATTATATAAACATAAGCAAAAATAAATAAATAACTTGAGCTAGGTATGATAATGTGAGTCTGCAGTACCAGCTACTGGTAAAACTAAAGTGGAGGATCATTTAAGCCAGGAGTAGAAGACCAATCTGAGCCACATAGAAGACACTCCTTCACAAAACAAACCAGGGCTGGAGAGATGGCTCAGTGGCTAAGGCACTTGGCTGCAAAGCCTAACAACCTGGGTTTGATTTCCCTCACTACCCATGTAAAGCCAGATGCACAAAGTGGCACATGCATCTGGAGTTTGTTTGCAATGGCTAGTGGCCCTGGCACACCCATTCTCATTCTCTCTCTGCTCACAAATAAGTAAGAATAACCTGGCATTTTGAGACATTGAAGTCAAGATTCTAAACAAAGACAAAAAGCTATTTCTATCTCTACCCTGAGTTAAAAGTATTAGTAGTTTCTTGGGCTGCAGAGATGGCTTAGTGGTTAAGGCACCGGGTCCAGGTCCCACGTTTAGCCAGATGCAGTGACGCAAGGGCACAATGCCGCACTTGACCACAAGGGGGCACACATGTCTGGATTTCGTTCACAGCCGCTGAGAGACTGCTGGCGCGCCCATCTCTGTCTGTCTCCCTCTCTCTCTGTATGTCTCTCTCTGTGTCTCTCTCCAAAAATAAATAAAATTTAAAAAAAAATTTTTTTTAAAGTATTAGCAGTTTCTACTTCTCTCCCTGTAATTCTTCTATTTTCTTGTATCACTGTTACTTTAAAATATAATCATCGTACGGGCTGGAGAGATGACTTAGCAGTTAGCCTCCAAAGCCAAAAGGACCCCAGTTTGATTCCCCAGGACCCACATAAGCCAGATGCACAAAGGGGCATGCATGCACCTGCAATTCGTTTGCAGTGGCTGGAGGCCCTGGTGGACCCATTCATTCTCTTCCCCCATCTCTCTCCTCTCTCTCTCTCAAGTAAATAAATAATAATAATAAATTATATATATATATATATAAATAAAATCATATAGAGATTGGGGGCAGTGGTTCAGTGGATAAAGCTTTTCCATGCAAGTGTGAGAATCAGAATTAGGATCCTCAGTACCCATGTGGTAGCCCTCCTATAATCCCAACACTTGGAAAGTGGGACATGGGATCCATGGGCATGCTAGGTAGCTAGACTAGATGAACTGGCCAGCTCTGGGTTGAAATGAGAGACCCCCCATCTCAGTAAAAATAAAGAGGAGAGTTATATAAGAGGACACATGGTGTCCACAGGTACATTTATGCACATGTACATATACAAAAAAATACCCTATAAAATATAATGATGTAAGTAATAAGAGTATCTGCTCTTATTCATCATTTGATTTAATTTGCCTAAGGTTTATATAAAAATGTTTACCATCATGAAAGCTGAACAGTACTCTAAGCATAAAAACAAATTCCTTGCTTGGCATGGTGGTGCACGCCTTTAATCCCAGTGCTTGGGAGGCAGAGGTAGGAGAATTGCTGTGAGTTCAAGGCCACCCTGAGACTACATAGTGAAGTTCAGGTCAGCCTGGGGTAGAGTGAAACCCTACCTTGAAAAACCAAAAAAATAAAAAAACAAAAGAAAAGACTGAGCTGGGTGTGGTAGTACACCCCTTTAATTCCAGCACTTGGGAAGCAGAGGTAGGAGGATCACTGTAAGTTTGAGGCCATCCTTAGACTACATAGTGAATTCCAGGTCAGCCTGGGCTAGATAGAGACTCTACCTCGATGGGGAAAAAAACATGCTTCTTGTTGGGCGTGGTGGCACATGCCTTTAATCCTAGCACTTGGGAGGCAGAGGTAGGAGATTCACCGTGAGCTGGAGGCCACCCTGAGACTACATAGTTAATTCCAGGTCAGCCTGGGCCACAGTGAGACCCTGCCACAAAAAACAAACAAACAAAAAAACATATGCTTCTTTACTCATAGGTTACTATTTATATACATAAATAATATTTTACTGACTATATATTTTTTATTATTTTTCAATATACTAAAATGCACATGCACCATTCTTTATTGTAAGTGGTTGGAAGTTTATAATATTTTACTTGCTGGTGCTGAGGACTGAATCCAGGGCTTTGCACATGCTAACCAAGCTCTCCATCCCTGTGCTAACCCTTCAGTTCTCTAGGATCCATATTTCAGACACAATTCATACTTTGTATATCAGCATAAGCAATGGCAAAATGAAAAAGTAAAGAACTTTATGTAAAATTTAATAGGGGCTGACTTAGCAATTAAGGTGCTTGCTTATAAAGCCTAAGGACGCAGGTTTGATTCCCCAGTACCCATGTAAGCCAGGTGCACATGGTGGTTCATGTGTCTGGAGTTTGTGTGCAGTGGCTAGAGGCCCTAGTGTACCCATTCTCTCTCTTTCTCTCTCAAATAAGTAAAAATAAATTACTTAAAGTTAAATAGTGTTAAAAAAATAATTTCAATAAATTATCTACTTAGTTTTGTGGCCAGAAAGTTTTTGTAGGTCAATATAATGCACTAAATTTATACATTAGGGCTGGAAAGATAGCTTAGCAGTTAAGGTGTTTGTCTGCCAAACCAAGGAATCCAGGTTCAATTCCTCAGGACCCATATAAGACAGATGCACAAAGTGGTACGTGTGTTTGGAGTTTATTTACAGTGGCTGAAGGTCCTGACATGCCCTTTCTGTCTCTCTTTCTCTCAAATAAATAAAATAAAAATTTTTTAAAATAATAATAATACACTCCTCAGTGTTTAAAATTAAAATTTCCATGTATCTTATAATGTAGTTTTAGTGGATTATACTATATTATACTTTCCACATACACCTTCAATTAGTATGAGCTTTAAATGACAACACAGGAGTTCTCAGAGACATTCAGAACCAAACTAACATCGTAACTATTTTCTCTGTTGACATTTCAACTCTTTGAAGTAGAAGATAACTTGGGCTTACTTATACTTTGATGAGAATATACAGTTGACTCTTAACTACACAGGAGTTTTGTTTTAAATCCTCTTTGAATAATTAGAGGATGTGAAGATTTTCCTTTCTTTTTGACTTTGGTATCGTGAGTGAACATTTATTTATAAGGGGAGTTGAGTGACAGGTGTTTAGTAAACATCCTTAAAACATATAATTTTTGCAGCTGTATGGTGGTGTACATCTTTAATCCCAGCACTCAGGAAGCTGAGGTAGGAGGATCGCTGTGAGTTCAAGGCCAGCCTGAGACTACATAGTGAATTCCAGGCCAGGCTGGACTAGAGCAAGACCCTACCTTGGAAAATCAAACAAATAGACAGAAAAAAAGTACAATTTTCCATACCTTCTCTATCGTTTTTGTAGAAATATGTGACAATTTTAACATTCTGCAGTCGGTCATCTTTCTAGCATCTATAACAGTGTGTGCTTATACACTCATGTACATATTCACTCCTGTCACCAGGCTCACTAGCAGGTGAAACTTGTGCAATTAAAAATATCTTCTTGAGCCAGGCGTGGTGGCACAGGCCTTTAATCCCAGTACTCAGGAGGCAGAGGTAGGAGAATTGTCATGAGTTCAAGGCCACTCTGAGACTACATAGTGAATTTCAGGTCAGCCTGAGCTAAAGTGAGACCCTACCTTGAAGAAAAACAGAAACGAACAAAAAAATCTTTTGGGGGGCTAGAGAGTTCCTTAGCAGTTAAGGATTGCCTGAAAAACCAAAGGACCCTGGTTCAATTCTTCAGGATTCACTAATCCAGATGCACAAGGTGGCGCATGCATCTGGAGTTTGTTTGCAGTGGCTGGAGGACCTGGCATGTCCATTCTCTCTGTCTCTGTCTTCCTCTCTCTCTCCCCCTCTTTCTCTCTTTCAAATAAATAATAAATAAGAGTTAAAAAAATATTTTTTTTTTGCTGGGTGTGGTAGTGCACACCTTTAGTCCTAGCACTCTGGAAGCAGAGGTAGGAGGATCGCTATGAGTTTGAGGTCATCCTAAGACTGCATAGTGAATTCCAGGTCATCCTGGGCTAGAGTGAGACCCTACCTCGATAAACCAAAAAAATTCTAAAATACTTAAGTCTGTCCTTAAGCCTTAAGTAGAACTTAAGGCTTTATTGTTATTATTAATTAGACATTTTTAAAAGTAGCATAATTAGTGTGTTTTAGAAAATATTTATTTTAAGAAGTCTATTTGTTGGCCTGGTATGTTAACCCATGCTTGAAATCTTAGCCTTAGCACACCAGGAAAAAGGGCCTTGGAGGCCAGCCTGAGCTGCATAGCAAGAGCCTGTCTCAAAAAAAGCAGGGGGGGGGGGTTGGCCTAGAGCTGGCCCAGCAGTTAAAGCCTGACTGGGTTCAATTCGCTAGTACCCATGTAAACCCAGACACACAAAGTGGCACATGCCTCTGGAGATTGTTTGCAATGGCAAAGGGCCTCGGGGCACCCATTCTCATTGTCCGTCCCTCCCTACCTCTCTTCCTTCCTTCCTTCCAACTCCCTCTTTCCCTCTCTCCTCCCCACTCAAATAAATACTAAAAGAAAAGGGTGGAAAAGTCCATCTTGTAATTCAGTTGATATATTGGCAGGCTAGTTTAGCTTATTATTTTGATTGCGTCTGTATGAAAAGGCCCCGTTGGTTCTTTTTTCTGGCTTTGCTTCAATTTGTATACATCTCTGCAATTTTCCATTTTGCTAGAGGCTTAGGTAAAAAGTTCATTATGATTGTTTAGACATTTCTGGTGACTACATGATGATTTAACAAGTGGAAAAAAATCTCTTTCCTCCTTTTTTTCTGGCATACTCCCATTGGAATAAGATCTGAAAATTTGGAGCTAAAATTTCCATTCCCTTTAAAGAAAAGCTACTTACTTGTTGGTGCTTCTGAGCCATGCTAGCACAATTGTGCTGTTGAACAGAGCCTTGTTGCACAGCATGTGCACCATTGCTCACTGGGCTGGGTCAGGGTTGTACAGGGAGAATGCTTGTCATGAAGATTCTCTTAGGATAGTTACAGGTCCTGAAAAGCACACTAGGAAGTGTTTTGTTCTTTGCCATCCTAGAATCTGCTAAAGTGAATTCTTCATTACAAAGTGAGACTATTACATAGAAATGCTAATTGCATATTCATCTCACTTGAAAAATGTATATTTTATATTCCCAAGAAAATCAAATTCTTGAATTCTGTTTGCTTCCAAGCTACACTTGTATAGATTTAAAAAAAAAAAATTTAGGGGGCCGGAGAGAAATTTAGGGGGCTCAGTGGTTAAGGTGCTTGCCTACACAGCCTAATAACCCGGGTTTTATGCCCCAGTACCCACATAAAGCCAGATGCACAAAGTGGCGCATGTATCTGGAGTAAGTTTGCAGCACTTATAGGACTTGGTGTGCCTATCTCTCTGTCTCTCTTCTATCTCTCTTTGCTTGCTAATTAATTAATTTAGTGCTATGCACCCTATGCTGGTGCCAATTCTGTGTCATCTTTTTGGCATTTATTAATGGCCTGGTCAAAGCAAAGGCCTTCAGAATATAAAGTATTGCTTCTGACTGCAGAATGGTTGTGGGTTTTGTATTTTTTGGTGTACTTACAGATTATTGAATACTTAAATTGTTATACTAGGAGATATGTACTTTCTAAATAATAGTTGACCTTGTACTCACTCTTAGAAAAGATTGTTAACAAAACCTTGTCTCATTGTCTTTGCTCTCGTAATAAGTCCTCACACCTAGTCTTCCATTTTATCTAATTTGCTACTGTGGTGATGGTAAATGCAGGAGCAATTAATAAATCCTTTTCTAACTAGCTACCCAGAGAAGTAATACTGGAAATATTTTTCCTTTTTTAGTATGGACTAGTTAAACCAAATACAGTAAGCAAGAAGAAATAAAATACCATTATCTCTCTACCTGACCCACCACCTGTTAATTTTGATATGTATTCTATCAGGTGTCCACTTACACCCGCGCACATACATGCATACACATACACACTTTTATGTAGATGTATTTTAATAAGAACTGATAAAATACTCGCTTATTATAGTCAGGAACTTTTGGGTTAACTACCAGATACCTATAATGACATTTCTCTTATTTTGAAAAATGGTGTGGCTCTTAAGCTTGCTTAAATATTGCCTTATTTGGGTACATTGCTTTATATCAAGATTGTTCTTGTACAATGAAATGCCATGTTAGTCTTTTATCAGACAGTGGTTTTATGTAAGATAATGATTTTATTCTCTTTATTTTAAGCAAGTCAGCATGCGGAGCTTGGTACCTCAGTACGAAGAACAGTATCCTCTGGTTCAGCCTAACGTCTTTGAAAATTCTGTAGCAGTATTTAATCAAAATGCTGGTTGTTTCTTGTAGAACAGAAAAATGAATTATGTATGCATGAGTATAAAGATACTATTAAATATATCAACCTTTCCAGCAAATTAGGAGAATGCATACCTCAGAAGGCTAATTTACCTTTCTGTTTCCCAAATTCAGCATGTCCCAAATTACCATACAACAAGGAGACAAGCCCTTCTTTCTACTTTGCCAGTGAGTTGGGTTTTTTATACTAATTTTAATTGCACAGTAAAACACTTTTTAAAGAATACATGTTAAGGGAGCTGACTTGTTGAACGATTATTTTTCTTGTGCCAGAGAAAATCATTAAAAGTATGTATATCAGGTCTGCAGCTTAGTGGTAGAGTGATTGCCTAGTATGGACAAATCTGTGGGTTCAATCCCCAGTACCATGACGGACGGACGGAAGGAAGGAAGGAAGGAAGGAAGGAAGGAAGGAAGGAAGGAAGGAAGGAAGGAAGGAAGGTAGGTCAGTCATGTGGATCTAAGTATAATCCCAACTTTTGCCAAAGGAAATATGTAAGCTGCAGTTAAAGAAAAATTTAGTTGTTTCAGAAATTATTTTTTGCAAAGTAAACCAAGCAAATATGTAGCTATTTTGGAAATGCCTAATATTTTCGTTATTCAGAGCCGGCCCAGCACTGGGGACGTAGAGGTGGGAGGATCATTATGAGTTTGAGGCCAGCCTGAGACTGCATAGTGAATTCAAGGTCAGCCTGGGCTAGAGCGGACCCTAACTCAAAAAACCAAAAATAATAATAATAATAATAAAATACAAAAAATTTCCTTATTCAGGGAAACTTTGCTGGCTAGCTATATAATTTTATGGCAAGCCACAAACTTAGTATATAAAACTTAAAAATGCTAATTTTATTCATTGTATTCTGATAGAGAATACATCCTTGCCTAGATTTTTAAGGGAATGGTGTCGACAATCATTTCTTTTTTATCTTTATTTTAGTTTTTTCAGTTTTTCGAGGTAGGGTTTCACTCTAGTCCAGGCTGACCTGGAATTCACTATGTATTCTCAGGGTGGCCTCGAACTCACAGTGATCCTCTTACCTCTGCCTCCCGAGTGCTGGGATTAAAGGTGTGCGCCACCATGCCCGGCTGACAATCATTTCTATTTTACCTATCTTTGCATGACTAGAGGCTTAATATTCTCAGGTGACAACATATTTGGGATTTCCTTAGCACTCTTTTGCAGGACAAGTAACCTTCAGAAGGTCGCCTCTAGCAGCACTAGTCTTTCTGCTCCCTACAATGAGGGCTGGGAAGGGCTTTCTTTCCTAAGTGAGCTTTGTTTTGAAATAAGACAGGTCTTGGAGCATCCAAGGTCAAAATGACAAAATCTTTTACAGATTAAACACAATGACTTGTGGACAGTAGAAATTTATATAGCTAGTGTGTGTTGCTTTGAGTGAGGTACTCTATTCTAGAGAACATGATGTTTTAACATTCTCGTGTTAAGAGATTAAATTTTGAAGTAGTGGATGACTATTAAATGCTGGATTTAAGCCGGGCGTGGTGGCATAGGACTTTAGTTCCAGCACTCAGAAGGCAGAGATAGAAGGATCCCCATGAGTTCAAGGCCTCCCTGAGACTACATAATGAATTCCAGGTCATCCTGGGCCAGAGTGAAACTCTACCTCAAAGAAAAAAAAATCCAGATTTAAGATTTAGAGAGCATTTTGAACTTAAATTTTCATTAATTTTGCCATGACTTGGTATTCCAAAATAAGTTTGTTTGGTGCCCAGGGCACATTAATAAGTTGAATCACTTAATAAAAAGGAATTTTCTGTCTGTGTATAGTATTAAAAGGCACATGCCTGTAATTATATGTGTAAAGTGGAGTGTTTGTGATGATTTTTAAGCACACGGTTTGAGGTCTCATGTAGCTATCCTCACCATCTTACTCATTGTTAGTAGATGCAGAGTCATTTCCATGGTAAGTAGCTACAAGATCTGTACCCTAAGTAGTATCACTATGTAAAGAAACTAATAGTTGGACTGCTATTTGGAATTTTATTTGCTATGATTTTGCTGTTATTCTACAGACAACTTGTCGCAGTTTGGTTAAATTGCTTTTTATTCCCTCCTTGAATTTTCAACCTTCATTCACATCATTTTTTGGAATTTTACATCATTGAAAAGTTGGAAGATTGTGTTTTGTTATTTTAAATTTTGCAGTGCTGCTAATCACTGACTTGAGCATCCAAGGTCAAAATGACCAAACCTTTTACAGATTAAACATGATGACTTGTGGACAGAATTTGCTTCTGTTAGCATCATACTCTAGGAAACTGTTTTTGGGCTGTGGTTAATGTTAAAAGGATTTGACCAATAGCACATTTAGAATTTTAAATATTTATGTCAAGGAGTACTTTGAGTGAAAAACTTCTGGACAAAGTTGGGCCCAAAGAAGCAATACTTTGATTATCTTTAATCCAGGCTGACCTGGAATTCACTTTGTAGTCTCAGGGTAGTCTAGAACTCATGGTGATCCTCCCCCCTCTGCCTCTCAAGTATTGGGATTAAAAGCGTGCGCCACCACGCCTGGCTTAGATAAGTTTTATAAATACAAGTTTAGCTGAAGAATAGCCAGTTCAGACTTGCCTGGAATCAGTTCTTCAAATTAGCAGGTATGGATAATCAATACATTTAATTGAAGTTCTCCCCTTGTTCTCTACTCTCCCTTTCCGCAATTCTGATGGGTTTTGGTTTGCTTTTTCTTGTTTACCCTATCTCACTTCCTTTCTCTTTGAACTGTTTTTTTTTTTTTTTTCCCATTGTCTTTTTTTTTTTTTTTTTTTTTTTCGAGGTAGAGTCTCACTCTAGCTCAGGCTGACCTGGAATTCACTCTGTATTCTCAGGATGGCCTTGAACTCACAGCGATCCTCCTACCTCTGCCTCCCAAATGCTGGGATTAAAGGCGTGTGCCACCATGCCCGGCCTTTTTTTTTTTTTTTTTTTTTTTTTTTTTTTTTTTAAGGTAGGGTTTTCACTGTAGCCCAGGCTGACCTGGAATTTACTATGGAGTCTCAGAGTGGCCTTGAGCTCATGGCAATCCTCCTTCTTCTGCCTCCCAAGTGCTGGGATTAAAGGCATGCGCCACCATGCCCAGCCATTTGTTTGTTTGTTTGTTTGTTTGTTTGTTTAGGAGCAGCAGACAAAGAGGCAGAGAGAGTGAATGGGTACACCAGGGCCTCCAACCACTGCAAACGAACTCCAGATGCATGTGCCACCTTGTGTGTCTAGCTTACATGGGTCCTGGGGAATTGAGCCTCAAATCAGGGTCCTCAGGCTTCAGAGGCAAGCACTTAACCACTAAGCCATCTCTCTAGCCCTCCCATTGTCTTTAAAAATTTTTTTTTATTTTTTTATTTTAAAAAAATTTTTATTTTCATTTATTTATTTGAGAGAGGGAAAGAGGCAGAGAGAGAGAGAGAAAGAATGGGCGTGCCAGGGCTTCCAACACTGCCAATGAACTCCAGACACATGTGCCATTTTGTGCATCTGGCTTATGTGGGTCCTGGGGAATTGAACTGAGGTCCTTTGGCTTTACAGGCAAGTGCCTTAACCGCTAAGCCATCTCTCCAGCCCCCCCCCCCAATTTTTTTTTTTTTATTTGAGAGAAAGAGAGAATGGGTATGCCAGGGCCTCCAGCTACTGCATTTGATCTCCAGGCACATGTGCCACCTTGTGCATCTGGCTTATGTGGGATCTGGAGTGTTAAGCATGGGTCCTTTGGCTTTGCAGGCAAGTGCCTTAACCACTAAGCCATCTCTCCAGTCCTCCTTTGTCTTTTTAAGTCCCTCCTCCTCTGTATTACTACTCTTCACTGTCCTTTAAAGGGACCTTACTATATAAGTATTTTTCTTTCTTGTTTGTTTTTTGCTTTTTTTTTTTTTTTTTTTCTTTTTGGTTTTTTGAGGTAGGATTTCACTCTAGCCCAGGCTGACCTGGAATTCACTATGTAGTTTCAAGGTGGCCTCAAACTCATGGCAATCCTCCTACCTCTGCCTCCCAAGTGGTAGGAATAAAGATGTGCGCCACTAAGCCCTGCTCCCTTTTTTTTTTTTTTTTTTTTAAGGTTTTACCTTACTGTATTTTTGTGATTAAAGTGTAAGTTTAACAATTTCCCTGTTCATTTCTACATTCAAGGGAGACTTCTTCTCACATGATCTAGAATGTGAACAAAAGAAAATGTTTCTAATAAAACTTCCTGAAAATGTTATTTGGAGGTTGTGATGTATACATCTTGATTTTTTGTTTTAATAATGCCTAGTAGTTTTTTTTTTTTTTTTTTTTTTTTTTTTTTTTTTTTTTTTTTGGTGTATAGGTAGGGAGATGATGGGCTTTGTTTATGTTTAAGGTTCTTATGAACAAAGCCTGTGCACAGTTCCTCGTAGGGTTTCCTTGTAGTGTGTGCTGTGCATAAATATCAGATTTAGAAGACAGCTGATGCACTAACACCACAGAGGCAATGTTGAGAAATAAATATAAAGCTGGACAAGATGGTGTGTCCTGCCTACTTGAGAGGCTGAAGCAGGGGGCCTTGACAGAGCCTAGGAGTTTAGGGCCTGCTTCAGAAAGATCTTATATATTTAAATGTGGAGTGATGGCTTAGTAGTTAAGGCACTTGCCTGGGAAGCCAAAGGACCCAGGTTTAATTTCCCAGGACCTACGTAAGCTAGATGTACAAGGTGGCACATGCATCTGGAGTTCGTTTGCAGTGGCTAGAGGCTCAGGCATGCCATTCTCTCCCTCCCTCTCTTTTTCTGCCTCTTTCTCAAATAAATTAAAAAATTTTTAATTTAAAAAAATAGCCTCACTACATGTGGCTCTTTATTATTATTTTTTAAAATTATTTTTTGGGTTTTCAAGGTAGGGTCTCACTCTAGCCCAGGCTGACCTGGAATTCACTATGTGTTCTCAGGGTGGCCTTGAACTCATGGCAATCCTCCTACCTTTGCCTCCCGAATGCTAGGATTAAAGGTTTGTGCCACCAAGCCCGGCAGTGTGGCTTATTTTATTTATTTATTTATTTATTTATTTATTTTAATAGTTTAATCTTTTTATTTATTTGAGAGAGAGAGAGAGGAAGAGGTGGAGGGGGGGTGGAAGAGAGAGAATGATCATGCAGTGCCAGGGCATCCCGCCACTGCAAATGAACTCCAGACGCACGTGCCACCTTGTGCATCTGGCTTACGTGGGTCCTGAGGAATTGAACCTGGGTCCTTTGGCTTTGCAGGCAAACGTCTTAACCGCTAAGCCATCTCTCCAGCCCATGTGGCTCTTTTAATTATTCAAAAATGAAAGTCTGCAGAGCATGGTGGCACACACCTTTTAATCCCAGCACCCGGGAGGCAGAGGAAGGAAGATTGCCGTGAGTTCAAGGCCAGCCTGAGACTACATAGTGAATTCCAGGTCAGCCGGGGATAGAGTGAAACCCTACCTCAAAAACCAAAACATAGTGAATTCCAGATCAGCCTGGACTAGAGTGAAACTCTACTTCAAAAAAAAGGGGGGGGGGAGCTAGGCGTGGTGGCACTTATCTTTAATACCACCACTTGGGAGGAAGATCGCCAATGAGTTCGAGGCCATCCCAAGAATACAGAGTGAATTCCGGGTCAGCCTGAGCTAGAGTGAGATCTTACCTTGAAAAAGCAAAAGGAAAGGAAAGGAAAAAGGAAAGAACATTTGGGGGCTGCAAGACATGGTGGTTCATGCCTTTAATACCAGTACCCTCAAGGCAGAGGTAGGAGGATCACCGTGAGTTCGAAGCCACCCTGAGGCTACAGAGTGAATTCTAGGTCAGCCTAGGCCAAAGTGAGACCCTACCTTGAAAAACCAAACATAAAAAAAGTAGTGCATGCATTTAATCTTCCCATGTGCACTGACAAGGGTTCTTAGAGAGTTATACACACACAAACATGTATATACACACAAATAAATTAAAATTTAAATAAATGAAATAAGGTTTTAAGTGTAGGCTTTTTGGAAAAATAATAAAGGCTTAAATTTTGTTTTGTTTATCAGGATCTTGCTATGTTGCCTAAGCTGGTCTTCAGCTCCTTGGTTTAAGTGATCCTCCATCCTCAGCCTCTTAAGTAACTAAGACTATGGGATGAGCCACTACAGCTGGCTTATGTCAGATCTTTTAGATCAAGTCAGTTCCTAAGCATTTTGGAACTTTGCTGGGCATGGTAGTTCAAGCCTGTAATCCTAGTACTCACTTGGAAGGTTAAGGCAGGAGGATCTAGAGTTCAGACCTGGGCTATGTAATAGCAAGATCTTTTCTGAAAAAAAGTTACTTTAAAAGTATAATAAAGATGACCTTTAGTAAACCAATAAGTTAGAATGAAAAGAGTGCTTGCCCAGACTTGTGA
This sequence comes from Orientallactaga sibirica, assembly GCA_036365145.1. Lineage (NCBI taxonomy): Eukaryota > Metazoa > Chordata > Mammalia > Rodentia > Dipodidae > Orientallactaga > Orientallactaga sibirica. The sequence continues at coordinate 19,416,119 of JAEOAD010000026.1, read as the reverse complement.
AACTATGACACCCAAGAAGGCAGCTTCCAGAAAACAATCACTAGTATTAAAAACTTTCAGAGATGCTGCTCCTGCAGTTTTCTTGTTAAAGATCTTACCATTCCTGTTGACTCTTACAGTCTGGAAAAATTTGCAAGTATCTGACAAAACTGCTTTGTTTCGTGTAAATTGAGGAGCATTGGTGATGGTTGTGGCTTTGGCAGTGGATGCACGGGTGATCCCAGCTGTGGCACTCTGCTTTGCCTCATCCTCACAGAGATACTTTGACCACTGGACAGAATGCTATTGGTACTGGAGTGCTGGGCCCTCTGCCCTGCACCATCAAACATTTCAGGACTGCTTCCCATGCCTGGCCCTCTGCACACCATTGCAAGCAGGGTGCACCACAGTCCTCAACATTGGCCACTCTCAGCAACCTCAGTGCTGACCCTTCAGTGTGCCTGCTTCTCTTCTGCCAGCTCCATCCGTTTGCCATAGTATCTGAAGAATGTGAAAACTATCAGCCTCATTGCTGTGTATGAGCTTGGCTTTGAACGGATCATAGGGTTCATTTCTTAAGAGAGACCTTCTCTTGAGAGAGACCTGTGACTTGATAGTGTTCCATTCTGTGCTCACTGACACCATAGGGTCAACACTACCCAATGTATTATACAGAGCCACTGGGAACAGTGGACAGACACCTCCTTTCTGGGCTTTCCATTCTCACACTGCTGTTTTGTCAAGGCTCAGGCATACACCCTCGTGCTTGATCTCCTTTTCTTTGTACTAAGATATGGTTCAAGATCATATACATAAAATTGGCTCTGGTCTCTGTCTTTATGATTGCTGCTGTTTGAGGTAGGCTCACACTCTAGCCCAGGCTGACCTGGAACTCACACTGTAGTCCCAGGCTGGCCTCAAATTCACAGTAATCTTCCTACCTCTGCCCCAAGTGCTGAGATTAAGGGCCACCACGCCCAGTTTATCAACATTTTAACAGGTCCATCATGTTGCCTATGAAGTTACTCTAGCTTTGAAGGGAGTTGTTCTTTCTACACAGGTCACTTTTATCTTCAGGGTTTGGTTTTTATAGCAAAGTTAGATTGTCAGTAGGGAACAGGATAATGAAGAGCAGCCATGATTGGCTGAAGCGGTGGTGATATAATCCTGGTCTTTGCACCAGCTCCAGAGTAGTAGCATGGTGAAGGTAGCCAGATGGTGACCATTTGAAAAAAACTGTGACTGTGTCTTCATGTGCACCAGTCTGATGATTGGAGTTGTTTCGAAATGCCATTACAGGAAGCCAGGAGCAATTTGAGTAAATTCAAGCTAACTCATTGTGAATATAATGTATGTAGCTCTGGTTTAAATGGATATAGAGAATGGTAGCAAGAATTAAATTGTGATGACTGGGAAAACTCAGTTCACAAAACATACAGAATGGCCACAGTTGTCATTAAAGTTTCTTTTCCTTTCCTGTAGTTTCCACAGGCTCCCTCGCTCAACAGTATGCACACCCTAATGCCACTCTGCACCCGCATCCTCCACATCCTCAGCCTTCAGCTACACCCACCGCACAGCAGCAAGGCCAGCATGGTGGAAGTCATCCTGCACCCAGTCCTGTCCAGGTAAGGAGAGGCACAGCCTGTACACATCTGCTGTCTTGTCCTCGCAAGATGCAAGGTACCATTTAGTCAGAACAGTGCAGCCACCTTCTCAATGGCAGCTGCCTATAGCACGGGGGGGTCCTTCAAAGTGTACTTAAACTCCATATCCCAGAGTGATTGGATAAGTGCCATAAACATGTTAATGTGGGAAATCTAATTAAATGTAAAGTTCGTAACTTGGCACAAAGCAAATTTTTAATTGTTTGGGGTTTTAATTTCATTCCTAAAGCTTGTACAAGACTGATTTCCTGCTTGCTTCTTTAGTCATGTTTGTTAGTGTTGGCAGCTGGAGGGCTATTGTCTGTTCCCTGGGGTAGTAATCTTACTTATGTTCGACCTCTGCTTGATTGGGACTTATTAACTGCCAGACTTGAGCTCCCCAGAAAATGTCTTGACAGAAGGCACCCACATTCTTGTTCTCTCCCTGTATTTCCCTGCCCCCCCCGGGGGGGGGGAGTTTGCTTTCATGTGTGAAACTATGTAGTCCTAACTCTTCTCATTAAAGAAGTTTTTCTTGCCGGGCGTGGTGGCGCACGCCTTTAATCCCAGCACTCGGGAGGCAGAGGTAGGAGGATCACTGAGTTCAAGGCCACCCTGAGACTGCATAGTGAATTCCAGGTCAGCCTGGGCTAGAGTGAAACCCTACCTCGAAAAAACCAAAAAATAAAAATAAATTTAAAAAAAATTTTTTTTAAGTTTTTCTCTCAGATCTTTTCCATTATTTTGCAGCACCATCAGCATCAGGCCGCCCAGGCTCTTCATCTGGCCAGCCCACAGCAGCAGTCAGCCATTTACCACGCAGGGCTGGCACCAACCCCACCTTCCATAACACCTGCCTCCAATACACAGTCGCCACAGAATAGTTTCCCAACAGCACAACAGACCGTCTTTACCATCCATCCTTCTCACGTTCAACCGGCATACACCAATCCACCCCACATGGCCCACGTACCTCAGGTAAACCAGCATTAGCCAATTCTCTGTAAAGGCCAAGTAGGATATGTTGGTTGTCAGAAAAGCAGGGAGGAGCTAGATGCTCCCCAAGCCAGGAAACCCTATGTGTGGTGCCATCTGCCTGTCTCCTCCCTGCTCAGTATGTGATCTGGCCCTTGGTGAATGTTTCCATGAATTTGTAATGGGATAAGTGAAGTTGTGACTGGTCGATCCTTTAATGTTTCGCAGCTGAGACTTTAAAAGCATCTTTTGAGTATGGAACGCACCCCAGTCCTTTCCTTTCTGTCTGCTTTGCTATGTCTCTATAGCTTCACTTCTATGTGTATATGTGTACACATACATACACCCCTACATGCACAGGAGCCTAGCAGGGACAGTATGTAGTAGGCCTTCATGGATTCTCACTTCTGTGTGGTGACTGTGCTGGTCTTGTTAGCTTGAATTTGAGTCACCTGAACACCACAGAAATGTCTCCAATTGTTTTCCTGGTTCTTGCTCCATCCTTTGTGAATCATGTGTTGTACTTCTGAGAAGGTTTCGGCATTGTACTTGGTGCAAATATAAGTGGGAACTCCAGGGATTCCTGTCTTAGAAAGCAGGCCTATGAGCGGTGTGGAGCTCACGTCCAGTGTCAACTCCAGGTGGAGAGGTATGGTTGCTATCTGCATCAGCTACTGACAGGGCCAGGGCAGGGTGGGTTGTCTTCCTGAGGAGGTTCTTCCCTGAGTGGGAGGCCCTCTCTGGAGCTGTTTAGTGAATTGGCTGCCTTATGTCTCTACTCTTTTCATAACAGAGCTGAGGTGGGTCTTTGCCTAAGAGTTATTGGCTGAATTCCATTTCTTGTCATATAGTACACTAGTGAGACTTTGGCAAGTGTGAGTGTGACATAGTTGAGTCTCTTGCAGAAGACTAACTTGTTAGTAGATGTCCTTCCCCACAGTGCTGAGGGTTGTAGGATAGGTAGCACTGCCATTGATTGGCTGATGAAAGTGGGAGGGGAGCTGGCTTGGTCAGTGTGAATATGTGCTGTGGTGGAGTTAGCTTTATGAAAGCTAGGGTCCTGTCTAGCAGAGTCTGGTGGCCAAGTAGGTTTGCAATCATAGATGTAAGATGAAGTCCCTATAAACCTCACTTTGAGTGTTTTTGTGCTGGAAGAACATAAAGGCTAACACAGAAACCCACGTGTGCTGTTAGAGTAAAAACAGTGCTTCATTTGTGATTGATGGTCATGAGCAGTGTGCAGTATGGGAGGCAGAAAACAGGCCTCTTCTTGGTTTGCCCTCTCACTGCAAAGCTGGGATCTGGCTCGTGGGGCTGACTGAAATCACCTTTTCAACTTGAACTCAATGCCACTTGGGGCAGGGACTGGTCTGTCCCAGATCCTTCAGACTACTCCTTCCCATCTCACCGAGCCATTAACTACCCTTTCTCCCTCTCCATCAGCCCATCTGAGTGAGGGAGCCCAAGTGTTCCTTCACCTGAATCTTAGTGAACCCTTCAATTTTGGGGAGGGGTAAATGTGGAAAGCTCAGGAACCCACATAAAGACACTTGAGGAAGGCAGCCACTCTATGCCCTATCCCCATATGCCATTGTCAGCCGTTTTCTTATTTGGAAGGGATGTTCTCTGTAAGATTATCTCTGGCCCCTAGTCTTTGCAAGATGAGAAAGCTGCCTTGGATCAGAGCCTGCTTTTTGTGAAGACCTTGGCCTATGCGATAGAAGTCAGTGATCACACATGCTGCTGGCGAGGACTCTGAGGCCTGGCTTTACCCAGGCTAACTTGTTGCCTGACACCCTTGTAGAATATACCAAAAGGTGACCCAGCATCCCCAAAGAAAACCAAGGGGCCTTGAGGCCTGTCTTTCCCCTTCCTGAGTCCCAGCCCAGTGAAAGGAACAGTTGACGTGTTGTTTAAGACGGAGATGTTGCCTGTATGCGTAAAAGAGCTCTCTGTTTCAGGCTCATGTACAGTCAGGAATGGTTCCTTCTCATCCAACTGCCCATGCGCCAATGATGCTAATGACGACACAGCCACCCGGCGGTCCCCAGGCCGCCCTCGCTCAAAGTGCACTACAGCCCATTCCAGTCTCGACAACAGCGCATTTCCCCTATATGACGCACCCTTCAGGTGAGGCGTGTGTGTGCAGGGGCCGCCGGGGCACCCAAAGTATTCTGCTCGCACAGGTCAAATGGTAGGCAGGGCCAGTGCTTCAAGCCCCGCACCTGAAAGAGAGTAGCAAGGCCTGTCCAGGTGTGCACAGGAGGGACTGTGATGATCAGGCAGTGCTAGGGGCTGAGCCTCCAGAGCTGGGTCTGTGTGTGTTCTGATGGTATCAGGATTGGCTTGAGAAGCAGCAGCCGAAGTCTGGGTAGCTGATGCATGCTGAGGACTCAGTTGGCCGCCTTTGTTATGTATGATAGGCTGGACAGGGATGTGTGTTCCTTCCTGAGTCCCAACAGGCTGACATGTGGGGGGTTATGCCCATGCTGAGTTTGCTTGTAGTTTGGAGAACACTGATGAGCATATGCTGTGTGCGGACTGGTTTGAGTGTAGTTTCAGCCCCAGCCTGTGCCCTGACACAGGACACCCATGATGTCTCGTACTAGATGGCTGCCGTGGCGATACCTCAGTCTCACCTGTGACTCTGAAAGCATTATTGGTGCGTGGCTAGTATTTGGGGGTGGGGGATGTCAGGCTTCTGCTCCTGTCCCATAAACAAGTCTTCTGGGAGTTTCCCCCCCACCCAAACGTCTGACTGGTTTGTCTCCCCACCTTACACCTCCCTCACTTGGTTGTACATGGGAGGGGGAAGTGCATTACACCTCCAGTCTGTACAGCTAGCACAAGAGTAGTTGTTGACAAGTTGTATGGTGCAGACACTAGGCTGATAGGCAGTGGTGCCAGTGTTCCCTTTAAAAAGCCACTTTTCTGTTTTACAGTACAAGCCCACCACCAACAGCAGTTGTAAGGCTGCCCTGGAGGAACCGAAAGGCCAAATTCCCTCCTCCCTTCTACTGCTTCTGCCAACTGGAAGCACAGAAAACTAGAACTTCATTTATTTTGTTTTTTGGGTTTTTTTAAAGATATGTTGATTTCTTGTAACATCCAATAGGAATGCTAACAGTTCACTTGCAGTGGAAGATATCTGGACCGAGTAGAAGCATTTAGGAACTTGTGGGCTGTTCCATAATTCCACACGCTGTTTCAAAGTCCCGCAAGTACCCCAGCTCTGCTTGCCGAAACTGGAAGTTATTTATTTTTTAATGGCCCTTGAAAGTCATGAACACATCAGCTAGCAAAAGAAGTAACAAGAGTGACTCTTGCTGCTATTACTGCTTTAAAAAAAAAAAATCAAGACTTGGAACGCCCTTTTACTAAACTTGACAGAGGATCAGTAAATTCTTACCGTCAAACTGACGGGTTATTATTTATAAATCAAGTTTGATGGGGTGATCACTGTCTACAGTGGTTCAACTTTTAAGTTAAGGGAAAACTTTTACTTTGTAGATAATATAAAATAAAAACTTAAAAAAAATAAAAAAATAAAAAAAGTTTTAAAAACTGATACCCCGGTTAGTGTGTGTTTGTGGGGACCTGACAGCAGGACAGGTGGGTGGGATACTGTTACAGGCTCTTGGAAGGTGTTTGTCAAGTCACTTTTCTTCTTCACACTTCATTCTGGCTCAGAGTATCTAGAAAAAGTCAAGACTGAGATACTGTCTTTGATGTATGGATTAGCGGTCAAGGAGGAAAGCTGGGTGGCCAGAGGTAGGCAGCACTTAAAAGTTCACATCTGCAAGCAGGGGCAGACTATGTAAGCTTCCTTTTTCCTGTCTCCCACAACCAAAGTGTGTGTGATGGGAAGTTGTCCTTGGATAAGGCCTGTGTTACCAGTAGGGGGCAGGAGATACTTTTTTAAAAAACTACTACAGGCTGGGTGTGGTGGGTGCTCACCTTTAATCCCAGCACTCAGGAGGCAGAGAGGTAGGAGGATTGCAGAGAGTTTGAGGCCACTCTGAGATTACATAGTGAATTCCAGGTCAGCCTGAACTAGAGTAAGGCCCTACCTCGGAAAACCAAAGCAAACAAACTTACTACAGTATAGAAATAAATACAGGGCAGGGAATTTGGCTAAATGAATGATAAGCATGTGCAGGAGGCCCTGGATCTGATCCCCAGTACTGGGATGCGTGATAGACTGGGGGGGAGGGGGGAGAAAGCTCCAAAATACAAGGGTGTACAAAAGTACATCTTTGTTTACTGAATCAGACCCGTATGTTTGTTCTTTTTGGTCTCACTCTAGCCAAGGCTGACCTGGAATTCACTATGTAGTCTCAGGGTAGCCTCCTAACTCTGCTTCCCAAGTGCTGGGATTAAAGGCTTGTGCCACCATGCCCGGCTCTTAAAACACAAGAGGAAAGAAGGCAGGCATTTGAGCAGGGAAATTAAGTGTCTTGTAGAGAATCTAGTCTTCAAACACTGGCAACAAATCAAGATTCTGAAAACCTTTTTTAATCCACATATAGCAATTTGTACATTATAGCAAAATTTGCATTATTCAAGAATAAGTTACTCATACAGTACGTAAACAATACATAAAAATTTGCCAAATACCTTCTGCCTATGATGATAGAAGATGAAACCCTTGGTGTGAATCACAATAAGTTGCTTATTCCAGCCAAACGCTGGATGTCAGATGTGTCCTTGTGAAGAAGAGGCAGTGGATAACAGTTTATCACATCAGCGCTAACATGACGTTTGCAACAGGAGAGAAAACATGAAAAAATCTCAAGAGAGCATGCCTTGTAGGTCAACTCATGTAAAAATAGTGTTGTCTGACCCAAAATTTTAATGACTACTATTCCTTTTTGCTATGTGGTCCAGAAATGATCAAAGGCAGAAGATTTATGTATACCACATAAAGCCATATGGATTGCTGGTCTAAAGTCAAGGCAGGTTAGTCGACTTAATTCTTTGGTGCTGGTGACTGTTAGTTTGTAGAAGTTCCGTGGTCAGGTGAAGGAAGTGATGATTCTGGGAGCTGTCGAGTTGTACTTGTGGTCTCTTAAGTAGAGCTAACTGCAGGGACACTGACACTTCCTGCCCAGCAAGGCCTAAGTGCCAGTGGTGGTCAGTAAAGATGTGGGATAGGGCCTGCTGCTGACATTTGTGACGGAATCTAGCCCCTACAACTAACCTGACGTGCTCTAGCAGAAAAAAAGGCATTGCTAGTGTTATTGTCCCAGAGCAATGAGGAGGCTTTTTGTCAAAAGCTGTCTAGGGAAGAGTAACTTCAATTCATGGTCTCATAAAAGCATGCAGCCAGGTGGTTGCTATGTTTGCAGTGCCTGATCCTCTTGGCACTACTTGAGAAATGCACACTAACAGGCTGTGGAGAAATGAGTGCCTGCGCTTAAAGTTGCTGAAGCTTCTGACTGGGGTTAGAGGGATCCTGTGCAGATGGGTAAAATCTGGACCAGTGACTGTAGAAGTGCTTTTCTCTGAGCATTTTTCCAAAAAAGAAATCCAGAATATTGCTTACATCTTTGGTTCATCTTTCTTAGCATTTATTCTAAAGAAACCTGTTTGTAGAAAATAAGGAAAGATCCTTAAAGATGACCATGTATCCATGTTGGATCTGGTTTTGATTCATGAACATGGATGGCTGCTGCTCCCACAGAATTGTAGAGTACACAGAAGTCACTAGAAGGAACGGCACAAACCCTTGGTCCAGGTAAGGCAGAACATGCTGTTGACTTCAAACCAGGTGTTACCCTTACCTGACATCTGGAACTGCTGTGCTATGTGAGACTCCGTTCCTTAGAAGCCACCAGTGCCTAGAGGCTGTACTGAAGCATCTGCTGGCTCCCAGTAGCAACCAACTCCACTGGTCCCTGCTCCTACTTTCATTGTAACAGTGTCACTTGAGAAAAGCAAGTGTAGTGAATTGAAGGTTTGACTTTAGGCCCTCCCTAGATAGGGAGGAGACCATGTCCGGAGACACACACACATTTTAAACCCTGATGAGGCAGCCAGCAGCTCCACAGAACACTAATTGTGGGCTGTTAGAGCTCCAGTGCCAGATTCCTACCTTCTATGTTCCTAAAACACACTTGTAGGGTAATTTTAATAAGCCATTATTAGGTGCTTAGGGGCCTGTGGCTGGAAGAGTCAAAAAGCTCAGGAGCCCTTCCCTTTGTGCTTGTCCCTCCCCCATCCAATTGTTCCATTCGCCATAAAGCTGCTGTAAACCAGAATCCAGTTTTTTATTCATAAGGCACCAGGGTAGAACTGTTCCTTGCCACCCTCTTTCAGCAGTTGCCTGAATGTCCCTGAAAGGGTGACCATTCCGTACATTAGGGAGGACAGTGGCTACCCAGCAGCAGGCGATACTGTCCTGAGGATGAGCAGACAAGGACGCCAACATGCTAGCCCCGACCAGGAGCGTGTCAAGCATATGTGCTTGGCTGTCCCTGACTGCAGAACGGCACAGGTACTAGTGGGACAGTGCAGTGAAGAAGTAAGTAAGCATGGTTTCATGTGGAAACCTGAATCTTTTTTAAAAATTAATATGAGGTAAATGTTTAAAATCATTTTTGACCTTTAGCCTGTCCCTCTGGCAGAGCTTTGTCCTAAAGCTGATGGAAGCAGGATTAGGAGCAGTCACCTGTCGCATAGCACATGGATATGCCACAAAACTGAAGCTACAGTGGAGAAACCATGAAAGAATCCGGGGCTTGTTAGTGTTTTGTGCTCCCTGATGACCCTACCTGGTAGAAAGTCTGTCATCAGTGGTGACAGTGTAAGTGAAAAAGAACAGAGTTTCCATTGCCAGCCCTGTCCTGCCTGCCCTACCTCCTCTGAGGGGTGGGGTCTGGGCCATGGGCACCAGCAGGCAGAGTCTATGCTCAAGAACTACATCTGTAAACAGTGGGAGAAAGCCAGGGGCTGGAAGAGGCTGACAGAGGCCCTCTGACAGGCCTGACAAAAGGAGGACGACATCCTTTCTGGAGAGGGCTGACAAGTGTCCCAAAGCTCTCTGCAAGGAAGGAAGATGGTTACATTCACAAGTTTGCCTCTGCCGAGACATGCACCCCACACAGCCTGTCACAGAGGGGTATACTGGTTGTCAATGGCCCGCAGGTGGCTCCGGGAGGATGTGTCCATCTCATAGTCTGAGTCCCGGGTGCCACTCACAGACTCCAGGTCCAAATGCCTCAGGCTGTCAGCCAGCTCTTCAGGTGAAGGCACCAGGTGGAAGATCTGCTCTGGGGGTGACACTCGGCCTGGGAGGGTCTCTGGGCCAAGTCCCTGGGGACAGCCAGCAGACCTGAGGTGAGGCAGGCCCAGCTCCGAGTCCCAGTGAGGGAGGGAGAAAGGAAAGAGGACAGTGCTGCAGGAACCTGGATATGGGACCGGAAGAAACCATACAGTGCATGACTCTTGACACAGTGTGACTGGACACTAAATTTATCCTCCACCCTCCCTGTAATGGCCCTCCTTCCGCAAAGAGCTTGGGGTCCTACCTGGAGTCTGAGAAACCACTACCACGTAGCTGGAGAGCCGGACATCGCAGGCAGCACCACACTCCAGAGGGATGGGTGAGCGCTGGAAGTGGCGGAGCATGTCTACCACAGAAGGAAAGTGCAAGTGCTGCACACGGCACTGACCGCGCTCTGTCAGCGCTAGGCGCAGGTGCTGCAGAGGAGGCAGAGGTCAGCCTACTGCCCAGGCTGCATGGCCCTGGCTCCGGCCCCAGCCATCCCTCTGTACCTTGGCTCTGCCCTGGAAGTTGAACGTGAGCACATACTCCCCTCGCCGGGACTCACTCTGCCGCACCAGGAACACACCGTGAGCGTCGGGGCCCTGCAGTTGAACCAGCTGTGCAGCCTTCACTCTGGAGATGGGGCCATGGAACCAGGGATAGCAGGACAGGAAGTGATCCGTTTTCTGGCAGGCTGGGTCCAACAATGCCCCGGGAGAAGCACCTGGCAGAGAAGACGGGCATTGGTGATCCTGTGGGGAGCCATGCATCCAGTAGTATACCCATAGGCTGAGGGCTTGGCACACACCTTGGTCAAGGGAGTCTGTGCTTCCCCTTGGCGAGCTGGCCAGGCTGGGGTCAGGAGTAGGGGGAAGGGGCAGCTCTACGTCCACGTTCTCCAGCCTGCAGGGAAGAAGGCAGGTGAGGAGTGGGTTGGGCTGGGCAGGAAAGGCTGGAGTAGAGCCAAAGCTGGGCAGGAGCAGGCAGGCCTCACCATTGGCCTGTGCTTGCCCCAAGTTCAGCCAGCCATGAATTCAACTGCTGCTCATCGCCCACCTCGAAGATGATGTCTGTCCGGTCCTTCACCTGTAGAGGAAGGGGACAGCTCTGTGGATCTGAGGACTGTGCAGCTTCACTCAGGGTGTCTCACAGCACTGCACTCACCTTAAGCACAAAAGTGTAGAGGTTGTCTGGCATTTCCAGACGTGTGCATTGCCGGACTTCCATGATGCTGGAGCAGGCTGCTTGGAGCTTGGGCTTTGAACTCTAGAAGACCAACAGGGTTACTTGAGGTTTGCCCCTGGCATCTCAGTTTGCTTGCAATCTCTCCTAAGCATTTGTGGAGTGAGGCACAGAACAACCTGCCCCCACAGCTTCCTGAGCACCATCACAGATCCCAGGAAAGCTCTGCTGGTGAGGGCCTCCCTCCACCTGGCCTGCTCCTCTTCCCCACTGGTGAGCTGATCCTCATCCAGCCCCATCATCACACCAAAGCCTAGCCAAATACAAGCAGCTGCAGAGTCCATAGCAACTCTATGCTGACGGCTAACACTACTGCAACATGGGTGAGATGCCACCTCCCAGGTCCTGCACAAACTTGGAGGTCACTCTTTGACCCTTGGAACCAGCTGCTCCAAGGAGGAAGCCACCCTCCCTGCAGGGTCATGAGATTGGTGTCTGCTTCCAGCAGAAGCCTAAAATGAAGACGGAGGTAGGAAGGACAGAGAAGATGGTGGGCTTCCTTTCCTCCCTCCTGAGGATTTGCTCTTGGTCAGAGATAACCAGGTACTTTTCAAAAGTAAAGGGTCCCCTCCAAGCCAGCTAGTGCAACAGAAGCAGGTTTACACTAGTGCCCATGGGGCACATCCTGAACAGAAGAGTTCATGCACTCATAGGCCATACACTTGGCCAGGCACTCCTCGTACAAGAATCACCAGACAGCAGCGGCCTGACCTGGAAGAGTGAGAAGCAACTGGAGAGCTGACACCCCACTTGAGTTACAGTGCAGGGGAGGTTGTTAGATGCCCAGGACAGCGGGGGCGGACTTCTGAGGGACATGGAAACAGTGTGGATGGAGATGGGGACTCTGTTCTACTAGTTGTCTTCATGACCAGCCTCCACTTTGACCACACCATGGATAATGTCCTGGCTAGCAAGCATTCCCAGGTGGCCTTGCCAAGTCTTTGTGCTCAGGAACACTAAAGGAAATAGGCAAGGCCCGGTCAATTCCATCTTGGCCCAGTTCCCAGTGTGCACTGAGATTAATCAGCAAAGCTATGGCTTTCACTCTGACTGGAATGTCCTTCAGGTGCCTCTATCCCAGAAGTAGATGACATTCTGAACAGGGCAGCAGTGGGGAAGAGGGTTTTTTTTTGTTGTTGTTTTTTTTTTTTTTTTTTTTTTTTTTTTTTAGGTAGGGTCTCACTCTATCTAGCTCAGGCTGAACTGGAATTCACTATGTGGTCTCGGGGTGGCCTTGAACTCATGGTGATCCTCCTACCTCTGCTTCTTGAGTGCTGGGATTAAAGGTGTGCACCACCACGCCCGGCATCCCTGGACTTTTGATGAGCAGAGTGGCCACACCATTTCAGAGATCCACAGTGGGAGCAGTAGAATGTCACTGCTCACCACATCCTGCAGCTCCTACTTCTGGGCAGCATGTGTGCTAGACCCCCACCACCCAGGTTGCCACAGCTCCTCCATTTCACTCTTTCTCCGGTTGTTAGGGAACTGCCTCAAAGTTGCAGCCAGCCCAGTACCTGCCCAACCGAAGTGCTGCCATTTCTGCAGCTGTCTCCTAGTTGCCTTGCCTCTTAGGTCTTGGGGTTCAGCCCTGTCCCTTACCACCTCTGCCCTTCTCTAGGCTTGAATGTGAAGCCAATGCAGGGGGAAGGCCTGCCAGCATGACAGCAGCACAAGGGCCCCTCTAGTTGCCCCAGCGACATTGCCTAAGGCTCCCCCCTTTGATGTTATGCTCCTGTCCCTTCCTGTGACCAAACTCATGCCTCTTTGCCTACCCAGCTTAATACAGTAGAGGAGCCAAAGGTGTGCTCTTCAGATAGGTGGATTTCAGGTGACAGTACAGCACTAAGTAGTTCAGAGCTGGGGAGGGACCTAAAGAGAAGGCAGGGCAGTGCAGCTTCCACTGTTGCCTGGAAAATTGAAACAGCTCCACAGTCTCACATGTGTCAAGGGACAGGGATGGTCTGCCCTGGCACCCATCAGTGTCTTCAGGGTACTGGCTGAAGCCCTATGCTAGTACTCAACAATCCCTGGTGAGCCCAGAAGGCACCTGGCCATGGGGAGGCCACTGAGGAAAAGGGATACGGGGAGAGAGCAAGTGAGGGCCCTGTGCTTCATCTCATTTCCATGCAAACTGGCCAGCTCCCCCACCCACACACACACACACCTTAAAAGGTAGCTGTCAGCCTAGAACCTGGCTCCACACTACCACACCCTGCGACCTGGGGACAGCAGACATTGACCTAGAAGGAGAAGGGCTGAAAGGCTCAAATGCAACTCCAGAATACTGTCCAGCATGGCAGTCACCCCATCCCAGAGCCTGCATGACTACTGTTAGTGGAAACTACCTTATTGCAGTGTTGTGGGTCTGGTATCAAAAAGCCAAAGCTGGCGTGATGGAGCAATTAATTGGGAGTTAAGAGGCAGGAGGATCAGGAGTTCAGGGGCAGCCTCTGCTACATAGTCAAATTCATCACTGAGAGCTATTTCCAAAAAGAAAACCCTGAAAGTACAGTGCCAGTGCTGTAAAGTACAGTTTTGTTCCAAAAACAGATTTTGGTCAGATTATAGGAACACCCAAAGAGTTAGAAGACAATCCTAAGAGGGACTCTGTCAAGAAATGACATACCCAGCAGTCCACTAAGATCTTTAAGAAAGGGGCTAGGGAGATGGCTCATTGGGTGAAGTGCTTGGATCCCCAGCACCCACCTAGTACCCCAGTACTGGAAGACAGGAAGATCCCTGAGATTTGCTGACCAGCTAGTTTGTCTAAATGGGTAAACTGTACAAACGTGAGAGGCTGGCACAAATGTGCGTGCATGCACGCACGCACACAAGGTGTAGAGTGAGAAAGACACAGGGCTGTTTGAGGTATGTTCCATAGCTGTCCAGAGGCCAGGAAGACTATTACTAGAGAGGACACTGTAGAGCTGTCATACAGACTTTGGGAAACACCCACCACAGGCCAGTGCTGGAGCCTAAGCTGCCTACTGAGTATTTCCCAGGGTGGGGGTTCACGAGCCAACAACCCTTCAAAGTTGTCAAGAGGATGAAGTCAGGCTAAAATCAAGGTAGCACCCTGAGGCCTTAGTCAACTGCCATCAACCCCATCAAAGCACTCATAAATTCAGATCAGCAGCCCCCCTCCCTGAGTCCATGGACCCTTTCCTCCTCCCTCCCACTGTTCCTGAACATGGCACAAAGCACACAGAGCCATCATTCCTGCTGATCCCTCTGCCTGAAAGGCGTCCCCACTCCATCTTTATAATTCTGGCTGCCTGAGCCAGGCCTTTAATCCCAGCAGAGGTAGAAGGATCACCATGAGTTCAAGGACACCCTGGACTAAAGTGAGACCCTACCTTGAAAAAAAAAATTCTGTCTATAGATTGGACTTCGTTCAAGAATCCCTTCCCTCAGGGAGGCTCTGCCTGTGAGCTCCTAGATTTGGGAGCTCTGGGGGACTTGGCTCTGCTCAACACCAAGCCCAGAGGTGCTCACTTTCACTTACACAGTGCGTACTGAAAGCACCGGCCCCCTTCCTGCACTTGACTCACCCAGGGAGGCCTACAAGTAAGTGACAGGAATCACTCAGATGAGGGGCAGGGAGGCAGCACTGGACTCCCCTGGTGCTCACAAAAGCATTCATTTCTGAGAAGCCCAGGTTGCAAACTGGCCATAAACCTGGGGCAGAATGGCTTGGGACAGAGGGAGGAGCCAGGATGTCTGAGCTCTTCAGCTATATTCTCTTTGAACACTCCCACTGCCAGCTCCAAACCCAGATTGCTGTGTTGCAAGTTCTCAGCTTATCAGGCAGCCACGGTTTCCTGTGCAGCAGCTGCCTCTGCCTCCTGACCAGAGCTCCCTGAGGCCAAGGTAGGACAGAAAGGCATTTGGAGAGCCTGCAGATGGATAGGTGGTAGGATGCATGAACACTGGGTGCTGCCCCTGGCCCAGGAATGTCTGGAGACAGTGGGCTGTGTCCCCTAGCTCCTTTCGGGGTAATGGAAGGCAGTGGGCCTTGAGCTGTCCACATGTTAGGACTACAGGTTACTCCCTTGCTTTTGCCCCCAACTGGGATAGGACACTCGGACCAACACCCACCCTCATAGGCACTTCAAATGCCTACGTCAGCCACCTCCTGTGTGACCCTCAGTAAGTCCCTCTGACTCTCCCCCCGGGAGAGCAGACAAGGTACTAGAGAAACTTCCAGCAAAGCCAGACAGCTCCCCTGCTCTCCTGGAGACAGCCCTTCCATTCCAGTGTCAGACACAGAGGTCCCCAAATGGGACAACCCTGCTTATAAGATCCACTCCCTTCAGGCAGACAGCATGCCAGGTCATATTAACTGACCACAGGGGGAGGTGGGTGGCATCTATGCTCTGACTCTCCCTAATTTGTTGGGATGGGAATACAGGGGACACACTTGCCTCCTTGATCCCATTAGAAGCAATCACAGTGACAGACAAAACAGCCCCTCTAAGAAGCAGAGGAACACCATCATGTGACAGACACAAACCCAGTCGTCATTTACTGGGTCTGTAGGCCACCTCCTCCACGATAGTCTGCCTAGGCCCCACCTGAGATGGCACCATGGAGGTCTGGGACCAAGGATAGGGCAGCCTGAAGCCCATACCTGCCTGTGGCTGGCTGTGAGGAATGGCATGGCACTTTGTAGGGTTGACACCTTCTTCAGGTTGTGCCTTCCACAGCCTTCCTTCTGAGGTGCCACACAAGGAAAACCAGCCCAGGGGATCTGAATCAGTGCAAACCCCAGTTCCCAGTCCTTGCTGCCTGGCCATTCTAGTCCACACATGGCCTGTTCTGTCTCCCCCATGCAGCTAAGCTCCTAGCACCAGGCCACACCAAGTCGCAGGTGTGTGTGGAGGGGAGCTCAGGTCTGGGGTTGAAGGCACACACTGTAGGGCTGAAACAGAGCACCCGTTTCCCACCCCCACACACCAGGAGCAGCCGGGGAAGTCCCAGCCTAGTGTTGTGGCCTCAGCGTCCGCTGGTGCCAGTGAGGGTGGAAAAGGCTGTGGTTAAGAGACAACACATTGCTTCTGTCACCAGCTTTGGATAGGGGACCATGGCTACTGCTGCCTTCGAAGA
The DNA here is from genome assembly GCA_036365145.1 of Orientallactaga sibirica. NCBI lineage: Eukaryota > Metazoa > Chordata > Mammalia > Rodentia > Dipodidae > Orientallactaga > Orientallactaga sibirica. The sequence goes on along the minus strand of JAEOAD010000026.1, from coordinate 19,399,901 downwards.
ACAATGATTGATTCTGAAGGGGTGACACAGACAGGCTCTGGGGCAGGGGAACAGGAGAAAGACTCTTGCCAGCCGGCCCATTATCATTCCCTCTATAGCCCTGGAAGCCCTCATCCTTCCTACCGTCAGCTCAAGTTTCTTGAGCACTTACTATCCATGACCCCACTGTGCCATATGACCCTGACAGGGCATTGCATGGACCTTATACTAAACAATGGAGTCACTGGGCCACAAAGAATAAAAGCCAACTGGAGTGAGGAACTAAAAAGAAACCGAGACAGAATAGCAGAGAACCCTGGGAACTATTAGCTGATCCAAGGCAGGGAAGAAGGCCTTTCTAAGTAGGAAAGGCCACCAAGAGTGAACACATAAAGGAGACCACAACTTGGACTTGAGAGACTCGAAGGACCTCACAGGTTGAGGAACTTGGGTCTGTTTCCACAGTGGCATCCATGACTGGTACAGAGCAAGAAAAAGACACACAGAAATGCAAGCCTAGTGAACAGCAAAGGAGGCTGGGGAGGTGGCTGAGCCCTTGTGTCACATGTGCCAGGCCCAAAGTTCAATCCCCTGTACAAGTGTAGTCCCCGAGAAACAGAACCCACGGAGTTAGGAGATTGTGGCCACCGGTACGAGGGCACTGGGAGATAACTGCAGGTGCGGCGCAGCAAGTCTCCCTAAGGGCGGTGCAAACGGTCTGGAATTAAGTAACAGTAATGGCATACATTCTCTAAATATACTAAGACCAAAAAATTGTTGGGGGGCTGGAGGGATGGCTTAGCAGTTAAGGTGTTTGCCTGCAAACCTAAAGGACACAGGTTCAATTCCCCAGGACCCACGTAAGCCACATGCACAAAGTGGTGCATGCATCTGGAGTTCGTTTGCAGTGGCTGGAGGCCCTGGTGTGCCCAATCTCTCTCTCTCTCTCTGTCAAATAAATAAATAAAATTAAAATACTTTTTTAAAAAATTGTCATGATGATTTTGTTGTTATGTTTGTTTGTTTTGTTTTTTCAAGGTAGCTCCAGCTACCAGGTCTCGCTCCAGCCCAGACTGACCTGGAATTCACTATGTATTCTCAGGGTGACCTCAAACTCATGGCAATCCTTCTACCTTTGCCTCCCGAGGGTTGGGATTAAAGGTATGCACCACCACACCTGGCTAGCCTCATTTTTTAAAAAAAAAAAAAAAAACAGGGCTGGAGGGATGGCTCAGCAGTTAAAAGGCACTTGCTTGCAATGCCTGATGATCTAGGTTTGATTCCCCAGAGTCACATGAAGCCAGATGCACAAAATAGCCCACGTGTCTGGAGCTGACTTGCAGCAGCTAGCAGACCTTGTGTGGCTATACTTATTCTCTGTGTCCATCTCAATCTCCATCCATCCATCCATCCATCCATCCATCCACCTCTCTCAAATAATTTGAAAATAAAACAAAAGTCAGGTGTGGGGCTAGAGAGATGGCTCAGCCTTTAAAGCACTTGCCTGCAAAGCATAACAACCCAGGTTCAATTCCGTAGTGTCCATGTAAAACCAGATGCACAAAGTGGTGCACGCATCTGGAGTTCGTTTGCAGTGGCTAGAGGCTCTGGCAAGACCATCTCTGTCTATATTCTCACTGTCTCTTCCTGCTTGCCAATAAATAAAAGTGTTTTTTATTAATTGGGTGTGGTGGCACCTGATAGATGGGTGTAGAAGGAGCTCATAAGTTTGAGGACAACCTAGGCTCTAGAACCCAGCATTCCAGGTCAGCCTGGGCTAGAGTGATACCCTACCTTGAAAAAGGATCGCTGTGAGTTCGAGACCACCCTGAGACTACACAGTGAATTTCAGGTCAGCCTGGGCTACAGCAGGACTCTACCTCAAAAAAAAAAAAAAAAAAACACAATTTTTTTTTTTTTTTGAGACAAAGAGAGAGAGAGAGGGAGAGGAAGATAGAGATGGGCGCGCCAGCAGTCTCTCAGCTGTTGCGAACGAAATCCAGAGGCATGCACCCCCTTGTGGTCAATTGCGGCATTGCACCCTTGCGTCACTTTGCATCTGGCTAAACATGGGACCTGGAGATTGGAACCAGTGTTCTTAGGCTTAGGAGGCAGGCACCTTAACTGCTAAGCCATCTCTCCAGCCCCACAAATATGTTTTGCTTGGCATGTTGGTACACACCTTTAATCCCAGCACTTGCGAGGCAGAGGTAGGAAGATCGCCATGCGTTCGAGGCCACCCTAAGACTAGATAGTGAATTCCAGGTCAGCCTGGACTAGAGTGAGATCCTACCTTGAAAAACCAAAAAAAAAAAAAAAAAAAAAAAAAAGGACACTAAGCAGGTATAGTGGTACATGTCTATAATTCCAGCCCTTGGGAGGTGGAGATAAAAGGATCAGGAGTTAAAGACTACCATCAGCTACATAGCAAGTTCAATGCCAGCCTGGACTATGAGACCTTGACTCCAAAATAAAAGCCACTGAGGGGGCTGAAGAGATGGCTCAGTAGTTAAAGGTGCTGGCTTGCAAAGCCTGAAGGCCTGGGCTCTATTCTCTAGTACCCATGTGAAGCCAGACGCACAAAGTGGCACCTGCATCTGGAATTTGTTTGCAGTGGCAGTAGGCCCTGGTATATCCATGCTCGCTTGCGCGCTCGCTCGCTCGCTCTCTCTCTCTCTCTCTCTCCCTCCCCCTCTCTTTGTTTCTCTCAAATAAATGTAAATTTTTTTAAGTCACTAAGCATAGAAAAGATGCTCATCCTTAGCCATCCACGTAAGACCGTGCTTCAGGCCCCCACGGGGATGGCCCCAGCACAGGTGAGGAAACCCTCTTGCATTGCTGGTGGGAATGTCAAATTGTGCTGAGATTGCTGAGATCAGTTTGGCAGCTCCTCAAAAGACTAAACACAGACCCACCACATGATCCACTCCCATTCTACATCACTCAAGGAAAACGGAACCCTAAGTCCACACAACGCTGTACACACACGCTTAGAGCAGCAGCCTTCATCATAGCCCCCAAACGCAACCGCCTGCCTTCCATCAATTCATGAATGAAATGAGGTGTATGTTCAGTCCGTGAGGGAATGCTACTTAGCCAAGGAAAAGGAACAAGATTGTGATGTGGGTCGTGGGTAAGCCTTGGAAACGTCACCCTAAGGGTATAAGCCAGACACAAAGACCATCCACAGCACTGCTGAGCTCCGGTACACACAAGTTGTAGAACACACAGACCCTTCCTGACGGAGTCGACTAGTGACTGCCAGGGTAGAAGGCAAGGTGACTGCTTTAGGGCACAAGGTTTCCTTTTGAGCCTTCGAATGCTCTAACACTAGAAGGAGGTGGCCATGTCACTGAGAGTAAACTTTACAGTGGGTAAATTATGTTTCAAGGAACCCTACTAAACACTGTCTCTTCTAGAATTCTATCCAAGGAGACAGCTGAGCACTAAGACTCGTGCAAGATATTCACCATTCACCGCAAGGTTATCCACACTACCAAAAATGTCACAAGGGATGACGCACACCTTTAATCCCAACACTCAGGAGGCAGAAGTAGGAGGATCACTGGGAGTTCAAGGCCACCTGAGACTACATAGTGAATTCCAAGGTCAGCCTGGACTAGAGCAAGACCCTACTTCAGAAACCAAAAAAGGCCAGCTATGGTGGTGCATGCCTTTAATCCCAGCACTTGGGAGGCAGAAGTAGGAGGATCGCTGTGAGTTTGAGGCCAGCCTGAGAATACAGAGTGAATTCCAGGTCAGCCTGGGCTAGAGTGAAACCAAAATAATAAATTTAGAGCCGGGCGTGGTGGCACATGCCTTTAATCCCAGCACTCGGGAGGCAGAGGTAAGAGGATCACCGAGAGTTCGAGGCCACCCTGAGACTACATAGTGAATTCCAGGTCAGCCTGGGCTAGAGTGAGACCCTACCTCGAAAAACCAAAAAAATAATAATAATAATAATAAAAATAAATTTAAAAAGTCACAATGTACAGATCTGCCTACCACAGGCAGAGACCTGGTTTTAAAAGGTGTGTTTCGGGCTAGAGAGATGGTTTAGTGGTTAAGTTACCTGCCCGCTAAGCCTAAGAACGCCAGTTCCAATCTCCAGGTCCCACGTTTAGCCAGATGCAAAGTGATGCAAGGGCGCAATGCCACACTTGCCCACAAAGGGGTGCACACATCTGGAGTTTGTTCACAGCAGCTGAGAGGCTGCTGGCATGCCCATTCTCTCTCTCTCTGCCTCTCCCTCTCCCTCTGTCTCTGTCTCTCTCAAAAAAAAAAAGAGAGAGAGAGAGAGAGAGAGAGGTGTGTTTAATGGGGCTGGAGAGATGGTTTAGCGGGTAAGGTCCTTACCTGCGAAGCCAAAGGACCCAGGTTCAATTCCCCAAGACCCACATAAGCTAGATACACAAGGTGGCGCATGCTTATGGAGTTCACTTGCAGTGGTTGAAGGCCCTGGCATTCCCTCTCTCTTTCAACTTTCTGCCTCTCGTTGTCAAATAAATAAAATAAAATAGCCGGGCGTGGTGGCACACGCCTTTAATCCCAGCACTCGGGAGGCAGAGGTAGGAGGATCACCATGAGTTCAAGGCCACCCTGAGACTACAGAATGAATTCCAGGTCAGCCTGGACTAGAGTGAGACCCTACCTTGAAAAACCAAAATAAATAAATAAATTAATAAAATAATAAAATAAAATAAAACAAAACATTTGTTTAGCCAGACATGGTGGCACATGCCTTTAATCCCAGCACTCGGGAGGCAGAGGTAGGAGGATTGCCGTGAGTTCAAGGCCACCCTAAGACTACATAGTTAATTCCAGATCAGCCTGGGCCAGAGTGAGACTTGACCTCAAAAAAACAAAAACATTTGTTTTAAAACAAAAAAAAGGTATGTGTTGTATGCATGAAAAACCAGAGAAAAAGGATGAAGACACACCAAATGAAAAAGATAGATAGGTACTACCACAATGTGGCAGACATTGCGCCACAAGAGCATCCCAAGAACAGGGCCTCCTGAAGGAAGTCAGGTGGAGGGATAAAGAAAGCCAAGGATCCCAGGCATGGTAGCACACACCTTTATTCCCAGCACTCAGGAGGCAGAGGGAGAAGGATCACCATGAGTTCGAGGCCAGCCTGGGACTACAGAGTGTGTTCTAGGTCAGCCTGGGCTAGAGTGAGACCTTACCTGGGGGGAGGGGAAGGCTGAAGAGATAAGGCACTTGCCTGCAAAGCCAAAGGGCCCCAGTTCGATTCCCCAGGACTCACATAAGCCAGATGCACAAGGTGGCACATGCATCTGGAGTTTGTTTGCAGTGGCTGGAGGCTCTGGTGTGCCCATACTCTCTTTCTCTGCCTCTTTCTCTCCCAATCTCTCAAATAAATTAATTCAATTTTTTAAAAAGTTAAAAAAAAAAAAGCACTGGGGAGATGACTCAGCACCAAGAGACCCTGGGGTGACCATTCTCTCTCTCCCTCTGTGCTTGTGAATAAATAAATATTTTTATTTATTTATTTATTTGATAGAGAGAGGCAGATAGAGAGGGCTGGAGAGATGGCTTAGCAGTTAAAGCACTTGCTGACAAAGCCTAAGGCTCCTCCCTCCTCAAATAAATAAATAAAAAGACAGAGCCGGGCATGGTGGCACACACCTTTAATCCCAGTGCTTGGGAGGCAGAAATAGGAGGATTGCCATGAGTTCGAGGCCACCATGAGATTACATAGTTTATTCTAGGTCAGCCTGAGCTACAGTGAGACACTACCTCCAAAAAAGAAAGAGAGAGAGAGAGAGAGAGAGAGAGAGAATGGGCACGCCAGGGCCTCTAGCCACTGCAAAGGAACTCTAGACGCCATGTGCTACTTTGTGCATCTGGGAAGTCAAACCTGGGTCCTTAGTCATTGCAGGCAAGCACCTTAATGGCTGAGCCATCTCTCCAGCCCATATATATTTGTAAAAAGAAAGCAAGGCCAAGCAAGCACAGTGGCACATGCCTTTAATCCCAACACTCAGAAGGCAGAGGTAGGAGAACCAAGGCCCCTCTGAGACTACAGAGTGAATTCCAGGTCAGCCTTGACTAGAAGACCCTACCTCTAAAAACAACAACAAACAAAAATAAAAAGCAAAGGTTGGAGAGATGGCTAAGTGGCTAAGGCATTTGCCTCCAAAGCCAAAGGACCCAGGTTCAATTCCCCAGTACCCATGTAAAGCCAGATGCACAAGATGGCACATGCGTCTGGAGTTCATCTGCAGCAGCTGGAGGAGTTGGTACGCCCAGTCTCTCCCTCTCTCCCCTCTCTATCTCTCTCTGCTCACAACTAAATAAATAAAACTTAAAAATAAAAAATAAAAAAAGAAAGAAAGAAAGCCAAGGAGAAGATGCAGTATCCCCTGGGGAGAGGGGTGCACACAGGATGACATCATGCCACAAGTTGCTTTTGGTCACTTCTGCCATGACCCTGGTTAGGCCCCCAGTCCTTCACCATATTCCTCGATTACACCACTCTCAGAGGTTGTGTGGCCCCTTCCACAGGCTGTCTAGAGAGGCGGACAGAATCTGCCTGGACTTTAGACACCACTGGCAGCAGCTATGCCAGGCTCCCAGGTAGCAGCCACAAGAGGTGGGTCTAGGGCCAGGTGGCTGCAGTCTCCTCCAGTGAGGTGCCAGCCACTGGTTTTGGTCCTATCCCAGCCTGGAGGGGAGATTGGAAAGGGGTGTGGGGCCCCAAAAAGGAAGTGAAAGGGAGGAAGCCCCTCCCCCATTGCAAGGCTGCTCTGCAGAGACCTCGGTTTCCTTTCCATTCACAGAGCAGTGGGCGGGGGATTTCCACAGCCTGGCAGCCTGCAGGGGATGCCAGCTGGTGCCTAGTCCTGCTGGCAGTAGGGGACAGCCAACTTGCTGCTCAATCAAGGAGAATGCCTAGGCACTGAGCTCCAGGGGCTTCCGATTCAGGGAAGCTCCTCGTCTCAGCTAAGCAGGCGTCATCAGGGCCTCTAGGAGTAGGAACACATGCCCAGGTCCTCACTAACCTGTTTTGCACAAAACTACCCAGGCAAGGCAAGCACCAGGACTCCATTTTCCATAGTGAGAAACTGAGGCCCTGGGAAATCAACTTCTCAGTCCAGAGCCACACAACAAGGACACAGGCGCTCAGACCTGCCTTCTCCGCTGCCCACCCTTCATCGCAGGCCAACTCACTGATGGCCTCCTGCCCCTCAAACAAGCGCAAGACCCCAGGGAGCTGGAGGGTGGCAGTGGCCCAAAGATGATGAGCAGTCATGGGTACCCTTCAACCCCATTTCCCCAATTTGGGCACTTTCTCCCCCCTGCCCCAACCCCTTGGTTTTTAGAGGTAGGGTCTCACTCTAGCTCAGGCTGACCTGGAATTCACTGTGTAGTCTCAGGGTGGTCTCAAACTCCTACCTCTGCCTCCTGACTGCTGGGATTAAAGGCATGCACCACCAGCTCAATTTGGGCACTTTCTACCCAGATTCATGGAATTGGAACTGAAGAAAGCACAGATAGACTGTTTGTCAGCTGTTTCAGCACAGCCGGTTCTAACTAACAAAGTACTTTTTCAAAACTGATTTTCTACAGAACCCAGTAAGGATTCAGAAAGGACAGCTGTGTGTGTTAGGGGCCCTTCCAGAGCCCTGCCCCCCCCCACTTGCCACCTTCCCTCACCAATCCCAGAGGGTCCAGATCATGCCCCTTGGTTGCTGTGACATATGGGAGTGTCCTCCAGGCTGTGAAGGCCTTCTAGCTGGTTTTTCTTGCCACTTTGGGGACCTAAACACACCCCCAGCTCTGGGGTCTCTAGCTTTTGATGCCCACACAAGATCCCATTTTCACCTCCTCTACCTCCCAGCTGTGTGGCTACGGGCAAGTCTCCTCATCTGAGTGGGCTTCTTCATGGCCCTCCCTCTCAGGCTGTGGTAAGGACTCGACTCCAGTGCTGGTTCAAATGCGGTGGCATGTCACAGGAAAACAAGAAGCCAATGACAAAGCAGCAAGACTCTGCCAAGGGCTCTGACCACCAGGAACAGTGGTCCATGGCAGGCCCGACTTCCTAGGGCTGTGAGCCCCTTTCCCACAGGCCGGAAGCAAGGGGTCCCACCGTGCTAAGAGCATGCTTCCTGCCACCTCCCACCACCTCCTCCCCAGCCCAGAGGAAACCACCAGGACAGCAGCAGCCGGCCTTCCTTCTGCTTCCTCTTTCCCACACGCGGAAGAGGGAGGGAGGGAGGGAGACTGGGACGCCTGACTTCTCAAGCCTCCTCATCCTCCTGTCCTTGTGCACAGCAGGTAGGTGCACAATCCTTCTGACCTCTGACATCCTGGAACATCTGCCACAGGCCCCACTGGCCCCCTTCACTGGACAGGGCTGCCAGTGGGTTTGACACACCTTGGGAGACCCAGGGCAGTTGCCCCACACCCACAGCACATGGGCAAGGACCAATCCAATCATCCGGAGGAAGGAACCAAGGCCCAGCCAGGCCAACTCTCTGGTAGTGCCTAAGGCGACCCCTCCTGCCCCCAAAACCCTAAAAGCCATGGATAATGCAGGCCAGGCCCACCAAATCCTGTAAGCTAGATGAGGAGCCCCAGGCTTCAGTGGCCCTGGACAATGCCTCCCCCACCCCCCTCCCCAATGTCCCGGTCAGGAAATGCCTTGGGCAAACCACACTGAAGATGATGATGATGGTGGTGGTGGCAACAGCATCAGGCTCAGCCCAGAAGCCCAGTTCCAATGCACTCTTGGCCATGTGGGGACCATGTGACCACACCTCTCCAGACCTGGCGCCCCTTTCTCTGGAAAGGACAGTCACAGCAGCAGCTCTCCAAGGGCTGTCATATAGACCAGCGAGGCCAGGCTGACAGAGACCCACTATATGGAACACCCACATCTGTGAAGCACTGTCCCCGGGGGACTCGGGTTCTTCCCCACCCCAGAACCTCTGCACCTGCCAGTCCTCAGCCTGGAATTTATCCACCCAGATCTCGAGACCAGCACTTCCTACTGAGGAGCCTTCCCTGGTCACATCCCATTGAGGGCCACCCACCTTCTCCTGAGGGTCAGCACTCTCTGGGAAAAGCACCCCAGCTCCTGGCAGCCTGTAGAGTCACTGCTGAAGCCAGAAGGCAGTGATGTCTCTACTTTTCTTTTTTTTTTTTTTTTTTTTTTTTTTTTTTGGTTTTTCAAGGTAGGGTTTCACTCTGGTCCAGGCTGACCTGGAATTCACTATGTATTCTCAGGGTGGCCTCGAACTCACGGCGATCCTCCTACCTCTGCCTCCCAATCTACTTGTCTTTTGACCTCATATAGCTGTAGGTATCTCTTCAGCCACACAGGGAGGCTGTGGCCACCAGAACACACCTCCTGCAGCAGTCCACTGCTGCTACCCTTTCCTCACAGTGAAAAGACTGACATTCCACGTGGGAAGTAGGAGGGTTAGGGACGAGCTGAAGCTTGGGCCAAGGAGGAAGGACACAAGCTTTCTGGAAGCTCTGTACTTCAAGGCTCTAGCTGGGCCCTTCCCCCAGAACACCCAAAGGACAGCATTCAGGTGTGACTCCAGACCAGACTCTACCTTCCGCCCCTGTGCCCCCACAGCCAGACCAAGTCAGAGGTCAAGGCACAGCACCTGGCAGGCACAGCTCAGAGACCAGGCACCCAGGACACCCTTGCTCCCAACTTCGTCTCACTGAAGCAACAATGGCCTGAGCTGGGCATGACCTGAGCCTTGAAGCTGGAAGATACCACCAGGCTCCTTGCTTGGCACAGATACTCAAGACTTCATGGCAGCTGCCATGGACACAAGCCCCCGCCAGCCTGGGCTGCGCCCTCAGGACTGGCAGCCGTAGGCCCAGTCTCCTAGGGAGGGGCAGAGCTAGAGGACTCCAGCAGGCCTTGACAGCATCTTCCAGCTGGGTCACTTGTGTTCTCAGCCCCGAAGTCTAGTCACCATCCATACCACCACACAGCACCACTGACAGTTCTCCTCGCCAGCCACTGCTCCTGAGACGGAACTGCACACAGGTCAGCTGAAGCTCAGACGGGAAAGGAGCTAAATCGCCCTTCAAAGTCAGCTCCATTCATCCGTTTCCTGCTACAGAGGCAGTTTTTCAAAGTGGCATTTTATAGAGACCAGAACTCTATAAGCTCACACAAATAAGATCAAGTATTAGATGTTGGTACCATTCCTATGTCACAATTTCAAGAATTTCTTTTTTTTTTTTTCTTTTTTTTTAATTGAGGTAGGGTCCTGCTCTAGTCCAGGCTGACCTGGAATTCACTATGTGAATTCAGGCTGGCCTTGAACTCTACCTCTGCCTCCCGAGTGCTGGGAACTAAAGGCATGCACCACCACACAAGGTAGAGATTTTTTTTTTTAAATGTTTTTATTTATTTATTTGCAAGGAGAGAGAAGAGACCGAAAGAATGAGCATGCCAGGGCCTTCAGCCACTGCAAACAAACTCCAGATGCATGTGCCCCTTTTTGCATCTGGCTTTATGTGGATAATGGGGAATCGAACCTGGGTCATTAGGCTTTGCAGGCAAGTGCTTTAACCGCTAAGCCATCTTTCCAGCCCAAGAATTTCTTTTTTTTTTTCATAGTTTTTAAAAAATATTTATTTATTTGAGAGAAAGAAAGAGGCAGAAAAAGAGAGAGCGAATGGGCACTCCAGAGCCTCCAGCCACTGTAAACAAACTCCAGATGTATGGACCCCCTTGTGCATCTGGCTTACATGGGTGCTGGATAGTTGAATCGGGATCCTTTGGCTTTGCAGGCAAATGACTTGACCGCTAAGCCATCTCTCCAGCCCTAAGAACTTCTTTTTTTGAGACAGGCTCCCACAGGTCATCCACGCTGGCCTTAAACTTGCAATCCTCCTGCCGTGACCTCTGAGTGCTGGGATAACAGGTAGGCACCACATGCCTGGACTCATCATGCATTTAAAGTTTATTTGGAGCCGGGCGTGGTGGCGCACGCCTTTAACTCCAGCACTCGGGAGGCAGAGGTAGAAGGATCGCCGTGAGTTCGAGGCCACCCTGAGACTACATAGTTAATTCCAGGTCAGCCTGGACCAGAGTGAGACCCTACCTTGCAAAACCAAAAAAAAGTTTATTTGCAGTGGTGGAGGCCCTGGTGCACCCATATTCTATCATCTATCTATGGGTCAATTGATCTATTGATCTATTTATCTATCTATCTTACTGCTTTGATAAAGCTCTTGCCATGCAAACACGAAGACCCCAGTGCAGATCCTCAGAACCCATTAAAAGCCTGACACCACAGTGCTAATATCTGTAATCCTAGCACATCTAGGGCAAGATGGGAGGCAGAGGCAGGAAAATCTCCTGGAAGCTCCAGGAACAGCCATCCTGGCAGGTGCAACAGTGAACCATGAGAAAACCTGACTCAAGGTAGAAGTCAAGAACCTCCACCCAAGGTTGTCCTCAGCCCATCACACGCACATGACAGCATATGCATGCCCACACTCATACACATGAACACATCATGCACAAACACACAAAACATTCAGAACTTGTGAAAAGGCCAAGACATTACACCACAAGAAATAGGATACTTTGTCAAAGACGATTCATCAAAGAATAAACCCCTTTGGCCAGTAAATGCAGACATTGTCAAGGATGTAAACTATAAACTATACCCAGGGGCACTGGTGCACACTCACCTGAACTAAACCCAGGGGCACTGGTGCACACTCACCTGAACTAAACCCAGGGACACTGGTGCACACTCACCTGAACTAAACTCTGTGCAGGTGCACACTCACTAGAACAGCTACACTGACTAACTCCAGGTGCTGGTGAGGCTGTGGAGTCAAGGACTCTTAGCTCCTCCTGCTAGGGTCACACTCCCAGATAGCCACTTTGGAAAAAAAGCTACGCACACATGATGGTATCCTCCTGAACAGTTTCCAGAAATCACCCAAGAGTAACGAAAGCATATTTCTCTACACAGAGCTATGTGCAAATGTCACTGCATCACTCATAAAAGTCCCCAAAAAGGCACTTATCATCCCAACACCTGGGAGGCTGAGACAGGAGGATGGTGAGTTCAAGGCAACCTGAGCTCTACAGTAGGACCATCTCCAACAAAAAACAAAACTCCGGGCTGGAGAGATGGCTTAGCGGTTAAAGGCTTGCCTGTGGTGCCTAAAGACCTGGTTCGAGGCTTGATTCTCCAGGACCCATGTAAGCCAGATGCACAAGGGGGTGCATGCATCTGGAGTTCATTTGCAGTGGCTGGAGGCCCTGGCGCACCCATTCTCTCTCTCTCTCTCTCTCTACCTGCCTATTTCTGTATCTCTCTCTCTCTCAAACAAATAAATAATAAAATATTTTTTAAAAAAACTCCAAAGTAGTAAGCATTTTTTGATTCCTTAGCACGTGGGATGCAGCCAGAAGCATAGAACACCTTCAACTGAAAACATGATGTGGGCAACAGGAGATGTCATGCAAGAACAGAAACTAGCATGCCTTTATTCCTAGCACTCCTGAGCCTAAGGTAGGAGGATCAATGTGAGGTCAAGGACAACCTGGGGATATAGAGTGAGTTCCAGGTCAGCTGGACTAGAGTGAGACCCTGCCTTGAAAAACAAACACCCAGTAAGCTAGAAAGGGGATATAAAGGGCATAGAAAGGGAGGGAGGGGGTACTTAAAGGATGGTATTGTACATATGTAAGTAGAACAGATTAATGGGTGTGAAAAGACCTAAGTGAGGTCAGGGGAAGGAACTGAGTAAAGGAAAGGTGGAGGGAGGGCTAATCAAAATCTAAGAGGATATAAATAAGTCATATGGAAACGTAATTTTCTGGACAATGGAACACTCAAAAGCCACAGACTGTTACTAGAAAATTTTTAGTGCCAGGGATGGGATACCTTCCAGTGAGTTGTTGGCCAGGGAGGTCACAGATACCCCCAAAACATTATACATCATTGCCAAGGACCTTGGTTTCTGACCAGAAATAGATGATAAGACCCTACTGCTGAATATTCCACACACTTGGGCTGCAAGTTCACTGAGAAATCCTGTTGGAGCTGAGCTGAAAGACTCCTCCAAGTGGACCAGCTGACAGAAAGCTGGAAAAAGCTATGCTGCGTGCAGTTCAATGGGAGAGAGAGAAAACTCGGGTGAAGATACTCAACAGTGAACACTGCAAGCCTTAAATTTGGCCAGCCAGGCCAAATGAGCCAACGGGTCCAATAGTGGCATGTCTGTTATGGGAGAAACCAGCTGCTCTCTAATTGGACTGGAGGCCCACTCCATGGGAGGGAACACATCCCTGATACTGAAAACCTACAACAGGGGTAGTCATGAGCCCTAGGGGTGTAACATCTGCTGGTGTCTGGCTAAATGTATATACTATGCTCACCAAACTGCCCAGTAAGCACTTCTCTTAATGTCCACACCCATATATTAATGCTACTCTCACTTTTGGTTAGAGAAGCTTCTCTTTTCAGATGGTGGCAATCTTGGGATAACTCAGAAGGCACCATGGTGCTGAGACGTTTCAGAGGAGTGCTCAGCACTGAAGCATCTCAAACCTACCTTCCAAGGCTCAGGGTTCATTGCGGAAGAGGGAGCAGAAAGAATGTAAGAGCTAAAGGAAGGGTAGGACTCCTTACAATGTGCTCCTCCAGACACAAAATGGCCTGGATATCCATGACCTCACAGTGCCTGACACTACCTACACAAGACCATCATAATAGGAGGGAAAGATCATGATATCAAACTGAAAGGAGAGACTGATTGAGAGGGGAGGGGATATGATGGAGAGTGAAGTTTCAAAGGGAAAAGTGGGGGAGGGAGGGAAGTACCATGGGATATTGTCTACAATTAAAGAAATTGTCAATAAAATGATTGGAAAGTTGTCAATAAAAATAAATAAATAAATAAATAAATAAATAAATAAATAAATAAAAATAAAAAAGGAGGGAGGAGGACTTAATAGGATGGTACTGTATATGATGTAAGAGAAGAACAGATTAATGGGGGTGAAAAGGCCAAGTGAGGTCAGGGAAGGAACTGAGTTTTGTCTACAATGGAGGGAGGGCTAATCAAAATCTAAAATAAATAAATAAAAATAAAAGAAACCTACTTTTCTGGACAATGGAACACTAAGCCCTAGATTGTTACTAGAAACTTTTCAGTGCCAAGGATGGGATACCTTCCAGTGAGTTGTTGTCCAAGGAATTATCACAACTACCAATAAAAAATTATAAACCATTAAAAGGCCCTTGGTTTCCCACCGTGAATAGATGGTAATGCCCTTTAAAAGACTCACATACTTGGGTGGCAGAGTTCACTGAGGATCACTGCTGGAGCCGTTGAAAGCCACCTCCATGAGACCAGCTGACAGAAAGTTGGAAAAAGCAGCCTGCATGCAGTTCAATGGGAGAGAGAAAACACCAACAATGTTTCAAGGTACTAAATAAATAAATAAATAAATAATAAGAATAAACAAACAAACAAAAAGAACAGTGACATCCTGTTATGAAAACCAACTGGCTCTCTAAGTGGACTGAGGCCTGGCGTGGGAGGGAACACATCCCTAAACTGAAAACAGGTCAGGGGTAGTCAACCCAGGTTCAATGTTTTATGGAGTCTCACTAAATGTTTGGAAACTATCACACCAAACCGAGAAGAACTTCTGACAATGTCCACCCCATCATATTAATGCTACTCTCACTTTTGGTTTAGAGAAGCTTCTCTTTTCAGAGCTGATGGACAACCTTGGGATGACTCAGAAGGCATCAGTCCCTGAGAAGAAGGGACAGAGGTACTCCAGCACTGAAACATCTCTATCACACCTTCCAAAGCTCATTCCACTACCCTGACCAGGAACCCCTGAAAGAATGTAAGAGCCAAAGGAAGATAGGACTCATCGTGCTCCAGACACAAAATGGCCTGGATATCCATGACCTGCAGTGCCTGCCACTTCCAAGGACAAAACCACAGAAAGGAGGAAAAGACCATGACATCAAACTGAAAAGAGACTGATTGAGATGGGGCTCTATGATGGAGAGTGAAGTTTCAAAGGGAAAAGTGGGGGGTAGGGAAGGAAGTACCATGGGATATTGTCTACAATTAAAGATAATAATAAAAATTTTCAAAAGTTGTCAATAAAAATAAATAAATAAATAAATAAATAAATAAATAAATAAATAAATAAAAACTAGAGACTGAGAGGGGAGGAGATGCCAATGGATTTTTTTTTTTTTTTATTGAAAGTGGAGAGACAGGGACAATATCCCATATTTTGTCCCCAATTAAGGAAGTTGTCAATAAAATAAATAAATAAAAATAAAAGAGAAACTCATTGAGTTCCACAGGGAACCCTTGGAGAATGGAGTTCCAAAGGGGAGGATCTTGAGGAGGGGATTACCATTAATATTGTCTACAATTATGGAAGTTGTCAATAAAAAATAAATAAAAATTAAAAGTGGGCGTGGTGGCACACACCTTTAATCACAGCACTTGGGAGGCAGAGGTAGGAGGATCACTGTGAGTTCAAGGCCACCCTGAGACTACAAAGTGAATTCCAGGTCAGCCTGAGCTACAGGGAGACCCTACTTTGAAAAACCAAATAAATAAATAAATAAATAATAAGAATAAACAAACAAACAAAAAAGAACAGAGACATCCAAGCCATGAAGACAGCAGGCAGGAACGAGTGTGGAGAGATGGCGTGGCGAGGGGCAGAGTCCCTAGGAGCCAGGTCACTTGGTCAACACAGGTTCAGGGTTTTATAAAACTGCGGTGAAGTTTGGAAAGGTCACTTCAAGGAGAGAACTCTGACAAGCCCCTGGACCATCATCACAGTGACCCCAGTGCCTTTCCTTTAGAGAGCTGATGGACAATTCGTAATGCTGTCCTCTCCAGTCCCTAGTGTGCATGCCCTAGGTACTCCATAAATACCTGTCCAGTCAGAGACCACCATTCTCCACTACCCTGACCAGGAACCCCTGAAGACTGGACTCATGGCTGATGCTCATCCTGCAGGGAGGCCCTTCCAAGGACAAAAACCACAGAAAAGGAAAAGAAGCCATGTGACCTGCCAGCACAACACACCCTACTCAGATGGGGCTCTGTGGCTGCTCGGAGGAGGGGGGAGGTGGGCCACAGGGAGCATAACCAATCGCACAGTAGAGATGAAGCACTGTTCCAAGGAGTCAAGTCTTTAAACCCGAGAAAGAAGAATCTAACATGGATGAAGGATGGATGGCATGGTGCGGGCTAGGAGTGCCAATTTATTTTTTTTTTTTTTTATTGACAACTTCCATAACTGTAGACAATATCCCATGGTAATCCCCTCCCTCCCCCCACTTTCCCCTTTGAAACTCCACTCTCCATCATATACCCTTCCCCTCTCAATTGAGTTCCACAGTTGTGAACCCTTTAGAAATAAAGTTCCATATCAGGATCTTCATACACTTTGAATTAACCTACCCACAGCCTGCATGTCCCTGCCAGGTGAATAAAAACAAAAGGTGTCCCTGGTCCCTCTAGAATCCTTGACCAGCGCTCCTGAAAGCTATCAAGATCATCAGAAACTGCCCAGTGCAGAGAGGTGTGCAGAGTTTGCAACTGCACCTAATGTGGTGGCGCAGAAAAGGGGTCCTGGATGGACAGCTGCATAAGGCACATGAGATGATGCAGGTGTGGAGGACAAAGAACTTGAGGCTTTCCTGTTCCTAACGATTCCAAGATAAAATGCTCTTAGCTAAAAAAGACTTTCTGCGGGAAACTGTCATTAGCACTTCCCACTGCCTAGCTCTTCCCACCATGAATGGCAAGCTGGCACAGTACTGGATCAGGGAAGTAGCTTGTGAGTGGGTCGAAGAGACACAAGGATGAGTCCCGACCAAGGGAGGAGTCTCATCTAGCTGGTCTCCCATCACACCACTCAGAGCCACCGTCCATGGAGGGGCTCTGCAGGGCTGTACCGCACACCTTTAATCCCAGCACTAGGAAAGGTGGCTCTAGGAGGGCTCACCGGCAGAGTTCGAGGCCAGGCCAGGCCTGGTGGGGGCGTCGCTGGCCTCGGTGGCGCTGGAGGTGGCGGGCAGCTCCCCGAGACGGCGGAAGATGTGGCGAAAAACCAAACACACACACACTGGATTCCAGAGTTGTTTTGTTTTGTTTTGTTTTTTGGAGTGCTGGGAATTAAAGGCAGGCCTGCGGCGGGCCCAGCTTATTCAGCAGGCGGTTTTTTTTCATTTTTATTTTTATTCTTGCCCGTTTTGCGAGGTAGTCGCAACTCTGGCTGGCCAGGCTGGCCCTGGAATTAACTATGAGAGTCTCAGGAAGAGGTCAGTGAACTGCAGCGACACGCCTCCTCGGCTCTGCCTCCTGAGTGGTGCTGGCGCGCGAACTGCCAGTACTGGCGGGCCAGCTCCCGGGCGGCGGCCGCCGCGTTATTTTTATTTATTTATTTGAGAGACAGAGACAGAAAGGAGGCGAGGTAGGGGCCGAGGACGACGCGCAGCAGGCCGTAGGGGGCTGCAGTGTGGGCCCGTTCATGGCGGAGAGCGAGGCGGGGCGGCCAGGCTGAAAGAGAAGAAAGGCATGAGCACACAGCCGGTTGGACCAGCAAGGTCCCCAGCCCCAAGACCCCATGCACAGCTGAAACCCAGCCCAGGAGATCAGGGAAGTAGCTAGTGAGGGAGGGTAGCGCAGACACAAGGATGAGGTGACCAAGGGAGGAGTCTCATCTAGCTGGATCTCTCATCACACTACTCAGAGCCACCGAAAATCCAGGGGCTCTGCAGAGCGTGGTAAAGCACACCTTTAATCCCAGCACTAGGAAAGCAGAGGTAGGAGGATCACCGTGAGTTCGAGGCCACCCTGAGACTACATAGTGAATTCCAAGTCAGCCTGGACTAGAGTGAAACCCTACCTTGAAAAACCAAAAAAATAAATAAATAAATAAATAGGTGTGTTTCTCCAGGGTTTTTTCTGTAACTTTCCATTTAGTATTTTTGGATTATGGGTGACCACATGTTACTAAACCTTGGAGAAGGGGTCTGCTGTACTTCAAACCACCACAGGTACAAATTATTAACACAATACATCACAAAAAAAAAAATTAAATTCCCAGTAACACCCAGTGCTGGTGCAGATGTGGAAGAATAGGCACTCCTCTATCTGTGAAACATTGGAAGACAATCTGGCAAGACCAATTGTAGGCCTATATCCCATTCTTTTAAATATATTTATTTATTTATAGGGGAGATGAGTGCACCAGGACCTCTTGCTGCTGCAAACAACAGATGCATGCATCACTTTGTGCCTCTAGCTTTACATGGGTACTGAGGAATTGAATCTGAGCCTTCAGGCTTTGCAAGCAAGCACCTTTAACCACATAGCCATCTCTCCAGCCCCCATATCCCATTTTTAAAAAATAAGACATTTTAGCTGGGCATGATGGTACATGTCTTTAATCCCAGCACTCAGGAGGCAGAGGTAGGAGGATCACCTTGAGTTGAGGCTACCCTGAGATTACATAGTTAATTCCAGGTCAGCCTCGAAAAACAAAACAAAACAAAAATGTTGTATTTATTTATGTATGAGAGAGAGAGAGAATGGGCGCACACCAGGGCATCTAACCACTGCAAATGAACTCCACAGATGCATGCGCCACCATGTGCATCCAACTTATATGCATTCTGGGGAATCAAACTTGGGTCCTTAGGATTCTCAGGCAAGTGCCTTAACCACTAAACCATCTCTCCAGACCCCCATATCCCATTTTAAAAGAAAACTGGGGCTGGAGAGATGGCTTAGCGGTTAAGGCATCTGCCTGCAAGGCCAAAGGATCCCAGTTCAACTCTCCAGGACCCATGTAAGCCAGATGCACAAGGGGGTGCACGCATGCATCTGGAGTTCATCTGCAGTGGCTGGAGGCCCTGGTGTGCCCATTCTCTCTGTCTCTCTGCCTCTTTCTCTCTCGCAAATAAATAAATAAAATATATTTTAAAAAAAAAGAAAACTGACTCATACAACAGAGGTATGCTTGCAAGACAGTTCCCACCAGTGTTTATAATAGAGAAATAGTCACAAGCTAGATGCCAAGTGAGTAAAGCTGGATATGAGAGGGAAACTGCGTCTGTCTACAGAGAGTGGGCACCACCTTCAGGAGTGCTCCAAGGCACGCCATACCTAGAAAGCAAACCATGTACCAGTCCACACCACATGATCCTCTTAACATGAGGGCATAAAGCAAGAAACAGGTTCTCTTCAAACTGCGCACAGTAACAGAAAGGCCTTGCAGGGGCAGACCCAACCCAAAATGCTGGAGACTGGGAAGGAACCAAATGTGGGGTACAGAGAAGCTACTGAAGCCAATAGTTATTAAGCTATCTCTGGAAAACATGAGTAAGAACAAGGATTCTAGAACCTCTCACTAGTCCATGCCTGGTTATCTTGTTCTCTTCCTCAGTTTCTCTGCCAAGGGGGAAACCTCCACTTGGCCTCACGGTGAATGAGTTAACAGAAGAGAAGGCTTAGGAACTAGGGGCAGCTCAGTGTGAGCTGGCTGCTATTTTCATTTAAATGTTACAGGGACAAATCCCAGCACTAGAGGTAGGAGGATGATGTCCCCTGGACACCCTAAAAACCAAAAAATAAAATAAAATAAAATAAATATAAAAAAATAAATAAATGTTACAGGGACAATTACTGATGTCCCTACACTAAAGATGAGACAAATAAAAGGACTAAATTGTTAAGACTCACAAAGGGTGGGAAGTGAGGGCCTGTCCTGATGGAGACTTTTGGACAGGCAGATGTATGCCTGTTCAGCCCAACTGGGGGAATCTGGTCTATTCCAGGCTGGCTGAGAAAGTATCCATAGGCACAAGATAATCAAAATGACAGTCACATCCCACTCATTTCCCAGTCCTTGGAGCTGAAGGGCTCCAACACTTGCTGTTATATATCAGTATCCACTCCTTCCTAAGCCTGGCCAGGCCTGGGCCCCACGGGGGCACACAGCCACACCTGCTCCTCAGGACCCAGATCCCTGCAACACACCCTGCATGGATGGGGCCTTCCAGGGCCTCCCCTCACAGGCAGAACAGTGGTCAGGTGCACAAGGGCCAGGATACAAGAGCCACCTCCATCCTTTCCCTCATTCATTTCTGGGTGAATGGGCCTTCTGTGTATGCCACAACAGTAAACAAGCAGACATTTAAAGCCCTAGTCAGTCCTCAGCTGGAACTCTTTTTCTTTTAATTTTGATGATTTTAAAAAATATTTTATTTTTATTTATTTGGTTGACAGAGAAAGAGGGAGGAGAGAAAGCCCACTGCAAATGAACTCCAGATACATGGGCCACCTTGTGCATCTGGCTTACGTGGGTCCTGGGGATTCAAACCTGGGTCCTTTGGCTTTGCAGGCAAGTGCCTTAACTGCTAAGCCATCTCTCTAGCCCAATTTTGATGATTTTTTATTTATTTGAGATGGGGGAGGGAGAAAGAAAGAAAGAAAGAAAGAAAGAAAGAAAGAAAGAAAGAAAGAAAGGGAGAGAGAGGAAGGAGGGAAGGAGGGAGGGAGGGAGGGAGGGAAGGAGGGAGAAGGAGAGAGAAAATAGGAGTACCAGGACCTCTAGCCGCTAAAAACAAACTCTAAACACACCAGTTTGTGCATCTGGCTTTACATAGGTACTGGGGAACTGAACCCAGACCAACAAGCTTTTCAAACAAGCATCCTTAATCACTGAACCATCTGAACTCAAACTCTTTATGTAGCTAACTTTGACCTTTTTTTTGTTTTGTTTTGTTTTTTGTTTTTCTAGGTAGGGTCTCACTCTGGTCCAGGCTGACCTGGAATTAACTATGTAGTCTCAGGGTGGCCTTGAACTCACAGCGATCCTCCTACCTCTGCCTCCCGAGTGCTGGGATTAAAGGCGTGCGCCACCATGCCCAGCTTTAACTTTGACCTTTTTTTTTTTAAAGATTGAATTTATTTATTTATTTATTTATTTATTTATTTATTTATTAGAGACAGAGAGAGGGAAAGAGAGAGAGGGAGAGGGAGAATGGGCATGCCAGAGCCTCTAGCCACTGCAAACGAACTCCAGATGTGTCCACCCCCTTGTGCATCTAGCTTACATGGGACCTGGAAAATCGAACCGGGATCCTTAGGCTTCGCAGGCAAATGCCTTAACCGCTAAGCCATCTCTCCAACCGTAACTTTGACCTTCTGATCTACTTCTCAAGTGCTGATATTACAGGTGTGTGCCACCACACCCAGTTCACGTTGTGCTGGGGCTGGGTGCATGCTAGGCAAGTACTATACCCACTGCATCCCATTCCTGGTCCCTGAATGAACCTCTCAACATAAGTGCATAGTAACCAGTATTACCCATCAGCCACCTGTCCTCTTGACACGCTGAGCTCTGTCCATACCTATCCTTTTGCTGGATTCCGTCCCTGTTCATCCTGGGTCTAGAAGCTCAAACCCTGCAGGGCCTTCCATACTCCCTGCTGTTGATGCCAGGGTAGGCGGTCCACTCTGATGTCCCTTCAGAAGGGGGACACTGGACGTGCACCCACCACACCAGCACTGTTCTGAACCATTTCTGCAAAGACAGACTCTCAGCTTCAAGGGGTCTTGGGGTGCAGATCCCACCCCACAATTCCTGACCAGAGTCCAAATGCAGCCCTGGGCAACTTGCTTCCCAGCAAGTGCTTACTGCAGGCGACCCAGAGGAGGCGATGTGAAGGACAGAGCTACTGCTTGAGTCAGGAATCACCAAACCTACCAACTGTTTAGAAAGCATCATGGAGGGGGGGGCAGGGAGCACAACCACTTACAATAAAAGAAAAGATTTGGGCTGGAGAGATGGTTTAGCGGTTAAAGCGCTTGCCTATGAAGCTGAAGGACCTATGTTTGATTTTCCAGATCCCACATAAACCAGACGCACAAGGTGACACAAGTATACAAGGCTTGCACATGCACACAAGGTGGCACATGTGTCTGGGGTTCAATTTCAGTGGCTGGAGGCCCTGATATGCCAATTCTCTCTCACACATATTAAAAAAAAAAAAAAGGCCAATCTGTTGTGCTTGCCTCAAAAAAAAAAAAAAAAAAAAAGGCCAATCTGGCTTGTGGTTGCCTGCAAAAAAAAAAAAAAAAAAAAAGTGATGGACTGGAGAGATGGCTTAGTGGTTAAGGCGCCTGCCTGCAAAGCCCAAGAATGGACAAGGGGCGCCGCATTGATTCTCCAGATCCCTCTCTCTCTGTTTAGCCAGACTCTCTCTCTCAAATAAATAAATAAAATATTTAAAAAAAAAAAGAAAAGAAAAAAAAAGTGATGCAAGCGCACAATGTCACACATGTGCACAAGGGGGCGCACACATCTGGAGTTGGTTAACAGCAGCTGAGAGACCGCTGGCACACCCATTCTCTATCTTGTCTCTCTGTCTCTCTCAAATTAAATCAAAAAAGAAAGAAAAGAAGGAAAGGAAAGGAAAGGGAAGGGAAGGGAAAGGGAAGGGAAGGAAAAGGAAAGGGAAGGAAAAGGAAAGGGAAGGAAAAGGAAAGGGAAGGACTCCATTCAGGCTTGTTCTGCCATCCCACCCCACCCCTGCACTACACACATTTGCTCCATTAATGCCTACTAGAGAGGTATCCTGGACCCACATGGGGAAATAAAGGTATGGGCGGTGGGGCTTGCCCAAGGTCCTGGAGAGGACAGGGCTGGGAGCAGTGGCACTGATGGAAGCAACACTGCTTTCTGTCCATCCCCCAGTCTGGACTGTGACTGTCACTCCATGGGGCTAACTGAGTTGGTGTCCTTGAAGCACCAGCTGAATGAATGAATGCATCCCTGGGGTTGGGCAAGGCCAGCTGGTGCTCTAATCTCAGGTCAGGCTCCCAATTCCCCAGTGGAACTCCAGGGACACCTATGGGACCCCCATGCCAATGGCCCCAGAGCTGACTATGCCCTAGCCTCCTCTCTCAATGCACAGGAAGGCCATTCTTATCTGGGTATCAATGTCCCACCCAACTACAAAAGGGAGATGAGGACTGGCCTCCCGAGGGCTGGGAATAGCCATTAGTGGTTAATGTCCCACCCAACTACAAAAGGGAGATGAGGACTGGAGGAATAGCTTAGTGGTTAAGGCGCTTGCCTGTGAAGCCTGAGGACCCAGGTTCAATTCCCCAATACCCACATAAGCCAGAGCATGTGTCCGGAGTTCATCTGCAGTGGCTAGAAGCCCTGGAATGCCCATTCACATCTTTCTCTCCCTCTCCCTCTCTCTCTCTCTCAAATAAATAAATAAAAGGGAGAGATGGGCTTTGGGGGCCCTCTCCAGACAGGTGCACTCTAACAACCACTGTCTGGCGGGCTGGCACTGCTGATGTTAGTCATTACTGCTATTGTTAGGAGGGCAGCAGGCAGGGGAGTTGGGGCTGATGTCCATGAAGCCAGAGCCTAGGGAACCTGACTGGGCCAGAACAAAGGCCTTCTCAGGGGCCAGGCGACTCCAGACCGGAAACCACCAACCGGAAGTCACCAGTGGTCAGCAACAGCCCCAGCCTGTGGGGGGAATGCAACAGAGGGGTTTGTTGGCCAGGGTGGACTGGCAGCAGGAAGGTGGACCCCTCCCACAACTTGTCCTACACAGCGGCCTTTACTGTACACATGCTGTGTGACAGATGAAGGACAGTGACAACCCTGAGTTCCCCGACAGAGGAGCTGTGGGAAGGCAGCAGGGACCTAGGTGCAGGGCCCAGGCACCCAGAGACTAGTCTCATGGGCTGTGAGGATGGAAGCCCAGGAACTGCTGTCCTCATGAGGCTCCTCCCTTACAAAGGGACACTACCTTGCCTGCCTACAGCCTGGGCTTTGGGGCTAGGGACTTCCCCAAATCTTCTGCCTTGTGTGGCCTGAAATAGCTGCAAGAAGAAAAGCTGGCCTGGACATTCTGGCATCCCACCCTCAACAACCCTCCCCCCACAAACACTAGAGGCAGCAAACTCCATGCCACGGCCATCAGCAGGGGTGGGCTGCATCTCAGGACCCTGGTGTGTCCCAGAGGCCTGCCACCGTGGGCAGTGAGAACCAGCAGTACTGGCAGCAGGAGTCACAAGCCAGCCCAGCCGAGGCTCTGCCAAGTCAATGGTGAAAATGACAGGACCCTAGCCCTAGACAGCTAGAGACAGCTCTGAGCTGAGCCCCCAAACGTATGACCCCAAAGACTGGTTCAGTAGCTTCCCAGCTCAGCCATCACCACATGTAGTGACAAGTTCCCCCTTTAATGAGTGCAGAGAGAGAAATTCACCACCCATGACACTTCACCTGCCAGGCCTGGGCGGGGGGAGCTATGCAGTGCTGAAGTGACAGCGAGCTGGGTCCAGAGGCTCAAGAGATGCTGGGCAGGAAGCCTTGGCCCTCTGGAAGACTTTTTCCTCCAGGCTGCACAGAGCTGAGGAGACCTCAGCTCACGCCTCTCACAGCTGCCCAGAGCAATGAAGCCCATGGGAAGTGGAGGCCAGTAAGGCCCTAATGCCACTCCTGGAGTCACCTACTGCCCTGGAGACATTTATCAGTCCAGCCCATCAGAGCAACTCTAGCTTTCTCTGACCCCACCTGACACCCCAGCCAGCCACCACCCCAAGTAGGCTTCTGGAGGTTGGGGAAGAGTTGGGAACTAGCCCTGAGAGTACCAGGACACAGCTTCCCTCTCCTTGTCATTACTGTGATTATTGGCAGGACAGCCGGCAGGGGAGTGAGGGCTGATGTCCACCAAGCCAAAGCCTAGGAGCCTAGCTCCAGGGCCTGGCAGAAGATGCCCCACAAAGAGAGACAGCTGCCTGCAAGCCTCCTCCACTCTGTGCTGTGTGGGCATAGCAGGAAAGTGCACTGATACCCTGTTCCTTGGGTGCCTCTCTACCCACATGACCGTCTCTGGGACTCTCCTGAGACAACATCAATGTGAGGTCTCAAAGGAGAGTCTACCTCCCCAATAGAGAGGTTGCACTCTGAGACTGCCAACCCCCTAAGTCTAGCCCCCCCCCCCACTCCATGAGTCAGCCCTACAAGCAGGGCACAGACTTCCTCCCTCCCAGGCCTCCCTGGGGACTGTCCTGGGCAGCAGCAGCTCCCCCCTGCTGGCCCGGGGGGGGGCACATCCGGACAGGCCCCCAGGGACTCCAGGCCTGGCTTGGGAGGAAGCCCTGGGCCCAGCCCCCCCTGCCGACCCCTGACTGGGTGGCGTGGGAGGAAAAATCTTCCAGCCATCTGCTCAGCTGCTGGGTTTCCGGGCTGGCTGGGGTGGGGCAGACCGCCAAGAGAACCTGCTCCCCTGGAGAAGTGTCCCTTGGCCTTGCTGGGCACCACACTGGGCAGCGGGACCCCGGACACTGACTGAGAGACCCTGGTTGCCTAGGCCATGAGGTCCAAGCAAGTGTACATAGCCAAGGACTTCAGGCCTGGCCCATGGAAACTGGGAGCCAGGGTGCAGGGCTCTTGGGTCCAATTAGACCTGACTCAGCAAGTGCCCCTCACTGAGTCACTTCCCCAGGCAGCCAGTCAGCCTCAGTTTCCTCAGGGAGAGCAGGCAGCTGGGAATGGGGTCTCGCCGAAGTGAACTGCACCCCCAGAAACTCTCCTGCCAGAGATGCTCAACACCCAGGGGCCCTGGAACCATTTTCCCAGGTAGCTTGGCAATTAAGTGCCAGCCCCACTTGGACATTAATAGCAGTAACTTGCATTTATTGAGTGCCAACTACATGCCAGCACTGGGCATGCCTCATCTCTAAATAACTCTATTCTTCAGTACCCCCATTTCAGATGAGAATTATAGCTCAGAGAGGGGATAAGTTTCAAGTTCAAGGTGGCACAGTGAGGGTAATTACAGCCAACCCATTCCAGTCCATACTCTTTTAAGACTTTTTTTTTTTTTTTTTTTTTAGAGACAGAGAGGGAGATGTGAGAGAGAATGGGCACACCCGGGCCTCTAACCACTGCAAATGAACTCCAGACACATGCACCACCATGTGCATCTGGCTTACATGAGATCTGGAGAATCAAACCTGGGTCCTTAGGCTTTGCAGGCATACGCCTTAACTGCTCTCTCCAGCCCCCAGTCCATACTCTTGCCAGGCTTATTTTCACACAAAAACCCTGGAGAGGGTGAAGACTCTTGGCTCCCCTTGGGCACGTCCCAAGAGCTGTCAGGTAACTTGCCCAATGCCTCACCACTGGAACTGGCACAGCCTAGATTTGTCTTCAAAGTTGTGTGCTGCTCCAGGAAGAAGTGAAAATTGAACGGGAAGGTCTCCCTTTTTTTTTTTTTTTTTTGGTTTTGCGAGGTAGGGTCTCACTCTGGTCCAGGCTGACCTGGAATTAACTATGTAGTCTCAGGGTGGCCTCGAACTCTTGGCGATCCTCCTACCTCTGCCTCCCGAGTGCTGGGATTAAAGGCGTGCGCACCACGCCCGGCTTAGGTCTCCCATTTTAATAAGTAATAATAATGATATATATTACAACTCATTGAGTGACAGAACCAGTACCAAGTACCTCATATGCTGTCTCATCAAGTTCTATAGCTGTTAAAACCCTTGCTGTCTCAATCCCAGCACTCAAGTTCTATAGCTGTGAGACTACATAAAAGGTCAGCCTGGACCAGAGTTCCACAAAAAAGTTCCACAAAGAAGTTCAAGTTCATTGCCTCAGAAAAGTTAAGTGACACACCCAGGGATTCACAGCAACAGGAGGTCTTTAAGCTAGGCTAAGCAGCCTCAGAAGGCACAAGACCACATAAACTGGACTCCAAAGGCCTTCTCTGCAAAGGGTGTGGCACTGGCCCAGAGGAGGCGCAGTTAGTTCCTGTGTGGTCCCCGGAATCCTTCATCAGGCCCTTTACGCTGGGGAAGGCACCAATCACCCCTCAATGGGGGAAGAGAGGACCCTACAAATGCCCCCAGCTCTGTCCCCAACTATACCTTGGAGGTGGAAAATATTCTACCATGTCCCAGCTGGCCCACACACCCAAGGAGGGGCACACAAGCTGACTGCCACAGCAAGGCTGTCCAAAGGGTCCCATTTGTATCAGAAGTCCTGGACGACAGAAGGCTGGGGTGCTGGGCAAGGGGGACGGACCGGAAGGAACCAGATAACAATCCCCTGGTCAAGATGGCCTGTCCTCCCTACCAAGCCCTGACAAGTGGACACTCACATGACAGCTGAGGAGAACGAGACCAGGAAGGACTGTCACCTCACCCTCCTTCCCTCCAAGACTGAGAAGACTCAGGGGAACTGACAAGGGATGTTCCCTGGGTCAGCTGGTAGCAATAACGATGAAGATGGTATGATGACAGTAACGACCAGCCACCCTGTGACTGAGCCCAGGTCCCATCCTAGCTGGCGCTGGTGCCTGTGCCAGTGCCTTCTACGCATCACCTCATTAAAACTCCACCGCAAACGTGTGAGTGCTCATTTCAGAGGACAGTGAGGTGGCTCTCGGCTTACAAAGGCCAGAAAGAGAATCCAAGCTCAGCCTCTAAGACCCTTCTGTTCCCTCCTCTGCCATAGCAGAGCCACTGCAGGCCCCACATTCAAACCCTGGATGCTTCAATCCAGCCCCTTCCCAGCTAGCTGCCCCCTGTTGCCCATGGGGGGGGAGGGCTCTCACACAAGTACCAGGAATGCTCACCTTTGGCCCAGAAGAATGTCTCTTCCAGAGGAGGGACTGTGGATTTAAAGCTCAGAAAAAGTGTCTCCAAACCCTTCCAATCTTTCTAGTGGCACCTGGCTTGTCCCATGCCCAGCCTACCTACAACCTCTGCCTGCTCTTTACCCCAATAGGGCTGGATGTCTCTTCCCTATGTATCTCTTATGACTGATCCTCCCAGACACTGCATCCCAGTCCCTGGGGAGGCCCACTGTCCGTGGGAGGTCGGTTGGTCCCACTGCCCAAACAAGGCCTTGACAGCTTGACTGAAGTCATGGCAAGCAAGCTCTTTTCCCAGGCCAGGGGTGGTGTGGGTCAGATCCCAGCTCTTCCTGTCCCCAAAGCAGCTCGACCCTGGCCCTGCAAGTGTCACCTTGCCAGTCCCTCAGCTCCAAAGCCTCCACCCACTGCCCCGATTTCGGATTTCACTTCCTCCAGCTCAGCCCAGCCTGGCCATGCCTCTCCCTAGAGGCCCCCAGCTGCAAGGGGTGACCTCCTCAACTACATCATTGTGGCCTGGGATTGGGGAAGAGAAACAGGAGAATGAGGAAACTCAAGAGAAAAAGAAGCAGAAAAGGCAAGCAGATCACCCCCCCTCCCAGTTCCTCAAATGCAGTCTCTGGCCTGCTCCAAAAGAGGGTGGGGAGGGGAGGGGACTTTTGCCCCAGGATTCAAAGACCCTGAAATACTCTCTAGGCAGTGCTGAACCTATAGCGTCTACGCTCCACCACTTATTTTGATGGCGCGATGGAGACCCCTCCTTATGCTGAACCCCCTCCAAAGTTCCGCGGAGCTTGTCTCCCGGACCCAGCCCACCTGGACAAGGGCACAGAATGTGGAGGGGCTTCCGGAAGTGACAAACCTCGCAGCCACATGGCCTGGACTCAGAATGCGTGGGGGGGGGGGACCGCATCCTCCCGCTCCCTCCCCCCATTTCTCAAAAGCCTCAGTTGGGATCACTTCCACTTGCCAGGCCCCTGGCGGTGACCCTCAAGCCCCTTGGCCGGTCACAAGCTGGGGACCGATCCCTCCTCCATTCAGCAGCTTTAAGGGGGATCCGAGGGTCGCTCAAGTTACCATTCCATCCCCAGCACGTGGGTGGGTGCGCGGCGGTGTCGCAGGAGCTGGGACCCGGTCACCCCACCTCGGAGCACCTCCACGCGAGTCAGCGGCAAGGCAGGACAAGCTCTGGGGCCTTCTCCTCCTCCTCCCCACAGCGCTCCCAGCTTACCGAAGAGAGAGGGGGTCCGGGCCCGGCCGGCCCATGGCGTCGCGCGCCCCCGGCCCTTGGCGCGTCCTCCACGGCGAGCTGGCTCGTCGCTCGCGGCGCGCGGAGAGCAGCAGCAGCAGCGGGGCTCAGGCAGGAAACTCGGGCTCGGAAAATGGCCAGCGCCTCATTTCCGCCGCCAGCGCTTGACAGTGGCGGGAGGATGCGCCCCCGGGCCGCCCCCGGGGAAATTCTGCAGCCGCCGCCGTAGCCACCACGGCGGGCCAAGACAGTCCGGGCGGGCAGCCGGGCGGAGGCGGTAGCCCGAGCCCATGCCTCCCCGCGCCGTTATGTAAAGAGGAACCGGCCGTGATCTCGGAGCCGGGCGGGGGAGGGAATCCAGGAGGAGAAGGGGCGGAGCCAAGGAGAAGCCCCGCCCCCCACAGCGAGCCGACTTCGCGGGGCGGAGCCTGGACAGGTCCCGCCCACCTCCACGGACAGCCCGATCCTAGAGCATACGGGCGCCAGTCCAGGAGGCGGGGCCCGATAAAGCTCCGCCCCTCTCACGACGTGAGGGGCGGAGCTTCCTCGACTCGACCCTCCTCCGGGTGCCAGCCACCGGGTGTCTGAGCGTGGGGGGCGGGGCCGGGAAGAAGGGGCGGGGCCTGCGCAGGGCGGGGCCGGCCCAGCCGCCGGGCCTCGTGGGGACGCGCCCCTGCTCACTCCCTCCCGACGGGCCTTATCTGCGCTCGCCCATCCGGGTCGTGCAACTGCGACCGCTGCTTTCATCATCACCGGAGGAGGGGGCCCAAGGCCAGCCAGGGCCCCGCTATCCGCGACTCGCTACGGCCCCACCTCCCCCACACACTCGGGTTCTGCTGGCATCCTCCTCTCCGCGCGTCTGCGGCCGCTGGACCCGAGTGGACCAGCCTCTCTACCTGGACACTCGGCCCCTCTTCCAGCACAGACTTAGCTTTCTCCAAGAAGTGTCCCCCTCCCAGTTCTGTTGGCGTCCGTGCGCGCCCCCAGACTACTCACCTGTTCTCTATGGCTTCGCTGTGGCTTCACGGGGGTGAGGTTGTCGGGGAGGTGCCCCTATTCCAAAGTGGACCATACTGCTCGCCAGCACTTCCCGCGACACACGGGAGGGAGGGAGGGAGGAATGACTGAGCTTCTCCCCCTCCCCCAACAGGAAGCCGGCCGCCCACGCCCCAGCTTGGAGGGGCCACTGCTGCCCTTCCCTGACTGCAGACTCCAGACTCCTGCGACCAATAAGTTGACTTCTTCAATCCTCAGTCTCCTCACCTAAGGAAATAGAAATAACGTGTTCCCACCCCACTGGGGGTACTGGAAGGATTAAATAATTTAGCACGACTTGGCTCGTGCTGAGTAGGTGCTGCGTGAGTGTGTTAACCAATGGGCTTGAGTCCTGGGTGGGGGGGCTGCCCTTGGGAGCCAGAAAGGGAGTCCCTAGAAGGTGGGGATTTCCAGGAAGAACACAAGCAAGAAGAGGAGGGTCGGCTGTGGATCCTAGAGGCCAAAAGCTTAGAGATCTTTCCACAAGTCTGTCTCAGATACCTGCTATGTATATATAATGACTCTTCTCGGTGCTGGGAACCCAGGATGTTACCGATTCTGGTGAGGAGGATAGCATCACATGAAAGAGACAAAACAGTTGAGGGATGGAGAGTGGTAAGGGGCTGCTGGAGCTAAGGAAGAAACAAATTTGAGTAATATTTAAGCTGAGACGCTCCCAGGCCATCTCGTGACAAGAAGAATGGGGTATTCTAAAGCCTGAATGAAGGGCATTCCAGGCCAAGGGCACAGCAAGTGCAGAGGCCCTGGGATGGGAGTGTGTTTAGTGCCTTAGAAGAAAATGAAAAGAAATGACATATAGATGGAAAGACCGAGGTTGAACAGGCAGACCTGTCACATGGTGTCATCACGATTCTGGTGATCTGGGAATTTTTTTTTTTTTTTTTCGAGGTAGGGTCTCACTCTGGCCCAGGCTGACCTGGAATTAACTATGTAGTCTCAGGGTGGCCTTGAACTCACAGCGATCCTCCTACCTCTGCCTCCCGAGTGCTGGGATTAAAGGCGTGCGCCACCACGCCCGGCTGGGAAATATTTTTGAGGGCGATGGGGAACCAGAAAAGGACCGTGGGGAAGAGAAGGACCTGTTGAATGTTGGGACTCTTTTGAGCTGCAAAGCCCGGAGTTTCCCCCCTCCACCTTTCCATTAGGAAGTGTCCCCTTGACTGTCACACAGCATCTGAGGATGTGGGAAACGTGGGCAGGGTTGCAATGACGTCTAGCCTGCTAAAGCCTTATCACCATCTCTCTCTATTACACTTGGGGAGAGAGACAGTGTTGGGGAGGGGGCATCCCAGCGCCTGCAGCCTCCCGGAGCACCATGTATTCGAAGCTTTTGCTAAATGGCGGCTGCACTCGCCAGCCACAAGCACTTTCCCTCTCGCAGCCGGCAGCAGCTCTGCTGACTTAAACGGGGAATTGCGGTTCTTCCCTTTTTAATCACAGGCCCTGCCTGCCAGATTTCTCCGAGGCCCCGAAGCCGTTTCCTTCCTGGCTCAGTTTCTTCTCCCCACGGGGCCCTCCCTGGTCGGGGTTCTCCGAGAGAGAGAGAGAGAGAGAGAGAGAGAAGCAGCCCTGGGCCATAAGGACACTGCTCAGTTTTATGTGCGCTTTTCCTTCGAAAGTCAGAGGGCTCCCAGGCCATCGCCAAGCCTTCCATAAACCCCTGCAAGTGACAGCCGCGACCCTCTCCCACGCCTTCCCCCCCCCCAGGACCAGGGCTTCTCCCTCTCCGCCCAGCTGGAGGCCCAGGGGGAAAAGTGGACGATTCCCACGGCCAGCCGGGTTCCTGGAAGCAGGCCGTCCTGTCCTGGGGGCAGGCCACCCGCCCTTCCTTCCTGTCGAGAGGCCCAGACACCCAGGAGGGAATGACAACCAAACCACAGCACTAGCATGTTCTACAGGTCACCAAGGTCATTGCCATTGATGTTCACATTAACAAGATCAGCCGAGTGTGGAGGGTACACCAGTAAGCCCAGCACTTGGGGAGTGGAGACCATAGGATCTGGAGTCACAGGCCAGCCTCAGCTACATAGGGAGTTTGAAGCCAGACAGGGCTACATGAGAGACTGTCTCAAAACAAATACAAAAAGGGAGAGGGGGCCTGGAGAGATGGCTTAGCAGTTAAGGCACTTGCCTGCTAACAAGCTGGGTTCAATTAACCAGTACCCATGTAAAGCCAGATGTACAAAGTAGTGCATGCATCTGGAGTTTGTTCGAAGTGACTAGGCTACAGGCCCTGGAATGCCCATTCTCTTTCTCTCTGTGTGTCTCTCTCTGCTTGCAAATAAGTAAATAAATAAATTTTTCACCAGGCATGGTATTGCACACTTTTTTTTTTTTAATTTGGGAGAGAAAGAGAGGAAGAGTCAGAGAGAGAATAGGGGCACTAGGGCCTTTTCAGGTGCTATGAACAAACTTCAGACACGTGTGCCCCCTTCTGCACATGTGCGACATTGCATGCTTGTGTCACTTGTGACTGGCTAAAGGTGAGACCTGGAGATTTAAACATTCTTAGGCTTCAGGCAGGCGCCTTAACCGCTGAGTCATCTCTCCAGCCCTACTGCACTCTTTTAATCCTGGCACTCAGGGAGGCAGAGGTAGGAGGATCACTGTAAATTCAAGGTCACCCTGAGACTACATAGTGATTTCCAGGTCAGCCTGGGCTAGAGCCAGACCCTTCCTGAAAAAAACGAGAAAAAAAAAAAAAAGATGAACAAAAAACACATAGCAGGGGCTTGAGAGATGGATGGGTCTGAGGTTAAAGGCATTTAATTTCAGTATCCCAGTACCAACATGAAGCCAGATGCACAAGATGGCCCATGCATCTGGAGTTTGTTTACAGTGGCAGTAGGCCTTGGCATGCCCATTCATTCTCTCCCCACCCTCTCAAATACATACGTGTGTGTGTATATATATATATATATATAAAGAATAGAGCTGGAGAGATGGCTTAGTAGTTAAGCACTTGCCTGTGAAGCCTAAGGACCCCAGTTCGTGGCTCTATTCCCCAGTACCCATGTAAGCCAGATGCACAAAGTGGCGCATGCATCTGGAGTTTGTTTACAGTGGCTGGAAGCCCTGGTGTGCCCATTCTCTCTCTATCTGCCTCTTTCTCTCTTTGTCTGTCACTCTCAAATAAATAAATAAAAAAAGAAGAAAGATTAAAACTTTCAACAATCAATATCAAAAGTTAACCAAAGCTGAAGCAATATTAATAAATCAATGATCAATGCCATTCACATCAATATCATTAATAACATCAATTAGCAACAGTTAACCGGTACAGGAAAATATTAACAACAATATAAGAATGTAACAATAGGGCTGGAGTGATAGCTTAATGGTTAATGCGCATCCCTGCGAAGCCTAAGGGACTCAGGTTCAATTCCCCAGTACCCATGTAAGCCAGATGCAGAAGGTGATACATGTGTCTGGAGTTTGCCTGCAGTGGCTGGAGGCCCTGGCATTCCCATTCTCTCTATATGTGTCTGCCTCTCTCTCTCTCTCTTAAATAAATACATAAAATATTTTTTAAAAATTAAAATTTTTGGCCAGGCATGGTAGTGCACGCCTTTAATCCCAGCACTCGGGAGGCAGAGGTAGGAGGATCGCAGAGAGTTCGAGGCCACCCTGAGACTGCATAGTTAATTCCAGGTCAGCCTGGACCAGAGTAAGACCCTACTTCGCAAAACCAAAAAAAAAAAAAAAAAAAAAATTAAAATTTTTGAGCTGGGTGTGGTGGCACACACCTTTAATCCCAGCAGTCGGGAGGCAGAGCTAGGAGGATCTCCATGAGTTCCAGGCTATCCTGAGAATACAGAGTGAATTCCAGGTCAGCCTGAACTAGAGTGAGACCCTACCTCGATAAACAAAAACCAAAAACCAAAAAATTAAAATTTTTAGCCGGGCGTGGTGGCGCACGCCTTTAATCCCAGCACTCGGGAGGCAGAGGTAGGAGGATCGCCGTGAGTTCAAGGCTACCCTGAGACTACATAGTTAATTCCAGGTCAGCCTGGACCAGAGTGAAACCCTACGTTGAAAAACCAAAAACCAAAAAAAAAAAAAAAAAAAAAAAAAAAAAATTTTTAAAAAGAGTGTAACAATAAGGACTAGAAATCTAGCTCAGTGGTAGAGTGCCTACCTTTCATGTGTGAGCCCTGGCTTCAACCTCCAGTAGTCCCCACACACAGTAAAATAAGCCAGCTGTGGTGGCACACATCTGCAATCCCAGCATTTGGGAAGTGGAGGCAAGATTAGGAATTCAAGCTCATCCTTGGTAGATAGGAAGTTTGAGACCAGCCTGCCCTACATGACTCTCTCTGAAACCAACGAGCAAAGGAACAAACAAACAAATAAACAAAAAAGTCCAGGGGGCTGGAGAGATGACTTAGCAGTTAAGGCGTTTGCCTGCAAAGCCAAAGGACCCAGGTTCGATTCTCCAGGACCCACATAAGCCAGCTGCAAAAACGGACATCTGGGGTTCATTTGCAGTGGCTGGATGCCCTGGCATGCCCCCCGCTCAAATAAATAAATATTTTTTGCGGGGGGGTTGAGGTAGGGTTTCACTCTGGTCCAGGCTGACCTGGAATTAACTATGTAGTCTCAGGGTGGCCTCGAACTCAAGGCAATCCCCCTACCTCTGCCTCCCAAGTGCTAGGATTAAAGGCATGCACCACCACATCCGGCAAGTAATATTTTTTAAAAAATGAAACCAGGGCTGGAGAAATGGCTTAGCGGTTAAGGCACCTGCCTCCTAAGCCTAAGAACGCTGGTTCCAATCTCCAGCGGTTCCAGTCTCCAGGTCCCACGTTTAGCCAGATGCAAAGTGACGCAAGGGTGCAATGCCGCACTTGACCACAAGGGGGCGCACGCATCTGGATTTCGTTTGCAGCAGCTGAGGGGCTGCTGGCACGCCCATCTCTACCTGTCTTCCTCTCCCTCTCTCTGTCTCTCTCTCTCTCTCCAAAAAAAAAAAAAAAAAAAAAAGAAAGAAAGAAAGGAAAGAAACCAATGAGCATAGGAATGAACAAGGAAACAAAAAACTCCAGGGGCTGAAGAGATGGCTTAGTGCTTAAGGTGCTTGCCTGTGAAGCCTAACCACCCTGGTTTGATTCCCCAGTACCCACGTAAGCATCTGGAGTTCCTTTGCACTGGCTGGAGACCCTGGTGTGCCCATTCTCTCTCTGTTTATCTGCTTCTCTCTCTCTCTTTCAAATAAATAAATAAAAATAAAATATAAAAAAATCTGCAGAGCTGGAGAGATGGCTTAGTGGTTAAGGCAATTGCCTCCAAAGCCAGAGGACCTCGGTTCAATTCCCCAGTACCCACATAAACCAGATGCACAAGATGGCACATGCGTCTGGAGTTCATTTGCAGTGGCTGGAAGCCCTGGTGTGCCCATTTTATCTCTCTCTCTCTTCTCTCTCTCTGCCTCTTTCTTTCTCACTCTCTCAAATAATTTTTTTTTTTTTTGGTTTTCCAGGTAGGGTCTCACTCTGGCTCAGGCTGACCTGGAATTCACTATGTAGTCTCAGGGTGGCCTCAAACTCTCGGTGATCCTCCTACCTATGCCTAATAAATAAATTTTTTTTTTTTTTAAATCTCCAAGCGTCAGGCTTGGTGGCACAGGCCTTTAATCCCAGCACTCACAAGGCAGAAGTAGGAGGATCGCCATGAGTTCAAGGCTACCCTGAGTATACAGAGTGAATTCCAGGTCAGCCTGAACTAGATAAAGTGAGACCCTACCTCAAAAAAAAAAAAAAAAAAAAATCTCCAAGGGCTGGAGAGATGGCTGAGAGGTTAAGGTGCTTGCCTGTGAAGCCTAAGGTCCCAGGTTTGATTCTTCAGGTCCCACATAAGCCAGATGCACAAGGTGGTATATGCATCTGGAGTTTATCTGCAGTGGCTAGAGGTCCTGGTGTACCTATACTCTCTCTCTAATAAATAATAAAAATTTAAAAATAAAAAAACTCCAAAAGATAAATAACAATGGGATATTAATAATAATTATTAAAATAATTATAAAATGATAGTTAAGGGTAGTATAATTATACTTAGTTATATAATTATAAGGATAATTAATAATATTAAAATAATAACATGGGGACGGGGAGGGAGTGCAGCTCCATTGGTAGAACACATGCTTGGGGCCCTGGGTTCCTTTCCCAGTATAATAAACCTATTAATGTTCAATAGCAATTAATAATTTACATTTAATAAAATGGGCAATAAACATGAGCTAACAATAGAATGTTTGCAAGTGATGATAAGTATGATGTGACTGGCTGAAATGTAGCCAGTGTCACTGAGGAAATGAACTTGTAACTTTTGTGTTTTTCTTTTCTTTTTTTTTTTTTTTTGGTTAGGCTAGTTGATCAGAGGGCCCCAACAATCCTCCTGTCTCTGCTCTTCTCTGCCCCCCCTTTAAAACTGGAGTTACAGGCATGCATGGCCATGCCCAGCTTTTTAAGTGAGTAGTACTCTTGGGATCAGACTCAGGACCTCATGCTTGTGCAGCAAACACCCTTACCTGCTGAGCCATCTCCCCTCTTCTAATTTTTAATTTGTTTTCGTTTTTCTTGCTCTAGCCCAAGCTGACCTGGAATTCACTATGTAGTCTTAGGGTGGCCTTGAACTCATGGCAATCCTCCTACCTCTGCCTCCCAAGCGCTGGGATTAAAGGCGTGCACCACCATACCTGGCTTTTTAAAAAATATTTTATTTTTATTTGTTTATTTATTTCACAGAGAAAGAGGGAGAGAAAGAATGGGAGCGCCAGGGCCTCCAGCCACTGCAAACAAACTCCAGATGTGTGCGCTCCTTGTACATCTGGCTAATGTGGGTCCTGGGGAATCAAACCTGGGTTTTTTAGCTTTGCAGGCAAACGCCTTAACAGCTAAGCCATCCCTCCAGCCCACGCCTGGCTTTTTAAAAATATATTTTTTAATTTATTTGCAAGAAGAGACACACACAGAGAAGAGAGACACAGAGAGAATGAGTGTACCAGGGCCTCCAGCTGCTGTAAACAAATGCCAGATGCATGTGCCACTTTGTGCATCTGGCTTTACATGGGTACTGGGGAATTGAACCAGGGTCTTTAGGTTTCACAGGCAAGCACCTTAACCGCTTAGCCATCTCTCCAGTCCACCCCCCCTTTTTTTTTGAGATAGGATCTTGTTCTAGCCGAGGCTGACCTGGAATTGACCATATAGTCTCAGTGTTTTAATTTTATTTATTTATTTATTTATTTATCTATTTATTTATTTATTTATTTATTTATTTATTTATTTATTTATTTATTTATTTATTTATTTGGTTTTTCGAGATACGGTCTTACTCTAGCCCAGGCTGACCTGGAATTCACTACATAGTCTCAG
The DNA here is from genome assembly GCA_036365145.1 of Orientallactaga sibirica. NCBI lineage: Eukaryota > Metazoa > Chordata > Mammalia > Rodentia > Dipodidae > Orientallactaga > Orientallactaga sibirica. Next base: position 19,362,525 of record JAEOAD010000026.1, on the reverse strand, counting down.
GGTGGCCTCAAATTCCTGGCAATCCTCCTACCTGTGCCTCCCGAGTGCTGGGATTAAAGGCGTGCACCACCACGCCCGGCCAGACTGACTTTAAATTTACTGCATATCACAGACAGGTCTTGAGCTTATGAGCCTTCTGTCTCAGCTTCATGAGTAGCTGGGATAAGCAACCTATATCACCAAGCCCAGCTTGCTTGCCTGCTTGCTTGTCTCCCTTTCCTTCCCTTCCCTTTCCTTTCCTTTCCTTTCCTTTCCTTTCCTTTCCTTTCCTTTCCTTTCCTTTCCTTTCCTTTCCTTTCCTTTCCTTTCCTTTCCCTTTCTCTCTCTTTCTTTCTTTCCTTCCTTCCTTCCTTCCTTCTTTGGTTTTTCAAGGTAGGTTCTTGCTCTAAACCAGGGTGACCTGGAATTCACTACGTAGTCTTAAGGTAGCCTCAAGTTCATAGTGATCCTCCTACTCTGCCTCACAAGTGCTAGGATTAAAGGTGTGTGCCACCACACCTAGCTCTAACTTTATTATTATTATTATTGGAGAGAGTCAGAGAGAGAGAGAGGGACGGATAGAGAATGGGAGAGCCAGCAGCCTCTCAGCCACTGTGAACAAACTCCAGATGCATTTGCCCCCTTGTGGCTAAACATGGGACCTGGAGAATCGAATTGGCATTCTTAGGCTTAGTGGGCAGGCGCCTTAACCACTAAGCCATCTCTCCAGTCCACTTTATTATTTTATTGATTTATTATTTTATATATTATATATATTATATATATATATACTTTTTTTGGTTTTTCGAGGTAGGGTCTCACTCTGGCCCAGGCTGACCTGGAATTAACTATGTACTCTCAGGGTGGTCTTGAACTCACGGCGATCCTCCTACCTCTGCCTCCCGAGTGCTGGGATTAAAGGCGTGCGCAACCACGCCGGGCTTAAAGAATATTTTTACTTATCTTAGAAAGAGAAAGAGACAGAGAGAAAGGTCAACAGAGAGAGAGCAAGAGTATGGGCACACCAGGGCCTTGCTACTGCAAACGAACTCCAGACACATGTGCCACCTAGTGTATCTGGCTTTATGTGGGTACTAGAGAATAGAACCCAGGCTGTCAGATTTGCAAGCAAATGCCTTTAAGCACTGAGAAACCACTCCAACACACCTTCTTTATTTTTAAAATATTATTTATTTATTTATTTTATTTGTGTGTGTGTGTGAAAATAGATAGAAAGAGAGATAGAGAGAGAGTGTGAATGCACACGCCAAAGCCCCCAGCCACTGCAAACAAACTCCAGACGCATGCGCTATCTTGTGCATCTGGCTTAAATGGGTCCTGGGGAATTGAACTGAAGTCCTTTGGCTTTTCAGGCAAGTGCCTTAACCACTAAGCCATCTCTCCAGACCATTTTTTTTTAACCACGCCTGGCATTTTTATAATCTTAAAACTCCTCCTAGATTTACTCTTTTATTGTTTATTTATTTATTTATTTATTTATTTATTTATTTATTTATTTATTTGAGACAGAGAGAGGGAGAATGGGCATGCCAGGGCCTCTAGCCTATGCAAACGAACTCCAGATGTGTGAGCCCCCTTGTGCATCTGGCTTATGTGGAACCTGGAGAATCAAACCAGGATCCTTAGGCTTTGTAGGCATGTGCCTTAACTGCTAAGCCATCTCTCCAGCCCTTGTTTGTTTGTTTGTTTGTTTTGAGGAAAAGTCTCGCTATGTAACCTAGGTAGCCAAAAACTTGTGATTCTACTGTCTCAGCCTCCCAAGTGCAGGAGTTCTCAGGCGTGCAACCCCAGATCCAACTGTAACTATTTAATATCAATTGAAACAATGACCAGGGCCAGTGTGGTAGCTCACATCTACAATGCCAACACTTGGGAGGCAGACACAGGAGGATCACTGCAAGTTTCAGGCCAGCCTGGTCTTCCCATAGCACATTCTAGGTCAGCCTGGGCTACAGCGTGAGACCTTGTCTCAAACAGCAACAAAGGAGCTCCCTAGTTCTTGGACACGCCTACCTTGAAAGGCTGGGCCTAACCCCCACTGTAGAGTGAGAGAGGCATTACTGACTCATGGCAGCAGGCAGGATCCGGTAGAAGTGATGCTGAGTAATTTCTGAAGCTGTAGCTCATTTAGATGCATTGTGACAGCTTCTCCTGTTCTCAGCCATCCACAACTCAGGACGGCAGCCATCCTGTCAAGAGGTCTTCTGCCTCCGCTTTCCAAGTGCCGGGATTACATGTATGAGCCACTTCCCTTAGCTTCCAGTCCTTTCGTTAATCCTTATGTGTGTGATGAGTATGTAAACATGTTCATGTGTGTAAATGCAAGCAGGCACGTGTGTCTAGGTCAGAGGATAACTTCAGTTCTTGTTTGAGACAAGGTCTTTTTGTTTGTTTGTTTGTTTTTGTTTTTCAAGGTAGGGTCTCACTCTAGCTCAGGCTGACCTGGAATTCACTATATATTCTCAGGGTGGCCTTGAACTCACTGCAATCCTCCTACTTCTGCTTCCCGAGTGCTGGGATTAAAGGTGTGCGCCACCACACCCTGCTAAGGTCTCTTTTTTATTTATTTTTATTTTTTGGGTATTTTTTTGAGGTAGGGTCTCATTTTAGCTCAGGCTGACCTGGAATTAACTATGTAGTCTCAGGGTGGCCTCGAACTCTCGGTGATCCTCCTACCTCTGCCTCCTGAGTGCTGGGATTAAAGGCGTGCGCCACCACGCCCGGCTTATTTTTATTTATTTACTTGCAAGCAGAGAGAGAGAGAAGAAAGACAGAGCCTCCAACCACTGCAAATAAACTCCAGATGCATGTGCCACTGTGTATCCAGGTTGTTAGGCTTTGCAGGCAAGTACCTTAACCACTGAGCCATCTCCCCAGTCCCCCAGGGTCTCATGTTCTCCACTGTGTACACTGGGTTCATTTGTCCTTCAAGCTTCCAGGAATTCTCCTGCCTCTGCCTTCCATCCCACCTTAGGAGTGCCTGGATTATAGACAGGTGCAACTGTGTCCAGCTTTACGTGGTCTCTGGGGAATCTGAACTCAGGTCCTCAGGTTTGCACTGAAAGTGCTTTATCTACTGAGCCATCTCCCAAGCCAATTAAAAAAATATGTTGTGCACGCCTTTAATCCTAGCACTCAAGAGGCTGAGGTAGGAGGATCACTAGGAGTTCAAGGCGAGCCTGAGACTACATTGAGAATTCCAGGTCAGCCTGGGCTAGAGTGAGACTCTACCTAAAAAAAAAACCAGAAGAGAATCCTATTTTGTAGCCCACACTGACCTCGGGACAGAGACAGGGAGAGGAAGAGGCAGAGAGTGAATGGGCGTGGCAGGGCCTTTTCAGGCACTGTGAATGAACTCCAGACGCGTGCGCCCCCTTGGGTGCATGTTCGACATTGAGCACTTGAGTCACTTTTTTTTTTTTTTTTTTTTTTTTTGAGGTAGGGTCTCACTCTGGGCCAGGCTGACCTGGAATTAACTATGCAATCTCAGGGTGGCCTTGAACTCTCGGCGATCCTCCTACCTCTGCCTCCCGAGTACTGGGATTAAAGGCGTGCGCCACCACACCCGGCTTTGAGTCACTTTTGTGTCTGGCTAAACATGGGACCTGGAGATTTGAACAAGCATTCTTAGGCTTCACAGGCAGGTGTCTTAACCACTAAGCCATCTTTTCAGCCTCTCAAACTCTTTTTAAAATTATTTATATATTATTTATTTATTTAAGAGAGAGAGAATGGGTGCACCAGGGCCTCCAGCCACGGCAAACAAACTCCAGATGCATACACCACCTTGTGTATCTATCTGGTTTACAGTGGCCTCAAACTCTTTTTTTTTTTTAATTATTAGTTTTAGAGAGAGATAGAGAGAAAAGGCAGAGAGAGAGAGAGAGGAAGGGCGCACCAGGGCCTTAGCCACTGCAAACAAACTCCAGACACATGCACCACCTTGTGCACGTGTGACATTGCATGCTTTGCATCATTGTGCATCTGGCTATGTGGGACCTGGAGATTTGAACATGAGTTCTTAAGCTTTGCAAGTAAGTGCCTTAACCACTAAGCCATCACTCCAGCCTGGCCTCAAACTCTTGATCGTCCTGCTTCAATCTCTCCAATGCTGGGATTATAGGCATGTCCCACCACTCTCAGCTATCAACACCCCTTTTCTCATTAGAACCCTTGAGCCACAATTGATCAAACTGCACCTGAGTTCCCAAAACCATATGATACAACTAAGGATTGCTTCATCTAGCAAGCCACGGAGTTTGGGAGAAACTTGTCATGAAGCAGCTGCTAACTGATATAGGGCCCAGGACGACTCTAAGGTGTCTTTCTAGCCTGTTCTCCACACACTCCATCCATACATGCTGGGAAGGTTCCAGAAAAGCTCCCTGGCCTTGCTCATGTCTGACACAGGTCTGCCCCAGGCTGGGAGGTGTTATGTAACTGGGTTCTTCCTCTTTCGACAGGGCATGCAGAACTCCCAAGCCAGATTCCTGGGCTGTGGGCTTAATCTGCTGAGCTCAGGTGCTCCATCTACTCCCCAAACTTCCTCCCTGGGCTCTGGTTCCCTTTTTTAAACCCAGTGGCTTTGACTCTAAAACTGCCACAAGGCCTTGCCTAAGAAAAGAATGTTCAGTGTTCACCATCCATCAGATGGATCTCTGTGTGCTGAGCTGAGGCCCCAGCAGGCATCACCACCTCGGGCCCAGAAAGGAAGGGGTTGCTATTAATTTCCACATTTCACATGAAGAAACTGGGGCTCAGAATAGTGGAGTGACCTGATCAAGGCCACGCAGCTGGTGAGAGACTGAAGCAGCGTCCCTGAACTTCAGACCTGTCTGTTTCAGAGCCATGCTGGCGCCTACAAGGACTGTTTTTTTTTTTTTGTTTGTTTGTTTTTGGTTTTTTTTTGGTATTTGTTGTTTTCTTGTATGTGCTTTTTGGTTTTTCAAGGTAGAGTCTAGCTCGAGCCCAGACTGATCTGGAATTCGCTATGTAATCTCAAGGTGGCCTTGAACTCACAGCAATCCTCCTACCTCTGCCTCCTAAGTGCTGAGACTAAAGACATGCAACCACCACACCTGGCCTTGTTTGTTTTGTTTGTTTTGTTTGTTTTTTCAAGGTAGGGTCTCACTCTATCCCAGGCTGACCTTGAATTCACTGTGTAGTCTCAGGGTGGCCTCAAACTCATGGTGACCCTCCTACCTCTGCCTCCCCCTGAGTGCTGGGATTAAAGGTGTGCACCATCACGCCTGGCCCATTTTAGTTTTTATAATTTATTTATTTATTTGGTAGAGCGAGAGAAGCAGAGAAAATAAGAGAGAGAACAGGTGTGCCAGGGCCTCCAGCTGCTGCAAAAGAACTCCAGATGCATGTGCCGCCTTTTGCATCTGGCTTATGTGGTTCCTGGGGAATCGAACCTGGGTCCTTTGGCTTTGCAGGCAAGTGCCCTAACCGCTAAGCCATCTCTCCAGCCCCTTGTTTTTGTTTAATCCTGTGTGTGTGTGTGTGTGTGTGTGTGTGTGTTGTATATACTTGTGTATGTGCATTGGCACATGTGTGTGGAGATAGAGGTCAACGTAGGGTGTCTTCCTCAAATGCTCCCCACCTTTAAAAAAAAGTTTTATTTATTTGAGAGAGAGAAAGAGGCAGAAAGAGAGAGGGAGGGAGAGAATGGGCATGCCTGGGCATCCAGCTGCTGCTCTCCAGATGCATGTGCCCCCTTATGCATCTGGCTTACAGGGGTACTGGAGAATAGAACCCAGGTCCTTTAGTTTTGCAGGCAAATGCCTTAACCGCTAAGCCATCTCTCCACCTCCCCACCTTATTTTTTAAACTTTATTTATTTATTTTTATTCATTTTTTTATTTGAGAGAGAGAAAGAGACAGAGAGAGAGAGAGACAGAGAGAGAGGGCATGCCAGGGCCTTCAGCCACTGCAAACAACCTCTAGACGCATGTGTCACCTTGTGCATCTGCTTTTGTGGGTCCTGGGGAATCGAACCTGGGTACTTTGGCTTTTCAGGGAAGTGCCTTAACTCTTCAGCACCTTATTTTTTTTAGACAGGGCCTCTCCCTGAGCTTGGAGCTCACCCATTTGGCTAAGGTGCTCAGCAAGCCCCAAGGATCCTCTTGTCTGTCTGCTCAGGGCTAAGATTACTGGCCAGCACCCAGCTTTTACATGGATCGAGCTTTTTACACGAGGTGGGGGTGCTGCGGATCCGAACTCAGGTCCTCATGATTGCTCAGCAAGCTCCTGGCACCTGTTTTGAGGGCTTTCAGAGGATTCATAATTAGCCTTGCCAACAACTGTACAGGATGTTTCTCTTCACTGGACAGAGGAGGAAACTGAGGCATAGAGGGTCACCAGGGGGTTGGGAGCCTCCCCCGCAGGGCTCTGCACCCCGCTGGCCCAGAGGTTCTGGTGCTGGCTGGTACAGCCGCCCCCTCTTCCGTCAGCCCGGGGAATCTGGTTTCTGGGGAAGTGACTCAGTGGCCTGAGGCCTCGCAGATAATTATCCACTTCCAATCCCGGTAATTAAAGGCCCTAATTGCTCCGCAGAGGACGAGCGACCCAGAGACGCCCGTCCCTACCCCGCCCGCTCAGCGCGAGCGCTTCCTGGGTGGGAGCGCGGCCACCTCCCACCCCGCCGCGGGGAGTGCGGCTCGCGAGGCTCGGGCGCCCCCTGCTGGTGCCAGGCGCGCCCTGCCCCTGGTCTCACCCTCAAACAAAGCCCAGGCACCACTGATGCTGAAGGGACCCCAAGGTGAAGGACACAGCTTTGGGGCATGGTTTCATTCCATCTTTCTTCCTTGGCGAGAGTTCAGGCCTGTAATCCCAGCACGCAGGAGGCTAAGGCAGGTGGATCACGATGAGTTCAAGGCCAGCCTAGTCTACAAAATGAGACAGACCCCCATTTCCAAAAAAAGATAACTTTCTCTCCTTTCCTTCCTTCCTTCCTTCCTTCCTTCCTTCCTTCCTTCCTTCCTTCCTTCCTTCCTTCCTTCCTCCCTCCCTCCCTCCCTCCCTCCCTTCCCTCCTTCCTTCCTTCCTTCCTTTTGCTTCCTTCCTTCCTTTTCCTTCCTTCCTTTTCTTCCCTCCTCTTTTTTTCTTTTTTTTTTTTCGAGGTAGGTAGGGTCTCATTCTATCTCAGGCTGACCTGGACTTCACTCTGTATTCTCAGGGTGGCCTCAAATTCATGGCAATCCTCCTACCTCTGCTTTCCAAGTGCTAAGATTAAAGGTGTGTGCCACCATGCTCAGCTCCCTTTCTCTTTATTTTATTTATTTGTTTGGGGTTTTTAAAATTTATTTATTTATTTATTTATTTATTTATTTATTGATTGATTGATTGATTGTTTGGGTTTGTTTTTTTTTTTTTGAGGAATTCACTATGTAGTCTCAGGGTGGCCTTGAACTTGTGTTGATCCTCCTACCTCTGCATTCCAAGTGCTGGGATTAAAGGCATGAGCCACCATACCGGGCTTAAAATTCATTTTTTATTGACAACTTTTTTTTTTGTTGTTGTTTTGTTTTTCAAGGTAGGGTCTCACTCTGGTCCAGGCTGACCTGGAATTAACTATGTAGTCTCAGGGTGGCCTCGAACTCTCGGCGATCCTCCTACCTCTGCCTACCGAGTGCTGGGATTAAAGGCGTGCACCACCACGCCCGGCTTGACAACTTTCTTAATTGTAGACAATATCTCATGGTACTTCCCTCCCTCCTCCCATTTTCCCCTTTTAAACTCCACTCTCCATCATATCCCCTCCCCCTCTCAATCAGTCTCTCTTTTAATTTTGATGTCATGATCTTTTCCACCTATTATGATTGTCTTGTGTAGGTAATGTCAGGCACTGCGAGGTCATGGAGATCCAGGCCATTTTGTGTCTGGAGGAGCATGTTGTAAGGAGTATGACCCTTCCTTTGGCTCTTACATTCTTTCTGCCACTTCTTCCGCAATGGGCCCCGAGCCTTGGAAGGTGTGTTAGAGATGTTTCAATGCTGAGCACTCCTCTCTGTCCCTTCTTCTCAGCACCATGGTGCCTTCTGAGTCATCCCAAGGTCACCACCATCTGAAAAGAGAAGCTTCTCTAACCATAAGTGAGAGCAGCATTAATATATTGGTATGGACATTAAGAAAAGTGCTTACTAGGCAGTTTGGTGAGCATAGTATATAAATTTAGCCAGATACCAGCAGATATTACACCCCCTAGGGCTCATGACTACCCCTGTCTTAGGTTTTCAGTATCAGGGATGAATTCCCTCCCATGGAGTGGGCCTCCAGTCCAAGTAGAGAGCAGCTGGTTTCCCCCATAACAGACATGCCACTATTGCACCTGTTGGCTTTTTTAGCCTGGCTGGCCAAATTTAAAGTTTGCAGTGTCCACCGTCGAGTACCTTCACTGGTGTTTTCTCTCTCTCCCATTGAACTGCATGCAGAGTAGCTTTTTCCAGCTTTCTGTCAGCTGGTCCTCATGGAGGAGTCTTTCAGCTCAGCTCCAGCAGGATTTCTCAGTGACCTTGCAGTCCAAGTATGTTCAAGGTAGGGTCTCACTCTGGCCCAGGCTGACCTGGAATTAACTATGTAGTCTCAGGGTGGCCTTGAACTCACGGCGATCCTCCTACCTCTGCCTCCCGAAGCAATAGAGTCTTTTATTCCTGGTCAGAAACCAAGGTCTTTGGCAATGGTGTATAATGTTTTGGGGTATTTCACTGGAAGGTAGCCCATCCCTAGCCCTGAAAAATCTCTAGTAACAATCTATGGCTTCTGAGTGACCATTGTCCAGAAAAGTAGGTTTCCATATGGCTTATTTATATCCTCTTAGATTTTGATTAGCCCTCCCTCCACCCTTCCTTTACTCAGTCTCTTCCCCTGACCTCACTTAGGCCTTTTCACCCCTATTAATCTGTTTTTCTACTTACATGTATACAATACCATCCTATTAAGTACCCCCTCCCTCCCTTTTTATTCCCTTTACATCCCCTTTCTAGCTTATTGGCCTCTGCTACTGAGTTTTATTCCTATTCACATAAAAGTCCAAACATTTGTAGCTAGGATCCACATGTGAGAGAGAACATGTGACGTTTGCCTTTCTGAGCCTGGGTTATCTCACCAAGTATAATCCTTTCCAGATCCATCCATTTTCCAGAAAATTTCATAACTTCATTTTTCTTTACCACTGAGTAGAACCCCATTGTGTAAATGTGTCACATCTTCATTATCCACTCATCAGTTGAGGGACATCTAGGCTGGTTCCATTTCCTAGCTATTACGAATAGAGTGGCAATAAACATGGTTGAGCAAGTATCTCTAAGGTAGTGAGACGAGTCCTTAGGACATATGCCTAGGAATGGTATAGCTGGGTCATATGGTAGATCTATTTTAATTTTGATGTTATGATCTTTTCCACCTATTATGATGGTCTTGTGTAGGTAATGTCAGGCACTGCGAGGTCATGGAGATCCAGGCCATTTTGTGTCTGGAGGAGCATGTTGTAAGGAGTATGACCCTTCCTTTGGCTCTTACATTCTTTCTGCCACTTCTTCCGCAATGGGCCCCGAGCCTTGGAAGGTGTGTTAGAGATGTTTCAATGCTGAGCACTCCTCTCTGTCCCTTCTTTTCAGCACCATGGTGCCTTCTGAGTCATCCCAAGGTCACCACCATCTGAAAAGAGAAGCTTCTCTAACCATAAGTGAGAGCAGCATTAATATATTGGTATGGACATTAAGAAAAGTGCTTACTAGGCAGTTTGGTGAGCATAGTATATAAATTTAGCCAGATACCAGCAGATATTACACCCCCTAGGGCTCATGACTACCCCTGTCTTAGGTTTTCAGTATCAGGGATGAATTCCCTCCCATGGAGTGGGCCTCCAGTCCAAGTAGAGAGCAGCTGGTTTCCCCCATAACAGACATGCCACTATTGCACCTGTTGGCTTTTTTAGCCTGGCTGGCCAAATTTAAAGTTTGCAGTGTCCACCGTCGAGTACCTTCACTGGTGTTTTCTCTCTCTCCCATTGAACTGCATGCAGAGTAGCTTTTTCCAGCTTTCTGTCAGCTGGTCCTCATGGAGGAGTCTTTCAGCTCAGCTCCAGCAGGATTTCTCAGTGACCTTGCAGTCCAAGTATGTGGAGTCTTCAGCAATAGAGTCTTTTATTCCTGGTCAGAAACCAAGGTCTTTAGCAATGGTGTATAATGTTTTGGGGTATCTCACTGGAAGGTATTTCCATCCCCCTAGCCCTGAAAAAATCTCTAGTAACAATCTATGGCTTCTGAGTGACCATTGTCCAGAAAAGTAGGTTTCCATATGGCTTATTTATATCCTCTTAGATTTTGATTAGCCCTCCCTCCACCCTTCCTTTACTCAGTCTCTTCCCCTGACCTCACTTAGGCCTTTTCACCCCTATTAATCTGTTTTTCTACTTACATGTATACAATACCATCCTATTAAGTACCCCCTCCCTCCCTTTCTATTCCCTTTACATCCCCTTTCTAGCTTATTGGCCTCTGCTACTGAGTTTTATTCCTATTCACATAAAAGTCCAAACATTTGTAGCTAGGATCCACATGTGAGAGAGAACATGTGACGTTTGCCTTTCTGAGCCTGGGTTATCTCACCAAGTATAATCCTTTCCAGATCCATCCATTTTCCAGAAAATTTCATAACTTCATTTTTCTTTACCACTGAGTAGAACCCCATTGTGTAAATGTGTCACATCTTCATTATCCACTCATCAGTTGAGGGACATCTAGGCTGGTTCCATTTCCTAGCTATTACGAATAGAGTGGCAATAAACATGGTTGAGCAAGTATCTCTAAGGTAGTGAGACGAGTCCTTAGGACATATGCCTAGGAATGGTATAGCTGGGTCATATGGTAGATCTATTTTTAGCTGCCTCAGGAACCTCCACACTGATTTCCACAATGTCTGGAGCAGACTGCATTCCCACCAGCAGTGTAGAAGGTTCCTCTTTTCCTGCATCCTTGCCAGCATTAGTGGTCATTTGTTTTCATGATGGTAGCCAATCTGACAGGAGTGAGATGGAATCTCAATGTAGTTTTAATCTGCATTTCCTTGATAATATTTATTTGGTTTTTTTGAGGTAGGGTTTCTCTCTAGTCCAGGCTGACCTGGAATTCACTATGTAGTCTCAGCATGGCCTTGAACTCACAGTGATCCTCCTACCTCTGCCTCCCAAGTGCTGGGATTAAAGGTGTGCACCACCACACTCAGCCTTATTTCATTTATTTACTTGAGAGAAAGAGAGAGAGGGAGAGAGAGAGGCAGGTGAAGAGAGAGAGAGAAGAGAGAGAGAATGGGCCTCTGCAAATGAACTCTGGATGCATGGACCACCTTGTGCATCTGGCTTACATGGGTACTGGGGAATCGAACCTGGGTCCTTAGGCTTCTAGGCAAGTGCCTTAACTGCTAAGCCATCTCTCCAGCCCTCCTTCCTCTTTTTTATTGGGGGAGGGGTGATGGTGGTGGTGAGGATGGATCCCAGGGCCTCACACATATTAAGTAAGAAGTGCTCTACCATTGAGTCACATCATCTGTGACTTGGGGTCTTTAGTCCTTCATTTCCTTCACCTATAAAACAGGAATAAGAAATGACTCTACGGAGAGCCGGAGTGGTGGCACACGCCTTTAATTCCAGCACTCGGGACACAGAGGTAGGAGGATCGCCATGAATTCGAGGCCACCCTGAGAATACAGAGTGAATTCCATGAGAGTGAGACCCTACCTCAAAAAACCAAAAAACAGAAGCTGGGCCTGGTGGTGCACACCTTTAATCCCAGCATTCAGGAGGCAGAGGTAGGAGGATTGCTGTGAGTTCAAGGCCACCCTGAGACTACATAGTGAATTCCAGGTCAGCCTGAGTTAGAGTGAGACCTTACCTTGAAAAACCAAAAAAAACAAAAAACAAAACAAAAAAAACCCCAAAAACAAAAAAAAAAAACAAAACAAAACAAAAAGAAGAAGAAGAAAAAGAAAAAAAAATGACTCTGTGGGCTGGAGAGATGGTTCAGCAGTTAAGGCACTTGCATGCAAAGCATAAGGACTCAGGTATGATTCCTCAGGACCCACGTAAGCCAGATGCAAATGTGGCACATGCAGCTGGAGTTCTTTTGCAGTGGCTGGAGGCCACCAATACTCACTTGCTCTTTGTTTCTATCTCTCTCAAATAAATAAATAGGTACAAATTGGTAAGTTTTTTTTTTTTTTTTTTGAGGCAAGCCCAACAGACTGGCCTTTAAAAAAATTTTTTAATGTGAGAGAGAAAGAGACAGAGAGAATTTATGTGCCAGGGCCTCCAGCCACTATAATCAAACTCCAGCACGTGCACCACCTTGTGCACATGTGATACCTTGCGCACTTGCGTCACCTGTGTGCCTGGCTTATGTGGGATATGGAGAGTCGAACATGGGTCCTCAGGCCTCGCAAGCAAGTGCCTTAACCACTAAGCCATCTCTCTAGCCCTACAAATTGTTTTTTTTAATATTTTATTTATTTGTAGCGGGGGGAGGGTTTCAAGACAGGGGCTCTCTCCAGACCAGGCTGACATGAAACTCACTCTCTGAAGCTCCAGCTGGCCTCAAACTCACGACGATGATGATCCTCCTATCTGACTCCCAAGTGCTGGGTTTAAATATGTGCACCACCATACCTGGCATTTATTTATTTATTTATTTGGTTTTCTTAGGTAGGGTCTCACTCTAGCCAGGCTGAACTGGAATTCACTATGTAGTCTCAGCATGGCCTCGAACTCACAGCAATCCTCCTACCTCTGCCTCCCCAAGTGCTGGAATTAAAGGTGGGTGCCACCATGCCCAGCATTTTATTTATTTTTGAAATATGATGTGTGTGTGCATGCGTGCATGCATGTGTGATGGTGTATGCACATGCAAATTCCCTTGTGGTTCTCATGCGCTAGCCTGCAGAGGGGTGTGCTCATCTTCAGTGGCCAGAGGGGCACATCAGTGAAAATTCTTTTTTGTTTTTTTCTGAGATAGGGTCTTGCTCTAGTCCAGGCTGACCTGGAATCCACTATGTAGTCTCAGGTTGCCCTTGAACTCACTGCATTCTTCCTACCTCTGCCTCCCGAGTGCTGGGATTAAAGGTGTGCACCACCACACCTGGCACATGCTGTTTTTTCATGAGCCCTGGTCATTTTCTGGTCTTTGCTCCCCACCAGACTGGACTGAGGTTACAGGCATGCATGGCCATGCTCATCTGTTTATGTGGGTCCTGAGAGTCAGTCTTTCAGGCCGTCTCAGGCCCTCATGCTTGCTCTTTTTAAAAAATATCTATCATCTATCTCTCTCTCTCTGTTTCTCAGATATCTAGATAGATAGATAGATAGATAGATGATAGATAGATAGATGATTGATAGAGAGAGAGAGTGAGAGAGAGTGTATATGGGTGTGCCAGTCTCCTGCCTCTGCAAACAAACCCTAGATGCATGCACCACTTTGTGCATCTGGCTTTATGAAAATACTGGGGAATTGAACCTGGGCTGTCAGGCCTTGTAAGCAAGTGCCTTTAACTACTGGGTTATCTCTTTAGCCCACAGGAAATGCTCTTGACTGCTGAGCTATCTATCTAACACTATTTGTTTTGAGACAAGCTCTCATGTAGCTCAAGCTGGTCTCGAACTCTCTGTGTAGCTTGAACTCCTGAGCCTTCTGCTTCCACTTCCCAAAAGCTGGGATCACAGACATGTACCACCACACCCACTTAGGATAAATAAAAATTCATAGAAACTAAACAATTCAGTAACTTCTAGTGGCTGGGAAGAGCGAACAGGGAGTGGCTTCTAAGGAGTCCAGGGTTTCCTTTGGGGGTGGTGGAATGTTCTGGAACTTGACAAAGATGAAATGCTAGCTGTATAACACTGTGTATGTATTAAATACCATGACTAAACTTAAATTAATTAATTAATTAATTAATTAATTAATTTGGTTTTGCAAGGTAGGGTCTCACTCTGGTCCAGGCTGACCTGGAATTCACTATGTAGTCTCAGGGTGGCCTTGAACTCTGGGCGATCCTCCTACCTCTGCCTCCTGAGTGCTGGGATTAAAGGCATGCGCCACCACGCCTGGCTTTAAATTTTATTTTTATTTATTTGCAAGGAAAGAGAGAGAGATGAGGTGTGTCAGGACCTCTAGCCACTGCAAACAAACTCCAGATACATGCACCACTTTGTGCATCTGGCTTTAGGTGGGTACTGGAGAATCACACCTGGGTTCTTAGGCTTTGCAGTCAAGCGCCTTGACTGCTGAGCCCTCTCTCCAGCCCCATAACTGATCTTTAAAATGGGCATTTGTAGGCTATGTATTTCACCATCTATCTGTTCATCTATGTACCTACCTATTATCTGACTTTTAAAAAAGATTTTATTTTTATTTATTTACTTATTAGAATCAGAGAAAGGGAGAGAGAGAGAGAAAATGGGCGCACCACGGCCTCCAGCCATTGCAAACGAACTCCAGAAGCACGCGCCACCATGTGCATGTGGCTTACAGGGGTCCTGGGGAATTAAGCCTGGAACTGGGCTCCTTAGGCTTCACAGACAAGCACTTACCGGCTAAGCCATCTCTCCAGCCCCTCATCTGTCTTTTTATCCATTCAGTAAGTGTTTTGGCCCAGGGTCTCACTATGTAGCCCAGGCTAGCCTTAAACTCACAATACTGCCTCCACCTCCTGAATGCTGGGGTTACAGGCACATACTACTGAGCCCAGCTGTCACTTTGAGTTTTAGAAAACGCCCAAAGGAGCTGGGCGTGTCTCCCTAGTAAGTAAGAGGTCTTGTCTCACAAGCATGAGGGCCCGATTCATCCCCAGTTCTATTCCCTAGCACCCATGTAAACAGCTGCACATGAACACACACATACACACACACACACCTGGAACAACTCCAGTTCTGGAGGTTTGCCTCTGACTTCCACACACATGCACACACACAGCATGCACAGCTGCACATCATGCATTTATCAACCCCTGAATACATGCGAAAAAATATGAGAAAAAAGGGGGCTTGACAGATGGCTTAGCGGTTAAAGCACTTGCCTAGGGACCTATGTTTGACTCCCCAGAACCCACTTAAGCCAGATGCACACGGTGGTACATGCACTTGGAGTTCATTGGCAGTGGCTAGAGGCCCTGGCATGCACATTCTTTCTGTCTCTCTCATAAATAAATAAAACATTTTTTAAAATTTTCTTTTCTTTTTTCTTTTTGGTTTTTCCAGGTAGGGTCTCACTGTAGCTCAGGCTGACCTGGAATTCACTCTGTATTCTCAGGGTGGCCTTGAACTCATGGTGATCCTCCTACCTCTGCCTCCCGAGTGCTGGGATTAAAGGCGTGCACCACCACGTCCGGCTTATTTTTTTTTATTTTTTTATTTTCAAGGAAGGGTCTCACTCTAGCCCACGCTGACCTGGAATTCACTATGTAGTCTCAGGGTGGCCTTGAACTCACGGCGATCCTCTTACCTCTGCCTCCCAAGTGCTGGGATTAAAGGTGTGCGCCACCACACCCAGCATATTTTTTAAAAATTAGGGGGCCAAGGTGTGGCTGAGATATGGGGTGAACAGATGTAGGACCTGGAGGAGGAGTGGTGCATGCTGGATCTGCCCTCTCTCTTTCTCCAACACCCTAGGCTGGTCTTGGCTCAGCAATGGACTTGTCCAAGGCTGGGGAGCTCTTTTCCTACCCATTATTACCTGGCAGAAGCTGGGGACAGTCCTTACAAGTCAGCCAGGGTGGCTCTGTGGTCCTAGGTCACTGAGGCAGGGACAGGTGCCTGGACACAGTGTGGCAGTCGGGGAGCCTGAGGCAGGACCCAGGCTGCAACAGGTGTGCAGGCTACAGGGCACACAGAGGTGCACAGAGGTGATGGTGAGGCTCATGGCCTCCCTGGGCCACTAAGGGCTGCATGGTTACAGGGCAGGCCATTCACCATCTCAGCTGGGTATGGTGGCACATGCCTTTAATCCCAGCACTCTGGAGACTGACATCAGAGGATCACTGTGAGTTCAAGGCCAGCCTGGGGCTACAGAGTGAGTTTCAGGTCAGTATGGGCTAGATTGAGACCTTCCTTGCCTTGAAAAAAATTTTTTTGGCTAAACATGGTGGCTCATACCTGAATGGGGGAGGTAGAGGCTGGAGAATTGTTGCAAGTCTCAGGCAGCCTGGTCTGTACTGCAAGTTCCAG
Organism: Orientallactaga sibirica; assembly: GCA_036365145.1. Taxonomy (NCBI): domain Eukaryota; kingdom Metazoa; phylum Chordata; class Mammalia; order Rodentia; family Dipodidae; genus Orientallactaga; species Orientallactaga sibirica. Next base: position 19,346,312 of record JAEOAD010000026.1, on the reverse strand, counting down.
GCCAGTCAGGGCAACATAGAAAAACATTGTCAAAAATGAATGAATGGGGGCTGGAGAGATGGCTTAGTGGTTAAACGCTTGCCTGTGAAGCCTAAGGATCCCGGTTCGAGGCTCGATTCTCCAGGACCCACGTAAGCCAGATGCATAAGGGGGAGCATGCACCTGGAGTTCGTTTGCAGTGGCTAGAGGCCCTGGCACGCCCATTCTCTCTCTCTCTTCCTCTCTACCTGTATCTCTCTCTCTCTCTCAAATTAATAAATAAATAAAAATAAAATATTTTAAAAAAATGAATGAATGGGGCCAGATTGATGGCTCAGCAGTTAAGGAGCTTACCTGCAAAACCTAGTGACCTGGCTTCAATTCCCCAGTACTCACATAAAGCCAGATGCATGGTGGTGCATGAATATGGAGTTTGTTTGCAGCAACTACAGGCCCTAGCTCTCCCATTCTCTCTGTCTCCCTTCTCTCTCTTTAATATTTTATTTTTATTTATTTATTTGAGGGCGAGGAAGATGGAGAATGAGTGGACCAGGTCCTCTAGCCACTGCAAAGGAACTCCAGATGCATGCACTACCATGTGCATCTGGCTTATGTGGATACTGGAGAATCAAACCTGGGTCCTTAGGCTTCACAGGAAAGTGCTTTAACCACTCCCGCCAGCTTTTTTTTTTTTTTTTTTTTTTTTTTTTTTCAAGGTAGGGTCTCACTCTAGCCCAGGCTGACCTGGAAGTCACTCTGTATTCTCAGGGTGGCCTCAAACTCATGATGATGCTCCTACCTCTGCCTCCCAAGTGCTGGGATTAAAGGTGTGTGCCACCATGCCCGGCTTGCCTTTTTAAAATTTGAGAGAGAGAGAGACAAAGAGGCAGAGAGAGTGAGAATGTGTGTGTGTTTGTGTGTGTGTGTGTGAGAGAGAGAGAGAGAGAGAGAGGATGGGTGTGTTAGGGCTTCAGCCGCTGCAAATGAACTCCAGCCACATGCACATGTGCAACATTGCATGCTTGCGTCACTGTGTGTTTGGCTTACATGGGACCTGGAGATTCAAACATGATTTCTTAGGCTTCACAGGCAAACACCTTAACTGCTAAGCCATCTGTCTAGCCTGCCTTTTTTTTTTTTTTTTTTTTTTTTTTTGGTTTTTCAAGGTAGGGTCTCACTCTGGTCCAGGCTGACCTGGAATTAGCTATGTAGTCTCAGGGTGGCCTCGAACTCATGGCAATCCTCCTGCCTCTGCCTCCCGAGTGCTGGGATCAAAGGCGTGCGCCACCACGCCCGGCTTCCTTTTTTTTTTTTTTTTTTTTTTTAATGTGTATGTATGTGTGTGTTTGAGTCAGGTTCTCACTCTAGCCTAGGCTAATCTGGGACTCACTCTGTAGTGACCTAAAACTCACAGTGATCCTCCTACCTCAGTCTTCCTAGTGCTGGAATTAAAGGCAATATTTTACTTATTTATTTGCAAACAGAGAGTGAGGAAGGGGAGAGAGATAGTGAGTGAGAATGGGTGCACCACGGCCTCCTGCCACTGAAGGTGAACTCCAGACATATACCCCACTTTGTACATATGGCTTTACGTGGGTACTGGGGAATTGAACCTGTGTCATCAGACTGCCAGCAAGCACCTTTAACTGCTGAGCCATCTCCCCAGGCCAGCAATGGCATCTTTTAGTGCAGGGCTTATGTCTTCTGTTTGAGGTGAGTGGACCCCTGCATATCATCCCAGGAATCTTCCTGTCCCCACCCCTTCAGTGTTGGAATTAGAGGTGCCTACACCACTCCTGGCCTTTTTGTTTGTTTGTTTTTGTTTGTTTTTTAAGGTTGGGTCTCGCTCTGGCCTAAACTGACCTGGAACTCACTCCATAGTCCCAGGCTGGCCTCCGACTCACAGTGATCTTCCTACCTCTGCCTCCCAAGTGCTGGCATTAAAGGCGTGCGCCACCATGCAGGGCTTCTTGATGTGGATTCTGAAGATGGAACTCAGGTCCTCATCCCCTCCACAGGTCATGCGCCATCCCCACCACTGCGTCTGTGGAGCACTGTTTCTGTTCCTCTTTCCCAGGCTCTGCCCTGGGAATTACTGCTGGCAGCCACCAGTCTGCCTCCTGTCCCCAGGGATATTTGTCTGTTCTGGAAATTTCCTCTCAGCAGCATCATTCCCCCGTGATCGTGGGGTCTGGCTCTTCCGCATGGCTTCAAGTCTGCGAGAAGGTGCCACATATAGTGCACATATGTGCATGGGGCTTGCTTTAGATATTAATAAAATATTCATTTGAGAGGGGTGGGGGAGAGGCAGAGAGAGAGAATGGGTGTGCTAGGGCTTCCAGCCACTGTCAAGGAACTCCAGACACATGCCCCATCTTGTGCATCTGGATTACATGGGTCCTGGGGATTTGAACCTGGGTCCTTAGGCTTCACAAGCAAGTGTCTTAACCACTAAGCCATCTCTCTAGCCTGCGTGGGTCTTTTTTTTTTTTTTTTTTTTTTTTTTTTTGGTTTTCCAAGGTAGGGTCTCGCTCTAGCCCAGGCTGACCTGGAATTCACTATGTATTCTCAGGATGGCCTCAAACTCATGACAATCCTCTTGCCTCTGCCTCCCGAGTGTTGGGATTAAAGGCGTGCGCCACTATGCCCGGTTTCATGGGTCTATTTTTATGGCCGACTAATATTCTGTACTGTAATGGTACAGTGCTCTGTTGACCCACCATCCACTGCGGAGCTCTGGGGCTGCTCCCACCTTCTGGCTACTGTAGAACATGAACATCATGTCCATTTCTTATTTTTATTTATTTATTTATTTTGTTTTTTCGAGGTAGGGTCTCACTCTAGCCCAGGTTGACCTGGAATTCACTATGTAGTCTCAGGGTGGCCTTGAACTCATGGTGATCCTTCTACCTCTGCCTTCCAAGTGCTGGCATGTGCCACCCCCCCCCAGCATGTGTTTTTTAACTTGTGCCCCTAGTGCCTGGGGTGACGGAGTGCTCACTAAATAGTACTGGCTGAAAGAATGATTGACTGGATGAGAGGAAGGCCCTGAAGCTAAGTGAGAAAGAACAGCAAGGGCTGTGTGGGGAGATGGCTCAGTGGTTAAAGGTGCTTGCTTGCAAAGCCTGGTCTCCCCAGTGTTCACATAAAGCCAGATGTACAAAGTGAAGCATCCATCTGGATTTCATTTACAGTAGCAAGAGGTTCTGGTGTGTCCCTCTATCTCTCAAATAAATACGTAAATAAAATAAAGTAATATCATTTTTATTTTTATTTATTTTTGACACAGAGAGAGAGAGAGAGAGAGAGAGACAGAAACAGAGAGAGAATGAATGGGGGTGGCGCCAGGGCCTCCAGCCACTGCAAATGAACTCCAGATGCATGCATCACCTTGTGCATCTGGCTTACGTGGGTCCTGGCGAATCAAACCTGGGTCCTTTGGTTTTGTAGGCAAACACCTTGAGGGCTAAGCCATCTCTCCAGCCCAAAGTAAAATAAATAAAATAAAGTAAAGTAAAATAAAATAAAATAAAATAAAATAAAATAAAATAAAATAAAGAGCCGGGTGTGGTGGTACAGGTCTCTAATTCCACTAGGAGGCAGAACTAGGAGGATCGCTGTGAGATCGAGGCCACCCTGGGACTACATAGTGAATTCCAGGTTAGCCTGGGTTAGAGTGAGATCCTACCTCAAAAAACAAAACAAAACAAAATAAAAACAAAACAAAACAAACAAACAAACAAACAAAACCACACTCTGCTGCTGCTGAAAGATGACAGTGGCCTGGAATGTAGAAGTGTGGCAGAGAGGGGAATGTGGTAGATTCAAGACATGGCTTGGAGGGGAACCCATGAAGACTTGGTAACAGTGACCACAGCCCACTTCTGGTTTCCAAATTCCCCTTTCCAGCCTTTCTGACTCACAGTCCCTTCTCTACATGTCTCCAGTCCCCTGCCACAAAGGTACCAACTACTCATAGTAGTTTCCAAAGGAGGAACTAGCTTAAGGTTTCTCAGTGGATGGGTAGATAAGCAAAATGAGGTCTGCTAATGATGCATAATTACTCAGCCGTGATAGTGTTAGAGGTGCCAAGACAGACTAGAACGTGGGCAAGCCTCAAACCCTGGCCATTCCATTTACATCAAATAGTCAGATGCGGGAAGTTCGTGAGGGGGAAGGTTGGCTGGGGGGCTGGAACATGGTAACTAGATCTCTTAGATCTCTCTGCCCTGGGAACTGAACACAGGACGTCACACATTCTAGGTAAGTGCTCTACCACTGAACTATAACCCAGTCCCTGGGTATGTGTGTGTCTCTCATGTGTGTGTAGTATGTGATGTGATGTGTGTGGGGGGGTGGGCTATGAACATGTGTATGCAGATGTGTGTGCTACCCCATGCGTGTGAACAGAGGCTAGAGGAGAACACTGGGTGTCCCCCTCCATTGTTAGCCGTGTTTCCTTGAGAAAGCACTCCTAAGTACTGAGCCATCTCTCTAGCTCCCTGGGTCTATTTATTGTTTTTTAAAAATATATTTTATTTATTTATTTATTTATTTATTTATTTATTTATATATTTTTTTTGTTTTTTGAGGTAGGGTCTCACTCTGGCCCAGGCTGACCTGGAATTAACTATGTAGTCTCAGGGTGGCCTCGAACTCTCGGCGATCCTCCTATCTCTGCCTCCCAAGTGCTGGGATTAAAGACGTGCACCACCACGCCCGACTTTATTTATTTATTTATTTAACAGAAGGAAAGAGGTGGTGGCGGTGGGGGGGAGAATGGGTGTGCTGGGGCCTCCAGCCACTGCAAATGAACTCCAGATGCATGTGCCACCTTGTGCATCTGGCTTCGAACCAGGATCCTTTGGCTTTACAGGCAAATGCCTTAACCTCTAAGCCATCTCTCCAGCCCTATTTATTGTTTTTTTGAGGTCAGGTCTCGCTCTATCCCAGGCTAACCTGGAATTCACTATGTAGTTTCAGGTGGCCTGGAACTCATGGCGATTCTCCTACCTCTGCCTCCCGAGCACTGGGATTAAAGACATGCGCCACCACACCTGTCACTCTCTTTGTTTTTTTTTTTTTTTTTTTGTTTCTTTAAACATTTTATTTATTTATTTATTTATTTATTTATTTATTTATTTATTTATTTATTTTGAGGTAGGGTTTCACTCTAACCCAGGCTGACCTAGAATTCACCATATATTCTCAGGGTGGCTTGAACTCACAGTGATCCTCTTACCTCTGCCTTCGGAGTGCTGGGATTAAAGGCGTGTGCCGCCACATTTGGCTATTTATGTGAGAGAGAATGGGTGTACCAGGGCCTCTTATTGCTTCAAGTCAACTCCAGACCCACGTGCTACCTTGTGCATCTGGCTTATGTGGGTCCTGGGGAATCAAACCTGGGTTCTTTGGCTTCACAATCAAGCACCTTAACCACTGAGCCATCTCCAGCCCTCTTTCTTTCTTTTCTTAAATATATTTTATTTATTTATTTAAATATATTTTATTTATTTATTTGAGAGAGAGAAAGAGGCAGAGAGAGAGAGAGAGAATGGGTGTGCCAGGGCCTCTAGCCACTACAAATGAACTCCAGATGCATGTGCCCCCTTGTGCACCTGGCTTATGTGGGTCCTGGAGAATCAAAGCAGGATCCTTTGGCTTTGCAGGCAAACGCCTTAACCTTTACACCATCTCTCCAGCCCCTTTCTTTATTTCTTTCTTTCTTTTTTTTTTTTTTTTTTTTGGTTTTTCGAGGTAGGGTCTCACTCTGGCCCAGGCTGACCTGGAATTAACTATGTAGTCTCAGGGTGGCCTTGAACTCACGAAGTGCTGGGATTAAAGGAGAGAGAGAGAGAAAGAAGGAGAGAGAGAGAGAGAGAGGAGAGAAAGAGAGAATGGGCATGCCAGGGCCTCAGCCACTGAAAACCAACTCCAGACGCAGGCTCCCCCTTGTGCATCTGGCTTACGTGGGTCCTGGGGAATCAAACCAGGATTCTTTGGCTTTGCAGGCAAAGGCCTTAACCACTAAACTCTTTCTCCAGCCCTCTTTCTTTTCTTTTCTTTTTTTTCTTTTCTTTTCTTTTCTTTTCACTTTCACTGTCCCTCTGTTCAAGTCATCATCATGTTTCTTTGGACCACTGCAATAGCCTCTTGTTTGGCCCCCTAGTTTCTTCCCTCCAGTTCCTTGAAGATTGCATCTCTTCTCTCTCTGCTCAAAACCCTCACGACTTCCTAGTATTCTCAGAGTAAAAGCTAACAAAATTATTTTATTTATCCATTTATTTTTGTTTTGATGCAGGGTGTCAATCTTACCAAGGCAGACCAGGAACTCTGTAGCTCAGGCTGGCTTTTGAACCTATGGAAATCCTTCTACTTTAGCCTGCAGAGAGTTGGGATTAATGGCATGCAATGTCACACCCAGCTTTAAAAATAACTTTTTTTTAGGGCTGGAGAGATGGCTTCATGGTTAAGGTGCTTGTCTGCAAAACCAAATGGCCCAGGTTCAATTCCATATAATTCCCATATAAACCAGATGTACAAGGTGGCACATGCGTCAGGAGTTCATTTGCAATGGCTAGAGGCCCTGGTGTGCCCATTCTCTCTCTCTCCTTTTCTCTGCATCATTTATCTATCATCTATCTATCTAATCTATCTGCCTCTCCTTCTATCTCTCAAATAAATAAATAAAAATAAATATATTTAAAAATAATTTTTTAGACTGGGTCTTACTATATAGCCCTGGCAGACCTGGAACTCCCTTTGTAGTCCAGGCTGGCCTAGAGTTTACAGTAATCCTTCTGCCTCTGTGTCCCCAGGTGCTGAGATTATAAACTTGCGCACCATGCCCGCTTAAAAGCAAAAATTTCCCCACAGTTCACAAGGCTCTATGCAATGTGGCTGTGTCAAAACACGTAGGCCTGATTTCCTAGTCTTCCTGTATTTGCTCCCTGCCCAAGCATGTCAGGAAGGTTCAGTCTTCTGGGCCTTTGTACTTGGAGTTCTCTGCGTGGGACACCCTTCCTGCAGGGGTCCCCAGGGCTGGCTCCCTCATTCCTCCAGGTATTCCAGAGATGTCATCTCAAAGCTGTGCTTCCAGTGTAGTCTTTTTTTCCCCTGGCATCAATCACTTCTAGACCTGTTTGTTGACAGACTCCTGGCTCTTTCTGTCTGGGTCAGAGTGGCACCAGGTACACAGTAGGCGCTAGTGAGACCAAAAAGCTCTGGAATGAACCTGAGATGCTGGTCTGTCCTGTTAGGCTCTTACCACCAGGCTAGGACTAGACAGGGGGGTGGGAGGTGGAAGTGAGGAGGAGGCGGCGGCAGGACCAGGAAGTAAAAAAGAATTCAGGGAGGTAGGAAACAAACAACAATAACAAAAAAAAAAAAAAAAAAAAAAAACAAACAGCAATTCCTACTTACTGAGTGCGCCTGCTGCTGAGTCAAGGTATTTATTTGTTATGCTTGTCTTTATTTGACAGACCAGGACATGAAAACCTAGAGAAGTGAAGCGATTGCTCTAAGATTACACAGCCAGCCAGTGGCTTAGTGGGACTTCAGCTCTGCCCACCTCTAGAACGTTCTCTCTTCACCTGGATGGAGCAAGAAATTGGTGTGTGCATTTAGCGCAGACCTGTAATTGATTGTGTCTTGTGACATTCAACTTTGTTCTTTCCAATACATAACACATTTTCGGGAATTATTTTTCTTTTCTCTCTCTCTTTTTCTTTCTTTCTTTCGGGGATTATTCTCTTTTTTCTTTTCTTTCTTTCCTCCCTCCCTTCCTTTTTTCTTTCTTCTTTATGTTTTTCGAGGTCGGGTCTCACTCTGGCCCCGGCTGACCTGGAATTCACTCTGTAGTCTCAGGTGGCCTTGAATTCACGTGGATCCTCCTACCTCTGCCTCTTGAGTGTTGGGATTAAAAGTGTGCACCACCACGCCCTGCGGGGGATTATTTTTCCTATCGAGCTGGATGTTAAATTTGCTCAACGTGTCAACCCTAGAAGGAAGCAGCTGGGACTCGAAGCCTAGGACTCCGTCCTGCGCCCCATCTTGAGTTTTCCAGGTTCAAGTCAGCCGGAACAAGACCCTGGGGATTCCTGAACCCCACGCGATCCCTTTAAGAGTGGTTTTCAGGCGCTCTGCCCTTATGGGGGGCGTGGCCTATCAGGAGTTGGCCAATGAGGAGTCGTTCCGGACGCGGGGGCGGGCCCTGCGTGGGCGGGCCGCGGAGGGTTAAAGGGGCGCGCCCGCAGGTCGCGGATGGTCCGGCCGCCCCGCCTCCCTTCGTCCCTAGGGCACCCTCCCCCGGCTGTGCCGCCCTGAGACAAAGCGCCACCGTCGCCGCCGCCGCTCTGCGCCTGGGCCATGGCCGGGCCGTCCCCCGGCCCTGCGCCTCCCGGCTCGCCGCCGCGCTAAGCCTGCAGCGAGGTAAGGCGGACCTTGCAGGGGACTGCGCGCGCACGCTGGCCCGGGCAGGTTGCCTGGCGGGGGTCTCCGCTCCCGAGACGCCGGGGCGATTGTAGCCGTGAGCCGCAGCCCGCTGGGGACGTTCGCGGGCCGGTCCTCCCGCCACCCCCACCCCTCGTCGTCGGCCTCGCGAGCGATCGGGGCCCCGGGCCGCAGGAACGCGCCAAGACCAGCGCAGGGCCACCACCCCTGAGCCCGGGCCAGCCACTCCCTCCGGCCCGCTGGACCCGACTCCCGGATTTGTGGTTTTGGCTGCTTTCCTTGAAGTGAGTGTGAGACAAGTGCCACACCTCACTTTCCCCGGAATGCTGATGAGCCTGGAGGTGGTGGGTTAATTATTTACCTCCTCCCTCCCCCCTTCTCCCCACCCCTAGTCAGGATCTGGCTGTGTAGCCCAGGCTGGTCTCGAACGCGGGACAATCCTCTGGCCTCAGCCTCCCGTGCTGGGACGGCAGATGTGTTCCACCACATCCACACTCATGCTGAATGTCTTTCCCGCGGGTTGCCAGTGGTTTTCCTCATTTTGGCTCTGTTGTTCATTTATCAGATGAGGCCCAGGAAGGGGAGGTGACTGGGGCCAGGGTGTTCCAGCCTGCAAGGGCAGTGGCCGGAACTTGGCGTTGGGAGCCCAGTGGTCCTGTCCCCTGCAGCACCCTGTATGGCTTCAGCCTGCTAAATCAGGACCTTAGTGCTCACCCCGGACTCTGAACTTTCTGGAGAGCCGTATGGGTAGATAAGCCGGGAGTAGGCACTCCCTCCAGGCCAGGTTGGACCCAAGCCTGTGCCCTGGCTACTTCCAGGCCACCCCTATCTTGTGGGGCTGGTGCAGGCAGAGGCCAGGGCCTACCTGGTGACCTTGGATGAAGATAACCCCTTTTGGGCATTTTTGGGAGAACAGCTGCTGAGCATGAGGGAAGTTACTGTTCCTTTAGTTTAGTGGGATGGGGATACCCCAAGACTAGTCCCCCCATTTGGGCTGTTCCTCCATAGTCCTGCTCTTTGGGCAAGTTACTTACCCCTCTAGGCCTCTGTTTCTCTATTCGTGAATATAAACTGGGGGACAGATTCCCGTGGGGCTGTGAGGTTGAGGAAGGTGACCAAGTGCTCGCCTTGCCTGTAGGCTCTTGCACAACTGCTATATGCCAGGCACTGGAATGGAGGTAGCAGGCATAAATGACCCTCTTGTGCAGAGGGTGGTCAGGGATTGCATCCCAAGGAGGTAGTAAAGCCAAGACTAAAGGCTGTTCTGGGCAGACAGAACAGCCAGGGCAGAGGCCCTGGGATAGGAAAGTTCTTGGTACATTTGAGGGACAGAAAGGGCTGCAGCTCAAGTGAGCGAGGGACGGAAATTTAGAAAAGGAGCTTGGAGGGGGTGTTTGGTGTGTGTGAATGTGTGAGCATTCATGTATGTGAGTGTGTGCGTGTGGGTGTTTGTGAATGTGTGTTCATGTATGTGAGTGTGTGCGTGTGTGGGGGGGTGTTTGTGAATGTGTGTGCATTCATATATGTGAGTGTGTGAGAGGGGAGGTCAAAGGACTACTTTTGCCATCACTCCTTTGAGGCAGGGTCTTGTGCTATTTATTCACTGCTGGCTTTGGTAGGTTAGCTGGCCTCTAAACTTCTGGCAGATTCTCCTGCCTGTATCTCCCCTTTAACCTGTAGGGGTGACTGGGATTACAAATGTCTGCCAAAGATCCTGGCCCTTTCAGCTTTTTTTAAAAAATAAAATATTTTATTTTTCTTTATTTATTTGAGAGAGAGAAATAGGGGAGAGAGAGAGAGAGAGAGAGAGAGAGAGAAAATGGGCATGCCAGGGCCTCCAGCTGCTGCAAACGAACTCCAGATGCGTGCGCCTCCTTGTGCCTTGTGCATCTGGCTTACGTGGGTTCTGGGGAATTGAACCTGGGTCCTTTGGCTTCGCAGGCAAGTGCCTTAAACACTAAGCCATTTCTCCAGTCCTCTTTCAGCTTTTTTGTGGGTGTTGGGGTTCCACAGTTGGATCCTTAGGCTTTCACAGCAAGCACTTTATTCACTGAGCCATCTTCCCAGTCCCAGGATTGTGTTTTATACTGAGAAATGAGGAGTCATGGAAGGTGAGAGACAGGAGAGGTGTGGTGGAGGAGATGTTGGCCTGGTAGAAGGTCTTATGGAGATCAGGATTCAACCCTGATGCACACAAACAGGGAGGGCAAGGGTGTAGGCACATGGCAGCCATCAGTCCGGGCTCTGTATGGAGAGTGATCTAGAATGGGGGAGGGGCTGAACAGTGGGCCACTGATTTGGAAGATATTGGGGTGATTACCTAGCCTTCGCGATCAGGTGTTGGAGTGAGAGGAACATCGAGGACCATTTGGCAACTTTCAGGAAGGCTAAGAAGAATGTCAACAGCTAGGACCTGGCATCTATTGTCACAACCTTGACCTAGGCACTGTTACGCTCCCATTTTACAGATGCAGAAACAAAGGCTCAGAGAGAGGCTATATGTGTGTCCAGGGTGACCCAACCTGGAGACTGCAGAGCTGACACGTGAACCGAGTGAGCTGAGCCGGGTGCTGGGCACAGGTAGGAGGCAAAGGGCCAGTGGGGTAGGAGGTTCCTGTGAGAAATGGGCTCTCTGTCCCCATGGGGTTATTTTTTCTGGGTGGGGGTACTTGAGTTCCTTTATGCGCTGAGAGAGCTTGTGCATGAAGTCCTACAGCTCAGGGAGGCAGGATGGGAGTGAAACGTGCTGAACCTCTGGCTGCTGAGATCACAGCCTTGCCGCTCTGCTGAGAGAAGCTGGTCTCCACTTCTGACAAGAGGAAGCTGTCCCTGGCTGCATGCAATGTGGGTGGCATGAAGTGGCAAGAAGACAAGGATTTGTTTGGCAGCAGGTTTCTCCCTCCGCCCTGGATAAAGTGACCTAGCGTGGCCTTGCTGTGGTGTTCCCCAGAGAGCCACCACCTAGACCTCATTCCTCCAGGCCCCAAGAAAGGCACCACCCAGGCGGGGGAGAGAACATTAGTTGAGCACCTACTGCAGTCCAGGCACTTTACATTCTTTGCCTCTTTGAAAGCTTAGCCACCATCTACGCAGGGTGAGGCTTGTGACACGGGAGCGTGGGGCGCGGGTCTTCCTTGCAGCCACACTGGGAACCCACGTGCCACCTCCTGGCGAGTCCCACTTGGTCAGCATTGACCTGCCACCCACTCCTTGTTGGGAGGTGGATGGAGTTAGAACACCGTGTGCTCTGTGAATGGGCATGCAGCATGCATGCCCCTGGCTGCATCTTCCTTCCCTCTCCCTCTCTGCTCTGCTCCCTTCCTCCTCAGACCACAGGTTCCCACCATAGGGCACTTGCATTTGCTGTGCTCTCTGCCTGCCATGCACAAGGCTTTCTCTCTCCCCAACTTCCAGTCTCTCCTCACATGTCACCTTTTCAGGTTGGCTTCCCTTCACCCTGTCTTCTTTGTTTCTCATAGTGCCTGAGACTACCTGGCAGGCATATGAGCTGTTACCGGCCTCTGAATTACACCTGTCGCTACCATAGTTACACCTCTGTCCTTGCACATGGCTATGTCTGCAGTGCCTAGAACATCACTGAACATAACCAGGCACTTTTTTGTGATGAAGTGAGTCCCTGCAGCACTCATGTATGTTCTGCAATTATCCCTATTTTTCAGATCAGACAAGATCACGGTGGCATGGCCATAACAAAGGAATTCATATCCTTTTTTTTTTTTTTTTTTTTTTTTTGAGGTAGGGTCTTACTTTAGCCCAGGCTGACTTAGAATTCACTATGTAGTCTCAGGGTGCCCTCAAACTCACGGCGATCTTCCTACTTCTGTCTCCCCAGTGCTGGGATTAAAGGCATGTGCCACCACACCTGGCTCATATCCCTATTTTTGTTGTTGTTGTTTTGTTTTGTTTATTCGAGATAGGGTCTCACTATAGCTCAGGCTAACCTGGAATTCACTCTGTAGTCTCAGGCTGGCCTTGAACTCACAGCGATCCTCCTACCTCTGCCTCCCAAGTGCTGGGATTAAAGGTGTGCGCTACCATGCCCTGCTCATATTCCTTTTTTTTTTTGGTTTTTCAAGGTAGGGTCTCACTCTAGCCCAGACTGACCTGGAATTCACTCTGTATTTTCAGGGTGGCCTCGAACTCAGGGCAATCCTCTTACCTCTACCTCTTGAGTGCTGAGATTAAAGGCATGTGCCACCATGCCTGGCTTTTATATCCCTATTTTTAATGGATAAACTGAGGCTGAGTCATACAATCTGAGCTGAGACCTATAATAAGGACCCAACTGGTCTTGTCTTGGGGATGGTGGAAACAGTAGCTTCACCCAGTTTGTGATCCTGGGTAAATAACTGACCTCTCTGTGCCTGTTTCCTCATCTGTCAAATGGGAGCAATGCCAGTTCTTGCCCCCTGAGATCTGTTGCCAGGTTGAGTCAGTGAGTGCTGTCTGGCACACAGTAGGAACTCTCGCCATCATTTCCAGAGTCAAGGGCAGAAGGAACGCTCTGAGGCTGGCTGTGGGGCCTGTCAGTCCTGGGTTTGAGTTCAGTTTCCCTCCGTGGGGCTGTGTGAGCTCAGGCAAGCCGTGTCCTTACTGTGGACTGGGAAATTGGGTGCCCATGGTGGAGGGGCTGGGAGGTCTCTGTGACAGGCTGGGAGACACAGACTCTGGCTATGGAAATAATGGGGTTTCTGATGGTGGACAGGCCCTAGCTCACCACCATGAAGTTGAACGAGCGCAGCTTGGCCTTCTATGCGACATGCGATGCACCCGTGGACAACGCAGGCTTCCTGTACAAGAGGGGAGGGAATCGGCGCTGGTTTGTGCTGCGAGGCAACATGCTCTTCTACTTTGAGGATGCAGCCAGCCGGGAGCCACTGGGCGTCATCCTGCTGGAGGGCTGCACGGTGGAGCTGGTGGAGGCCCGCCAGGAGTTTGCCTTTGCAGTGCGCTTCCCAGGGGGCCGGGTGCGGCCCTACGTGCTGGTGGCTGACAGCCAGGAGGCCCTGGAGGGCTGGGTGAAGGCCCTATCGAGGGCTAGCTTTCACTACCTGCGCCTCGTAGTGCATGAACTGGAGCAGCAGCTGGCGGCCATGCGTGCAGGAAGCCCGGCCTCAGCCTTGACCCCAACCCCGGCCTTGACCCCAACCGTGGCCCCAGTCCTGCGGCCCAAGGAGAATGGCCGGGCAGCCTGGAGCACACAGCCTGAGCTGTTGGCTGTCCCGGAGGGCCCACCATTGCCACCTCGACGCCAGCCCCCAGCACCCAATGGTCCCCTGGCCTTGGCACCCTTTGCCCAGCTACATGAGCGCTATGGGCAGGAGGTGCGGGCCCTCAGGAGCCAGTGGCGGGGAGGCCAGCCTAGGCCAGAGACACCCTGGAGTCCCTCAGGTTCTATTGGGACTCATGTCCCTGCCCCACTGTGACAACTGTAGTCACTCTGAGGGAACCCTGGGGCCTAATCTCTTGAAGGAAATCCGGGCCTAGCAGGTCCTGAGAGTCCTGGGCTTGCTCTGAGCAGTGCTGGATTCCCAGGGGATACAGGACAAGCCCAACATCCAGATGTCCATAGTGGCTAATGCTGAGGAGAAGCCAGGGCCTGCTCAGGGTGCCAGAGGAGTGGGTCTCCACATCATTTGGCCTCCCAAGTGGCCACGTGACCCAGACAAAGCCTTCTGCTGGCCACAGGCCAGGGCCGTGCCTGGGTCCCGACAAGGATCTCTTGGCTGTTGACTGGACTGCTGACGTGGGCCTGACCCGCCTTGGAAGCATCGGGTGCAGGACAGCTGCCAGGAAGGTGTCAGTATGAACTGGCTTGGTCCCCAGGGTGCTTGGCCTGGAACCTGCTGAGGCAGGACTTTGCCCAGGCCCTACCAGGCCTTAAGGTGGTGCCCCTAGCAAGCAGGCAGGTAGCCTTGGGACCTCACACCTCCCTTGACAGTCCTTCCTGCAACTTCAGGTGCTGGGGCCTGGGGTTACCTGACCAGAGGAGAAAGGCCTTGGATTGACTGACCACCTGCCCGTCTCAGGGAGGACAACACAGCAGCTGCACAACGGTGCTCCCTCCACCCAGGCCTAGTGTCCCCTGGAGACGTGTCTCCCTGCTGGCCCTGCCACTCCTCATCTAGGATGCTGGGGGGTGACACCCGCTTCACCTGGGTCATGTTTACAGTTCTCAGTACCTCACCCAGGGACACCTGTGGACACTCACTCCAGCCTATGCTTCCGCGAACCAACTTCTCTGGATGGACAGACTCACCCTCCTGTTTGACAGACCCTAGGCTGGGGATCCATGGAACTGTCTGTCCTTAGGACCTCACAGCTCCCTGCTGGCTCAGGGGCTAGGTCTTGGCTGTGGGTCTTATTTTAAGACTGTAGGTATTTCATTTTGCTTTCCTTTTTGTCTGGCAGCAAAGCTTAGGTTTTTTTTTTTTTTTTTTTTTTTTCCCCTACTACCTTTGTTCCTGTTGGCTAACCAGGAGGATGGCTCCAAGCTTGAGTGGCATTGTCTTTGGGGAACAGGCCCAGCTGTAGACACACAGGCGCCTGCTGAGGGCAGCTGACTTGGTCCTCCTTTCTCATGTTCTGTCCCTGGAGCTCTGCTTTTTGCACTGGTCCCTCTGGACCTTGGTACGTCCCATCTCTCTCCTCTCTGAGTCACTGTGGGCTCAGGACATCTTGGCAGAGCCCAGCTGGGGGGCTAGGGTAGACTCCAACCTAGGGCAGGTTTACAAATTGTAAGGTACAGAAGGCCTGGTCCTCAAGGATAGGACTTTCCCCTTCCTTCCAAAAGCACAAGTTGGGGGTCTCTAGCTACTTCTGGGCTGGGGGTGGCATGTAAGGGCCAAAATAAAAGTTGGTCAAATAATGGTTGGTTGTGTCAGTTGTGTGTGTTATGTGTTTATGTATGTATGTATGTATGTATGTATGTATGTATGTATGTATGTATGTCTGGGCATGCGTGTGCAGTGGCTTGCTTGTGGAGGTCCGAGGATAACTTTGGTGCATTGGTCCTTGCCTCCAACCTTATTTGAGAAGGTCTGTCTTGTGTGGCTCTACAATGCCAGGCTAGCTGACCTATGAACGTTGAGCTTTAGGGTTCTGAATCTGCCTCCCATTGCGCTCCGTGTGTTGGGATTACAGACACATGTGCTACTTGCATCTGCCTTTATGTAGCTTCTGCAGATCTGAACTCTGGTCATAAGGCCTAGCAAGCATCTTTAACCACTGGGTCATTTCCCTGGTTGTGACATTTTTTCCTCCCAGCAGAATCCTTGATCCCTGTGCCTGGCAGAGCCTGGAGCAGGCGCTACAAAGGAGGTGACCCGTTGTGGCTTGTGCTCTGCTGGGCATTGCCACCATGTCTTAGGGCAGACATAGTTCATTGTAAAGTGCAGCGGATCCCAGCACCTGGGTAAGTTCAGTGGGAAAGAGTCTGATTGATTAGTAATGTCTGCTGTGAGCTACAGGTCTGCTATCTTGGGCTTTTCTGCTGTGCCAGCAGTGGTGGTGGTGGGGGAGGGAGGGGGTCACATGAGGGAAGGGACTATCTGAGATGGCCCAGGGTGATGGCCGAAACCTAGAGGCTTCCAAAGGTGGGCTCAGAGCACACATCCCAGCTGTCCCTTGGCAGCCTGGAAACATGGCACTTTTGGAAAAATGTGGCGTCCTGATGAGCTGAGGAACCTCTGCATCTCATGCTCAAGAGGCAGATCCAAGGTCAGGGGGTCATGTGCCACCTGAGTTTCCAGCCCATGCTGAGTAACTCTTCCCATCTCACATGGGACTACAGCTGATGGATGAGGAGTGGGGAAGCAGCTGTCTCACAGGCTGAGTCAGTCACCACTGGTGACCACAGCCACCGCAGAACACAGGATGGGGGAAGTAGCAGGGGAGATTCTCCCAAGAGGGAGGGCCACAGTGTGCCCTCACTTGCCAGAATGTTCCCTTGGAGTGACTAGGGGGGAGGCTAGGGAGATGGCTCAGTGGTTAAAGGTGCTTGCTTGCAAAGTCTGCCGGTCAGGGTTCACTTCCCCAAAACCCATGTAATCTGTATGCAAACTGGCATACACAAATACAATTTTTTAAAAAAAGGCTAAGGGGGGCTGGGCATGGTGGCACACACCTTTAATCCCAGCACTTGGGAGGCAGAAGCAGAAGGATCACTGTGAGCTTGAAGTCACCCTGAGACTACATAATGAATTCCAGGTCAGCCTTGATTAGAATGAAACCCTGCCTAGGAAAATACAAAAACTAAAAACCAAACTGGGTGCTCAACAGTTAAAGGCGCCTGTTTGCAAGGCCCACCACCGCCCTTGGTTCATTTCCCCAGCTACCCAAACTCAAAAAGTGGTACAGGGAGCCCCCGGGCGTGGTGGCGCATGCCTTTAATCCCAGCACTCGGGAGGCAGAGGTAGGAGGATCGCTGAGAGTTTGAGGCCACCCTGAGACTACATAGTTAATTCCAGGTCAGCCTGGACCAGAGTGAAACCCTACCTCGAAAAACCAAAAAAAAAAAAAAAAAAAAAGGTGGTACAGGGCTGGAGAGATGGCTTAGCGGTTAAATGCTTGCCTATGAAGCCTAAGGACCCAAGTTTGAGGCTCGATTCTCCAGGACCCACGTAAGCCAGATGCACAAGGGGGTGCATGCATCTGGAGTTCGTTTGCAGTGGCTGGAGGCCCTGGCGCACCCATTCTCTCTCTCTCTACCTGCCTATTTCTGTATCTCTCTCAAATAAATAAATAAAAAATAAAATATTTTTAAAAAGTTAAAAAAAATGGTACAAGCATCTGGTAACCATTTGTAGTGGCTAGAGGGACATTGTACAATTGTGTGTGGAAAGATGGCTTAACGGTTAAGGCTTTTGCCTATGAAGCCAAAGGATCCTGGTTCAATTCTTTAGGACCCACGTAAGCCAGATGCACGAGGGGCACATGCATCTGGAGTTCGTTTGCAGTGGCTAGAGGCCCTGGCATGCCCATTCTCTCTCTGTCTGCCTCTCTTCTAACTCTTTCTTTCTCTGCTTGCAAATAAATAAAAATTGTTAAAAAAAAACAGAACAACCAGATGACACAGTAATC
Organism: Orientallactaga sibirica; assembly: GCA_036365145.1. NCBI lineage: Eukaryota > Metazoa > Chordata > Mammalia > Rodentia > Dipodidae > Orientallactaga > Orientallactaga sibirica. Next base: position 19,328,780 of record JAEOAD010000026.1, on the reverse strand, counting down.
TGGAGGGCCAAAAGCAGGGTCCTGGTCTATTTGCACACCTGGGTCCACAGCAATGCTACTTACCATAGCCACACACAGAACAATGGTCATACAATGGTATAGCATTCTCCTGGAGGATGTAGGGCCTGGCACGCATAAGGCCCAGCCTGGGCTAGAGTGAGACCCTACCTCAAAAAAACAAAAAAGATTTTTTTTTTCTTTTTGTTTTTCAAGGTAGGGTCTCGCTCTAGTCCAGGTTGGCCTGGGATTCACTATGTAGTCTCTGGCTGGCTCCAAACTCAAGGTGATTCTCCTACTTCTGCCTCCTGAGTGCTGAGATTAAAGATGTGCGCCATCATACTTGGCATTAATTTTTTTTCTTTTAAACATTTTTATTTATTTACTTGAGAGGAACGAGAGGAGGCAGGTAGAGAGAAAGAGAATGGGCCCACCACTGCAAACAAACTCCAGATGCATGTGCCACATTGTGCAACTGGCTTGCATGGGTCCTGGGGAATCAAACCAGGGTCCTTTGGCTTCACAGGCAAGTGCCTTAATCACTAAGCTATCTCTCTAGCCCAACTCAGGCTTCTAGGCACTCTTTGGGTGTTACAGGACAAGATCACAGGCCAACTTTCTGGGTCCTGGAGTGAGGAGTCACCTTGGCCAGGGTCATCCAGCTGCCTGTCTGAGTTGCCTAGCCCCACCCCTCTTGGGACTGGTGAGGTGACTTCAGTGTCCAGGTGCTGCAGTGGCCATTTTTTCCTATCAATGGCCTATGTAGGAGAAAAGGGAGGATAGCGGTGGAAAGGGAGGGGTCCTGTCACTGTTCTTAGCCTGCTATCTCCACAGGCAGATGGAACCAAAGTGCAGATCTGACCATGGTAGCCCTCCCACCTCCCCGTGCCTCATGCCCTACATTTCTTTCTCTCCCTCCATCCTCCCTCCCTCCCTCCCTCCCTCCCTCCCTCCCTCCCTCCCTTCCTTCCTTCCCCTCTTTCTTTCTTCTCTCCCCCTTTTTTTTTTTTTTTTGGTTGTTTGAGGTAGGGTCTCCCTTTAGCTCAGGCTGACCTGGAATTCACTATGTAGTCTCAGGGTGGTTTCAAACTCGAGGCGATTTTCCTATCTCTGCCTCCTGAGTGCTGGGATTAAAGGTACGTGCCACTCCACCCAGCTTTCCTACATTTCTTCAGTGACCTCAAGAGAAAGGCACACCTCCAATCATGTCCCAGAGTGCTTCTCCATCAGGCTCCCATGCCTCTTCCCAGAGTTCTTCCCTTTCTTTTTTTAACATATTTTTATATTTATTTATTTATTTATTTATTTGAGAGAGAAAGAGGCAGAGAGAGGAAATGAGAGAGACTGGGCACACCAGGGCCTCCAACCACTGCAAATGAACTCCAGACATGTGTGCCCCCTTGTGCATCTGGTGACCCAGAGTCCATAGGGACCTGCTGCTCCACAAGGTCGCACATGGCTCCTGACCCACATCCCCTCGGGGGGTGGGTGGGTCACAGAATGGGGAGCTTGCACCTTTTTTTGCGGAGGAGGACAGGGTTCGCATATCCCAGGCTGGCCTACAATTTGCTATGTAGAGGAGGATGACAATGAACTTCTGATCCTCCTGTCTCTTCTGAGTGCTGGAATTAAAGAATTCACCACCATGCCTGGTTTATGGTTTATGTGGTGCTGGAGGTTGAACCCAGGTCCTTGTACATGCTAGGCAAGCAGTCTATAAACCGAGCTACACTCCCAGTTTGTTTGGCCTTTAAAAATTGTTTTTAATTTTAAATTTTTGTTACTTGCACGTGCATGTGTATATACATGACGGTCTCTTCCCCACTGCAAATGAATGTCCATTTAGCTTTATGTGGGTAGCTGAGGAATTGAACTGGGATCCAGCAGGCTTTGCAAGCAAGCAAGTGCCCTTAACCACTAAGCCATCCCTGCAGCCCCCTATTGGGCCTTTAAAAAAAAAAAAACTATTTTTAATTATTTATTAGAGACACAGAGAGAGAATGGGCACACCAGGGCCTCTAGCCACCGCAGACAAACTCCAGACACATGTGCCACCACGTGCATCTGGCTTACGTGGAACCTGGAGAATCGAACTGGGGTCCTGAGGCTTCGCAGGCATGCGCCTTAACTGCTAAGCCATCTCTCCAGTTTTTTTTTTTTTTTTTTTGAGACAGTATCACTATGTTGCCTAGGTTGGTCTTGAATTCCTGGGCTCAAGCAATCCCCTGCCTCAGTTTCCTGAGTAGCAGAGTACCAGGCATACATCATCTCATCACACTATTCTGACTTCTGACCTTCCCAAGAGCAGTGAAGCAGATCGCAAAGGTCCAGCCCATCTTCAAGCTGAAATTTACAGCCACTAGATGAGGAGGGTGCATTACTGTCACCCTCACTTAAAAGCTGGGGAAACCAAGGCACAGAGAAGTTTAGGCATTTGGTCCAAGTCACATAGCTGTCAGACATGGAACTGGGGTTGAAGCCAAGGCTGTCTGGTTCCTCAGCTCTGAAGGAGGCCTGGGCCAACCTGCAATGTTGCCTTTTGTGGGACATCTGAGGATCTCTACCTATACAGCTCTCCCACCCTGTTGGGGTGTCCAGACAATTTCAGGAGATATCCTGTTGGTCTGGAGGTTGGATCATTCATTGGTTACTGAGTACTACCACAAGGATATGTGGCAATCTGGGGTTTCTGGAGCTGGGGGAAGGTTTTCTGACCAGGACGATGGTCTGTGCCAGGTGCCATATGGCTTTGGCTTATGGGTGGGTGGTTCTCACTGCCACCTCAGGCCTTTTTTTTTTTTTTAAGGTAGAGTTTCACTGTAGTCCAGGCTGACCTAGAATTCACTATGTAGTCTCAGGATGGCCTCAAACTCACGGCGATTGTCCTACCTCTGCCTCCCAAGTGCTGGAATCCAAGGCGTGCACTACCACACCCGGCTGGCCTTTCTTGACATGGGTCATCACCTTTCCTTGTCACCACAGTTCCAGTGACAATCACATGGTCATTGAATTCCTGGGCAGGTATATCTGACAGCTGCACCTCATGTTCTGCACACTGGCCCTATGCTCCACGTACTCCCAGGACAACTCAGAAAAATCTCCAGCCCAGATGCTATGACACCCTATATTACAGGAGAATAAACCAACGTCCACATTCTGCAGCTGAGAGGGAGGAGCTCTCTGTCTCAGTCAAGGCCCTTTTGGCCTGTCCTCATCACCAACACTTCCCTCACTTATTTTTATTTATTTATTTATTTATTAAATTTTTTAATTATTTTATTTATTTTTGGAGAGAGACACAGAGAGAGACAGACAGAGAGGGAGAGGGAGAGGGAGACAGAGATGGGTGCGCCAGCAGTCTCTCAGCTGCTGTGAATGAAATCCAGATGTGTGCGCCCCCTTGTGGTCAAGTGCGGCATTGCGTCCTTGCGTCACTTTGCATCTGGCTAAACGTGGGACCTGGAGATTGGAACCACTGGAGATTGGAACCAGCGTTCTTAGGCTTAGCAGGCAGGTGCCTTTACCACTAAGCCATCTCTCCAGCCCTATTTTTTTTTTTTTTTAAAAAGGGTCTTGCTGTAGTCTAGGCTGACCTGGAATTCACTATGTAGTCTCAGGGTGGCCTTGAACTCAAGGTGATCTTCCTACCTCTGCCTCCTAGGATTAAAGGCGTGCGCCACTACCTGGGGCTTTCCCCTCACTTATTGACTGGCCTGTGGGGCAGGGCATGACCTTGGCTCCTTAGGCTCAGGCTCCAGGGTCTAACCATCACATCCCCCCTCCTGCACCTTTGCAGGAAATGGCTGCAGACCTCCCCTTTCTCCTCAGCAGCTTGCAACCAGAGGGCCAGGCAAGTGCCTGTGCAAGAGAGGCTCTTCAGCCTGCTGCTGTGACATCAGGCAGGATTTGCAATTTGTAGATGCCATGCCCCCATATTTTAATGTTGGTACTTCATTAAGAAGTTTTTTTTTTTTTTTTTTTTTTTTGAGGTAGGGTTTCACTCTAGCCCACGCTGACCTGGAATTCACTCTGTATTCTCAGAGTGTCCTTGAACTCCTACCTCTGCTTCCCGAGTGCTGGGATTAAAAGCATGTTCCACCACGCCCGGCTAGTTTTCTTTTCTTTCTTTTTTTTTTTTTTAAAGCCAGACATGGTGTCTCACACTATAAACCTAGAACAGAGAGGAGACTGAGGTAGGGGGATCACCATGAGTTTGAGGGCAGCCTGGGCTACAGAGTGAGTTCCAGGTCAGCCTAGGTTAGAGGGAGACTGTCTCAACACACACACACACACACACACACACACACACACACACACACACACACACACTCTTCCCCCCCACACACAACAAAAACAAGTTCTAGCCAGGTGGTAGTACATGCCTATAATCCCAGTACTCTGGAGGTGAAAGCAGGCAAATCAGAAGTTTAAGGTCATCTTCAGCTACATAGCCAGTTTATGGCCAGCCTGAGCAACACGAGACCCTGTCTCAAACAAAACCAATTTTTGCTGGGAATGGTGGCAGACACATGTTTTCCCAGCATTTTGAGAGACTCACATGGGAAGATCACAAACAGAGAGACCCTGTGTCAAAACGAACAAACAAGCAAACAAACAACCCAAAAAGGATAGTTTTAAAAAATACAGCCTTAGGCAGGGAGTGGTGGCACACGCCTTTAAGCCCAGCACTTGGGAGGCAGAGGTAGGAGGATTACCATGAGTTCAAGGCCTGAGAAGACTACATAGTGAATTCCAGATCAGCCTGAGTTAGAGTGAGACCCTACCTCGAAAAACAAAAACAAAAATTAAAAATAAACAGGACTGGAGGGATGGCTTAGTGGTTAAGGCATTTGCCAGCAAAGCCAAAGGACCCAGGTTTGATTCCCCAGGACCCACGTTAGCCAGATGCACAAGGGGATGCATGCATCTGGAGTTCATTTGCAGTGGCTGGAGGCCCTGGCATGCCCATTTTCTCCCTCTCTCTCTCTGTCAAATAAATAAATAAAAAAATATATTTTTTAAAAAGTCTTAGGCTGAAGAGTTGGCTTAGTGGTTAAGGCACTTGGCTGTGAAGCCCAAGGACCCAGATTCAAATCCCCAGGACCCATGTAAGCCAGATGCACAAGGTGGCGCATGTGTCTGGAGTTCATTTGCAGTGGCTAGAGGCCCTGGCATACCAGTTCTCATTCTTTCTCTCTCTGCCCCTCTTTCTTTCTCTGACTGTTAAACAAATAAATAATACAGTCTTAAGCCAGATGTGATCCCAGCATATGAAAGGTGAAGGCAGTAGTCAGTCAGGAGTTCAAGGTCATCATAGAAAGTTTGAAGCCAATCTGGGCTACAAAATGAGATCTTATCTCTAGAAACAAAAGACAAAACACTCGCCCCAAACAACCAAACCAAACCGAAGCCTTTGAGAGCCATCTCTGACCCCCACCATGCACCCCCAGCTCCAGAACAAAGAAGTGGAACCCCAGGAGTTATTATACAATTCTGTATTTAGTGACTCATTTACAGAATGTGTTTCTTTTTTTTTTTAAAACTTTAAAGGAAAGTTCATCAATCTCTCATATGAAACAGTTTTGTGTTTTTTTTGTTTTGTTTTGTTTTAAACCATTATGGGATGTGAACCAGACAAAATTGTTCACAGGTCCTCAAACTTCAGTACAACAGGATTTTTGTGTTCGAAAGACGAGACCAAATGTCTATTCAGATCCTGTTACACTAAAGCCAAAGTGAACTCTGATGAGTGGAGTCAGTGTGCAGCCTGGATTTCAAAGACATGGTGGATTCAAGAATAAAAAGTGGTGTTTCTCCCCTGGGGATGTCTAATCGTGGCCGAGCGGTGGGTGGCTAGATGATGTTTCTTGTTCCAGATTGGACTACTCTGAAAATTGATCATTGTTTCCTAGTGTCAAAATACAAAAATACCTTCCTCTGGATAAAAACGTATTCAGTGGAAAACTCTTGGATGCATAGCCAGGATCTGTGGAAAAAGACGTTCCAGGGTGCGATGTTGACTCTCTGGTGTGGAGACTGCAGGCTGGGCTTGGTGCATGTTAGTTGGGACTTCTGGATCATTCCTCATTTGTCCCTTTCTGGTTGCCAGTATTTGCCCCTGTGGTTTCAAAATGCTCACTGGGCGCATCAGCCATCTTTCTTTCTGACACTGGATCAGCACCAATGATGGTCACATTTTCATCATCACTCCAGGAAATCACCGATTCAGCCCCTCCACAGTTTAGAAAAGAACACGAGAGTGGCTGTCCTCTCCAGATGGGGATCTCTCTTCCCGGAAATTGTGATGAGGACACTGGAGATAAGGTGCCTTTGAGTTGGAGGGAGCCAATTCTTTATTCTCCAAAAGCTCCTGTATTGGAAAGGAGGGTGAACCTGGAGAGTGAGGTAAGGTGGATGTGCTATGGTGATCTTGGCCTTGCTGACACATTTCAGGGATGACACTCTGAGGCCCACTTGAGAGAGAAGATGGTGAGAAGGGGAGTTGAGGTCTCTAGCTGGTTAACATTATCTTTTGGCACTGAGTGCTAAGCTTCAGTGTTGAGAAGAACCAACAGTTTTACTTTCTGGAAACAAGGAGGGAAGATGGTGGCCAGTCTTTTCTGGAATGTTCTGCTTATACCTACGGGAAACTTCCTGGTACAGCCATATTTAAGGTTTGAAAACAGGGTCACTCTGGCCTAAGCACCTCTCTGAACACCTCCCCATACATAGCTCTCTAAAATCTCTGGAAATACTTCCTATCTTCACAAGGTCAGGATCAGGATGCAACCCCACCTGTTTTGAACTCGGGGTGTAAGCATTTGCTTTGTGCACCATGCTGCATCCTGTACTGGGCCACCTGGGCTACGGTCACACCACTACGATATTCCCATTAGCATAAGGGCATTCTGTGACATCGAGGTTGCAGACAGACTACCAGAACAGACCACATCCTCAGTGGTGTGGAGGTTTCATTTAGAGTCTTTTGGACTTTGTCTTTTCAGCATGGTTTCTGGAAAGGCTGTAGCCACGCGCTACATCTCACAGACAGGCGTGGGGGAAAAACCAAATGGCGGTTCAAAGGTTATTTAAATTTGGTCAGTTTTAGAGTGTTTTATGATGGCTTTGAACATTTGTCTTCTTTTAATCTCATCTAGTGGCAAAAATGACACAACATCAATGCCTACTCCGCAACAGTTGTGACAGCATCCTGATTTCATAACTCTCTGTGATATCAAAACAGTATCGCTGGGAATAAATTCCAAAGGATCCTTTATTAAAATAGCTAAAAGAGGTCTATAAATATTTCTTTATTTTTTTTTTCTAAAAGAGTTTGGAGTTTTCAGGTGAGAATGTGGTGCCATTTTGCTCCTGTCTCCTGTAGAGGAGTCTGGGTGGGGATGATGGGCAGGATTCTGGTACCTTCTGTGGCAGGGGCTACTGAGAGGAAGAGGCGGTGGCGTCCGCTCCACCCACTCACTCATGACTTCAGAGAACTAGGATTACAACAATAAACGTAAACGGCGTAACATGGCTGTCCACATCTGGATGGCTGAATTCTACCTTCTCTGGCCCCACCCACCCTGTCCACAAGATGGATGAGAGAGAGTAAATGTGGCTGGAGCATGCCCATTGCCTCAGAACTCCCACTCCAGGGCCTCCTCTCGGTTGGCAGCTCTCTCCAGTCTGTAAATAATACTGTTCAAGTTGGCCATTTTCTCGTGCCGTCGCTGCAAGTTAGGGTTCACCTTGGCACTGGGGTGCAAGGTCCCAGCTGTGTCAGCAGTTGGGCTGGCACTTGGTACTTTGGCAGGCAGGGCGCTGGGTGAGGATGGGGAGATGGGAGCTGAGGAGGAGGGGATGGGTGACACACATGTTGTGATGCCTGGTGAGGAGGTGGTAGAGGGCGAGTTCAGGGGCTCTTCCAGACTACAGCATGAGGACTCTGAGGCAGACTTGGACCTCAGAGGGTCTAAGAGAACCCGATCCTCTGCTTCCCTCTCCTGGGAGGGGTGTAGTGAGGAACAGTCTGGGCTGGGCCCATCTGGAAGGTGGGTCCCAGGGGCTATTTCTGGAAGTCCATTGCTCCCTGGAGGGTCAGGATGCTCCTCTTTGGGGGAACCTTGCCCTTTGTCAGGTTCCCCTAAGTCTTGGGACTGAGTACCTACCCCTCCCTCAGTATCCTCCTCACTCTGCTCCTGCTTGATCTTCACTGGGACCCTGTCCAGGGAAGTTGTGGGCATGGCACCCTCCTCACACTCCTGCAGCCCCAGGCTCTTCACAGCAGGCTTCTGATCTTCAGCCTCTGAATCAGGGCTCTGCAGGATGGAGTCTGTGTGGGTGTGACCTGGCGGCAGGACACCAGTGCCCCCAGTGGGGTCGAGGTCCGGCTCATCCTGCGTTCCTTCTACCAACATCTCCCGCCGCATCCTGGACCTGAAGCAGAAAGTGGGTTAAGTCTGGGGCTGAGTCTGTTAACCCTGGACTTAGCCCCCACCAAAAGCATCTGAACCCTACTTACCACCCTGGGTGACGTCTATGTCTACAGCAGTGTCTCCCTGGTCATTTTCCATAATACCTGCTGTTGTTCATCCTTCTTGTAGTTTACTGTCCTCTGTCACTCTATATTTTCTACTTTTTTGGGGGGGGGTTCTGAGGTAGGGTCTCTACCCCAGGCTGACCTGGAATTCACTATATAGTCTCAGGGTGGCCTTGAAATCACAGTAATCCTCCTACCTCTGCCTCTGAGTGCTGGGATTAAAGGCGTGTGTCATCATGCCCAGCCTTTTTTCCTTTTTTTATTTACAAGGAGAGAGAATGAATCTGGGTGCACCAGGGCCTCTTGCCATTACAAATGAACGCATGCACCACTTTGAGCATCTGGCTTTATGTGAGTACTGGGGAATTGAACCCAGGCCAGCAGGCTTTGTACACAAGCACCTTTAACCACTGAGCCATCTCCACAGCCCTTTTGCTCTATATTCAGATGAACATCTGCTCATCATAAAGAGGTACTGAGGGCTGTGGCTTTATCTTGCTCTCTGAAGTTCCTTGGACAGAGTTTTCTCTATAAGTCTGGGGATGAGTTTCAGGCAAGCCCTCTATATATCCCCATTCCGACTTACTTCTTCTGAAAGTAGAAGTCTCTGTTCTGTGGTGCAAACGCTTACTTATCCTTTAAAACCCACCTCAAACACCCCATCTGCCCATCCTTCCATTTGCAGCATTTACTAGGTGGTGGTGAAATGACTTGGCTTGTGATGATAATCTTCCTAGGTTCAGGGACGGTGACTCTGAACTCCTGATCTCCAGACCCCCTTTTCACTGTGCATGTATTGTATTTGTATATGTATTTAGTTTTTCTCATGTGAGTGTGTTATTTGTGTGTGTGTGTGTGTGTGTGTGTGAGAGAGAGAGAGAGAGAGAGAGAGAGAGAGAGAGAGAGAGAGAGACAGGGTGTCATAGATCCCAGACTGGCATTCAAATTACTGTGTAACTGAGGATGACCTTGAACTTCTGATCCACCTGCCTCCACTTTCCAGATTCTGGGATTACAACAGGTTGCAACACCTGGTTTATATGAAGCTGAGAATTGAACCCAGGACCTTGTGTATAGCTAGGCAAGTACTCTACCAACTGGGCTGCATCCCTAGTTCATTTTTTTTTTTTGAGAGAGAGAGGTGGGGGGGGGGGAGGAAGAGTCAGAGAGAGAATGGGCATGCCAGGGCCTTTTCAGGCACCGTGAATGAACTCCAGATGGGTATGCCTCCTTGTGCTCATGTGCGACACTGCGTGCTTGTGTTACTTTTACGTCTGGCTAAACGTGGGACCTGGAGATTGGAACCTGGAGGTTCCTAGGCTTTGCAGGCAGGCGCCTTAACTGCTAAGCCATTTCTCCAGCCCCCTATAAGGGGGGAGAGAGAGAGAGAGAGAATGGGTGTGCCAGGGCCTCCAGCCACTGCAAACCAACTCCAGATGCATGCTCCCCCTTGTGCATCTGGCTTACGTGGGTCCTGGAGAGTTGAACTGGGATCCTTTGGCTTTGCAGGCAAACACCTTAACTGCTAAGCCATCTCTCCAGCTCCCTAGTCCATTTTATTTTATTTTATTTATTTATTTTGTTTTTTCGAGGTAGGATCTCACTCTGGTCCACGCTGACCTGGAATTAACTATGTAGTCTCAGGTTGGCCTCGAACTCTTGGCGATCCTCCTATCTCTGCCTCCCGAGTGCTGGGATTAAAGGCGTGCGCCACCATGCCCGGCCTCCCTAGTCCATTTTATTCCCTAGTCCCTAGTCCATTTTAAAGGAAAGAGCCAGATGCTGATAGAATGCTTAGTTCCTATGTGCAACGAGAAGGGAGAAGATGTCCTCGTGTCACGGAGGGAGGAGAAGAGGTGAGGCTGTAAAGACCTGTGCCACTTGTTGTTTGGCAGCCTGAGTCTGAGTCAGGTAATCTGAGGCAGTACTGCAGGATGTTTGTACATTCCTCATTTAACCGTAGTTCCGCCCTGTGAGGCAGGTATTACATTCCTCATCTTATGCTATCTGGACAGGACTCTGAGAGGTCACAGAACTCCAACCTAGAGTTGTGTGATGCCAGTGCACAGGCGGGGAGGGGGGACTGAGCAGTCTCCCTGGGAATTTTAAGACCTCTCTCTGCCCTGGGACAAAGTGGATAGGCACTTTGGTACCACTGGTACCAGTGACACTTCCTGCTCTGGAAGCAGGGCGTGGCTTCGGAGCTGGTCCCTGAGGTAGGTCGTGTGCCAAACCTCCCTATGGAGTCCTCAGTTGGCCTCAGCAAGTTCTCTGCTGTGACTTCCTCAGAGCCACAGCAGCCAGAATGTGTGAAATTGGGGCTTGGAGAGCAGGAAGGGTTACAGGAGCATGGCATACAGAGAGGTGGGGCTATGGTGAGTGGGGTTCTCTGTGGGCCTCTGAAGTGGCAGAGCCCCTGGAACTCCAGTTGGAGGTCCCCACAGGCGTCGGCCTGCACATGGATCCCTGTCCTTCCTAGAGGCAACCTTCCAGAAGAAGCTGGCTGGCGGACCGAGAGTAGCAGCAGTCCCATATTCAAAGCCTGGCAAGTGTTTATGTAAACATCTTCTGGGTCCTCCACAAGGGGAGCGTTATGGGGAAGGGATGTCACTTGCTTAGGTCCCTCAGCTGGAAGTGACGAGTCTGGATATGAATCTAACCATCGGTACTGTCAGGCGCAGCTCCACAGGGCTGTTATATCTAGGTCCCCTATGTACATCTGGGTCTCCGTCTATGGCCCTCTGTGTCTCCTGTGGTCCTCCGTGTCCCCCTATGACCCTCTGTGTCCCCCTGGGCTCCCCCAAAGATATCTGTGGTCCCTGTGGCCTTCCATGTGTCCCCTAGGTTCCCATGGCCCTTGGTAATCCACAGGACACTGTGTCTCCCCATGCCACTATGCTCCTGAGGTTCCCCATTCCCCTTGTGTTCCCCGTGGCCACCTGTAGTTGTGGAACCAGTTGATGACGGTGTTGGTCTTGAGGTTGAGCTGGAAGGACAGCAGCTCGATGGTCTGCTGAGAGGGGTAGGGCTCCAGCTGGTAGGCCTTCCGCAATGCCTCCTTCTCCGCGGGTGCCAGCACCACGCGCGGCTTCTTGGCCTGCAGGAGGCTCAGCTCCTGTGGCTGCAGGCATGGGCTGGGGCACTCAGAGCGTGTGGCCGGCGACTCACTGTCTGAACCGGTGCTGATGAGCCCATAGCGGCGCTTTAGGTAGGCTAGTGGGAGGGAAGGAGGGAGGCTGAGGGGCAATTGCCAGCCCCCCTGTTCTCCAGGGACAGTGAGAACTCTGGGGCTGGTGATCAGCCAGTCTAGCAAAGCCCTCTGTGCCCCTAGTCTCATCCCCTTGGTCTGTGCCCACTCCCCAACCCTCCTCTGAGATACTAGCCTGTCCCCCTGCCCTGCTGCCTGAGGCAGTGGCTCCTAGAATACAGCTGCACAGAAGGGTGGCAGGACCTTACATGCAGGAAATACTTGAACCAGGGTGCCCTGTGGCACTGTCACAAAAGTTAAAGGTAGGCTGGATGTGGTGGTGCATGCATTTAATCCCAGCACTCGGGAGGCAGAGATAGGATTGTTGTGAATTCGAGACCACCCTGAGACTACGTAGTGATTTCCAGGTCAGCCTGAGCTAAAGCAAAACCCCACCTCAAAAAACCAAAAACCAAAAACAAAACCCCAAACCAACCAACCAACCAACCAACCAACCAACCAAACAAACAAACAAACAAAAAAAAAGTCAGAGGTAAGCTGGGCGTGGTGGCGCACGCCTTTAATCCCAGCACTCGGGTAGGAGACTACATAGTGAATTCTTGGTCAGCCTGGACCAGAGTGAGACCCTACCTCGAAAAACCAAAAAAAAAAAAAAAAAAAAAAAAAAAAAAAAAAAAGAAAAAAGAAAAAAGTCAGAGGTGCCATTAAATTTCAGAACAGTCTAATGTGAGAAGGGCTAATTTAGATGAAGCTACTTACTATCAGACACATCCCAACTCTCCACCATCAAAGTAAGGTTTGGATCTGAAAGCTCCCCAAGAGGCTCTTACGTTGAAGGCTTGGTCCCAGCTGGGTGCTTTTGGGAGGTGGTAGACCCTTTAAGAGGTGGGACCTGGTGGGACGTCTTCAGATCATTGGAAACCTGCCCTTGAAAGGACTACTGAGACCCCAGTCTCTCCTCATTTGCTGGTTGGGCCAAGGAGAGATGGAGGCCCTGAGAGAAGGTGTTTGTGTGCGGCAGAGGATGACGGCAGGACGTCGCTACTTTGGGCGCAGAAAGAACACTGCACCCAACGCCTTGTTGGGAGACGTACAAACTACTTTTATGCATGTCTGGGTGTGCATGTGCTTACACAATCTTGGGTGCCATCCTCAGGAACAGCAGACATCTTTTTCTTTTTCTATTGAGGTAGGGTCTCATTGTAGCCCAGGCTGATCTGGAATTTACTATGTAGTCTCAGGCTGGCCTTGAACTCATAGTGATCCTCCTATCTTGTCCTCCCAAGTGCTGGGATTAAAGGCATGCATTACCATGCTCAGCTTGTTTTTTTGTTTTTTTTTCGAGGTAGGGTCTCACACTAGCCTAGGCTGACCTGGGTCTTACTCTATAGTTCTAGGCTGGTCTCAAACTCATAGCCATCCTCCTATCTCTGCCTTCCAAGTGCTGGGATTAAAAGTGTGTGTGTGTCACTACATTTTTTCAAGACAAGGTCTCTCATTGGCCTAGAGCTCCCCAGTCAGGCTGGCTTGGGTGGCCAGTGAGCCCTAGGGATTGTCCCAGCTCTGTCTCCCCAGTACTGGGATTATAGCTACGTACCACCACACCTGGCTTGAACTCAGGTCCTCATACTTGGGAGTCAGACATCTCACTGACTGAGCCATCTTTCCGATCTCAAGACGTGGGCATTTCTATTGCTGCCACTGGCATGGTTCTTTGGGATTACGGGTCCATGAAGACCTGTACCTGGCTGGGACTGAGTTGACCCCAGTCTCCCGGCTAAGCATTTACCTTTCTTCTCCAGCTTCTTCATGTCCCGCAGCTTCTCCACATTGTGGGGGTCATTGAGCCACAGCTGCATGCGCACGAAGGGCTCCCGGCCCTTTAGGCTCAGCTTGTGCCAGGGCTTGGGCCGAGACAGCAAGTCAGACACCGAGCCCTGGGTCAAGCCCAGGATGCTCTCCCCAAACAGCCGCTGCCCTGGGGACAGGGAAGAGCAGCTGTTACCCCAGCAGGGTGGAGAGACAGATGAGGAGCAGGCAGGATTCGGGTGAGCCTAGGGAGGGCAGGCTGCGGACATGAGGACCCAGGCCCAGGGGAACCCGATAGAAACCTCTGCATAAGAGATTTGGAGCCAGGCATGGTGGGCACGCCTTTAATCCCAGCATTAGGGAGTCAGAGGTAGGAGGATCACTGTGAGTTCGAGGCCAGCCTGGGACTACATAGTGAATTTGGGACATGGCACTAAACCGCAACTAACAAGACTCTTTTCCATTTATGAGGTCCTTCATTCCTAGGGGATCCCCAAACTGTCAGCAACTGTCAGGTATGCAAGTGTTTATCATTTTTTTGCGGGGGGGGGGATAACTTGGCAGGCTCAGAGTTTTAAATACATTTAGCCTTTGATTCAGCAGTTGCATGGCCTGGGATTAGTTTAGAGTGACGCTTGCTTGAGGGCACAAAAATGCATATAGACTTTTTTTGGGGTGGGGGTACTGGGGATCTAACTAGGGCCTCATGCATACTAGGTAAGCATTCTACTACTGAGCTCAATCCTCAGCCCATTTATGTTGTATTATTTACTATTATATATTTTGAGACAGAGTCTCATGTAGTCCAGGCCTAGAACTTGCTGTGTAGCCGAGGCTGTCCTTGTAATTCTGATCCTCTTGCTGGGATTACAGGATACACTACCATGTCTGCCCTTCCTCAACATATCTTTAAAGACAGCAGGAAACTCAAATCAGCCAACATGTCCATCATCTGGCCCAAACCCTTCGCTACAGTGGAAAACACTGTGGGTAATATGACCACCCCAGTGTGAGGGCCATCCCCCAAACTGGGGGGTTCTCAGGAGCAAGTTGTAAGACAGCATGTATAGAATCCCATGTGGAGGAAAGCTCGGACATAAGAGTTGTAAATACATTCCCATATGTGTCAGAAAGTGTCAGAGACATCAAAACTGGAGCAATTGAGAGGCTGGGAGGATTTACTTAATTATTTTTTGTGTATGCATGGTATGGGGGCTGGGGAATCAAACCCAAGGCCTTTTACATGCTAGACAAGCTCTTGGCCACATTTGGCTCCTATTATTTATTTGTTTGTTTATTTAGACTTTGAGACAGGGTCTCATATAGCTGAGGCTGGCCTTAAATTTGTTTTTTAAAAATTTTAATGTATTTGTATGTGTGCATTTGGTATACTAGTCTTTTGTCACTGCAAATGATTGCTCACCTAGCTTTATGTGGTTGGCTGGGGATTTGAACTTGGACTGACAGGCTTCGTAATCAAGCACTTGTAACTGCTAAGTCATCTTCCAGGCCTTGGCTCCAAACTTGTGATCCTCCTGCCTCAGGTCTGGGGTTACAACCATGCTGCATGATTACTTGATAACTGCCTGGGCACTGGGACCCTAGCTCAGGTCCTCACGCTTCCAAGAGAAGCACCTTACCGACAGAGCTATCTTCTCAGGCTTATTTAGTTCTTTCTAGACAGGGTCTCACTCTGTAGTCCCGGTGAGCCTTGAACTTGCAGTGATCTGTCTGCTGCAGCCTCCCAAGTGTTGGGATTACAGACGTGTACCAACATGCCAGGCTCCTGCCTGGTATTCTATAACACCAGCTCTGTCTTATTTTCAGGGTGGAGATCACAGTGATCTAGGTTCTAGGTTCTAGGTTTACATGTGTCCCTGGGGATGGGGGAAGAGCTGGCACTTGTCACTCTGAGGAGTTTGTCATGCAGACAAGGAAAGAGCAGGGACAGGTATCCCCACCTGCTGAACACCCAGAGGACAGAACTTTGGCCTTGGATGAAGTCACCCTGGGGTCAAAGTCATTTGTCTCCCTCAGAGAGTCCTGGATGCCCAGGGCTAGTGGACACTTACGGGGCTGTCCCTGTGACACTTTCCTTTTGACCAGAAAGAGCCAGCTGGGGCTGGAGGCAGTGTCCCCGTCCCTGCCCACCATACCTAGGTTGTTGTCTGTGAGGACCTCTTTGACCTTCTTGGTGATGGAGTAGGTGTCCAGCTCCGGGGACATGGCCACGATCTCCTGGATCCCCCCTGTGGCCTGGCTGCCCGAGATCATCTTTCCGCCCAGTGAGGAGCCAGCACGGCCTTCTGGCTGCTGGTTCTCTTTGCTGCTCTCCAACGACAGGCTGAGGGGCTCCTGGGAAGTCTTCTCAGGCTCTGTGGGGCTCAGGGGTGGTGACGGTGAGGACCTCAGCTCGGTGGGACTGGCTGTGGGCCAGAGAGACAGCAAGATGGTCACCACTATCTGCTGTGTCAGGGCAGCATGCTTTGTTGGACTGAGTCAGCACCAGGCCATTCCATGGCCACCACAGTGACACCCAGGAAGGGACCATCCACAGGATGCTCACTGAGCAGGGGTAGTCCCCATGGACATAATGAGGTGATCAGCATCAGCAGTCACAGGACACATCGACAGCCGGTGTCCCTGATGTGATACAATGGGAGGACTTTGTGTCACTAATGTGAAACGCCTGTCAGAGTGTTGATTGAGTATGGACATAACCCAGGGGAACACAGGAAACCCAATGGAGGCCAAGCACTAAGGACCCAGCATTAGGAGGCCAAGGCAGGAGGGTTTGCATGAGTCTGAGGACAACGTGGACTACACAGAAAGACCCTGTCTCAGAACGAAGAAACAGGGTAGGAGAGATGGCTCAGCGATTAAGAGCACTTCCTGTGTAAGCACGAGGCCTGAGGAGCTCTGAGACCACTGAATTTAATCCCATAAACGGTTGGGCATGGCCACACACATCTGTAACCTCAGTCCTATAGGCATCAGAGATGGGAGACTCGCCAGTCACCAGGAATTGTTAAAAAATGGCAGGCTCCAGAATCAGTAAGAGAATTCAGTTTGAGTAAGAATGGTTACCCTACCTCAAAAAACAAAAATGAAATAAAAGCTGGGCGTGGTGGCGCATGCCTTTAATCCCAGCACTTGGGAGGCAGAGGTAGGAGGATCACTTTGAGTTTGAGGTCAGCTTGGGACTACAGAGTGAATTCCAGGTTAGCCTGAACTACAGTGAGACCCTACCTCGAAAAACAATAACAACAACAAAAAGAGAATGGGCAGAAGAATGATGGAGGGGGACACCCGATGTTCCCCTCCAACCACCACAGGCAATCACATGGGGTGCTGAAAGGATACCACACCACATTACACATACACACAAATGAGCAAACAGAATAAGAAATAGGCTGGGGACGTGGCCCCATATGTAAAGTGCTTTGTGCACAAGTATGAGGACAGAGTTCAGGTCCCCAGAACTCATGTAAAAGCTGGGTGGTGGGGCTGGAAAGATGACTCAGCGGTTAAAGGCTCTTGCTTGCAAAGCCTGATGTTCTGGGTTCAACTCCACAAGGTGGTGCACATGACTAGAGTTCATTTGCAGAGGCAGGAGGCCTTGGCACACCCATTCTCTCTCTCAAAAAAAAAATGCTGGATGGTGGGCATGGTGGTTTGCTTGTAATCCCAGCACTCCGGAGGCAGGGACAGGGGATCCCCGAGGTAAGCGGGCCAGCTAGACTAGCTGAATCAGTGAGCTCTGGTTCAAGTGAAGAGACCCTGCCTCAGAAAATAAAGGGGAAAAACCTAATGTTGACCTCTGGCCTCTATATGCACTTGTATATAGTGCACCTACAGGCATATGAACACACAAACACACACACACACACACACACACACACACACATTGATATGCAAAATAAAATTTACAAAACCAACAAACAAAAAGCAACATGAGGGCTGGAGAGATGGCTTAGTGGTTAAGGCGCCTGCCTCCTAACCCTAAAAGAATGCTGGTTCCAATCTCCAGGTCCCACGTTTAGCCAGATGTAAAGTGACACAAGGGTGCAATGCCACACTTGACCACAAGGGGGCGCACGCATCTGGATTTCATTCTCAGCAGCTGAGAGTCTGCTGGCGTGCCCATCTCTATCTGTCTTCCTCTCCCTCTGTCTCTGTCTCTTTCAAAAAAAAAAAAGAAAGAAAGAAAAAGAAAAAGCAACATGATAACAATGCAACAAGAGCTCTGGAGCTGCCCCTGGAAAAAAATATTTATGTGTGTAAGGTATAATCTTTTTTTTTTTTTTTTTTGTAGCACTAGGGATTGAACCCAGAGCCTTGCATGTGCTAGGCAAATGCTCTATCACTGAGCTACAGCCCAGTGATTTAAAAGAAAAATGACTTTGAAGATAGGGCTCTCTAAAGAGCCCAAGCTGGCCTTGAACTGGTGATCCTCTCGCCTCAGCCTCCTGAGTGTTGGGGTCACAGGCATGTACTACCAGGCCTGGTTTCATTTCTGTTTCTTGGAAAATCCTGTCAGCCTCTGTCTCCTCTCCTTGGATTTAGCAACCACAGATCAACCAACACTGAAGACAAATACTTAGAGAAGCTGCCATCTGTTATCTGTGCACCTGCTGGTCTGCCTTGCTGACCATTCGCCTGTCTGCTCACCTGCCCATCACCTGTCTGTCCACCTGCTTGCTGTCTGTCTGCCCCATCTGTTCATCTGCTTGTCATGTCACCTGTCTACCCACCTGTTGTCACCTTTCTGCCTGCCTGTCTGCCACCTGCCTGTCACCTGTCTGTCGCTTGTCTTCCTACTTGCCTGTTAGTCTGCCTGTCACTTATTGTTCCACTTGCCTGTCATCTCTGCTTGCCTGTCTGCCCACCTGTCACTTACTCGCCCACCTGCCTGTCACCCGTCTGCCCGCCCATTTGCCCAGCAGCCTCTCCCTGCTTTGCAGCCTCAGATTATCAGACAAGCTCTTGTCCCGTGGGTGATGAGTGCTAAAGGAACTTCGTTTCTGTCACCTGACATGTTTCTGGTCTGTAAGCGTGTTGGCAATCCCTGTTCCTGGCACATTTCTGTGCATGTAAAGTGGGGTCACCAGAACTGGGCTGCAGTCCAAGAGCTTGAAGTCTTTGTCTCTCTCTCGTCTCTGTGGGCAGTTTGGCTGTCCTACCCTGCAGCCACATGCCCTGATCCCAGTGCCACCAACAGGGCCTCCAACAGCCACGCCTACTGGCCATCAGAGCAAGAGGGAACTTGGTCCTCTCCCCTGGGCTCTGTGACTTTGAGGACTGTCCGAGCCTCAGTTTCCTCACACTGTGAAACTCAGACTCCACCCTACCCCATACCTTGTTAATGAATGGCTACTTTCTCCTCCTCTCCCCAGCCTAGGCTAAGAAGGCTTCTGGGGCACAATGTCTTTGGAGAAAGCTGAGGTCAGCCAGTGAGACTGATGATGCAGGAGGAGAGGAGAACTGTGCAGGAAGTATCTGTCCCACCTGCTTTGGTGCCTCAGCCCCCCTGCAGAGGCATTACCAGGGCATCTGCTGTGGGATGTGGACGTTTCCTTCCAGTTGGGATCTGAAGGGGAACCGCAGGAACACATGTGGTCCCCAGGGGCAGCAATGGAGGCCAGGACCAAAGCTGGTGGTGGGGATGGAGAGAAGGAAGGGAAGTCCATGGGGAGCATGGGGTCCCACACAGACCCCCAGCCCCGTGCTCACCCTGAGAGGTGCCGGGCTGCCGGGCTGTGGCCTGGCCCAGCTGGTCCGACAGCCAGAGCTGCATGCGGATGAAGGGCTCCCGGCCTTTCTGGGTCAGCTTGCTCCACGGCTTTGGCCGGGACAGCATGTCGCTCACGCTGCCCTGTGACAGGCCCAGCACCTGTGGGTGGGATGGGTCAGCAGGCCTCGGGACACGGCTTTCCTGGCCCTCTCCCTGGATCTTGGGGCCTGCCTCTCTCTTGTTCCTCCTACCCCCTTGCCCTAATGGCCCTGTGTTTAAAACTCCCAACTGCCTGAAGGACTTCCTGTGCCTCCCCTTAGGTCACTTCCCCCTCCCCCCACCCTCCCCCCTGCTCTGGGCTTCATGACTTTCTGTCATTCCTCTTCTATTTAAACCCGGTATTCCAGGGATACATGGGAGTCGAGCTGGGCTGAGGGCTCTGGAGGAGGGAGTGAGTAGTGGCTGGATACAGGACAAGAGGTCTGATTGGGGTCCTGAGGTGCAGCTTCCCACCCTGGTCTCCCTTCAGACCACAGGCCAGGGCCAAGGACTTGGCGGGTCTCCTGGGTGCCCAGCCTCTCACTGTCCACACCTTCTCCCCGAAGATTCGCTGGCAGATGCCATTTTTGGCCAGTTTCTCCTTGACCTGGCGCGTCAGCTCCAGAGTGTCCACCTCGCGGTACATGTACAGCTCATACTGCTCGGGTGTCAGGGGCGGCACGGTGGGCTTTAACGTGCGGGGCACGTACGCCGGGTAGTAGGCCAGGCGCCCGCTGCCCGCCTCGGGAACCCCAGCCTCGGACTTCAGCTCGCCCACCCTGGAGGGATCGTCCTCTCCGGTGGGTGCTTCATCCTCAGGGGCAGTGGAGGACTCGTCAGTGCGGGGCCAGGCCCGGCCATTGGGCTGTCCAGAGTAGCCGGAAGAGGAGGAGGACAGTGAGGGGGACACAGAGGCATAGGGCCGGTTGAGCAGGCCGCGGTCCGAGGCCCAGTGGTGATCAAAGTAGCCGGCATCACCGATCTCAGACTTCACCTTGCGGATGATGCTTTGTACGAATGCAGCGGGGGACAGGACCGTGAGTGCCGTCTGGGTACCGCTGCTGCTGGTGCCTCCACCCGCACCGCTGCTGCCCTCCTCCTGCTTGACGTAGGTCGGGGGGCCGTTCTGGTTCACAGCGGCCAGAGAGGGGTGCTCTGGGGGCGATGGAGGTACTGAGCGGCCTCGGGGTCCAGACTCCATCTCCAGCAGGGCTTGCTGCTGGGCTTGCATTTCCCGCCGAGCTTGTTCCAGAATGTTCTTGATGGCGTCTTCTGAGGTGCTGGAGGAGGCTGTGCCATTGGGAATACTCAATGGAGCTGTTGAGTTCTTGGGCTCACCTGTGGAGAGAGTGACAGGGTGGTCAGGGGCCCAACATCAGGACAAAGTCATGTGTAGCATTGGTGTTTATGCTGTTCAAATGTTGGGACAATCTGTGTCCAACAACTGGGGACTGGTTAGATAAGCTATGACCTAACTGTATGGTGGCATATTAGACAGCCATTGAAAAGCAGGCTAACAGAGAGATTTTAGCATAGGTGGAAAAAGTGCATGTGGGAATAATACAGCTTTATAAAACATGCCTTTTATCTAAACTATGCTCTAACTATGCAAATGTTCAGAGTCAAGAAAGATGCTACAGCACACGGCATCCTTCCACTGATTCTATAGCAAAACAATGGTACAAACCCAAATGCCCATGGGCAGAAGAGAAGAGCAAATATAATGGAACATGTCTTGCCAATTCAGGCCGGAATCTTCATGATATAATATTGGGGGAAAAAAAAGCAGAGTCCTAGAAGGTGGCACACAGTGTGACAGGTCTTCTATAAAACTACTAAGCAGACGAATTGAACGGTTTGTGGTTTAGGGAAAAGGCTTTATCAAAAGGCAAACACAACGGAGTGATGATAGGGAAAGAACGAGGATGACAGCTGTTTCTGGGAGGGGTGGGATGGGAGAGGCAAGGCCAGAAGGTCAAAGACACTGGGAAATTTCTAAATCTTGGGTGGGGTCATAGAACCCCAGATACGCATTCCATCATATGAATGAATGCATAAATACGTACACAGAAGAAGGCTGCAAGGGAGCCAAGGACAGGGGGGCCAGTGCTTGGAGGAGTGGCAATCACCACCACCATCCTCTGAGCAGTGTTCCCCATGCCAGAATCTCCCACCCCTGGGCCAGGCTGACCAACAACGGTGCCTCCATGACCCCTCTGTGCAGTCTCCATCTTGGAGATCCCCTTCCATAGAGCAACTAACAGCAGTTTTTTCCCCTGTAACTAGATAAGTAACTCTGGCCAGTGTGGTGGCACACATATTTAATCCCAGCACTCAGGAGGCAGAGGTTGGAGGATCTCCGTGAGTTCAAGACCACCCTGAGACTACATAGTAAATTCTAGGTCAGCTTGGGCTATAGCGAGACCCTACCTCAAAAAACAAAACAAAACAAAACAAAACAAAACAAAAACAAAAACAAAAACAAAAAAGAACAAAGAAGTAATTCTGCAATGGAACATTGTTGCATCAAAAAAAAAAAAAAAAAAACAAAAAAAACACAGCACAGATCCAAGCAACCACCAGGAAAAGCCTTGAAAATGATGCAGGACACAGGACACAGAGGCCACCTATCATATGATGATTTGTGGGAACTGTTCAGAAACAGTTAGGGAGAGGGGGTATGGACAGTGGCTGCTTAATGGGGATGGAGTGTCTTTTTAGGGTGCTGAGAATTACAAATGATGACCTAACATTGGGACTGTATTAAATGTCACAGAATTATACACGTTAACACTTAATTTTATGTGATGTAATTTTCACCTAAATTTTAAAACAGATCAACCACTCCAGAAAAGGTCACAGATGCTACTGTGGAACACATGGAATTCCACAGAAAAACAACAAGGACTGAGGAGGAAAATAAATGCTAGCAGTCTTTCCCAGAAGCCATTATGGGAAATATTTCCTTCCAGTCTGTTTTCTACATGATATACATCCTGTGAGTAAGCCCACTGTGTGGGAACACAACCTGCTTTGACCCCAATAGAGTTATTAACATGACCTGTTTTTCCTATCATTAAAAGCTCTTCATCTTGCCGGGCATGGTGGCGCACGCCTTTAATCCCAGCACTCGGGAGGCAGAGGTAGGCGGATCGCCGAGAGTTCGAGGCCACCCTGAGACTACATAGTTAATTCCAGGTCAGCCTGGACCAGAGTGAGACCTTACCTCGCAAAACCAAAAAAAAAAAAAAAAAAAAAAAAAAAGCTCTTCATCTTGCTGGGCGTGGTGGCGCAAGCAAGGTCTGGCGGATGGCGAGAGTTCAGGCCACCCTGAGACAGTTAATTCCAGGTCAGCCTGGACCAGAGTGAGACATCCCAAAAAAAAAAAAAAAACTATCTTTAAGAGGCTGGTGAGGCAGGAGGGCAGGAGGACTGCAAATTCTAGGCCTACCTGGGTCTCAAGATAAAAACATTAGTGCTTAGCTGGGTGTAGTGGTTCACGTCTTTAATTCTAGTACTCAGGAGGCAGAGGTACAAGGGTCACTATGAGTGTGAGGCCAGCCTGGGACTACAGAGTGCATTCCAGATCAGCCTGGGCTAGAATGAGACCCTACCTCAGAGAGAAAGAAAGAAAAAACAAACGAAACAACAACAACAACAACAAAAAAAAGCAGTGCTTGCCTGGTGTGTGGACAGCTCTGGCTTCCATCTCTAGTACTGACACAACATGCAGACAAAACAAAACAAACTCCATCACTAATGGCTGCACAGGCCACTGGAGGGATGTTATCTGCTTTATGTGCCCAGTGCTCCTCTGCTGGGCACTTGGTTGTTTTCACTTTGTCACTGTTGTGCAAATGAGGCGTATATAACTCCCTACTCTTGTTCTGTGTAATCCTTTTGAGTCCCTGAAGCAGAGCTCCCAGGTTGGCAGCCAGCCACATGCCTTTCTTTTCTGGTGACTGCTAGTGCCCTCTGCTCCTTGGCATTCACCTTTGTCTGGGAAATGCAGAGGTGACCTTGTGGCTTGGCCTTTTGCCTTTTCAGAGGTCCCAGACCACTAGCTGCGTGCTTGGAGCAAATGTTTCATTGCAGCCGGGCGTGGTGGCGCACGCCTTTAATCCTAGCACTCGGGAGGCAGAGGTAGGAGGATCGCTGAGAGTTCGAGGCTACCCTGAGACTACATAGTTAATTCCAGGTCAGTCTGGACCAGAGTGAGACCCTACCTCAAAAAACAAAAAAAAACAAAAGTTTCATTGCTGTCTGTTTCTGACCCCCCAGGGGAAGCACTGTGGTGGGATCAGGAGCCCGGGTCTATCTGTGTAACTGATCTCACAGCTCATGTCCAGCACACAGTGAGAGCTTAATAAATATTTACTGTATGACCAGCCAGAGCTGAATAAGAAGAAAAAACTGCAGGTATAAGGTATGTAGCATAGGGGCTCAGGGGACAGATGATACACTCTTCTCTCTCCTATTGTCCCTCCCAGGGAGGGAGCTGGTAAGAGGGCAGCCATGGGGACATATCTCTGCTCTCAGGACTTTGGCAACACAGCAGAAGTTGAGCAGGAGTTACAGCAGCCACCAGAGGGCAGTAGATGCTACACACTGGAGAAGGGAGCTGGGAGCTCAGCATCCTGGCTCTAAGTCAAGGTCTATACTGTGCTGGGTGGGTGTGCTCCTCCAACCCTGTCCTGGCTGCAGGAAGACCCCATACCCATGGGACAGGACAGACACATAGGCAGAGCGATTGACAATAGTGCGGGATTCCAACAAGAAGGATAATTTTTTTTTTTTAGAGGTAGCCTCTTGCTCTAATCCAGGCTGACCTGGAATTTACTATATAGTCTTAGAGTGGCCTTGAAGTCACAATGATCCTCCTACCTCTGCCACCATGCCCAGAAAGAAAGATAATTTTGACTGTAATGAAGTCAGTCCTCACAAGCCTGGGACAGACACACAGCAGGCTTGTGAAGACTGACTTTACTTGATCCTCACTCAGCCTTCAGAGAGAAGGGTTAATGCTCTCCTTAAAGATGGGAAAATGGAGGCACAGAGAAGCTAAGGAACTTATGCAAAGCCACATAGTTAACAAACAGCAGAGCCAGAATTCCTGGCCAGCCTGGTTCCATTAGGTCACGACAGGGGAATAATGAAAGGGTGGTGATCAATCCATCTGCATGGGGCTGGGGGCTTCCTGGAGGTGAGGAAGACGGTAGGGCCTGGACATTTGAGGAGCTGAGATTTTATCTGAAGGACAGAAGAGTCATGGAAGAGATCGTAGCAGTGGCATGACCATGTTTGTGTTCTAGAAAAATCTTTCTGGGTCATGGCAGTTCAGACTGGCTTAAAATCCCTCTGGGGTAGGCAGAGGTGGACAAGGCCTCACCTCCTGCTCAAGGCAGCCCTGGGCAGCTCAGGTGTTGCTGGCTGAGGCCAAACTCACCCCCCTTCTGAGACTCGATCTCCTTCTTGGCCTGTTCCAGTATATTCTTGATGGCATCATCAGAACCTGTCTCAGGTGTGCGGATTCTTGGGGTGATGCTGCCTGGGGAGGCAAGAAGGTGTTGGTTGTGGGGTGCAGGTAGGGGGTCAGTCCCTGAAGCTCGGAAGGTGGGTGTAGCTCCCTAAAGGGCAGTAGGGCTACTGTCTGTGTGGCAAAGGGTGGATGGCCCTGTGACTGGCTAAATAATAAACCACAAGGACAAAGACAATGACAACCGGTTCTTGAGCAGTTATGCCGGGCAGTGGTCAGGGCTCTAGGATCATTTAGACCTTCCCCAGGAGGATGACAGGTGGGGAAACTGAGGCACACATGCAGGGCCTAGGCTGAGCTGCCCTGGGAGGGCTGGGCAGGAAGGCCGGGGTTGCCTGGGGAAGGAGGGAGCAAGGTTGTGCTTCCTTCTTTTATAGAGAGGGAAACTGAGGCACAGTGAAAAAGTCACTGCCCCAATCACACTACCAGGAGGTGGTGGGACCGAGCTCTGGCCCCCTTCTAGTTCTCAGGCGCTGGCCTCGGTTGGCTGCTCACCTCGCTGTCGCACCTGGATGGTCCTGAGGGCCAGCACGTTCTGCTCATCTGACAGGAACTGCCTCATCTTGATGAAGGGCTCCTTGCCCTTCACAGTGAGCTTGCGCCAGGGCTTGGGCCGGGCCAGGATCTCACTCACCGAGCCCTGGGACAGCCCCAGCACATAGTGGCCGAACACGCGCTGGCCGATGTTGTGTTTCAGCAGCTGCTCCTTCACCTGGAAGGCGATCTCGGCCGTGTCCAGCTGCTCCTCCTCTGCCCCAGCCCCGTCAGCAGCCTCAGGGGCTCCAGGAGGCTCTGGGCCAGGTGCCGGGGTGGCAGGGGCCGTGGGGGGCTTGGTGCCACCATAGAAGGCTGGTGGAAATGCCAGCAGGCCACCTGCCTCCCCCTTGAAGACAGCTGGGGCCATTATATGCTTGGGCAGCAGTGTGTCCCCAGCCAGCCTCTCCCCCGATGCCAGGCTGGGGAAAGGGGACAGTGAGAAAGTCCGTGGGCCTTCGGGTGCCAGGCTGGGGCCCAGCAAGGGCTGCCCAGGACTCGGGGACAGTGGGTCTTCGGGACCTGGTGGAGGCGGGAGCTGCTGAGGAGATGGGTAGGAGGGCTCTGTGCCCAGCGAGCCCTTGATAGAGTCGTCCTCTGAGGGGTCTTCCTCTAGAACGCCGGGAGGGACGCACAGATGGACAGAAGAAGATGGTGACGGGGGCGGAGGGAGTTACAGAGATAAGAGAGAGATGGAGAGAGGGAGGCAGAGACATCATGGGGGAGGAAAGAAAAGGAAGGAGGGAAATAGATAATGAAGGACAGAGGGACACAGACATAGAGACAAACTCAGAGGAAGGGAGGAGAGATGAAGAGGGGGTAGGGACAGGGGTGGGAGAGAAAGGCTATAGGCCTCAGCGGCCATATGTGCCCACACTTCCCCCTCAACTTTCAAATCCAGAGTCCTTGGGCCCCCTTCCAGTGCCAGTTTGAGAGCTCTCTGCTGCCAGGGGGGACACTGCCCTAGCACCTGCTATGGGTCCCACGATGCCACTGCAGGTAGGGAATTAAGCCTCACCATCACCCGTAGATGTCCTACTGGCTTCCTAGAGCCGCCTCACTTAGCCTGCCCAGCACCCAAGGACCCCTGCTGCTGCCCACCATTTTATAGGGGAAATCACATGGTCTTAGAGGTGGGCATAAGGCTGGTGAATTGTGGGAGGAGGCGGACAAACAATGACTGTGGGCCATTCCCCAGGGGTCAGCTGTGGAATGCAACGTGGACACCTTTCCCTATCCCCCGCGAAGTCTTTGAAGGCTTTGGGACTGAGTTGTGCGACCTTGAATGTGGGTGAACACCCCTTGCAAGAAGCACACAGCAGGTGCTCTGTCAACACCCCTGCCTCTGGTTCTCGTGTTAAATGGATGGCAGTGGCCCTGGGGTGTGGAGAAGGCCAGGGGCTCAGGGATCTCTGCAGGGCCCTCAGCCCCACAGTGCCTCAGTGTGCCCTTCATACCCTACCTGGGCTGGCCAGAAGTGCCGGCTTTTCCAGAAGAAACTTCTGCGTGGGGAAGAAGGCCTCCTTTGCCATGAGCAGGGGGTCATCGGGCTTGGCCATGCCCTGAGGAGATGGGAAGCAGGGCTGAGAAGGTGTGGTAGGTGTAGGCTCAGGGATAGCAGCCTTTGGGGACGGGGTGGTGGCAGGGACATGTACCTGTGGGAGATTGCAGGTGCTGGAGGCCAGCTTCATGGCTCTCAGGATGCTGCCGGAGAAAGCGAAGGGGCCTGGGGTCAGCAGGCCCTGGCTGGAGGAGAGGCCACGCAAAAGGCTCTGCCCATGTGGGCATGCTACCTGGGAGGCTCCTGGGCCTGGAGCCCTCTACTTGTCTCTTTCCTTTTTTTTTTTTTCCAGATATGGTCTCGCTCTAGCCCAGGCTGACCTGGAATTCACTATGTAGTCTCAGGGTGGCCTTGAACTCATGGCGACCATCCTACCTCTGTCTCCTGAGCTGGGATTTAAAGGCGTGTGCCACCATGCCTGGGGTTTATTATTTTTGATACAAAGTCTCATGTAGTTCAGACTGGCCTTGAACTCACTATTTAAGAAAGTGCCTTTAACCACTGAGCAATCTCCCCAGCCCACTACACCCTCACTACATAGTTGAGGATGACCTTGAACTCATCCTCTGCCTCCACCTCTCAAGTGCTGGGATTATAGGTGTGTACCACCTCACCCAGCTCTTTCTCTCCTTTCCTTTGTGGTGCTAGGAACGGAATCCAGGATCTCTTACATACTACACAAGTAACTTAATTACATACACTCCACTTTCCACATTACAATCTTATTAAACCATGAATGAAAAAAATATATTTTTAGTTTTCTGAGGTAGGGTCTCACTCTAGTTCAGACTGACTGGAATTCACTATGTAGTCTCAGGGTGGCCTCGAACTCATGGCGATCCTCCCGAGTGCTGGGATTAAAGGCGTGCGCCACCATGCCCAGCTATGAAAGATATTTTTAAAAAAATTTCCAGAAAGTTCCAAAAGGCATTTTTTTTTTTTTTTTTGATTTTCCGAGGTAGGGTCTCACTCTAGTTCAGCCTGACCTGGATTTCACTATGTAGTCTCAGGGTGGCCTCAAACTCATGGCAATCCTCCTACCTCTGCCTCCTGAGTGCTGGGATTAAAGGCGTGAGCTACCATGATTGGCTTGCATTTTTTTTTGTATTTGCCTCAGGCTGAATGCCACGTACCACAGACACCATACAGATGGAGTGATGCATGGGCACTGTGTTAAAAATCACAGGGAACAGAGAGGACAAAGTCTGTGGACGCTGTGCCTAGGTTCCATAGAATACAATGCCATGTACATGAGGGACTTGTGCACCCCAAGAGTCTGGCCTTGGCATACCAAGTGGACACCAAGTGTCAACTGTATATTGTTGACTTGTGGCAACTGTAGGCCTGATGTCAAAGATCTCCTAGTGGCAGCTGGGTCTGGTGACATCACCCCTTTCCCTAGTCCTCTTATCTGGCTCATGTGTGAGCTCTCAGTTTTAATACCATGACAGGATGCCTTTATGGATGGCTCTGGATGGAAAGGGCCGGTTGGTTTTCTTTCGCTTTGAGACAGGGTCTTGCTATGTAGCTGAGGCTAGCATCCAACTTGCGTTCCTCCTGCCTCAGCCTCCTAAGTGCTGGGATCCCAGGCAGGTGCCAGGTGTCAGTAGAGGAGACAAGAGAGTATGGTGGGCAGCTGTGAGGGGGAAGTTTTGCTCCAGCCCTGCAGTGCACTGTACCTCAGTTCTGTCTTAATCTCTTCGTAGTCAGCCTGGGCCTGCAGCTTCTCTTCCAGCTTCTAGAAGACAAACAGCACTGTGAAGCTGGCCATGTGCTCCGAAGCTGCCCCCTCCCCCCCCCACGGGCCACCTGCCACCAGGGACCTGCCTCTATGGCCTCGGACTTGGCCGCCAGCTGCCGCTCCAGGTCGGCGATCTGGTTGGCGGAGACCTCCTCGAGCTCCTGCAGCGAGTGTCGCAGCTGCTGCGCATCCTTGAGCAGTCGAAGAATCTCCCTGTCCTTGGAGGCCAGTGCGGCCTCCAGCCGGGACCCGGAGCACAGTGTGAAGCTCACCTTATCCTGGGGAAAGAGGAACTTTGAGGGGCTCTAGGGGACAGAACCAGGGCCTGCCATCCTGGCTCCCAAGCAAGGATATGGTGCTCCATTTGTCCATCTGATGTTGTGAGGTGCCCAATTCATTGTGCCATGGATTTCTCTTTATGTAGCTACACTTCATTCAAAACATTTACTTATTAAGGTTTTTTTTTTTTTTTTTTTTTGTGTGTGTGTGTGTGTGTGTTTTCTCGAAAGTAGGGTCTCGCTCTAGTCCAGGCTGACCTGGAATTCACTATGCAGTCTCGGGGTGGCCTTGAACTCATGGCGATCCTCCTACCTCTGCCTCCTGAGTGCTGGGATTAAATGTGTGCGCCACCATGCTCGATATGTATGGGTGTGTTTGTGTATGTGTGTGTATGTGTGTAATTTAAATTTTGTTTATTTATTTATTTATTTATTTATTTGAGAGAGGAAGAGAGAGTGAGAGACAGAATGAATGAATGGCCCTCCTGCTGTTGTAAAGGAACTCCAAATGCATCTTTTTGCATCTGGCTTTGTGTGGGTACTGGGGAATTGAACCTGGGCC
The DNA here is from genome assembly GCA_036365145.1 of Orientallactaga sibirica. Lineage (NCBI taxonomy): Eukaryota > Metazoa > Chordata > Mammalia > Rodentia > Dipodidae > Orientallactaga > Orientallactaga sibirica. The sequence goes on along the minus strand of JAEOAD010000026.1, from coordinate 19,299,242 downwards.
ACCAGGCTTTGCAGTTAAGGACCTTTAACCACCGAGCTATGTCTCCAGCCCAAAAGCATTATTAAAAAAGAACAACCAGGGGCTGGGGAGATGGTTCAGTGGGTAAAGTGCTTGCTGTGCAAGCATGAGACCTGAGTTCAGACCCCCAACACCCACATAAAACATAGCATATGGCTTGTAATCCCAAGTATGGGGTGGAGGAAACAGGGAATCCCAGGGGCTCACTGCCTAGCAGCTGTATCTGAAATGGTGAGTTTGGGGCTCAGCAAGAGACTCTGTCTTAAAAAATAAAGTGAGGGCTGGAGAGATGGCTTAGTGGTTAAGGCTTCTGCCTGCCAAGCTTAAGAATGCCCGTTCAATTCTCCAGGTCCCACATTTAGCCATTCGCAAGTGGTGCAAAGGCGCAATGCTGCACTTGCCCACAAGGGGGCGCAACGTCTGGAATTTGTTCACAGCGGATGAGAGGCTGTTGGTGCGCCCGTCCAGCACTTGGGAGGCAGAGGTAGGAGGATAGCCATGAGTTCGAGGCCACCCTGAGACTACATAATGAATTCCAGGTCAGCCTGAGCTAGAGTGAGACCCTACCTCGGAAAACAAAAAAAAACAAAAATAATAATATTAAAGTGAGAGCAGCTGAAGAAGACACCCAACATCTGCCTCTGGCTTTCATATGCACATGTGTACACAGGTTCACACATATGTGTGCAAAAAAAGCAAAAGAAAAGAAAAAGAGAAAGAACCACAGCCAGATGTGGTGACACACACCTGTAATCCCAGTAAAGGCAAGAGGATCACCACAAGTTCAAGGCCAGCCTGGGCTACCCAGCAAGAACTTGTCTCAAAAACCTAGAAAAAGGGGCTCTGGGGAGATGGCTCAGCAGTTAAAGTGCTTGCTTGAAAACCCTGATGGCCCGGGTTCAATTCCCCAACTATCTATGTAAAAAGCAAGATGCACAAAGGGGAAACTGCGTCTGGAGTTCATTTGCAATGGTAGGAGGCCCTGGTGCATCCATTCTCTCTCTCTCTCTCTCTCTCTCTCTCTCAGACAAATAAATAATTTTAAAAAACTGGAAAAAAAAAAAAGCTGGACAGAGGGACACATGCCAGGGAAATGACTGACAAAGGTAGGGAAGATGGCTTAATGGTGGTAAGAGACCCTGTGGCATTGCACAGGCAGACAAAAAAGGTTTGGGTTGCTAGGTTAGTCTGGGTTCTACTCCAGGGGCCAGCCCATGCCAGATAACCCTTACGGTTAGATTGGGCATCACATAACCACAGGCCACATTATGATGGCTTTTCTTGGTCACAAACCCCAGGTTCATGGCCACTCTGGGCTTTAAGAAATGGCTTCCATTTCCTGGGCGAAGAGGGACAGGTCTTGTGTACAGGACCTGAAGTTAGGCTCAGTTTAACTACACATAAATCTAAGAAGCATTAAAAAAAAAAAAAACCTCAACAAAAAAACAGCCCACTATTACCGACCCTGAGATAAATGCCAATTAAAGCAGGAAGCGGATGCCATTAATACATTAAATTAATTAGCATCAGGCCCCACTGTTGTGCTCAGGAAAGCTTGCCTCCCAAAGCCGTGAGCTCCCTGCGGCTGATTAGCCCAGCCATTTACAGGTTCCACAGGGGTTAATTAAGAACCACTGGTGAGCTCTCTTGGAGGCATCTGCGGGAGCTTGCTTGCTCCAGTTATTGAGCATGTGTGCGAGCCTCTCTTTTCCATGTGGAACAGTCAACCAGGCAGAACACACACACACACACACACACACACACACACACACACACACACACACACACACACGGGTATCCCAGAGATATCCATAGGATCATGTCACCATGACACACAGATGCATGTAATAGGAAAGAGCCCAAGTGCTCTCATGAGCCCAGCCACCAAAGACACACTCATGGTATCAAAGCCTTAAATATTTTCTGAACATCTTCTGTGAGACAGGGTCATTTAAGTACTTCCCATGCAACCTTCCCAATAACCCTGTAAGGTTGGTGAGGGCAGGTAAGACAGCTGAGGCACAGACAGATTAAGGACACAGTTACTTGTTCACAGGGCACAAGCATGCGCGCACGCGTGCACGCGCACACACACACACACGCACACACAGAGATAACTTCACAGAGACACCATCCAATGTGCAAAATGAGAGACAACCATGGACACTAGGGCCTGTGTGTCAGGTCAAGTGGAAATTATACCAGCCACTTCCAGTCCAAGGTGGAAACGGAAATGGACCTGCAGTTATATAAAGAATGGTGACTCTGAGGGGCTGGAGAGATGGCTCAGCGGTTAAGCGCTTGCCTGTGAAGCCTAAGGACCCCAGTTTGAGGTTCGATTCCCCAGGACCCACGTAAGCCAGATGCACAAGGTGGCGCACGTATCTGGAGTTCGTTTGCAGTGGCTGGAGGCCCTGGTGCGCCCATTTTCTCTCTCTCTCTCTCAAATAAATAATAAATAAAAATAAAAACAAAAAGTGTTTGGGCTGTGAGCTCTCTTGGAGGCATCTGCGGGAGCTTGCTTGCTCCAGTTATTGAGCATGTGTGCGAGCCTCTCTTTTCCATGTGGAACAGTCAACCAGGCAGAACACACACACACACACACACACACACACACACACACACACACACACACACACACACGGGTATCCCAGAGATATCCATACGGTCATGTCACCATGACACACAGATGCATGTAATAGCAAAGAGCCCAAGTGCTCTCATGAGCCCAGCCACCAAAGACACACTCATGGTATCAAAGCCTTCAATATTTTCTGAACATCTTCTGTGAGACAGGGTCATTTAAGTACTTCCCATGCAACCTTCCCAATAACCCTGTAAGGTTGGTGAGGGCAGGTAAGACAGCTGAGGCACAGACAGATTAAGGACACAGTTACTTGTTCACAGGGCACAAGCATGCGCACACGCACGCACACACACACACGCACACACACAGATAACTTCACAGAGACACCATCCAATGTGCAAAATGAGAGACAACCATGGACACTAGGGCCTGTGTATCAGTCCAAGGTGGAAACGGAAATGGACCTGCAGTTATATAAAGAATGGTGACTCTGAGGGGCTGGAGAGATGGCTCAGCGGTTAAGCGCTTGCCTGTGAAGCCTAAGGACCCCATTTCGAGGTTCGATTCCCCAGGACCCACGTAAGCCAGATGCACAAGGTGGTGCATGTATCTGGAGTTCGTTTGCAGTGGCTGGAGGCCCTGGTGCACCCATTTTCTCTCTCTCTCTCTCAAATAAATAATAAATAAAAATAAAAACAAAAAAGTGTTTGGGCTTAGCAGTTAAGGCACATGCCTGTAAACCCTAAGGACCCAGGTTTGATTCTCCAGGTCCCACGTAAGCCAGACGAGCATGGTGGCACATGCATCTGGAGTTCATTTGCAGTGGCTGGAGGCCCTGGCGTGCCCATTCTCACCCTTTGTCTCTCTCTCTCTCTTTCTCTCCCCCTCTGTCTCTAGTAAATAAATAAAAATTGAGCAAACAAACAAACAAACAAACAAACAAACAAAATGGTGATTCTAACTCCCCAGGCATATGGATAAAGAAGGAAGTCTGACCCATTTATAGGAAGCAGGGATGGAAACTGCTAAGGCATGGCAGAAGGGCAGAGTGGGGGCTCTGGTTAACATCCTTAGGCAGGAAATGACCTCATGGGTGCTAGCCAGGGGTGACCTGATTTCACCTAGGGGCCTCAAGTTGCTGACCAAGATGGGTTCTTTGCAGTATGTGGCTCGGGTGGGAGGTCCTGCAAGAATTGCCTCGGCAGGTTTTGGGAATCAAGGCCGTGTGCTGACACAGCTACCCTGCAGTTCTGTAGGGGTGGACAGACACCAGCCAGGACTCCTCTGGCACATACCAAGCAGTGCAAGCCCAGCGCTCAACAGGGTCCCCTGGTGGCCGCCATCCACACTGCATTTGATGCTCAAAGTCCTTTGCTCAGGGGCATCTGGCGATAGGAGCAACCTTCTGTGCTCCGAGATATTCCTGGACAAGGGGCGAGGGGCCTCCAAAGGAAGACACGAGACTTTTTCTTAAACAAGAGTATATGGAGGGCCAGGCGTGGTGCCACACTCTTTTAATCCCAGCACACAGGAGGTAGAGGTAGGAGGATTGCTATAAGTTCAAGGTCAGCCTGAGACTATAGAGTGAATTTCAGGTCAGCCTGGGCTAGAGTGAGACATTACCTTGGGAAAATAAAGAGTATATGGAGGAGCTGAGGAAGTGGCTCAGTGAGAAAAAGTACTTTAGCTTGGACACCCTTTACCCGTGTAAGCTGGACACAGCAGTGAGTACCTATATTCTGTCGTCCTATAGCAAGATGGGTAGAAGAGACGGGGAGTCTGCAGAAGCTCACAGACCAGCCAGCCTGGTGTGAGCAGTGGTGAGCAAGAGACAAGGCGAAAGGTCAGGACTGCCTGTCAGTTGTCCTCTGACCTCCCTACATGGGTCATGGCACATGCATAACTGTGAGCATGCACACACACACACACATAGAGATAAGTATATGGTGTATACATAATATGGTGGCTACGCTGTTATTCTTGCTGGCACAACAGGTCCCAGTAGTTATGTTTTACTACACTGACCTTGGCAGTGGAGACATGATGTCCTCCGTATACGCAGAGACCAACAACTCCCTGCTCACGATTCCACGTGGATGTACACAGCAGACCCCCTGCCGTGCCACCCAGCTATTCATATTCCAAGAGATGCAGCCTTTCCCTCTGCCCCCTACCCTCCCATGCCCCGTTCTTACCCCACTGGGTCCCTGCGGGGAGCAGCAAGCCAGGCGCATGGAGCTGTTGACGGATGCCAGCTGTTCCCGGAGACTTTCCACCTCCCTTTGGGCGGCCTCAGCTCGCTGGGGAGAAGGGGGTGCACAGGTGTGAATTGAGGGCCACAAAACCCCTGCACTCATACCAGCTCAGGCAGGCAGCCTGAGTCCCCCTTTCTTGGTATGGGGTCCAGGCCTGGAGCTAGGAAGACCCATCATAGAGCTCTGGGTTGCGGATAAGAAATGGCCATTCCATGTTTACTGTGGACCTGGGAGGTCAGGACAGAAGCAGCTGTGGACGATATTTGAGATTTCCCAAAGTGACAACATTCCCATTTACTGGGGCAGGCAGGAAGGGACTGTCAGAGGTGGTGGTGGAAAGTTTGCGCCCATTTCTAGATGGTTCTGCCATCCACACTTCAGGCCTGGCTGGTCAGAAGGCAAATTAGCAGTTAAGGCGCTTGCCTGAGAAACCTAAGGACTCATGTTTGTCTCCCCAGGTCCCACGTAAGCCAGATGCAGTAACGCAAATGCACAAGGTCGCATGCACACGTAAGTACACACTTAGAGTTCACTTGATTCCATGCTCCCCCTCTCTAAAAAAAGCCAGTCTGCTGGGCTTGCCTCCAAAAAAAAAAAAAAAGGTCTGAGATGGCTTAGCAGTTGTCAGCTGGTTTGCAAAGTTTGGCGCAGTTCAGGCCCAGTTCTTCCACGAAGCCATATGCACAAGGTAAGCCCATGCATCTGGAAAGTTCATTTGGCTGGAGGCCCTGTGCACCCATTCTCTATCTATCAGTTTGAAATGTGGTGTACTGTCATAAATAAATAAAAGAGTTCGTTAGCTCTTGAGCTGGGCAGAGAACATGTCCTGTGGAGTGTCTGCCGAGGCGGTCCCAGCTCACAGGCTGGAACAGATCCCTGAGCAGGTTACTTTCCCTTCAGGGTCGTCCTCCTTTGTGAAACAGAATAATGCAACCCCCAAGGCCCTGAGTGCAGAACCACGGGCAGTATGCTAAATTAAATCTATGGTAGATCTGGTGTTTGTGTGTGTGTACAGTGTGGTATGTGGATGTGACGGTAATGCATGTGTGTGTACAGAGGCATACCTTGTAGAGCCAGAGAGAGAGGCCAGAGGGGACTTTGAGTCTCTTCCTCTGTTGCTTTTCCGCCTTATTTCCTTGAGATGGAGTCTCTCACTGAACCTGGAGTTGCCATTATTTTGGTCAGGCTGGGCCTTGCCTCCAAAAAAAAAAAAAAAAAAAAAAAGGTCTGGAGAGATGGCTTAGCAGTTAAGCGCTTGCCTATGAAGCCTAAGGACTCCAGTTCGAGGCTCAGTTCTCCCACGTAAGCCATATGCACAAGGTGGCCCATGCATCTGGAGTTCATTTGCAGTGGCTGGAGGCCCTGGCACACCCATTCTCTATCTATTTGCCTCTTTCTCTGTGTGTGTGTGTACTGCTCTCAAATAAATAAAAAAAGAGTTCGTTAGCTCTTGGAGCACTGGGCAGAGAACATGTCCTGGGTGGAGTGTCTGCTGAGGCGGTCCCAGCTCACAGGCTGGAACAGATCCCTGAGCAGGCTACTTTCCCTTTCAGGGTCCTCCTTTTGTGAAACAGAGGTAATGCAACCCCCAAGGCCCTGAGCAGTTAAAACCACACGTGGCAGTATGCTAAATTAAATCTATGGTAGATCTGGTGTTTGTGTGTGTGTACTATGTGGTATGTGGATGTGACGTGTACGCATGTGTGTGTACAGAGGCATACCTTGTAGAGCCAGAGAGAGAGGCCAGAGGGGGACTTTGAGTCTCTTCCTCTGTTGCTTTTCCGCCTTATTTCCTTGAGATAGAGTCTCTCACTGAACCTGGAGTTGCCATTATTTTGGTCAGGCTGGGCTGACCAGGGAGCCCTAGTGATTCTCTTGTCTCCACCTACCACAGGATTGGGGTCCCAGGCACATGTGGCCATGGCTAGCTTTTTTATTTTATTTATTGATTTGCAAGCAGAGAGAGATGGAGGAGAGAGGGAGGGGGAGGAATGAGTGAAAGAGAATGGGTGTGCCAGGGCCTCCAGCCATTGCAAATGAACTCCAGGTGTATCACCATTTTGAGCATCTGGCGTTACGTGGGTACTGGGGAAATCAAACCTTCGTTTGAAAAGATGATGACATCAAAATAAAAGAGAGACTGATTGAGAGGGGAAAGGGGTATGATGGAGAGTGGAGTTTCAAAGGGGAAAGTGAGGGGAGGGAGAAATTACCATGGGATATTGTCTACAGTTATGGAAGTTGTCAATAAAAAAGGTAAATTTAGGGCTGGAGAGATGGCTTAGTGGTTAAGGTACATGCCTGCGAAGCCTAAGGACCCTGGTTTGATTCTCCAGGTCCCACGTAACCCAGATGCACATGCGTCTGGAGTTGGTCTGCAGTGGCTAGAGGCCCTGGTGTACCCATTCTCACTCTCTCTCCCTCTCTCTCATAAATAAAAAAGTAGAAAAAAAAATCTTAAAAATAAATAAATAAAAAATTCTTTAAAAAAGTAATTTAAAATAATAAATAAATAAATAAAGCTCCCCCCCAAAAAAAAACACACCTGGGTTTGTCAGGCTTTGTAAACAAGTGCCTTTAACCTCAGAGCCACCTCTCTAGCCCTCTTCTTGCTCTTTGAAATAGGGTTTCACTGTGTAGCCCAGGCTATCCTCAAACCTGCGGCAGTCTTCCTGCTTTGGCCTTTCTATTGCTGGGATTATAGGCACAAGAAACCACACCTGGGTAAGATCCATCTTCCCATACTTGTATGATTGGCCAAGATCTGAAGGTACTGGCATGATATCAGACTCCTCCCCGCAAAGTCTGCACTATCTGTGTAGAACAGCGTAGCTCTATGTGTCGTGTTACAAAGGGACAGCCCTCCAACAATTCTGTTCCCAGGAACAGGCCCAACACATTGGCTGGTGCATGTGTGACATGGTGTCTGCACGAGGTTAATCACAGAAGTGTTAGTTGGGATAGGAAAAGATGGGAATACTATAAACATTCATCAGTGGGGGCTTAAGCAGAGCAGGGATCACAAGCTGTAGCTACTGTCAGTTATAAATAAAGGTTTATTGGCACACAGCCATGCTCACTCACTGACACTGTATGCTTTCCCGTTGTAGTGGTGAAGTCTCTCTGTGACACGGACTGTTTGGCTTGTAGATCTGAATGCAGTTATTCTCTGACATCTCATGAAAAATCTACTGTCCTCTGGGTGAGCTGAAGGTGTGTCTTCATAGCAGACACCACGAGGTGTAAGTTACCAGAGCCTTTAAAAATTTTTTTTTGTTTATTTTTTATTTATTTGAGAGTGACAGACAGAGAGAGAAGAGGCAGAGAGAGAATAGGCATGTCAGGGCCTCCAGCCACTGCAAATGAACTCCAAGATGCGTGCGCCACTTTGAGCATCTGGCTTACGTGGGTCCTGGGGAATCGAGCCTCGAACTGGGGTCCTTAGGTGTCACAGGCAAGCGCTTAACCACTAAGCCATCTCTCCAGGCCCCCAGAGCCTTGTTTTTATGCTGACCCAGAAGGTGCTAGCACATACATGATTTAGGAGGGTATAAATGAGTGGGCCATCTCTGCAGGAAGATTCCAGAAACTGGACAGGGAGTTTGAGTTTCTGGATATGCCCTTAGACACCTTTAAAAAATATTATTTATTTATTTTGGTTTTTCGAGGTAGGGTCTCACTCTGGCTCAGGCTGACCTGGAATTCCCTATGTAGTCTAAGGGTGGCCTCGAACTCTTGGCGGTCCTCCTACCTCTGCCTCCCGAGTGCTGGGATTAAAGGCATGTGCCACCACGCCTGGCTGTTTTTATTTATTTATTTATTTATTTATTAGAGAGAGACAGAGAGAGAGAGAGAGAGGGAGAAAGAATGAGAACGGGTGTGCCAGGGCCTCTAACCACTGCACACAAACTCCAGATGCATGCATCACCATGTGCATCTGGCTGACGTGGGTACTGGGGAATTGACCCTGGGTCCTTAGGCTTTACAGGCAGGTGCCTTAAACACTGGGCAATCTCTCCAGCTCCCTCCCCCTTTTTTTGAGTTTTGAACTATGTGAATGAATTATGTCTTCAAAGAAATTAGAGTAAAATGCTAAGCAACTTTTAAAAATGGGACTTATTTAATACTTAAAACACATAGGAGCTGAGTCCAGGGAAGCTACTGTGGTCACCACCACCACTGCTATGGCTTTGCTTCTTCTAGGAGACATTGCTCCTGTCAGGAGCAGGAATAGAGGCTCATGGGTACCAGCCCCTAGAGTGAGCCGATTGGAGATGCTGCCTTGTAGAGTGGGGAGGGTGGGCCAGTGTGGGCCTGTAAGTTTTGGTAGTTTTCTTAGGGAAGGGACCTTGGTACCTCCCTCCTGCCTGGTTGTCCTGAGCAGGAGGGAGGTGCACCCCCGCTCTGTGCACAGAGCCTGGCCCCAGGGCCTTTGTTCCTGTCAGGCCTCTGCCTTGATGGTGCTGAGCTCTGAAACCCAGCCCCGACGTTTGCTCCGTCACAGGGTCCTGCAATGACCCCAGAAAAATGACTACGTGCCCAGGACCCCTTCCGCCCACCAGACCCAACCCCAGCCCAGCAGGAGGTCCTGGGTGGCTCGCTCTCACCTGGTGCGCCTTCTCCAGGTTGGTCATGATCAGGCCGACCTCATCTGCCCTGAGACACAAAGGTACAAAGGTGGGGCCCTTAGAGGGGCTGGCAGCCTCCATTCAAACCTGCCCATTATGGGAGTCTTCAGTGGCTGCCTTCCCCACTTCCCATGGGGAGGAAACCAGGCTGGGTGGAAAAGAACCTGGGCTGAGGGGCCCTGGGAGCCATGCCTCAACACTTCCCCCAACTACCCCAGACTCAACTCCCTGGGGAGTTGCCCACCAGGCCTTCCCCTAGGAAACCCAGTTCCAATATGGCTCCGAGGGTCCTACTCCACTTTGCAGGGGCCATCCAGGGCCTAAGAGGCACTTGGTGACTAATGGTCACAGTTCTGCAGGCCTGTTAATGGTCTTCCCTGGGTCCAGCCGTTCTCACTGCCCGGAAGCCACCTGGCCAGGGCCTTCTCCCTGACTACCCCGGATGCAGGATCCACTCCTGCTTATCTTCTTTGCCTACCCCGAGCTCTCCTCATCAAAGCATTCACCACGGCCCCAATTATGACCTATGTCTTCCATGACTGAGGGCAGGACCGACACCTAATGTCTCCCCCAGGGACTTAGACACAGCACTAGATGAACGGTAGGTGTTCAACCAATGGTTTATGTCGTGACTGATGTCTTCCAGGATGTGTTTGAGCCCTGGATAATTTAGGTGATGTCACATGGCCTCCCAAGGGTTGGGCTATGGAGTTGAGGGGTGGTGACAGCTCTAGGGGCTAGGCTGCCCAGTGCCTCCTTTAGCTGCATCCCCTGGTGCCCCTTTGTGAGGTGAGAGTGGCTTGGGAAGAGGGGACAGGCGTACTTGGGGTGGCGAGGAGCAGATAATCAGAGGAAATCAGAAAGAGTAGCATGTGTAAGAGGGCAGAGGAGGGAAGTCCGGAGAGTCAAGGGGAGGGAGGAGGCTACCTGGCAGGTTGTGGGGAGGAGGCACCCCAGCGGGGCGTTCACTTACTTGGATGCGGCCTCCTCATCATATTTCCGCCGCAGCTCCAGCAGCTCTGTCTGGGTGGCCTTCAGCGCTGGGAGAAGTGAGAAATCAGGTGAGCACACAGTGACAGGGCTGTGCCTCCGGGCAAGGGCCCCTTTTGCATCCGGAAGCAGTAAGGGTGGGTGAGTGAGGCAAGAATTGTTGACAGTGGCAAACCTCCTGCCCCTAGAATGGTTTCAAGCTGGGGCACGTGGGAGCAGCAGAGGGCAGGGCTGGTGAGACACCTCTAAGCCTGGGACATGCAAGGACCGAGAGTGGGCATGGGCCATGGGGCTGTATGTAGGTCCCAGCCTGGCAAGGAACCCAGGGCCTCTCCCAGGTGGTGGGTAGGGCAGGCACCCATGAGCTCAGCCCACCTGGAGGCCAGCCTGGTAGCAAAACCTGCAGGTTCACATCTATGAAGACATTTCTAGAAAAGTCCACACTTTTTGTTGTTGTTGTGCTTTGAGACTGGGTCTCATCATAAAGCAGAGGCTGATCTTGAACTCATAATCTCCTGCCTCAGCCTCCTGCCTAGAGGTTAGGCTTGCATACCACACCTAGGCTAAGTCCCAAACTTCTGATGATTCCAGGAAACTTGAGGGCTGGGTCACTCACTCTGGGCCACAGGGCAGGGCTGGGTGGCACGGCAATGGCTGCCTCGCTCACAGCTGATTCCACCAAAGGTTTTGGATGTCCTCTGTCTCTGCCCTCCATATCAGGCACTTGGTGTGCCTGGCCCTGTCTATACTGGCCTTGTCACCCTGTTGTGTCCAGCCCAAGGTCTGCTTCCACAACAGTCTGCCTGCCCAGACCCTCTGGGAAGGATGTTCTCCTGCTCCCTTCCTAGCTCTTCCTCTGCCCATCTGTCTCTGGAACCCCTGCACATGGCAGATCCAATCCGTGTCCCTGTGTTCATGGCTTCACTCCCCTCTCCCCCAACCTAGCTGTGGGCCGCATGGTCTGGAGTGGGACCAACACGCTTGGGCCAAGACCATACCTGAATGTAAGACCTTGATTTTCTCCTCTGCCTCCCCCAGCCTGGCTGCCAAGGTGACTTGTACTTCTTGAAGGCCCCTGTGGAGACATGGGTCTGCTCATGCTGGCCATAGGGACCAACTTGGTCCAGCCCCTGAGCCAGGCCCTCCCCAACCATTTGCGCCTTGGCCTGGGCCCTGAACTAGGACATCCAGGCCTCTGGTTGGCCTGTGTGACTGTAGGGCACCTTCTTGTGGTTTGCCCTGTTTGTTTCTGTCAGTGTCTTTTTTTCTTTATTATTATTATTATTAATTTTATTTATTTTTGGAGAGAGACACAGAGAGAGACAGACAGAAAGAGAGGGAGAGGGAGACAGATAGAGATGGGTGCGCCAGCAGTCTCTCAGAGGCTGTGAATGAAATCCAGATGTGTGCGCCCCTTGTGGTCAAGTGCAGCATTGCGCCCTTGTGTCACTTTGCATCTGGCTAAACGAGGGACCTGGAGATTGGAACCGCTGGGGATTGGAACCAGCATTCTTAGGCTTAGGAGGCAGGCGCCTTAACTGCTAAGCCATCTCTCCAGCCCTATTATTATTATTATTACTTGAGATGGGGTTTCACTCCCATTCAGGCTGACCTGGAACTTCACTATGTAGTCACACGGGGTGACCTTGAACTTACAGTGATCCTCCTACCTCAGCCTCTTGAGTGCTGGCATTAAAGGCATGTTCCACTATGTTTGGTCCTGTCAGTATCTTGGGGGATAAAAATTCACAGCACTGGGCTGGAGAGATAGCTTAGCAGTTAAGGCGCTTGCCTAGGAAGCCTAAGGATCCAGGTTCGATTCTCCAGATCCCACATAAGCCAGATGCACAAGGTGGTGCATGCATCTGGAGTTCGTCTGCAGTGGCTAGAGGCCCTGGCACATCCACTCTCTCTCGAACTCCGCCCCCTCTGTCTCTAATACATAAATAAATAAATTTAAAAAATATATTTTTTGGTTTTTTGAGGTAGGGTCTCACTCTGGCCCAGGCTGACCTGGAATTCACTATGTAGTCTCAAACTGGCCTCGAACTCATGTTGATCCTCCTACCTCTGCCTCCTGAGTGCTGGGATTAAAGGCATGAGCCACTATACCTGGCTAAAAATAAATATTTTTAAAAAATTAAGCCGGGCGTGGTGGCGCACACCTTTAATCCCAGCACTCGGGAGGCAGAGGTAGGAGGATCACCGAGAGTTTGAGGCCATCCTGAGACTACATAGTTAATTCCAGGTCAGCCTGGACCACAGTGAGACCCTACCTTGAAAAACAAAACAACAACAACAAAAAAAATTAATAGCACTAAGTGACCCTGCCCCTCTGGTCCTCAGTTTCCTCATCTTTTAAAATGGGGCTGTGGACAGGCCCTGCCTCAGTGGGTGTCATGAGCCTGTTTGGTACAGGGCCCGGCTTGCTGGTCCCTCACCTCTGGTTATTTATTCCTGCCCCATGGGACCACACTGCTGCTGTGGTGGGGTGCCCAGCCAGTCTACAAGGGCCTCACGCAGGCGGGACCTGGACCTAGCAGCAGAGGAAGAGAGACCTTGGTGGGCCTGGAAGGCAGTTTGGGGTTTGATTCATCTGGCTCAGGCTTGATGGAGAAGAAGCCCTTGACTTCTGACCTTGCCTTGTACTTCTGTGTGGCCACTCACCTCACTGCTCAAGCATACCTCAGGGCCTCTGCACTGACTGGTCCCTTGGCCTGACACACCCTTCCTGTCTATACCAGCAGGGCTCAGTGGCTTATGGCCTTAGGACTTTGCTTACCTCCTCACCATGTCTTCCTTACCCCGAGAATCTCAGCCCCATCTCACCCCTCCCCTCTGCTGCTGGGTTCTTGTCATTTAGTACACTATTTCCTTTTAAAAAATATTTTATTTTCATTTATTTATTTGAGAGAAAAAAAGGATGGAAGAGAGAGAAAGAGGTAGATAGAGAAAGAGGTAGACAGAGAGAGAGAGAGAGAATGGGCGTGCCAGGGTCTTCAGCTGCTGTAAACAAAATCCAGATACATGTGCACCTGGCTTATATGGGTCCTGGGGAATTGAACTGGGGTCCTTTGGCTTTGTAGGCAAACACCTTAACTGCTTGTTTTTTTTTTTTTTTTTTTTTTTTTTGCGAGGTAGGGTCTCACTCTGGTCCAGGCTGACCTGGAATTAACTAACAGGGTGGCCTCGAACTCTCAGCTCTGCCTCCCGAGTGCTGGGATTAGCCTTTTTTAAATCAAAAATTATTTATTTATTTATTTGAGACAGAGACAGGGAGAAAAAGAGAGACATACAAAGAGAGAGAGAGAGGGGGAAGACAGAATGGGCATGCCAGGACCTCTAGTCACTGCAAACGAACTCCAGACATATGTGCCACCATGTACATCTGGTTTATGTGGGACCTGAAGAATCAAACCTGGGTCCTTAGGGTTCAAAAGCAAGCACCTTAACTGCTAAGCCATCTCTCCAGCCCTCTTCAGCCTTCACATTTTAAAAAATTTATTTATTTGCAAGCAGAGAGAGATAGAAGAGAGGCAGACAGAGAATGGGCACACCAAGGCCTCCAGCCACTGCAAACGAACTCCAGATGCATGTGCCCCTTGTGCATCTGGCTTACATGGGTCCTGGAGAGTTGAACAGGGATCCTTTGGCTTTGCAGCTAACTCTGGTGTCTCTACAGATTGTCTCTGCTGTGACATCATATCAAAGAGATCACTGGGGAGGGGCCGGGCTCTTCTAAACACTCCGTCTTCAGAGTAAAGTGAGGATGAAGGTTCTGGCTGCAGACTGCAGGCGCTGTGCCTGGGCACCGTTTCTAGCCTGCTCTACCAAGTGTACAATTGCTAGCCTCGTGGTGACCATGTGACCAGAATCCCTAAGATACATGTGTTCATAAAACCAAAACAAAACAGAGCACAAACTCAAAAGCTAACAAACTCCTACTGTATTTCTGCAGACCCCTGATGAATGTTCTGCATTCAGCCCCCCTCTCCAGATGGGGAAACTGAGGCTTGGAAGAGTGATACGAGCCTGCCTCAGTGAACCCGGAGCCCCTGACCCTTCCCCATCTTCCACCTGCCCCAATGACCCAAACCCTAGGTTTCCCTCCCTCCCTTTCTTTTTCTCTTCCTCCCTCCCTCCCTTCTCACTTCGGTTTCTCAGCTTCATTCCTTTGCAGCAAGGTGTCTGTCAGCAGGGTGTTCCCAGGACCTGGGAGGTGGCTGCCCTCGGTTGGCGTGGGCCCAGTGGGACACGTCCCCTCGTTCTGCTCTGCGTGAGAGAGGGAGAAACACTCATCGCTAAGAGAGCCACGTGTAGGCAGAGTGACTTTCTGCAAGCCGGGTGCGTCCATTGGGTCTGGTGCAGTCAACTCCTCAAACTTGACACAGGAGAAAGTGTGAGGTTCAGGGCCAACTGGCCCTATAGCCAGCACGTGTCCAAGGCAAGTTCCCGTGCTGCTGGCCTCAGGCAGGGCATCAGGGGCTCCTCCTACCTTCTCCTGACTCCTCTGCCTTAGTAAGTTTGTACAGTTGGGCTAAAATAGACGTGACATAGTGCCAGGCCTGTGGTGCATGCCTTTAACCCTAGCACTCGGCAGGCAGAGGGAGGAGGATCACTGTGAGTTCAAAGCTAGCCTGTGCACACAGAGTGAGTTCCAGGTCAGCCCGAGCTAGAGTCCGACCCTGCCTCGAAAAGAAACAAACATTGTTTTGTCATGGGTGTATGTATGCTTGTGTGTGTAAGTGTGGGGTGCCATGGCGTGTTGTGGAGGTCCAAGAACATCCTCCAGTGTCTGTCCTGGTCTTCTACTCTCTCTCTTCCTAAGCAGGGTCTTACTGACCTAGAACTCACTCTGTAGTTCCAAGCTGGCACAAACTCACTGCTGTCCTCCTACCTCAGCCTCCTGAGTTCTATGATTAAAGGCATGTGCCATCACACTGGGTTTCCACTTTGATTTTTTTTTTTTTCTTTCTGAGGTAGAGTCTCACTCCAGCTCAGGCTGGCCTGGAATTTACTATGTAGTCTCAGGGTGGCCTTGACCTCACAGTGATCCTCCTACCTCTGCCTCCCGAGTGTTGGGATTAAAGGTGTACACCTCCATGTCCAGCTCTCATTTTTTTTTTAAGGATACCATTAAAAATATTTTATGTATTTTCAAGTAGAGAGATACAGAGAGAGAGAAAGAGAGAGAGAGAGAGAGAGAGAATATTAATGAATGAGAGAATGGACATGCCAGGGCCTCTAGCCACTCCAAATAAACTCCAGATGCATGCATCACTTTGTGCATCTGACTTTACTTGGGGACTAAGGAACTGAATACAGGTCATTAGGTTTTGCAGGCAAGTGCCTTAATTGCTGACCCATCTCTCCAGTCCCACTTTGATATTTAAATTTTTTTTATTTTGGGGGGCTGGGGAGATGGTATAGCAGTTAAGGTATTTTCCTGTAAGCCAAAGGATCCTGGTTCGATTCTTCAGGAAGAAGCACAAATGCATCTGGAAACATTGTTTTGTCATCTCTCTCAAATAAATAAATAAATAAATAAATAAAATATATTTTAATTCTTTTAAAATTTTGGCTGGAAAGATGGCTTAGTTAAGTGCTAGCCTGCAAAGCCAAAGGACCCAGGTTTGATTCCCCAGTATGGAGATGTCCAAGAACATCCTCCATTTGTCTGGAGACCTGGCATCTTCTCTCTATCTGCCTCTTTCTTTTTCTCTCAAACAAATAAATAAAAAAATATTAAAATTTATTTTATTATTTATTTATTTATTTGAGAGAGAGAGGGAGAGGCAGATAGAAAATGGGCATACCAGGGCCTTCAGCTGGTGCAACTGAACTCTAGATGCATACACCACCTTGTGCATCTGGCTTTGTAGGCAAGTGCCTTAGCCACTAAGCCATCTCTCTAGCCCCTACTTTGATTTTTTTTTTTTTTTTTTTTTTTTGGTTTTCCGAGGTAGGGTCTTACTCTGGTCCAGGCTGACCTGGAATTAACTATGTAGTCTCAGGGTGGCCTTGGACTCACGGTGATCCTCCTACCTCTGCCTCCTGAGTGCTGGGATTAAAGGCATGCGCCACCATGCCTGGCTTGATTTTTTTTTTTTAGAGAGACAGGAGAGCGAGTGAGCAAATGAGAGAGAATTGGCATGCCAGGGCCCTAGCCACTGCTCACTTCCACTCCAGACACTTGTGCCACCTAGTACACATGTGCGACCTTGTGCTTGCATCTTCTTTTGCATCTGGCTTATGTGGGATCTGGAGAGAGAGTGAACCTGGGTCCTTAGGCTTCACAAGCAAGTGCCTTAACTGCTAAGCCATCTCTCTAGCCCTGATTTTTTTTTTAAAAAAGTATTATTTATTTGTGAGCAAAGAGAGAGAGGGAGAGGGGGAGAGAGACAATGGATATACTATGGCCTCTTGCAAATGAACTCCAGATGCATGCATCACTTTATGCAACTGGAGATTGAATCTGGGCCATCAGGCTTTGTGAGCAAGCACCTTGACCATGAAACCATCTCTCCAGCCCTCCACTTTGATTTTTAAGTTGGGACTCTAGCTGTTCACCACAGTGTCCACCAACCTACATGGCCCTGAGCTTCAGGATCCTCCTGTCTCCCATCTCATAAGCAGGCTGGGATTATAGATAGATTCTATGGTGTCCAGCTTGATGTGGGGTCTGGGGATCTGAACTCAGGTCCTCACATTGGTGCAGCAAGTGCTTTATCCACTGAGCCATCTCCCCAGCCCAAATCCAACCTTTTAACCATTTTGGTGACATTTAGTCCATTCACAATATTTTTTGTTTGCTCAGATTTTTGGGGGTGGGGGTGTGGGACGGGGTCTCACCATGTAGCCCAACTGGCTTTAAACTCACCATCTTCCTGTCCCAGCTTCTAGAGTGCTGGGGTTACAGGCAGGGCCGCCATGCACAGTGTACAGTCCCAGTATTGTGCAGCCATTACTAAATCCAAAACACTGTCACTACCCTAAAGGAAACCTCCCCAATCCCCAGCAGCTAACTTCCAATCTGTTGTCACCTCCCCGGATTTGTCTGTTCTGGATTTTTCCGATTGCTAATATCAGGCAGGACTAGTCCTCAGTGTCTGGCTTCTTTCATGGGCACCACTCGGTTGTCACTCTCCCAAGAGCTGGTGGCAGCACACCGTTCTTGCTACAGTTTGCACATGGTTTGAGTGTGACATCCAGGGCAGTTGTCCTGACCTGTGCCCCAGCATCAGATGCTGCAAGTCCCTTATCTCATGACCTTGCCAGCCCTTGGCACCATCAGACTCACAACCTGGTGTCTGAGATGGGGTGAGGACTTGACTGGCTGTTTGGTGTGGGACACCAGTGAGGCCCTGATCCTTCCCTGGGCGGTCACCTCTGTGACCTTTTAGCCTTTAAGGGTCTGTAGACCAGGGATGTTGCTGATGGGCAGGACAGGAGAGACTGGGCATACCTGGCTTGGACCCTCAGGGGTCTGTCTCCCTCACTGCAGCCTGCCCATGTCAGCTCCACCCTCCCTGTGTGCCAAAACACCCTGTGGCAGACCCAGACTTTCTTTTTTTTTTTTCAAGGTAGGGTCTCACTCTGGCCCAGGTTGACTTGAAATTAACTATGTAGTCTCAGGGTGGCCTCGAACTCATGTCGATCCTCCTAACCTCTGCCTCCCAAGTGCTGGGATTAAAGGCGTGTGCCACCACATCCCACCTTCTGAGAGAGGCCTTGAGGTCCAACCCCAGCCTCCACTGTGGCCCTGGCGGCTGGCTGTTTTGGGGGTCCTAGGACCATAGGAAGTGCCCCTGTGTACTCTGGAAGGCTGTTCCTTCTTTCTTTTTAATTTTTTTTTTAATTTGAGAGAGACAGATAGAGAATGGGTGCACCAGCGGCCTCTCAGCTGCTGTGAACAAACTCCAGATGCGTGAGCCCCCTTGTGGGCAAGTGCAGCATTGCACCCTTGCATCACTTTTGTGTCTGTCTAAACGTGGGACCCGGAGAATCGAATGGGCATTCTTAGGCTTGGCAGGCAGGCGCCTTAACTACTGAGCCACCTCTCCAGCCCTGGCTGTCCCTTCTTTCTGTGAAGGAATCAAGCTCTGGCCTCCATCACTGGCTCTACCCACTCTGATTTTTTTTTTTTTTTTTGGTTTTTCAAGGTAGGGTCTCACTGAAGCTCAGGCTGACCTGGAATTCATTATGTAGTCTCAGGGTGGCCTTGAACTCACAGTGATCCTCCTACCTCTGCCTCCCGTGTGCTGGGATTAAAGGCGTGCGCCACCACGCCTGGCTTTCGTTTTTTTTTTAAATTTTTTCAGGGCTGGGGAAGAACCCAGCCAGGGCTTTTGGAGCCATGCTGGGGTATGGCTCGATGGCTCACAGGCACAAGGCCCTGGGTTTATCCCCTTCACTGCAAAAAGGACACAAAGGAACCATAGCCATGCACTCCTGCCAGACCCCAGCCCTGAGATTACAGGCCTCTGAGGACCCACAACCATAAAGCTCCTCAGAGTCAGAAAGTGGGCCACTTCCTGCAACCTGTCATCCACTCAGGAAGTCTTAGGGGCTCACCCTACCCTGGGCAACATCTCCCCTACCCATCTCCTGGACACACAGCTGGACTACATCTCCCAGACTCCTCTGTGGCTGGCTATGGCCACAGGCCTGGGCTCTGGTCAGTGGGATGAAGGTTCTCAGAAGACATGCAGTGGTCTAAGCCAGGCTAGAATCCATATGCTTCAGTGTAACCTCCACATTCTTTCTCTGCCTGTTGGGAGTGTGTGTTAACACTGCTGTCACTGACTGTCACATGTGTGAGATGATAGGACCTTGGCCATGTGGGGCCCAGAGTGACAGCATACACCTGACCTTCAGCAGATCCAGCCCCGAGATCCGGGACTCATCTGCTTTAGCCGCACCTATTCTACAATGATAAGGCCCGGCTTCCTGACCCCAAACCCTAAGCTCCGCCTCCAGAGCTTGTCACAGGCACCTTTGATGGCCTTGTCAGTACCTTTGGGGCTGAGGATCTCTGGATACCTCTTCCACAAAGTGTGGATATCTCTCCGGGGTTGCCCGCTGGGGTCGAAGCTGGGGCGCTGCAGTCTGCTGTCTAGGCTACGTGATACCTCAAATGCTGGCACTGGGTCTGTGGAGAGAGAGAGAGAGACACAGAGGGTTGGGTTGGGTGGGGTGAGGGACTTCATGGGGTACAGATGTCCAGGCTGAGGCTCTCACATCTTTCTTCTGGTAGCTGGGGGACCAACAACAACAGCCACCTGGAGTCACTCTGGTGACCGTGGGGAAGCAAGGAGGACTTTCTGCTTCACAAGAGAGCACTTCTTCAGGCCCCTTTCACAGGGTGGGTGTTGCAGTCAGCTTTACGTTGCTGGCAGAAAGCATCCAACCAAAAGCAGCTTGTGAAAGGCTGGGCGTGGTGGCGCACGCCTTTAATTCCAGCACTTGGGGGACAGAGGTAGGAGGATCGCTGTGAGTTCGAGGCCACCCTGAGACTACAAAGTGAATTCCAGGTCAGCCTGAGCTAGAGTGAGACCCTATCTCAAAAAATCAAAAAGAAAAAAAAAAAGGCAGCTTGTGGGAGGAAAGGGTTTATTTTGGCTTATGTACTTG
Organism: Orientallactaga sibirica; assembly: GCA_036365145.1. NCBI lineage: Eukaryota > Metazoa > Chordata > Mammalia > Rodentia > Dipodidae > Orientallactaga > Orientallactaga sibirica. The sequence continues at coordinate 19,279,131 of JAEOAD010000026.1, read as the reverse complement.
AGGGAAGCTCCATGATGGCAGGGAAAAATGATGGCATGAACAGAGGGTGGACATCACCTCCTGGCCAACATCAGGTGGACAACAGCAACAGGACAGTGTGCCAAACACTGGCAAGGGGAAGCTGGAAGCTGGCTATAACACCCATAAGCCTGCCCCCCACAACACAACACTGCCAGGAGTTCCAATTCCCAATCTGCCATTAGCTGGGGACCATGCATTCAAAGCACACAAGTTTATGGGGGACATCTGAATCAAACCACCACAGTGGGGGTCCTGCCCAGCTGGGGCGAGGGTAATAATTGTCACAGTCATAGCATGTTCTTAATTTGGCAAGGCCATCTGTGGCGGCCCTGAGACTGTGCCTTGCAGACCGCCAACCATGAGTACTACCACACACAGACACAGTGACCATCTTCTAGAACTGTTATGTTAGCTTTCCTGGGGGGGTGTCTATTTCTATCACTCAGACAGAGAGGACAACGCTGGTCTGAAGAAACAATTCCAGGGCTGGAGAGATGGCTGACTGTGAGGCGTACAGCACACCCCTCTTGCCATCTGGTCTCCTGCCAGCACCTGCTCAGCACTGCTCTTGGCTGGGGAGCAGAGGGGCTGTGGGCAGTGACTCTGGAGTCAGGCATGTCCAGACCTGGTCCAATGCCAGCTTGCTTCCTGGGATTGCGTGTGACCCTGGCAAGCAACTCTGCCTCTCTGTGCCTCACCAATAAGTGGCAGCATCCCGTAGCTGTGGGTGGAGAATCCCCAGAAAGTTCTCAGCATAGAGCTGGAGCTCAGCTCAGAATAAACCCAAGCCATTACTATCGTATCCTTGTCTACCCACCTGTGGCCACCTTGGCATTCCTTGGCAGCACCATCTCACCTCACAGCCGTCACACAGGAGCTGTGGCAGGAACACACTCCCCTCCCCTAGCTCAGCTCACACATTGCCTCTTCAAGGAGTCCTCCTTGATGACTCCATCTTCTCACACAAGAATGAATTCATGCACCTCTTCATAGCTCCCACCACAGTCATAACTCATTTCTCTGTAAGTCCATCTCCTTATAACTCACTGGATACAAACCACACAGGGGAGGGCTGGGAGGGCCAGGGTTACATCTCTTTCTCTCTCTTATTTAATTTATTTTTTAAAAGACTTTATTTTATTTTATTTATTAGAGACAGAGAGAGGGAGAGAGAGAGAGTGAGATTGGGCACATCAGGGCCTCTAGCCACTGTAAACAAACTCCAGATGCATGGGCCACCATGTGCATCTGGCTTACGTGGGATCTGGAGAATCGAACTGGGGTCCTTAGGTTTCACAGGCATGCTCCTTAACCATTAAGCCATCTCTCCAGCCCCTCTTATTTTGTATTTATTTTTATTTATTTACCTTTTTTTTTTTTTTTTTTTTTTGGTTTTTTGAGGTAAGGTCTTGCTCTAGCCCAGGCAGACCTGGAATACACTATGTAGTCTCAGGGTGGCCTTGAACTCATGGCGATCCTCCTACCTCTGCCTCCTGAGTGCTGGGATTAAAGGCGTGTGCCACCACGCCTGGCTCTCTCTTTTATTTTTTAATTTTAGAGAGAGCGAATGAGCAATAGAGACAGGGAGAGAGAGAGAGAATTGGCATACCAGGGCCTCAGCCACTGCCATTGAACTCCACACGCTTGCACCACCTAGTGGGCATGTGTGACCTTGTGCTTACCTCACCTTTGCATCTGACTTATGTGGGACCTGGAGAGTCAAACATGGGTCCTTAAGGTTTTGCGGGCAAGCACCTTAGCTGCTAAGCCATCTCTCCAGCCCACTTCTCTCTTTTCAATAGTATTTTATTTATCTGTTTCTTTGAGAGAGAGAGGTAGATAGATAGATAGAGAGAGAGGGAGAATGCAGGTGCACCAGGGCCTCCAGCTACTGCAACCGAACTCCAAAAGCATGTGCCACCTTGTGCATCTGGCTTATGTGGTACTGGGGAATCGAACATGGGTCCTTAGGCTTCGTAGACAAGCACTTTAACCACTAAGCCATCTCTCCAGCCTCAGGATTACATTTCTTTTTGCCCCTTCCTCCAGACCCCTTGAACTCAGCATGAAGCCCTACACAGTCCAAAACAATACATTTTTGCTGGCAGAAGACATGGGTTGTGCCTGCAGGGGGCAGCCTTTCGTTTTATTGGTCTTCTGCTTCTGTTTGTATAGGTGGCAGGGAGGGTGGACAATGGGCACGTGCCGAGGTGAGCAGGTGCCAGGGACAGGCTTGGCTCTCGTCAGTGGAGACAGCCTCCTCCCCATGCCCGTCATTAGGCCAGGGCCTGCTCAGCAGGGTGTGCCATTCTCTCTCCCCGGGCTGGTGTAATTATACATTGACATAATTAACCCAGCAAGCGCATTAGGCAGGCCGGCTAAAAATTCATCTATAATTATTTGTTGTGCGCGTGTTGATGAGCCCATCTGCACTGCCTTTGTACAACACGAACAAATTAATTTACAAGTCTGGATTTTTTAATAAGTTCAAGGAATCGCTTCCCATTGTGCCCTGGGTTTTTGAGGAAAGAAGAAAAAGGCGACAGTGGCACGCACTGGGGTCGGGGAAGTTAGATAAACATGGCAGGGTGTGGGCTGAGCTGGCCAAAGGGATCTCTCTCAGGGTCCAATGAGTAGGTTAAGTTCCAGCTCCTGGCCAGGGGCCTTGGCACCCACCTCATTCATAGCAGCCAGTGACAGTCCTTTGTTCTGCTTGAGTCATTTGTGGCTAGCTTGCTTGTCCTGTCCACAGAGACTGCCCTTGGGTGATTCCCCCGCCTCCCCAAGAAGTGGAGGGAATGGGGGGGTGGACCCGCAACACAGCAGCCATGGACTTCCAGCTTTCTGCCGTCATTTGATGGCTTAGCGAAGAGCAGTCATTAAGTCAACAGAGTCTGAAGTTTGTATCTAGGTCCAAGTCCCCAGGGCCTTGAGCCTCAGTGCTCCCCCCACCCCCCCTTTTTTTTTGTTTCTGAAGATAGGTTTTACTATAGCCCAGGCTGACCTGGAATTTACTATGTAGTCTCAGGGTGGCCTTAAACTCATGGTAATCCTCCTACCTCTGCCTCCCAAGTGCTGGGATTAAAGGCATGCGCCACCACACCCAGCAGTTTCTCCATTTTTTTGAGATGAAGTTTCATGTAGCCCAGGCTGACCTCGAGCTCCTTATCAGCCAGGGATGGCCTTGAATTTCTGATGCCTGGTTTTCACAGTGCTGGGGATTGAACCCAGGGCCTTGTGCATGCTAGGCAAGCAAGCACTCTACCAACTGAGCTACATCCCCAGCTCCAGCTCCATATTTTTCCCAGTTCCATTTCAAAAAGATAATTTTATTTGTTTATTTTCAAGCAGAGAAAAATAGAAGAGAGAATGGGCATGCAAACCAATTCCATATACATGCACCACTTTGTGCATCTGGCTTTTACATGGGTATTGGGAATTGAACCTGGTTTGTTAGGTTGGGCAGGCAAGTACCTTAACTACTGAGCCAGCTCTCCAACTCCAGTCTCCCCACCCCCTTTTTTTTTTCAAGGTAATGTCTCACTCTAGTCCAGGCTGACCTGGAATTCACTATGTAGTCTTAGGGTGGCCTCAAACTTACAGCGATCCTCCTACTTCTGCCTCCCTAGTGCTGGGATTAAAGGCATGTGCCACCATGCCCATCTAAAAATATTTTTATTGGGCTGGAGAAGATGGCTTAGTGGTTAAGGTGCTTGCCTACAAAGCCAAAGGACCCAGGTTGGATTCCTCAGTACCCATGTAAAGCCATATGCACAAGGTGGCACATATAGTTGGTGTTTGCAGTAGCTATAGGCCCTGATGTGCTCATTCTCTCTATCTGCCTCTCTCTCTCTCAAATAAATATATTTAAATTTTATTTATTTGCAAGTAGAGAGAGACAGAAAGAATGGATGCCAGGGCCTCCTGCTGCTGCAAACAAACTCCAGATGCATGTGCCACTCTGTACATTTGGCTTTATGTGGGTACTGGAGAGTTCAACCTGGATTGTTAGGCTTTGTAGGCAAGTGCCTTAATTTCTGAGCCATCTCTCCAGCCCTTAAATATTTTTATTTACTTATCTGCAAAGATAGCGAGAGATAAAGAGAGAGGGAGAAAGAGGGGGAGAGAATGAATGAATACGGGTATGCCAGGGTCTCCTGCCACTGCACACATGTGCCACTTTATGCATCTGACTTTACATGGGTACTGGGGACTCAAACCCAGGCCGCCTGGCTTGCAAGCAAGCACTTTAACTGCTAAGCCATCTCTCCAGCCCTGGCCCTGTAGATCTGATCCCCTCTTAACTTCCAACGGGGGCTGCCAATCCAGCCTCCCTGCCTTCCTCTGACTTGGGCTGGCCAACCAGACATGGCCATGGGAACTGGTTTTCCACCCAGCTCCAGGGGTCTGCCAGGCACAGGCACATGATCTCGCTCTCTGCGTCCCCCTCGGCCTCCCAGTGAATCCCTTTTTGACTTTGTGGCTTCTCCCACCTGATCAATGCACACATCCAGTGACTATGACAAGGGCTCTGAGAAGTCACGCAGCCAGTGGGCTTATTTCAAGGCTGGGTAAAGATGGGGCCACATCTTTACCAGGGTCTGTGTACCTAGAGCACAGGCTGATGACACACATCTGGGTTGACTAGAGCAATGGGTGGGGAGGGGGAGGGACCCACAGAAGGAAGGAGGAGGGAAAAGGCCCTAAAGGGGCTGCTGTGTTTACTGACATATAGTAGGTGCTTAATAAATGCCAGCTGAGTGAGAGGCAGGGGGCCTAGCACCAGCTTTTTTTAGTCACAGACCGGGGTAGATGCTTAATTAAAGTTGGCAAGCCTTCAACAAGACTCTTGGGAGACTTGTGTTTAAATTCCACCTCTTAGGGTGGAGAGATGGATCAGCAGTTAAGGCACTTGCCTGCCAAGCCTACCTATCCGGGTTCGATTCCCCATTATACACAAAGTAGTGCATGCATCTAGAGTTTGCAGTGGCTGGAGGTCCTGGTGCACCCATTCTTTCTGTCTCTCTTCTCTCGACCTCTCTCTTTGCTTATAAATATGATAAAATTAAAAAAAAAATCCCATCTCTCACCAACTCAGCAGGGGCCACAGATAAAGCATGTGACCACTGAAGGCCTTAGTGTTTCTGCCTGCAGAACGGAAGATTCTAACAGCATCTAAAACAGACCGAGAGGGGGCTGTAGCCACGCTGGTTGGCTGATTCAGGTCTCAGCGCTGGGGACCCTGAGAGCTAAAAGCTAATGACGCTGGGTCTTGTACTTTATTCATGTCTATATCAGTCTCTGAGGAGTGGAAGGTGGGGAAGGATTCATTGTGAATCTCAGCAGGGAAGAAAAGAGCAGGGTGTCCTGGCCACTCAGCCTCTGCAGAGGAGACAAGAAGACAAGAAGGCAACAGCACCAGGGCCTGCTGCGTACAGGTGGGCAGGTTGTGCATAGCACCAGGGCAGCCGAGGGGGATGCTCGGCTGCAGCCTTCCGTGTTGGGCACTGGTCTTTAGCCAGATGGCTGTGATCTGGCTTGAGAAAGACATCTTGTACTACCTGGCGGCAGGCTCCAGGATCTTAGGGCTTGGACAGCCCCTCCAAGACCATGACCACAGCCCAAAGCCCTGTCCACAGAGGTCCACGTCTTCTCTTTTCATCCTCACAACGGCAGGCAAGTGGACATTGCTACTGCCCCCATTTTCCAGACAAAGAAGGGAAGGCCCATTGAGGGCGCCTAATGTTCTCAGTCAGGCAACTCAGAAGTAGTAATGGTGGGATTTGAACTCCAGGCTGGCTCTTTGCCTCAGGCTGGGTTGCCTCGAGGTAGGGTAGGGGGCACCTGGCTTCTCACTATTCAACAGACTGGGAGTGGCTTGCTGTGTGACCTCAGACAGTGCGCTGACCTCTCTGGGCTCCTCATTCACATTCCTGTTCCAAGTATGTCCCAGGCACACACTCAGCCTGGGGGCCATCACACAGGTCAGGAACATCAAAGCTGAGCGCTCTGGGCCTCGCTGTAGTGTGATCCCTGCACTGTGATTAGTAAACACCTTCACCATGACAGGCCCGAGTTCTGGGAGAAAGGGGGGTGGGCAGAGTGGGAGATCAAAGGTCAAATCCTGGCTGTGACACCATCAGGAAAGGTGGCTTAGGGAGCTCTGGGCCTCAGTTTCTCCACCATCAGCTGGGGAAGGCAAAGGAAAAGCAGGGCACAGGGCCAGTAGGCCACAGCTCACAGGGTCCCGGGGTTCTAGGTCCAGCTGTTACTGTGGTTCCTGGCTGTGGGATTATGCCATGTGCTGCCCCCTCCCCACAACACCTGTGAGGGGCTGGCATGGCACCGTCTCCTGCACAGAGTTTCACTGTAGGCCACAGGAGCCAGGCTGCTCCTACATGACTGGGTGTGGCCAGGGTAGCAGGGTCACATGATCCCTGCACCCTGCAACAGGCCATTGTGTTAGGGACCGAACTGCCTCCCAGTCCCACATGGAGCCCTCACCCCAACACAGCTGCATGTGAGATGGGGCTTTGGTGGAAACTACTCTGTCTGCTTGGAATTGGATTTCAAACATCCAGAAACAGGGAAAAAAAGAAATGTTTTCTGTTCAGGCCACAGGGTGGTGGTACAGTCGCCCAAAGTGACCGGTGCTCCCTGCTGGGGGTGCTCCGCTGCCAACAGAAACATTCAGGGCTCTGCTGGAGTCTGCCGCCCTCTGCCCCTCACCCACCGTTCACACATCTAAGGCCATCTGACATCAGCTCCCAAGGACCAGCCAGCATGTGCTTCTGCTTCACCTCTCAGCCTCCATTTCTGGTGTGTGAAATGGGACAAGCCACGCCCTTTCAGGGGAAGAGGCATGTTTTTACCAAAAGCCCTCCCCGGTGGGGCTGAGACAAATGGCTCAGTGGATAAAGCACTTGCCGTGCAGGCGTGAGTTCCTGGGTTTGGATTCCCAGAGCCCACGTAAAGCTGGATGTTATCGTCTGTAATTCCAGCAGGCACCTGGGAAGAGAATGGAGGTGGAGACAGGGGCATATCCTGGAAGCTCATGGACGGGCTAGCCTGGTGAACAACGAGAGACCCTGCCTCATGCTAGGTGGAAGGTGAGGTCTCACTCCAGAAGTTGTCCTCTGATCTCCACACATGTGAACACACACACACACACACACACACACACACACACACACACACACACACCATACCTGTAGAGACACACCAAAAAAAAAAAAAAAAAGGCTGGAGAGATGGTTTAGCAGTTAAGGTGCATGCCTACGAAGCCTAAACTCTCCAGGTCCCACATAAGCCAGATGCACATGGTGGCACATGCGTCTGGAGATCATATGCAGTGGCTAGAGGCTTTGGTGCACCCATTTCTCTCTCTCTCTCTCCCCTCTCTCTGTCTCTAATGAATAAATAAATAAATAAAAATAAACCTTAAAAAAACCAACCTTGGGGATCTGGAAGCCAGTCTGAGTAGGTGACACAGGGCACACGGACCAACAGTGGAATGGCATAGCCATACGAAGAGCCAGTGACGGCAAGGACTTTGTGTAAAGTGCAGTGGCACCTCAGGACCCTGCAGTTGGAATGGAGTTGGGCAACATGGGGGCATTGGTGAGCAGGTAGGTCCCAAAGCCTCTCCTTGAGAATGTGGCTGAGGACAGGGCTGACCCCACGGGTTGTGGGAAGCGATGCATGCTGTGGGAAAAGTGGGCTGTAGAGGGCACCAGATAGGAGGCTACTGCTCGGTAACAGTGGGCAGCTTGGCAGCAGAGGCAGGAGAGAGATGCCAGTTAGACAGGGAGCGTTGGTGGCATGTGGGTGACAATGTCCTCTCAAATCTGTTCATCTGGAACCTCAGACTGTGACCTGAAGAGAAGGGGACGGCGGTGGGAGCCCAAGACTACAGCCACATGCAGAGCAGACAGCTCTCAGCCTCAAGGAACCCCCTGCCCGTGCTGCCTTTAGGCTCTGGGCCCCAGAATTGCAAGGATATGGTCTGCCACCACCCGGTTGGTGGCAGTTTGTGGGACAGTAGCAGCAGCAGCCCTGGGAACTGCCCCTATGTTCTGGACACTGCAGACTGAAGCCAGGTGGCACAGCAGCTGTGTTGAACAAGAGCTCAGGATCCAGCCTTTCTGCCCAGCTCGGTGTCACTAGCAAGCTTGGCGGTCCTTGGCTGCTGGCCATGTCCCCCTGATGTCTGCCCTGTTGGGGTCTGCCTTCTCTTTCTCTCTTTGATTGATTGATTCATTGATTTATAGACAGTCTGTAACCCCAGCTACGTAGTACTCAAGATCCTCCTGCCTCAGTCTCCTGAGTACTGGGGTGACAGACATGTCACCAAATCTGGTATTTTTTCGTTTAGTGCTAGGGATGGGTCCCAGGGTTTTGGGCATAACCAGTCAGTGCTCTGCTTATGAGCCTCTCTCTCCAGCCCTCTCTCTCTCTCTCTCTTTTTGGTGTTTTTCAAAGCAGGTGCTCACTCTGGCTCAGGCTGAGATCTGGAAATCACTATGTAGTCTCAGGCTGGCCTCAAAATCACAGTGATCCTCCTACCTCAGCTTCCCAAGTGCTGGGATGGAGGGTGCACCACTCATGACCGGGAAGGACCCTGGTGCTAGGACCACATACGACCCTGCTCACAGGAACTGGCGGTGAAGGACTGTCTTTTGGGGGGTGATGCAATTCTACCTGTAACACGTGGCAACGATCTGGATATAAACTGTGAGAGAAGCCAGGCTGAGGAGGGAAGGAAGCCCCTCACTCAAGCCTAACTTCCTCCCCCCTTGCCGTTCACACGCCACCGGTGTCGGGGAGATGAACCGTTTCTGGAAGAGAAGGGAGTGCATTCTGGCTCTGGCCCTCCCGTGGAGGCTGTGGGCTGAGTGGGGTCCCAGCCAGCTCTGAGAAGCACATATGTAGCATGGAGGATCATTTACTTCCCCTGATGTCTTCCACTCCATTTCTTCCCTGAGAGGAACTCATTTATTCCCTCATTCCACATCTAGGAGACAACTCCGGAGCCCTGAGCCTGCATCCAGTTGCTGGGAATAGGGTTTGAGAAGAAAAACACGATTAACCTCACCATCACCCCAGGGCTCCCTGCTCCACTTTCCCTTTGCGGGTGTTAATGTGGGCACCAGCCACGAGGCACCAGGTGCTGTGAGAAAACACAGATTGAAAGAGAAAAGACCAGAACCCCCTTGACCTGGCACATTGTCCCCAGATAAGCCGGCAGTGCTGGGGTCTGGGTCCCTTGCTTTCATGATGTCCCCTTCTTCCCAGGGCAGGAGCTAGCCTGTCACATTGTAGGTATTCAATAAATGTGGGTTGTCTGAGAAGTGTGGTATGTGAGGATAGTAGGAACTGCCTGGCTAGGGGCTCTGTTTGGGGGTCTCTGAGGCAGGCACTGACCCCCAAAGCTTGTGACCATGCTGCAGCTCAGGGAAGAGTCCAGGTTGCAGACAGAAAAGGTTCGAGAAAGCGATTGAACATGTTCACCCTGCTGGCTGAAGGGTCTCTAAGACAAATGATGTAGGTGGTTTCTAGAAGCTGGGATGGGTGCGAGGGGACTCTCCCCGCCAAGCCTGTAGGGTGCAGCTCTGACAGCAGCACCGCTTCAGTTCATCCAGACCTGCTTTGCACTTAAGCCTCCAGAGCTGGGAGGTGACGGGTGTGTGTGTGTGGTACGAGGTTGGTCTCCTGTTGAGCAAGCTCTCCTACAGCCACTCACTCATTTTATTTATTTATGTATGTATTTATTTATTTATTTATTTATTTATTTATTTATTTATTTATGAGAGAGAGATACAGAAATAGGCAGGGGGAGAGAGAGAGAGAGGGAGAGAATGGGTGCGCCAGGGCCTCCACACTGCAAACGAACTCCAGATGCATGCACCCCCTTGTGCATCTGGCTTATGTGGGTCCTGGAGAATCGAGCCTCGAACTGGGGTCCTTAGGCTTCATAGGCAAGCATTTAACCGCTAAGCCATCTCTCCAGCCCAGCCACTCACTCATTTTTATTGAGCCAAACTAAGTTTCAGATATGGGTTCTCCCCTTGCCAGAGGCTGCCTGAGGGCAGACTGTGTGCTGGGAAAAGGTCAGGGCTGTGGAACAGAATGGTAACTCAGAGGAATGCCCTGACTTCCTGGGACCAACACCCAGAGGAGATAGAGGGACAAGGGACAGAAGGGGCTGCAGCAGTAATGGGGTGTGCACTGTAGGAACATGTTCATGGGGAGAGCTGGACAGAGAAGACTTGTCTATGGGTGACATCTGAGCAGAGCTGGCTAGGAGACAGAGAAGACTATTCTAGATACAGGAACAGTCATGAGAAACAGTCCAGGTGGGGGCTAGGAGGGGAGGTTTCCTTGACTGACCCCCCACCCTCTTAGTAACACGGTCTAATTTTCAGGTGAAGGTGTGGGCCTGCTAGTGCTCCGTCAATCCTGGTAAGCTGTTTTAAACATGAGTTTCTAGTCTTCACCCCCCCAAAAGACAGCAACCATGTCTAGGAGGCTGGGTCCCAAGGTAGCCACGCCCCCATCTAGTATCCTGAGTGTGGGAAATGCTCAGAGGAACCTGATCTTTTCCATCCCACCCTTCGGGTTTGCTCAGGCACTTTGTAAATGTGAACACCTCACTGCTCATCACGGACACACTTCCATCCTCATCACGTGAGACACTTCTCTCCCCACACGTGAGACACTTCCATCCCCCATCACTTCCATCTCTCATCACGTGAGACACACTTCCATCCCCATCATGTGAGACACACTTCCGTCTCTCATCATGTGAGACACACTTCCGTCTCTCATCATGTGAGAAACACTTCCATCACTCCACTTTCCAGATGAGAATGTTGAAGCTCATGCTCAGGGTCACAGGAGCAAGAAAAGGCAGGATTTGAACCTGGCCTGCTCGCCTGCCAGCACTGCCTGAACGCTGCACAAGGACTCACAACCCCTGCCTTATCCACATGCTGTACCTGGAAACCCGCCTGGCATGTTATTGTGTGGCTCAACTTTTTACACTTGAACTTAGCCAAAAGTCTGAGAAGTGATCAGTTTTTTTTTTTTTAAGAACTTAAAAACATTTTAGCTGGGCATGGTGGCACACTCCTTTAATCCTAGCACTCAGGAGGCAGAGGTAGAAGGATCTCCATGAGTCTGAAGCCACCCTGAGACTACATAGTGAATTTCAGGTCAGCCTGGGCTAGAGTGAGACCCTACCTCAAAAACCTATATGTATATTTAAAGGGGTATGTGGAGATGGCTCAGTGGATACTACTTGAGTCTGGAACCCCAGACCCCATGTAATAAAGGGAGAAGCTGCTGGCTTCTGTAAACCCAGTATATTGATAGTAGCAAGAAGGGATGCCAAGACAGGAGAATCTCCTGGAAGCCTCTGGTTAGCTAGCTGGTCAACACATGAGAAACCCTGCCTCAAAGAAAGCGAGCGAGTGGAAGGTGAGGGCCAAACCCGGAAGGTTGTTCTCTGACTTCCACACGTACCTACCCTTAGGCACATATCCACACTGAAAAAATACAAAAGATATTTTAAAGAAATTCCAACCGAGCATTTCTAATTCCAGAATCTGAAATTCTCCAAAATCTAAAACTTCTTTTCCCTCTCTCTCTCTCTTTCTCTCTTGGTATGCACATGGAGGATAGAGGTCCTTGCCTTCCACCTTGTTTAAGCAGGGTCTCTTATTCACCATTTTGTTCGCCAGACTAGCTGGCCAGTGAGCCTCTGGGAAATTCTCTTATCTCCATCTTCCTACTTGCTCTAGGTGTGCTGGGATTACAGACGCTCATGCTTTATGTGGTTTCTGGGGATCCGAACTCAGGCCCTCACGCTTAGGTAGCAGACGCTTCATCCACTGAGCCACCTGTACAGCTCACCGACTTGGTGCCGCAGTGGCAGGTTTTGTACTGGGAAGCTTTCAGGCCCAGAGCTGCTAAAAGTCTTCTATAAATTACCTTCAGGCTGTGTGTGAGGCGTGCACTAGACAGGAGGGCAGTTCTCTGGTTAAACTCCAGTCCCATCTGCAGACCTCTCATTGCATACATGCAAACACTCAGAGCTGAAGGAAACCCTGCTGGTCCCAAGCACTTTGGATGCGTGTACTCAACCTGTCCTTTCACTCTCTATTGGAAACAGAAAATTGGGATTTCCTAGCATACGTAGAAATTGTCTCCACCATAAAAATAGACATAAAGGGCTGGAGAGATGGCTTAGCGGCTAAGGCGCCTGCCTGCTAAGCCTAAGAATGCTGGTTCCAATGTCCAGCGGTTCCAATCTCCAGGTCCCACGTTTAGCCAGATGCCAAGTGAGGCAAGGGCGCAATGTCGCACTTGACCACAAGGGGGCACACACATCTGGATTTCGTTCACAGCAGCTGAGAGACTGCTGGTGCGCCCATTTCTGTCTCCCTCTCCCTCTCCGTCTATCTCTCTCTGTCTCTCTCTCCAAAAATAAATAAAAAATAATAAAAAAATTAAAAAAATAGACATAAAGCTGGGCATACCTGTAGTCCCAGTGTAGCAGACAGCTTCAGGTTCGCAGAGATGAACTCCAGACCAGGCACAGTTATGGTGGAAGGGATTTATTATAGCTTACAGATCCAGGGGAAGTTCCATAATGGCAGAAGAAGCTGGCCTGCTTTCACAGGACCAAAAAGAGAGCAAAAAAAACCACAAGCCAAAAGCCACACAGCACAGCACACCTCAGGAACTCCAGCTAGGCACACTTTGCATAACTTTAGATTGAAATTCTAAACCCACCACCACACCTTAAGACCCGCCCAGAGACACTGCCTCCAGCAAGGTGGCTGTAAATGCAAACTACAAACTAATAAAACACTGAATATATTGGGGGCCATCTATTCAAACTACCCCACCCAGCTACTCAGGGGTTGAACAGGAGGACTGTTTGAGCCTGGGAGTTTCTGGCCAGCTGGCTAACACAGCAAGGTCCAGTCTCAGAACAAAACAACATAGCAGGAAACCCCTGAAGATAAAACAAAACAAGCAAGAAAACCAATGATGGGCTGGGAGCTGGCGCTTGCTTGTAAAGCCTGCCAGTCTAGGTTCAATTCCCCAGTACCCACATAAAGCCAGATGCACTAAGCATGCATATGGAGTTCATTTGCAGAGGCAAGAGATCCTGGAATACCCATTCTCTCTCTCTCTTCCTCCCTCCCTTTCCCTTCCTCTTTCAGCAAATAAATAATAATAATAATAATAATAATAATAATAATAATAATAATAAACCAATGCTATTAAGTTCTATTCTGACACTGCTGCCCACTGGGACCCAAAGGGGAACCTGGAGGTGTCTGTGGTGTACAGGGCACTATGCAGTTGCCTGGGTTTTCCTTGGCAGGAAGTGGAGAGGTGACAGCTGTCATGCCCACAGTGTGCTCAGAGGGACAGCCTTGGCTCAGGTGTTCCAGCTGCACCTTATCTCCAGGGCTGGCATGAGGAGAAACCCAGGGTGCCATCCAGCTCTGGCCTCCACAATGGCCTGAGTCTACATCCAGTGCCAGACCAGCCTCACCCAGAGGAGAAGTGCATATACCCCAGTAGCTCCTTGCCTGGCTCCCACCTGGCTCTGCGCATGCACCAGAAACCTTCCTATGACATGGGGCTCAGAGCTGCCAGCATGGGGCATTCACATCAATCCTGAGGCTTAGGGCCTCGGTGGATCACAGCTGCAGTGGACATGATGATCTTCCAGCCAACCTGGACTTCTCAAAGCACACAAGCAGGAACCAAATCCAAAGTGTGTGAACGCAGGGAGCCTTAGGTCCACTGGAAATAGCACTGACGGATATCAATCAGTGTGACCAGAGATGGTGGCAAAGGTGCGGAGCCGGCTGCCATGGCTCACAGCTGCTGCTTGAGGAGGCCTGGGCTATGCCACAGATGCCACTAGCTGATGCCACCGGTGTCTGTGAGACATCGGGTGGGAGGTGGAGGCTGGGGATGCAGGGAAAGCAGTTTATTCTCCCACATCACCCCCCCCCCCCAAGTCCATCTGAAGGCAAGTGGCATTCGGAGCTTTTTTGGGAATGCTGGTGTGGGAAGACTGTCCACGAGACAGTTTAGAAACATATATGCAGAAGTATGCATGCGCCCCTCCAAGATAGCACCCAGACGGGAGCCTGCTCCCATCTGGGCTCGCACTCGGTGCCCGCGTGGGTGGCAGCGAGACTAAGTTTGATCCTTGAGTCTTAACTTTTCTATAGCAGATGGGCACAGAACCCCTCCCTGCCGCTGCGAGCCATGTACCCACCCACTCCTTTCTTCTTAAGCGACCAGAGCTGCCTGATTTTTTTTTGGGGGGGGCTCTCCTGGCTTGCAGAGAGACAGAGAGGCTGGGAATGAGGGTCTTTTTGGTACTGAGCATCTTATGTTGACTGACAGCAGCACAAGCAATGGCTACAGTGACCACTGTTGACTGTGCAGTGACTGCACGCCGGGCACTCGCTTAGCCCTTCCAGAGGTGCCAAGAGGTGAGTTATCCGTCCAGTGGAAGAAATGGAGGTTCAGAGAGGTAGAGCCAGTTACTCAAAGCCACCTAACCACAGGGGCCAGAACTTAAACCCACGTGTGCTATAATGAAAATATAGCCCCTGTATATGAAGGTGCGTAGTGAGTGCCAGGTGGTCAGTGATGGTGTGTGCCTTGCCCGACACTGCCTCTGTGGTAGAGTAGAGGGCTGACCAACACTGAACGAATAGCGTGGGTTGACGAGTGAGTGCCAGGCACCAGGCAGGGTGCCCTCTGCTGCTCAGGGAACCTGTGCCCTGGCCCTGTAGTGATGGATGAACACTGTCCATATTTTATAAAATGGCCCAGAGAACCAAGTGTGATGTGGGAAGCGAAATGGCAGAGCGGGGACTGACCCAGCTGTGCAGGAAGTCTTTCAGCCCAGAGCTGCCTTCTTCCTTGGCCCTCCAAGGCTGGGGCTCTCTGGTTGCCCTCAGCTTTGGGGTGCGGGGCTGGCAAGGGTATGTTGGTTTCTGTCTTGCTGGCCTCTGCCCTCCAAGACTTCTGGCTGTGAAGCCTCTTTCTGTGTGGCTCCTGCTTCGGAGCTTCCTACTGTTCAGAGGGCGGTTTTCAAAACCCTCTGATTTGAGGCCAGGTGTGGTGGCGTACGCCTTTAATCCCAGCACTCAGGAGGCAGAGGTAGGAGGATCACCGTGAGATCGAGGCCACCCTGAGACTATATAGTGAATTCCAGGTCAGCCTGAGCTAGAGTGAGACCCTACCTTGCAAAACCAACCAACCGACCAACCAACCAAACAAAAAACCAAAACCAACCAACCAAACAAAACCCCTTTGAAATATAAATAAAAAAAAAATGAAAAAAAAAACCCTTTGATTTGTCATGAGTCCTTCAGGGAGGGTGGGGGTGGGGAGCTGTACGTCTATTCTCCCTCCAGAACTTCTCCACTATATGACCTTGGACCTTGGGCAAGTGGTTTTACACCTCTCTGAATCTACAATGCCTCAGCCGTCCCATGCACAGGTGGGATGGTGGGACCCACCTAAATAAGGTATACACTGTCACCCAGTCACAAAGTATCCTAGAAATGTCCCTTCCAACCCAAATTCAAAGTAAACGTTTACTTTTTTTTTTTTTTGGTTTTTCAAGATAGGGTCTTGCTCTAGCCCAGTCTGACCTAGAATTCACTAACTTGTCTTAGGCTGTCCTTGTACTCAGAGTGATCCTCCTACCTCTGCCCCCCCCCCAAGTGCTGGAATTAAAGGCGTGTGCCACCAGGCCCGGTTTACTTTTTTTTTTCTGTTTTGTTTTGTGTGTGTGTGTATGTGTGTGTGGTGTATGTGTGTGCCCGCCCTGTGCGCACACATGCAGAGGCATCTACCTCTATTGTTCTTGCACTTATTTCCATGAGACTAAGGGTCTCTAACTGAACCTGTGTCATGGAATCTCTAATTGAACCCACACCAGTTTTTTTTTTTTTTTTCAAGGTAGGGTCTCACTCTGGTCCAGGCTGACCTGGAATTCACTATGTAGTCTCAGGGTGACCTCGAACTCTCGGCAATCCTCCTACCTCTGCCTCCCGAGTGCTGGGATTAAAGGCGTGTGCCACCACGCCCAGCCTCCACACCAGTTTTTTATTGGTTAGACCAGTTGACCAATGAACCCCAGTGGTCTGGTCCCCTCAGTGCTTGGATTATAAGCATATAGTCGTGCCGGGCTTTTTACATGGATGCTGGGGTTCCCATGCTTGTGCAGCAAGCACTTTTACTCACAGAGCCATCTACCCACCCCAACCTCTGGTGCCATTCATTTGTTAGGAATACCATCTACCTTTTTTTGAGACAGGGTCTCTTATTGGCCTGGAGCTCACCAATTAGGCTAGAGTGGCTGGCCAGTGAGCCCCAGGGATCTGTCTGCCTGTCTTCCCTCTGCTGATATTACAGGGTGTACCAACACACCCTGCATGTTCATGTGGATTTTACCAACACACCCTGCATGTTCATGTGGATTTTGGGATAGAGCTGAGGTCCTCCTGGCTATGAGGCAAGCGCTTTATCCACTGAACCATCTCCCCAGCCCTAGTTTTTTTTTTTTTTTTTTTTAAATGTATTAGAGCTCTATGTTCACTGGACCCCTAGAGGCACCAATATGGAGAGGAGAGTGCAGAAGAGAAGTCAAGGCCTTTGGCCAGTTTCTAATTATACTAAACTCTCTCTTCCCCAGGGCTGTGAAGTATCTTATCCACTAGATGGTGCTAAAATTAGTCATTTGGGACAAAAACCCAATCTATACCCTTAGTCTCCCTAATTCTATCAAAATATATTTCAGATATTTCGTATGGTTCAGATCATAAGAATTTAAAAGATCATAAAAGTACTAAAAAAAAAAAAAAAAGCCCAAACCCCTCTAACAAATGTTTTAAAAAATAGGGAAATGCAGGGCCAGGTATGGTGGCACAGACCTTTAATCGCAGCAGTTGGGAGGCAGAGATAGGAGGATCGCCAAGAGTTCGAGGCCACCCTGAGACTACATAGTGAGTTCCCAGGTCAGCCTGGGCTAGAGTGAAACCCTACCTCAAAAAACCCAAAAATAAATAAATAAATAAAATAGGGAAATGCAGAAAGATTTGGTAAGACCCTCTATTCTCTAAAAATACTTGTTTGAACGTCTGCTATATTCTAAAATGTAAGAGACGTTATAAATGAGATCAAAAAGCAAAAGTCAGTTAAAGGGGGGAAGGTAAGTTACAAAATATGTCTACTGGCACCAAGTCTGCTGCCCCTAATATACAAAAAGCACCGACAGATCAATAATCTACTCTCCAACAGAAAGATGACCAAAGGATAAACACGCTGGTTATGAACACAAGAATAAATATAGATGGTTCATAAACAACGAGAAGACATTTTGTTAACTAGTTAATAAAGGAGGGCAATGGAACTCAGCATGGAGAAGAGGAACTGCAATCGTTCTGACCCGGGTCTTGGGATCTGTGATCGTGTGGGGTACCGTGCGATTTCCTTCCCACAATAGCACTTTGCCCTCTCACACAAGCGCCCTCAAAGCCCAGCGATGAACGAAGCCCCGGGAATAGTCCGTGCAGCCACTGGACAGCCTGTCAGTGGAGCAAGTATGTTTCCAGTCTAGATCTCACAGGGAAGCCGGATGCTGGCGACAGGGAAGGGGAGCCAGGCACACGGATTGCAGGGAGAATCAAGCTTGTTCTGTAGAAGTACTCAGGGGGAAGATTGGGGTGGGGGCGGTTAGCAATCAATTGCATTTCTAGAAGGTTTTCCTTTCCTTCAGGCTTTCTGCCTTCCGAGGCTGGGGAGATAAACTTAGGAACCCTAAACCCTGTTGGGCACACTCAGCTACCCAGGTGCCTACAGGGCTTTCCCCAGCATCCTAGAGACAGAACCTCGTGGGACCATGGCGGATGCTAGCAACACTCACACCCTGATGTCCGCCGGCTGTAGACTATTCAGCCAAACTTTCACACACTGAGTGTGGAATCCTCTTGTCAACTGATGGGTAGGTGCTCTGACACCACCCCCCCTCTTTTCTAAAGACAGAAACCATAGCCCAGAGAGGGTAAGGCTCCTGGTAAAGGCCACCCAGCTCAGCTCAGCTACCTAGTGTAGACTCCCACCTCGGTGTATCTACCACTGTGGCCTGAGCTTTCACCAGCCCTGTCCCCAGACAAGTTGCAGAGCGAGAAACACCTTGCCAAGAAGCGTCAAAACCTACATCCAAGTTTTTGAAACTCAAAGAAAAGCAGAGATGCGTTCTGGACCACTCACCTGTCTTCCCGTCTGCTCAGCTGCACGTGTCTGCTTGCCCCCACCCCATCCTGTCCTCCTTTTGTTCCTGTCTTTCTTTTTTCCTCTCCACTAGTCACTTGGTCCCCAAGTTAGCCTTCCGAAGCCGGGTCGGTACCCAATGACTCTGCGCATGTGGTGAAGACTTGAGCTGTCACCACAGCAAGCCGAAGCTGAGAGGTTTAAATCAAATCTTCCTCCACAACAATGACATTAATTATGCTTTTAACACGTTTTACTGCTTTTTTTCCCTCACTTCACGCCACATCTGTGTGAACAATATCCAAAAGATTTACGGGTTTCTTTCGTAATTACAGATACACAGGCTGAGCACTTATCAAAATACTCGCTGAGCCATCAGCTCGTGCCTCGTTCCCTGCCAGAGATCTGGGCTGGCAGCAGTCAGTCACACAAAAAGCGTCGACTCAGGACTTGTGTGGGGCTGGGGTGTGTGTGGGGGGGTTTCCACAAATAATATGCCTGTCAAGAAATAGACGAAAGGGAGCGAACGTACCCCGCCTGTGTTGGAGGATTTGGGGTTCTCATGCAGAAGATGGGGCAGCGAGGGGTGGGGAGAAGCCAACAATGAGACTCCGAGTTCCCCCTCCAAACCACATCTGACATTTGGTTCTTGTGTCTGAGGATAAAATTTAATGAGAACAAAAATATGTCTTCCCAATTCCCCTAAGAAATCATTAAAACATTTTGTTATTCTTAAATGTCTCGAAAATGAATTAGAGCCCCTGAAGGGGCTGTTTGCGTGGCGCATCTCCATCAGTTAAGGCGCCTTGTTTTCCAGCTTGGTGACAGCTGGGGATGTCCCCCCACCCTCTATTTCATGGTGGGGGAGGAGAGATGGGAAGTTAGACATACGGAGTCAGCACTAGGCTCCAAGTGACTGCCACACTCCCAGGCTCTGGGGACAGGGGTGAGAGACCACATGGATCTTCTAGAAGGTCCCATCCATTTCAGTATTGGGAGTTTATGTGGCTCTTGGCTGTAACAGCCTGGGGTCCAGAAAGAAAAGATGAGGCTCCTGTGGTCACCCCTGAAACAGAGGCTTGTTTCCTTTTTCATTTTGAGTTTTTCTTTTTTTGAAGCTGGCCTGGAACTTACGCAGCTCCTTCTGCCTCTCTCTCCTGGGTGTTTGGGATGACAGGCGTGAGCCCCCACACCTGGAGGGGGGCCTCGTTTCTGATTTGTCCCTCTATATCACAAGCCCTAGATTGGCAGTTCCCAGAGGCTTTCAATAGCAGGTTATCTGAGTGACAGCCTGGGCACCATGTCACCTGAGGAAGGCTGGATTCTTGTTTCTGGGTCAACAAATGGGACTATGTCAGGGACAGGCCCTCTGTGCTTAGCAGGATGTCCTCAAATGGGTCACACCTCTGTGATCCCCCAAACCAAAGTCAACATCCCACCTGCATAGTGACATAGCCCCGTCAGAACCTCGGCCCTCCAGGGGGATCACTGCCTTTCCTCCCAATAGCATGAGGCGATTTTGTTCAATGGGATGACAGTCACCAACAATCCATTACCTTAGAGGGAATTCAGGATATCGTGCTGTATGCAGCCTGACCTCTGTCGAACCTTTTTCTGTCCTCAAGAGAAAACCCCACACTCACTAAGTGGCTGCTGCTATGTCCCGCCCCTGGGCCCTGCAGCCTGCTGTCTGTCCTGGGGATCTGCCTATTCTGGAAGTTTCCTTTAAAGGGACTCTCACACGTGATGTGTCTAGCTTCTCTCACTAAGCAGTGTCCTTCCAGGGTCACTGCACTTTGTTTCTTTTCATGGCTGACTTGTATTCTACAGTGCGAGGTCCACTTCTCCATCCACAAGACATAGGCCCGTTTTGCTCCGGCCACTGTGAGCAGAGATAACGGACTGGCTCGTGCCTGTCCACACTATCTGTAAATGGAACCCCGCCTGTGGCATGTGTTCTTTTGGCTCCTCCTCACCATGGCGGTTTTGGGGTTATCCCCTGCTGGCAGAGACCACCGGCCCCCTGTCAGGCATCTCTGGCCACAAGAGGAGTAGTCCCACGGGTGAAATGTGGTGGGCTTCCCCAAAAGACCCAGGTGGGTATCACACCAGGAGCCCACCAAGATTCCAAGAGAGGACAGTGGAGTGAGCTATGAGGACATGTCACACTAAGCTGGGTACGGCCCCAAACCCCCAGAAAGCCTGGCCTCCTCCTGGTGACCAGGCCTGTGCCTAGATCTCAGCGTCAGGAAACACCCAAGCGACCTGCGCCTGGCTTTCCGTATTCATTCAATTACAGAGCCCAAGCGGTCCTTACCTGGTGATTCAATTAACTGCTTGTAAACACTCAGGAAAGCCGCCTCTGCCTCCTGACTTCTCTTACTGAGAGCCACCACCTTTGGAAACAAGAGAAAGTGTCACTCGTAGTCATGGCTCTGCGTCTGCTGGCTGATCACTTTCTACCTGCGAGGAGGATGGAGGGGGAGGGGCAGAAGCGAAGGTCCAAATCCATGTTTGTTGTCACATTAGGGAGCTGAGTGTAAAGCCCCGGTCCTCTGCGTCCAGGCTATATGACCTTGGGCAAGTCACTGCTCCTCTCTGGTGGCTCAGGTAGTTGCCTCATTGGTAAAAATGTGGGGGTAAATAGTAAAGAACCCGCCTGGAGTGGGGATTAAATAAATCTGCATAGAACTGTGAAACAGGGGTAGGCAAGTGCTAGGTTATTAATATCTGCTAGTAATCTCGTTATTCAAGGGCAATGCTGGCAGTTCAAATATGACACATTTTGGGGAAAAGTAGGACATGCCTAGAGAATGTATTTCTTTCTTCCCTTCCCTTTTTTTTTTTTTTTTTTTGAGGTAGGGTCTTGCTCTGCCCAGGCTGACCTTAAACTCACAGTGATCTTCCTACCTCTGCCTCCCCAGTGCTGGGATTAAAGGTGTGCACCACCACACCCAGCTCTTTTTCTTTTCTTTTCTTTTCTTTTCTTTTCTTTTCTTTTCTTTTCTTTTCTTTCTTTTTATTTTATTTTATTTATTTTAGGAGAGAGACACAGAGAGAGAAAGACAGAGAGGGAGAGGGAGACAGAGATGGGCGTGCCAGCAGTCTCTCAGCTGCTGTGAACAAAATCCAGATGCGTGCACCCCCTTGTGGTCAAATGTGGCATTGTGCCCTTGCATCACTTTGCATCTGGCTAAACGTGGGACCTGGAGATTGGAATCGGGTTCTTAGGCTTAGCAGGCAGGCGCCTTAACCGCTAAGCCATCTCTCCAGCCCTTTTCTTTCTTTTTTGGAAGCAGGATCTCACCCTAGGCTAGCCTGACCTGGAACTCATTCTGTAGCCCAAACTGGCCCTCAAACTCACAGTGCTCCTCCTACTTCAGCCTCCCAAGGGCTAAGATGAAAAGTGTGCACTATTGCGCCTGGCTGAGAATATTTCTTGCTACTGGACATTTAAGAGAAATTGTTCAAGTTCTTGAAACAAAACCATTTCAACAAATGCCAGAAAGTAACAGAGTTAAGGGAAATCGTTCCCGGCAGATTGGTGGCGCTCAATCAATGCTTCCTGCCTGAATGGTCAAGCCCACTGAGGTGACCAGGCGGTGAGGAGCTATGCATGTCATCATACTAGATTCCTTTTTTGCTGAGGTAGAGTCTCACTCTAGCACAGACTGACCTGGAATTCACTCTGTAGTCTCAGGGTGGCCTTGAACTCATGGTGATCCTCCTACCTCTGCCTCCCGAGTACTGGGATTAAAGGCATGTGCCACCACACCCGGCCCCATCATGCTTTTTCTTATTTTGCCAATGAGACTTTGTGGGAGATGGATGTTGTCCTGCTACGTGTGGAGAGACAACTCTCGAAGGACTGGCAGCTTTGGAACTTCGGGGCTCAGTGCCCTCTTTTTTTCTGGGTTTGGCAGAGAATTCAGCTGCCTTGATGGTGGCTCTTATTGCCCAGTAGTACTGACACGTCCCAGGGCTCCTGTGCCAGGCAGGCCACCAGCCCCACCCCGTGCCATGGACCACAGTGGTCGGAGTGAGTGTTCCACTCCCAGACGCTGCACATCTCTCTCAGCACCAGCTTCCACATGGTGAGAGTACTGGGAGCCTGGGCTTGTCAGTCTTCCTCTGAGCTGGCATTTCCTGTGACTCCATGAAGCCAGTGAGAGAGCTGAGGAGCACAGTCAACATGGCAGCCCCAAAGGGCAGCCCAGAGAGCTCTGTCTGCACGCAGCAGTTGCCCATTGTAATTTTGTTTTGGAGAAAGGATCTCATGTAGCCCAAGCTAGCCTTAAACTTGCTATGTAGCTGATCCTTTGCCTCTACCTCACTGTCCAATATGGCCGCCACACTGTCTAATATGAACACGACATTATCCAATATGGCTACCACACTGTCCAGTATGACAGCTCATGGTGTTCAATATAGCTTCCACAAGCCACATGGGCTAGTGACCACTTGAACTGTAGGGAGTCCAAATCAAGGTGTGCAGTGACTGTGAAATACAGAGACTCAGTATGTGAAAAAAAGAGATGGTGGGATATCTCATCAGTGTTTCAAAAATTATGGGTTATGTACTTAAGTGATAACGTGTAATCACTTCTTACTGTTTAAAAATACAGCCGGGCGTGGTGGTGCACGCCTTTAATCCCAATACTCGGGAGGCAGAGGTAGGAGGATTGCTGAGAGTTTGAGGCCACCCTGAGACTACATAGTAAATTCCAGGTCAGCCTGGACCAGAGTGAGACCCTACCTTGCAAAACAAAACAAAAAACAAAAAATAAATAAATAAAAAATGCAGTCACCAGAACATGTAAGATTCCATCTTTGGATTGTTAGATTGGAGAGATGGCTTAGTGGTTAAGGCGCATGCCTGCGATGCCTAAGGACCCAGGTTCGATTTTCCAGGTTCCACATAAGCCAGATGCACATGGTGGCACATGCATCTGGAGTTTGTTTGCTATGGCTAGAGGCCCTGACATGCCCATTATCATTTACTATCTCTTTCTCTCCCTCTCTCTGTCTCTAATAAATAAATAAACTAACTAAATAAAATAATATATATTTTAAAAATAGTTTATTTCTTTACAAGGAGAGAGAAAGAGAGAGAAAATGATTGGGCACACCATGGCCTCTTGTCACTATCAATGAACTTCAGATGTATGTGTGCACCTGGCTTTACATGGGTACTGAAGAATTGAACCTAGGGCTGGAGAGATGGCTTAGCGGTTAAAGGACTTGCCTGCAAAGCCAAAGGACTGTGGTTCAATTCCCCAGAACCCACATAAGCCTGATGCACATGGTGGCACATGCATCTGGAGTTAGTTTGCAGTGGCTGGAAGCCCTGGTGCACCCATTCTCCCACCCCCTCTCTCTGTCTGCCTCTTTCCCTCTCTCAAATAAATAAATAAATGTAAATAAAATATATTAAAAAAAAAAAGAATTGAACCTAGACTGTCAGGCTTTGCAAGCAAGTTCTTTTAATTGCTGAGCCACCTTTCAAGTCCTGTTAAAAATATTTTTATTGGGGCTGGAGAGATAGCTCAGTGGTTAAGGTGTTTGCCTGCAAAGCCTAAAGAGTCAAGTTTGATTAGATTTCTACTGGATAGCACTGTCTGAAGATTTCACAAGGCCCATAGAGAAGTTTCAGAAGAGAAGTAGAGAGAAATGTATGGTCGATGTTGAACGAACAACTTTAAAAGGAAGGCCAGTTACAACAGCCATTTAACCTCTAATTTTTCTCCTGAGAGCAATGTCTGGTCTCTGACCTTTCTGGGTGCCAGACAGTCTCTTATTCACTCAACAAACACTTCCTGAGCACAAGCAACATGGCGGGCACTGGGGACTGAGAGCAGCCATGGATGGTGCAGACTCCACCCCATATGTGACTTGCAGTCTCGTAGGAACGTCGACATGAAGGCAGAGACCTTACTAATTCATTCATTACAAGTGCTAAGTGTTTAGAAGGAAAAGTATACTGATGCCAGGAGAGGGGGGCAAGTGAGGGGCTGACCCAGTTTGGGGGTGGAAACCAAGGTGGAAGGAAGGGGGAGGGCAGGGAGAATGTGCTGAAATCCAGGCACAGGGCAAGATCATCAAATAGGCAGGCTGCTACCCCTGCAGATATGAGGGGACAGGTGAGTGACAGTGACAGCCACTCAGCCACAAGGACCAGCAGCAGGGGGGTGCTGCGCCAGGGTCTCCTGGCAGTGGTCATTCCATGCTGAGGTGACCCGTAAGTACAACAAAGCACAAGTCAGCACAAACGTGGGATTCCTTATTGAAATGATAGACTTGTAGATCAGGTTAAATAAAAGCTATTAGTAAGGGTTGGAGAGATGGCATGGTGGTTAAGGCACTTGCTTGCGAAGCCTAAGGTAAACCAGATGCACATGGGGCAGTGCATGGTCTGGAGTTCATTGGCAGTGGCCATAGGCCTTGGCACACCCATTCTCTCTCTCTGCCTTTTTTCTCTCTCAAATAAATAAATAAATAATAAAATATTTAAAAAGCTATTATTGAGCCAGGCATGGTGGTGCACGCCTTTAATCCCAGCACTTGGGAGGCAGAGGTAGGAGGATCGCTGTGAGTTTGAGGCCACCCTGAGACAACATAGTGAATTCCAGGTCAGCCTGGGTTAGAGGGAGACCCTACCTCAAAAAAAAAAAAAAAAGTTTATCTGTCTATCTTACTTTTAAAAACATAGCTTCTAGGGCTGGAGAGATGGCTTAGTGGTTAAGCACTTGCTTGTGAAGCCTAAGGACCCTGGTTTAAGGCTCAATCCCCCAGTACCCATGTAAGCCAGATGCACAGGGTGGCACATGCATCTGGAGTTCATTTGCAGTGGCTGGAGGTCCTGGTGCGCCCATTCTCTCTCCCTCTCTGCCTCTTTCTCTCTCTGTCTGTCTGTCACTCTCAAATAAATAAATAAATAATTAAAAATATAGCTTCTAGAAAAGTTTAACTGGGGACTGAGGGCAACAGTTGGTACAGTGCTTGCCTAGCATGGGTGAAGCCCTGGATTTGATTCCCAACACCCCATAAAACTGGGCATGGTGGCCGGGCGTGGTGGCGCACACCTTTAATCCCAGCACTCAGGAAGTGGAGGCAGGAGAATCATCCTCCACTACATAAGAGTTCAAAGTCAGCCTGTGCTACATGAGACCTTGTGAAAAAAGAAAGAGAAATAAAGAAAACTTCAAATGACTTAAATGGCTTGAATTCTATTTCTTTTTTAAATGATGATTTAAAAAAATTATTTATTTGCAAGCATTGAGAGAGATAGAAGAGAGACAGACACAGAGAGAATGGGAATCCCCCTCTTTTTCTTTTTTTAAAATTATTAAATTATTATATTTATTGCCAGGTGTTGTAGCGCATGCCTTTAATCCCAGCACTCGGGAGGCAGAGGTAGGAGGATCACCATGAGTTCGAGGCCACCCTGAGACTACATAGTGAATTCCAGGTCAGCCTGGGCTAGAGTGAGACCCTACCTCGGAAAACAAAACAAAGAAACAATATATATATAATATTTATTGAGGAAAGTACAGTGCCAAGGAAAGACACCCACATGGCTAGAGATCCCACAGGGAGGGCCTGGAAAAAAAAAAAAAAAAACATGGCAAGAGAGAGAAAAGAAAGTTCCAGGAGCTCCTGCCATGTGGGGAGCTAGAGGGGATAAAAACTCATGTGGACAGTAAGTCTGGGGGGCCCTCCCAGCTGAGCCTGGGCTCAGCCAGCCCAGGCCTAGCCTAGGAAAAACTCACCCACAGCTGGAAGTTCCCAAGTGATCAGAGACCCTGTCTATTTCTAGAAAACCAGGTCCTTAGATTTCCAACTTGAATCGGACCCCATTTCCGGCTAGTGGCACGGAGCACCTTGTGGCCTCAGTGTGGCCATGCATGAAGTGGGCAGAATGTTCTGCGCCTGTCCGTGGGTGTTGGGTGGAAGATGCTCTGCTTTGCTGTGCAATGTGCCACAGGCTTTTAGGTGACTCTGTTTGTTTCCCTTTACACACATGGGTGCTTTTCTAGGGGCCGTGGGCGGCAGCGGGGGAACAGAACAAAGGGGGACAGAAGAAAAGATGGCCCTGTCCTTCTCCTGGCCATCCCAGTAACATGGAAGGGGAAGAAGCAAGTGTCCAGGCTGGGCTTGTGATAGGCAGCTCCTGGAGGGCCACAGAAAGGAGGTGGCCAGTCACACACACCTCAGAAGGTCACCATCAGAAATAGTTCTACCTGCTGGGTAGGAGGATTGCTGAGAGTTGGAGATCAGCCTGGGCTATAGTGAGACCCTACCAAAGAAAGAAAGAAAGAAAGAAAGAAAGAAAGAAAGAAAGAAAGAAAGAAAGAAAGAAAGAAAGAAAGAAAGCGAGCTAGAGAGATGGCTCAGCATTTAAAGCACTTGCTTGCAAAGCCTGCTGACCTAGGTTTAATTCCCCAGTACCCATGTAAAGTCAGATGCACAAAGTGGCATATATATCTAGACATTTTTTTCAGGGGCAAGAGGGCCCAGGGTGCCCATACTCTGTTTTTCTGCTCGTCAATAAAGAAAAATATCTTTAAAGAAAGAAGCAAGGGCCAGGTATGGTGGTGCATGCCTTCAATCCCAGAACTTGGGAGGCAGAGGTAACAGTATTGCTGTGAATTCAAGACCAGCCTTGAGACTAATACCAGGTCAACCTGGGCTAGAGCA
Source organism: Orientallactaga sibirica (assembly GCA_036365145.1). Taxonomy (NCBI): domain Eukaryota; kingdom Metazoa; phylum Chordata; class Mammalia; order Rodentia; family Dipodidae; genus Orientallactaga; species Orientallactaga sibirica. The sequence continues at coordinate 19,252,089 of JAEOAD010000026.1, read as the reverse complement.
AGACCCTTCCTCAAAAAATCGAAAGAGGAGTCAGGTGGTGGCACACATTTTTAATCCCAGCACTCGGGAGGCAGAGGTAGGACTGCCACGAGTTCAAGGCCACCCTGAGACTACATAGTGAATTCCAGGTCAGCCTGGGCCAGAGTGAAACCCTATCTTGAAAAAATAAAAAACAAAACAAAACAAAAAACTGAAAAAAATGGCAGGAGATATGGCTTAGTGGTTAAGGCCTGTGAAGTCTTATGTTCAACTCTCCAGATCCCAAGCCGGGCGTGGTGGCGCACGCCTTTAATCCCAGCACTTGGGAGGCAGAGGTAGGAGGATCACTGTGAGTTCGAGGCCACCCTGGGACTACATAGTTAATTCTAGGTCAGCCTGGGCCAGAGTGAGACCCTACCTCGAAAAACAAAAAAACAAAACAAAACAAAACAACTCTTCAGATCCCATGCTAGCCAGATGCACAAAGGTGAGACAAGAGCAGATTGCACATGCCCAGTAGGTGGCATAAGCATCTGGAGTTCGATTGCAGTGGCTGGAGGACCTGCATGCCAATTCTTTCTCTGCCTTTCTCTATGTCTCTCTCTAAACAAAACAAAACAAACAAAAAACAAAACAAACAAAAAACGAAGAGAAAGCAAGGAAAGAAATAGCAAGACCTGGCTCTGCTTTCCAGGGATCCTTGTGCAGGAAGTGGTGTGGTCTTGGAGCAGGGGTCCCAGCAGGAAGGAGAGGAAGTGGCCTGCTGCAGCTCTTGTGTGAGCTGTCTGCTAGAGCTGTGGCAATGGTTGGCCACGGATCACTGGATGGGCCCTGGCTTTGTGCAACGACAGCCACGGCTTCTGGAGACAGACCCTCACCCTCCCCTTGGGCTCTGCATTTCATCCTCAGAACCCCAAGCCCCGTGGTGGTGCCCCACAGTTCAGAGGAGGAGCCTGAGGTCCAGGGAAGACCATTCAGCCGAGACACCCAAACTGTTAGAAGAGGCTTTGGCACCTTCCCAAAACCAGCCACATAAAAGGGCAAAAGGGAAGTGTCATGCTGGGCTTGTGACAGGCAGTTCCACTGACTGAACTTTGAGTGTGTACGTGTGTGTGTGTGTGTGTGTGTGTGAGAGAGAGAGAGAGAGAGAGAGAGAGAGAGAGAGAGAGAGAGAGAGACAAGGTGCATGCATAGTCACACGTTTCTAGGATATTCTGTCTCTGCCTCCCATCTTGCTGTGGCTGCACTGGTATGACAGACGTGTGTCTGTTACCCTAGGCCCAGACTTACAGTGAGAAACAATGCTTCTCAAATTGAGTGACACACAACCTGTGGCACGAATAGGGGACCTGCGACGGAGTAGGCTCCTTTTTCATGGACACACTGGAACAAGTGCACACTTTGGTCTGCGGTTCATTCTCCTCCAGTTTAGCCCAGTGCCCCCTTAGAGAACGTGTTTGCCTACAGAGCTTTCTCCTCCAGGGGATGAACTTGGAAACTAGGGTTCCATGGAACACACTTTGAGAATATCTTTTCCTGGCCACTCCCCCCTCCCACATAGTGGTGGTTGTGGGGAAAGTGGGGAGAGGCTGTGGGCTGCACTGGCAGGACTCTCACAACACCAAGAAGGGTATATGGTCCCTGGTGCTCGAGGACGGGAGGGTCCCTTATCATGGTGGTGCTGTTGAAGGAAGGAAAAGACCAGATATGAGAGACTGGTGAGGACATGAATTCCTGATCTGACGACACAGTGGGAGCGGAAGGCCAAGAAGTCATGGGGCTTCTGGGATCAAGGGAGGTGCAGACCACAGGGGACATAGCCTGGAGTCCGCTGAAGATCTTTCTAGAGGATGTGCCCACAGGACAGGTGAGTTCTGGGTAACTGAGATCCCAGAGGTGGGATGGGCCAGGGCCCGGCAGGGTGGGGATGTCAAGTAGGCTGCTTTATGGGGTCGTGAGCTCCCCATCAGGGGTGGCATCCATGCACAGGCCCACCTATCTGTGAGACCACCTGAAAATGATGTGAGAGCCCCCTTTCTTGAACACTGACGTGGTGACTTGGCCTCTGCAGAATGGGGACTGAGAATTATTACCAACAATGGTGACTTGAGCGCCTTTACTCAGCACTGACTATTGGAAATGTATAACTCACTGAACCATCACAACCACGAGAGACATTACTGGCCCATTTCACAAATGGAGATATTGAGACAATATTAATACCATGCAGGTAGCAGGGACTCAGGCCTGGCTTATCTGATGCTGATATCCTGCTTCCAATCTCGGCTGAGGACTACTAGTTATGAGGGAGTTCATAGAAGTTGGAATCTCAGCAAGTGGGGGACACACAGGCAAGGGATGGGGCCCAAGTCCACCTGCCTGGATTTTTCTGGGGGCTTGCTTGTTCCTTGATGGGTGCCAATGCTGTCTGAGCCATGGAATCTTTGATGTGGCCAAGTAAATAAAAATTATAATTTAAGCTGGGCATGGTGGTGCATGCCTTTAATCCCAGAACTCGGGAAGCAGAAGTAAGAGGATCACTGTGAGTTCGAGGCCAATCAGAGACTACATAATGAATCCTAGGTCAGTCTGGTCTACAGCGAGAGCCTACTTTGAAAAACCAAATATATATAAAAATTGATATGAGGGATTAAATAAGAAATAAGAATTTGAGGGCTAAAGAGATAGCTTAGTGGTTAAGGTGCCTGCCTGCAAAGCCTAAGGACCTAGATTTGACTCCCCAGAACCCATATAAGCCAGATGTATGTGGTGGCGTATGCATGTGGAGTTTGTTTGCAGTGGCTAGAGGCCCTGGCATGCCTATTCATTCTCTCTGTTGCTCATCCAACAGAGGCCAACAGACTGGGACCCTCTCCGGCCTTCTGGAAGGCTTCCCTGAGTCCTAGAGACCTCCTGTCCCAGCTGGCCCTGGACACGAGGGAATGAGATAGAATTCACGCACCTGGCCACCAGTCACTGACTGAACTGTGTGTGCGTGTGTGTGTATATGCACACACCCACATGCCAAGGTGCATGCATGGTCACATGTTTCTGGGACAGTCTGTCTCTTGCCACCCATTGTGCACTGGTATGACAGTCACTGGCGCTACAGTGTCTGGCTTTTATGTGGGGCTCTGAGGATCCGAACTCAGGTCCTCACACTTGCTTGGCAAGCACTCTACCCATTGAGCTATCTCCCCAGGAATTTGAAATTTTTCAGTGTAAATCATTAATTTAAAAAAATATGTTATCTATTTATTTGAGAGAGATACATAAATAGGTAGGTAGGGAGAGAGAGAGAGAGAATGAGAGAGGGAGAGAATGGGCATGCCAGGTCCTCCAGCCACTGCAAACGAACCTCAGATGTGTGCGCCCACTTGTGCATCTGGCTTACGGGGCTTCTGGGGAATCGAACCTGGGTCCTTTGGCTTTGTAGGCAAGCGCCTTAACCGCTAAGCCATATCTCCAGCCCATTAATCATTAATTCACATTGAACCCTCCAGTGACAATCACCAGTTCATTTTACTTCTAGACATAAATAACCTACTGTGAATTCTAGGTTACGTCATGGACTTATCTGAGTTCTCCGGGTGAGTTATTATACCATTTAGGATTCAAAGTGACAGCCAGTTCACTTTGAAGGTTCACTGAGAGCCGGAACCTCCCAGCTTCCTCTCCAGGGGGTGGCCCAACCTCCTCCAGACCCTGCTGCCTCACCATGTACAGGCACTGGGCACGATCAACGCACACTGGCTACAGTCCTGAGAACCTCCTACATGACACCCTAGGGACCCTCCAGACCCCCAGACCAGAATCCCATCTCCAGAACTATCTAGAAAGACACTTGTGCCCGGTGTGTGTGTGTGTGTGTGTGTGCTTTCTTTAAATGGCACACCTGTGCTCTGTCAGTGGTGGGCATCCTGACCTCTGAATGTGGGCACTCAGACTTAAGTGATGACAAGGGCCCCCCCATGCAGGCTTTTTATCTGCACACTGTTTTGTTTCTCCATCCAGATTGAGCATTTAGAAGGAGAGGAAGGCACTTGAAAATAACAAAATAGCTGGGTGTGGTGGCACACGCCTTTAGTCCCGGCACTTGGGACGCAGAGGTAGGAGGATCGTCATGAGTTTGAGGCCACCCTGAGACTACATGGTGAATTTCAGGTCAGCCTGGGCTAGAGCGAGATCCCACCTTGAAAATCCAAATAAATAAATACATACATACATACATACATACATACATACAAACAAATAACAAAATAATGCATACAAAATGTCAAGCCATTGGACACCCACTTGGCTCCCCTTCCCAGATAATGGTCACTGGCATTTCCTAGGAAGGTTCCTGGTGTCTGGGTATCTGGCTGCCCTGAGCTGGCCTGGCCTGGTGTGGTACAACGGACACCCAAGAGACAGAGGCAAACGCCGAGAGGAGTCCTAACACCTCACGTGAGGAACTGGTTGGGGCAAGGCGAGGACAGTGAGCAAAAAGAGAAAGAAGGCATGTGGGATGTTGTGTGAGTTGCATCGTAGGGCCCATCCTTGGAGGAGGACAGTGGAACTGACTTTCAGAGGGGAGGGAGGGAGTCAGGGGATGTGGGAAGTGGGAGACATTTCCAAGCAGAAGCAAGACCAGGTACAAAGGCCCTGGGGTAGGAGTGTGCTTGGTCTGTTTGAGCAACAGCAAAGAGGTTGGCAAGGCAAGATGAGGGCAGAAGCAGGAGGACCGGGGAGGTGGCTACGGTCCAGGAAACAGATGGAGGCAGCTCAGAGCAGAGTGGGGACTGCAAACGTAGGGTGTGAGGGTTGGGTTCTGCATCCACAGGAGTGGCTCAGGGTGGATGTGGTGAAGCATGAAGAGGAAGATCAGGGACCACTGCATGGTTTGGGGCCTGGACAACCAGATGCTCTTAAAGGGCCACTGCTATGCTACTGTTCTCAGGGCTGGGCATGATGGCCTGCCCTTCCAAACTGCCACGCTAGCACCCGAGGCCACAGGATGGAGCAGAAGGCATCTTCAAAGTGCTCTGCTGGGGCTGGCATCCTAAGCCCCTTGCTGATCTCTCCTGTCTGAGACACTCAGGTCCCGTGGGAACAGAAGTACAAGACCTGGGTTACAGAGATGGCTTAGCGGTTAAGGCGCCTGCCTGCTAAGCCTAAGAATGCCCATTAGATTCTCCAAGTCCCACGTTTAGCCAGACACAAAGTGACGCAAGGGCGCAATGCTGCACTTGCCCACAAGGGGGCGCACGTGTCTGGAGTTCATTCACAGTGGTTGAGAGGCTGCTGGCACACCTATTCTCTATCTGTCTGTCTCTCTCTGACTCTCTCTCAAAAAAAAAAAAGTACAAGACCTGCCCAGAAGCCCCACCTTGTCCTGGGGACATTGAGACTGATGCCTTGTTTCAGTCAGCACCAGCACCCTGTTCATCTTGGACAAGTCATTCACCCTCCTGAGCCTCAGTTTACCCATCTGTACAGGACCTTCCTAACTTATCACTGCATTGATTCTACCCACTCAGGCACCCACTCAGGCAGACAGATACATGCAGGTGTCGTTTCCCTCTTGCACATGGACTACTGTCCATGGGGTTATCACCAGGCAGGGCCTGAGGCACAGGTCTCTTGGGGAAGGCTGGGGTGAAGAGGAACACAGAGTAATTTTATTCTAACATTTGTAATTGTCTCCAGATTAAAACTCAGGTAGCTTTCAAATGGGGGCTGCAAGCACACATGTCATGTGACAAGAATGCAGGTCAGAATGTGTTCATGTCAGACTGTCGGGACCCCCACAAGGGGTGCCCTACAGGGGACAGAGTGCAAGAGCCTCACACCAGGCCCGCTACTAGCAATGATGGTGTCATTACCAATGACACCGGATGGCAAACTGCTCATTGGATCACCAGCTGAACTTCGAACTTGTCTACTGCATGCAACAGCCGCTCGCAGAGTCTCTTGATTCCAAAGCAAAGCTGGTTTCTCCCCTACTTTGCCTCTCCCCTCTCCCTCTTTCTCTGTCGGGGTGTGTGTGTGTGGGGGAATCCCCCAGTCTCCACATAAAACTGAATTTAAATTGCTTGTCACTCAAAACAAAGGCGAACCACTCATTTGTAATTCACCAGCCACCTGAACAGGCTGCCTGTTTTCCTGCAAGCTTCCACGCGCCCCGAAGCACAAAGATCATTTTTCTATTGTTAAAATTGTATAAGCTGTTTTTTTTTTTTCCTAGCAGCAAATACACAATTTCACTTCCCTTCCGAGGACTCTTGGCATAAAAGGGATAGGAGACTTTCTTCAGTGTCTTACAAATAAATTCTGCTTCGGGGTAATAAAAAAAAAAATCCACCATCAGCTCAGAGAACAAGCTGGAATGTTATCAGTTCATCGTCAAAGTCCTGTCTAGAGAGGAGGGCAGGATGGAAGTCACACTTCCTGCCATGGTTGGGGTGTGGCCGGGGGTGCTGTGAAGTGTGTATATCCACTGTTCTTTCTTGGGCACTGCTGGCACCATGAATGTGGCTCTGTGCTGACTGGCATGTGGCCGGCTTCAATGCCACCTAGACAGCTTGTAAATGGGTGCTTTGCAGGACCTGATCATGCTGATGCTGCCAAGGGACACTCACCCTTAGGTTTCTGTCCTTGTGGCTCAGCCTCCAATGGCCAGCCCTCCTTCCCCAATAGCTCAAGTTATTTTACATGAAGTTAAACTCAAAACACCTTTCAATTTTTTTATAATGTACAAAGACTTTTCCTGGGAACAGTACATTAGACCCCTCAAATGCTCCCTGGGGCAGCTCTGGGTGGGAGACAGTTCTTCTTTGCTTTATTTATTTATCTGCACGTGTGTGTGTGTGTGTGTGTGTGTGTAGGGGTATGCTAGGGTCTCTTGCCACTGTAAACAATCACCAGGCGCTTGCATGACTTTGCATCTGGCTTACGTGGGTACTGAGGAATTGAACCCATGTTGGCAGGCTTTGCCAGCAAGTGGCTTTAACTGCTGAGCCATCTCCCCAGCCCTGGAAATAGTTCTTCTATGAAAGATAGTCTGAGAGAGCAGCTCCAAGTCACACAGCAGGGGAAGACGTTGTCACCGGCAGACAGGTGTTTGTGGATGCAGAACTAACCGTGTGGCAGGGAATGTGGGCTGGAGTGTTTGTATGGCCCTGACCACCCAAAGTGGCTACAGTGGACTCCATTTTTGGTAAATTAGAATAGCCTCAAGTTCACCCTGTAATGTCCCCTGTCCCTCAGCAAAACGAGCTGTTCTTTCTTGATGTCATACACCTGTCAGAACCCACAGTGCCATGCAACACAGCACAGAGGCCATCAACTCACTGGGCACAAGAGGTACCCAGTAGGAGCTATGGGGGGACATGGGACTCTGTACTTCTGACTCCCAATTTGCTCTCAACCCCAAACTGCTCTGAAACAAAAAAATGGCTCTACGCACTAAAAGACGATACTGAACCGAATGCACGTACTAATTATGCTCCCGTGAACAGGCCTGTGAGGCCAGCACCATCTTCCTCAGTTTACCACTAGCAAGAACAAGGAGAGAGGTGGAGAAGCAGCCAGTCACAGAGCTAGTGATGGAATGAGACCCTGCAGCCCGGTCCCAGAGCCCGTGCTCCACATTATATGCTATCTGCTTCTCCACAAAGCCATACCTTCCCTGTGGATGGTGCCGCGTGAGCTCCTGTGTGTGAGAAAGCACGTGTGCGTTCCTGGGTCCTGACTCACTTACGGGTAATGCAAAGGATGGGCTGGGGACACCCCATACTCCTATTTTCTTGGACCTTCTAGTGTTTTAAAAATATTGGAGCTGTCAAAATTTGTCAAGCCATACACTTCGGATTTGCGCATTTGACTGTGGTATGTAAATGACATCCTGTAAAGTACTGAGGATATGTAAATATGTGCACGGAAAGCGAGCCAGGATTTAAAAAACGACAAGTGTTCCAAGTGGCTGGCTTCTCTGGGGAATCAGAGGATCTGGCCACCCGGGCCCACGCTTCCATCCGCAGCCACCACCTGGAGCTGGCTGGGCCGTCTGTTGGGACAGGCCCGGGTCTGTAGCCCACCTCCCCCACCCAGGCCTGGTGCACCTGCTCGATGGATGGGGCCTGTCCCCCCCACAGAGTGAATTCCAGGTCACCTAAAGTGAGAACCCCCCGCCCCATTAAGAAACCAAAACTTTTCTTGAGGCCCATCAGCTCCCTCCACTCCTAGAAAGAGCAATTTTGTAGTCAGGTGACAGGCAGGGTTGGGAACTTGAGAACAGAACCTGGCCCTACTAGTCCTGCTTCCCGCAGGCCGGTCTCGCATGGCCCGTCAGCTGCCTTTCCTCTAATCTCCTGGCCTCCATGTGGAAAGGCCAGGTCACCCAGTCCACTTAAGACTTGGAGAATGAGCCACTCTGAGCACTGGAAGATTTCTGTATGGAAGCCAAGTCCTGATGGGATAGAGGCATGAATGGGATCTGTGGAGAGAAGGGTTGGGACACAGGGGTGTGCGTGCAGCTGGGACTTCACAAATGCTGGGAGATTCAAAGAAGGGCCAATAGAATCAGGCCTGATGGCTTCCATGTGGTTTGTAGACCCTCAGCCTTCCCAAATGCAAGGTGGGGACAGTGATACACAGAGCTGTTGGGGGCCAATTCAGCGAGGCAAAGAGGGGGTGCAGAGCATGGTTAGTGCTTGGCAAGCATGCATCACAGGGTGGATGGCTGAAAAGACAAATGCCAATCCTTGACTTTCTTTCCTCACCTAAAGAGCAGCAACGCCGTTCCCAGCCAGCATGTTACAAGACCAAGGACTATGGCCCAGCCCTGCTCACTGTTAAATATGGCGTGAGGCTGGTCAAGTCATAGCTGGTTCTTAGAATTTCTGGCTGAAGGATCACGAGGGTGAACTGAAGTCAGCCTTGTCCAGTGAGAGGTGGAAACTGCTGGAATTCAATGGCTATGGCCAAATGGCAAGAGTGTGAGGGGAGGGTAAGTGATGTCACGGACCTCCTCTCCAGACCACCCTTGCCCATCAGTGCCCTCTGAGCCTCAGGCTGAGTCCAGGGTCTGCTATGGGCACCACATCATAGCTGCTACCTTGGCTGGCCCTGTGTTCTCCTTGTTACATGCTGAGGTGGTCTTGCCTTGCAAGGGATCCCAGGTGGCAGGGGTCTCCCTTCTCAATGCCATTCTGGAAAGTTCTCCAAAATGCCAGCCCAGAAAAGCAAAGCTGCAAAACACGCATGCCCTTTAAGTAGAGAAGTGGCCACTCAAATGTTACAGAAGTACCCCCCACCCACCCTCGCCCAGGCTTTTAAATATAGCTGTGTCCTTTCTGAGGTCTCTGCGGAGTGTGGCTGGATTCCAGTAGCTCTCTCCGTTGTTCTGGGGCCCTGGGCAGCCTCGTGTCTGCTTTGTGCCTGTCCCCACATCTGAGGACTGAGGTAATAGTATAGGCATGCTTCACACTGGCCAGGCAAACGGGTGACCCTCAACAGATGTTCACCTCATGATCATCAAGTACATGTTCATCAGCCTGGGCAGAGATGGCTAAAGCCCAGCCCATGAGTGCTAGAGTCAGAAGGGACTGGGGAAGAGGGGAACAAGGGCACAACTTAGCTTGCAGGGTGCTGGCCAGAGGAGGGCTTCCAGGAGGAGGTGGCGGGGGTGGTAAAGGGTGAGGCTTTCTGATCAGCAGAAGGGGTGTGTAGACAGCACACCATGGAGCTCGCAGCACAGTGAGCGAGCGCTCCCACCCTGGCACACCTGAAGCCTCTCATGTCATTGATGGTGGGGTTCACTTCAGGAACCTTCCTGGCACCTCCACCATCAGTTCTACTTCCCAAATGAGGAAACCAAGGCACAGAGAAGTGAAGAGATGACAAAGCTGGAGGAGGAAGGATTTAGGGATAAGTAGCCTGGTTCTGCCATTGGCCCTCTCAGTCCCATGATGCACTGCAAGACCAGACTGTCATGGGCTGCCTGTGAACAGAGGCCACTCTGATAGGTGGCACGTAGTAGTCCCCACTCCTTCCTGCTGTCTTACATCCCTGTTGGTCATTTCTAATGGCCCCCGCGGATACCTGAGGCTTCCTTGTTTTAAGATGTGTTCCCTGGGGCTGGAGAGATGGCTCAGTGGTTAAGGCACTTGTCTGAAAAGCCCAACAACCCGCCCAGATTCAATTCCCCAGCGCCCACATGAAGTCAGATGCACAAAGTGGTGCATGTGTCTGGAGTTTGTTTGTAGCGGCTAGAGGCCCTGGCATGCTCATTCATTCTCCTTCCCTCTGCTTGCAAATAAATCATAGATAAATAAATAAAATAATTTTTAAAAGGTGTGTTCCCTGGTCCCTAATCACAAACAGTGGGTGTAGCAAGGGCTAGGGAAGTAGCTCAGTGGCAAAGCACTTGCCTAGCATGCACAAGACCCTGGGTTCAATCCCCGGCACTGCAAAAAAAAAAATAAAAATAAACTAAAAAAAAAAAAAAAGGCAGGGATTGGTTCAAAGGTTAAAGGTGCCTCTTTGCAAAGTCTGCCAGCCTGGGTTCAATTCCCTAACCACCCATGTAAGTAGGATGCAAAGAGTGGCATAAATGTCTGGTTGTTCATTTGCAGTGGTAAGAGGCCTTGGTGTGTCAATATATATACACACACACATACACACACACATACATAAAAGAAAGAAAAGAATGTGTGCAGCCGACCTAGATTTTTTCCCACTACCAGCTCCTGACCCAAAGTTTCAGTGCATTCAGTCCAAATATGGCCACCTCTCTATCAACAGTGCCGTCATGGTTTGAAGGTAAAATGTCCCCCATAGGCTCATGCATTTGAACACTTGGTTCCCAGCTGTTGGCGCTGTTTGGGAAGGCTGTAGAACCTTTAGGAGGCGGAACCTTGCTGGAGGAAGTGTCACCGGGAACAGACCTTAAGGTTTTATGACCTGGCCCCACATCCTGTTTGCTCTTCCTTCTTCTTTTTTTTTTTTTTTTTTTTTTTTTTTTGGGTTTTTCGAGGTAGGGTCTCACTCTGGCCCAGACTGACCTGGAATTAACTATGTAGTCTAAGGGTGGCCTTGAACTCACGGCGATCCTCCTACCTCTGCCTCCCGAGGGCTGGGATTAAAGGCGTGCGCCACCACGCCCGGCTTCTTCCTTCTTTTTATATTTTATTTAATAAAGAGGGAGAGAGACAGAGAGAAAAGAGAGGGAGGGAGAATGGGTGCGCTAGGGCCTCTATCCACTGCAAGGGAACTCCAGGTGCTTGTGCCACCTTGTGCATCTGGCTTAGGTGGGTACTGGGGAGTCGAACCTGGGTCCTCAGGCTTTGCAGGCAAGCACCGCTAAGCCATCTCTCCAGCCCTGCTCTTTCTTCTCAACTGTGGATGTGATGTGATCCGCTGGTTTCCCACTCCTGGTACTGTGCCTTTCCTACCATGCTGGACTGTGCTCCCTGGAACTGTAAGCCAAAAGAAACCCCTCCTTCTTTAAGTCACTTCATCATAGCAATTGGAAAGCAACTCATACAAGCACCAACAGCACAGGGTTAGGGCTGAAGAGATGGCTTAGTGGTTAAGGCGTTTGCCTGAGAAGCCAAAGGATCCCGGTTCGATTCTCCAGGACCCACGTAAGCCAGATGTACGAGGGGCACATGCATCTGGAGTTCGTTTGCAGTGGCTAGAGGCCCTGGAGTGCCCATTCTCTCTCTGTCTGCCTCTCTTCTATCTCTCTATCTCTCCGCTTGCAAATAAATAAATAAAAATAAAAAAGAGAATCCATTAAAAAAAAAACAGCACAGGGTTAGAGAAAACTATTGTTCTTCTTCCTCTCTTCCCTCTTGTCTTCTCATATAGCCCCAACTTAGACCTGAGGGCATTCAGCAATCATGGTTGGTCTTGAGCAAATGTGGGCGCTGCCCTGTTTCCCTGCACTCTGCAAGGAGAAGGTGCTCTATATAGGGAGGGATGCCTGGACGGGGACTTCCATTTGTTGCTGTTTCTCAAAAGACAGTAAGCCTTTGCGAAGCCCCGTAGCAACTGTCATCACTCTCAGGACAGCAGCAAGTGACAGGAGGCGCATGTGTGGAGGGACATGCGTGGATGACCAGATGCGTGCATCTTTGGGGGTGGGGGGTAACTGTGTGACCCAACTCAGCTTGGATATCACTATATCTGTGGTCAATGGTAACTATCCAAGGCCAAGATTTGACGCTTCCTGCTGTGCTGGGAGGGGACTTTGGTGTCCCTAAGCAGCCACACCAGGTTCATTCTCAATCAGGCTTGTGTTCCTGCCCTGTCCTGGAACCCACTGTCCTGAATGGTCACACTCTAGATCCAACTGCCCATGCTTGCCAAGTGCAGGGAACACAGGAACAAGTTCAACAGCACATTATGGACAGCAGTCAGTAAAAGCATAGCTCCAGCTGAGGCTTGATCCCCTTGGTCCCACAAAGGTGTGCAGTGTCGGCCTGTAATCCCAGAAGCAGGAGAAAACACAGTTGGGCGTCCCAGAGGATGGGATGGGCCATCAGGAGAACTGTCCAGAACTAAGGCTCTAGTCATGAGGGACAAGGTCCCTCCTCCTGCCACCTCTCCAGGCTGGCTTCCTTGGCTTGGCATATTCCCTGATGGAAGGTGGCCTCCATGGTCACCCAAGGTGACAGCCCAGATGTATCAAAACCTGCGAGTTCCAACTATTTCAGGGAGATGAATGTCACTGGCTTGGCCTGAGGCCAGTGCTACTGGCCCCTGGTCCACTCAGCTGGGATCCGAGCAATGTCTTCAGGGAGACATCTTAGTTGTTGTCATCTGTATGCAATCAGCAAGCGTGTGTGCACACAGGGGCAGGACAGAGGGGACAGTAGCACTAGGAAATAGTATTGTCCAACCAGTTCAATTTTGGAATTGTCCTAGTGTGAAGGACCTCCAGACTATCCCAGTTTTAAAAACAGGAGTTCTCCTTGTCCCAGAGCCTAACTACAGCCATTGGTCATTCTTCCTTTTTTTTTTTTTTTTTTTTTTTGTTTTGTTTTTTGGTCTTTCAAGGTAGGGTCTCATTCTGGCCCAGGCTGACCTGGAATTAACACTCTCAGGGTGGCCTAGTCTCAGGGCCTGGCCTTAAAGAACTCATTTTTTTTTTTTTTTTTTTTTTTTTTTTTTTGAGGTGATCCACTGTAGTCCAGGCTGACTTGGATTCTTAAGAGTCAGGGCAAGGCCTTGAACTCATGACATATCCTCCTACTTATTCTTAAGAGGCAGGGCAAGGAGTCATGACATATGGCCCTTCTCTAAATCCTCACAGAGGCAAAAACTATTAACGAGCCAGAGAGAAACATTGCCTGGATATTTGACATAAAGAAACTATTGTTGCTAGACCTGGTGGTACATGCCTGTCACCTCAGTCCTCAGGAAGCTGAGTCAGGAGGATTGCTGTGAGTTAGAAGCCAGCTGAGATGACAATGTAGGACCCTATCTCAAAAAACCTGAAATGAAGGCTAGGAAAATGGCTCAGCAGTTAAAGGCACTTGCTTGCAAAGCCTGATGGCCTGGGTTCTGTTTCCCAGTATCCATGCAAAGTCAGATGCACAAAGTAGCACATGCATCTGGAGTTTGTTTGCAGTGGTGGGAGGCCATGGTGTGTCCAATCTCTCTCTCTCTGTCTGCCTCTTTCTTTCTGTCTCTCTCTCCAAATAAACAAAAAAAATAAGTAAATATATATATATATATATATATATATATATATAAATATTTTTAGAGGTGGGTGAGTGAAAAAAAATTTTTTTGAGGTAGGGTCTCGCTCTAGCCCAGGTTGACCTGGAATTAACTATGTAGTCTCAGGGTGGCCTCGAACTCATGGTAATCCTCCTATCTCTGCCTCTCGAGTGCTGGGATTAAAGGCATGTGCCACCACGCCTGACTTGAAAAAAAATTTTTTTAAATAAAACATTTTATTTACTTGGGGACGGGGAGGGAGAAAATGGGCACGTTAGGGCCTATAGCCACTGAAAACTAACTCCAGATGCATGTGTCACCATGTACATCTGACTTAAGCTGGTACTGAAGAATTGAACCTGGGTCCTATGCTTTGCAGGAAAGCGCCTTAACAGCTAAGCCACCTCTCCAGCCTCCAAAATATTTTTTTAAAAAAGGGAAAAAATGTCGGGTGTGGTGGCACACGCCTTTAATCCCAGCACTGGGGAGGCAGAGGTAGGAGGACCACCATGAGTTCAAGGCCAGCCTGAGAATACAGAGTGAATCCAGGTCAGCCTGGGACAGAGTGAGACCTTACCTCGGAAAACAAAAAACAAAAACAAAAAAAAAAAAAAACAACAAAAAAAAACCCCAAAAAAATAAAAAGGGAAAAAATATGTGAGAATTGGATCCATGTGGCTCATACTTTATTCTCTCTACTTTTATTTTTATTTTTATTTTTTGGTTTTTCGAGGTAGGGTCTCACTCTGGTCCAGGCTGACCTGGAATTAACTATGTAGTCTCAGGGTGGCCTCGAATATTCTCTCTACTTTTATGTTTGAATTTTTCTTAATAAAGAGGGAAGAGAGGGATAAAGGGAAGGATATTACAGAAAGATACAATTTTCTCTTTTTTGTTTTTTTGAGGTAGGGTTTCACTCTAGCCCAGGCTGACTTGGAATTCACTTATGTAGTTTCAGGCTGGCCTTGAACTCATGGTGATCCTTCTACCTCTGCCGCCTGTGTGCTGGGATTAAAGGTGTGCACCACCGTGCCTCGCAGAAAGAAACACTTTGAAAGGTACTCCAAGTCACACTTGACCACTCATATTTGTAAGTCTGATCTGCAATATGGGTTGACAAATCCTGGGAAGGGCCAGAGAGGAATTACTTTCAGCACCTTTGGGCAATCTGGTGTCGGTCACAGCTGCTGTTCTCTGCCCTTATGTTGAAACAGCCTGAGATTATATACAGGTCATGACTGTGTTCCAATAAAGCTTTATTTATAAAGACAGACAGTGAGCTATGGGAATAGACCCACGTGTTATAATCTGTGTGGTGGCTCATGCCTGTAATCCCAGGACTTGGGAGATCAAGGTTGGACTAACTTTGGCCAGACAGTGAGTTTGAAGTCAGCCTGGGCTACATAAGACCCCGTCCGAAAAAAACAAACAAGGGGCTCTAAAGATATTTCAGTGGGAAAAAGTGCTTTCTGTGCCAAGTGTGGGTTCAGACCCCTAAAACCCACACGAAACCAGAAGCCTATAATCCTAGCATGCTTGTAGCAAGACGAAGGTGAAGACGGCAGAATCCAAGAAGCTTGCAGGCCAGACCTTGTCTCAAACAGGGTGGACAGCGAGGACTGACACCTGTGGTTGCCCTCTGACCTCCACATGCGTGACACAGCATGCATGTGATTGCACCCACCCACACAGACACGCATGCGAGCATATGCAAAGGAGTAAAACAAACAAAATCAAACACACAAAGACCTCAGCCCTATACCCATCAGGGCCAATGAGATAAGGAAGGGACGGAGGCTGGCCTGGTGTCATCAACGTGAAAAAGGTCTCAACAACCAGCAGGTGACACTGTTATCGACCTGCCATGCCCGGCTAGAGCGCTCTGCTCACTTCTTAGAACAGCATCTGGCACGTAGGAGAAGCACAATAAATATATGCCCAAATGATGAACGATTATGTCTTTGCCCAGCCAGCAAGGAAAGTACAACTGGGAAAACATGGTTTCGTATCTGTTTTCCAGAGTTCCATGGTCTTCTCACCGTGTGGCTTGAGAGGAGCAGGAAATCTGGACAAGGAAGGCCCCGCTCCTTCCCACCCTGAGGAGTTGGCTTGAGAGACTAACTTCCCAAGAGGCTGTGCCAGCGGGAACAAAGTCTCCAGAGTGTGAGGAGACATTTCAGGTGGCAGGCTAACTATCTCTCCAAGGTCTGGTCAAAGGGTGGAGCCACTGTGGGAAGCCTTCCTCCAAGTTTTGGCAGCCATCTTGTTTAGAATGGAATTAAATTTGGTCATTGAAACAATGCCTCTTGGTGTGTACTTTTTCACAGAGAACCTCCTTCTCTCTCAAGTCTCTCTCTTTCTCCCTGTGTGTGTTTGTGTGTGTGTGTGTGTGTGTGAGAGAGAGAGAGAGAGAGAGAGAGAGAGAGAGAGAACAGCTCAATCCCATGTAAGAATAAAACAAGATGGCGGACTGGAGAGATGGCCCAGTGTTTAAGATGCTTGCCTTCAAAGTCTAATGGCCCAGGGTTCAATTCCCTAGTAGCCATGTAAAGCCAGATGCACAAAGTGGCACATGCATCTGGAGTTGGTTTGCAGTGGCTGGAGGCCCTGGCACCTAATCTCTTTCTCTCTCTTCCTCTCTCTCTGCTTGCAAATAAATAAAAATAATAATGAAAAAAAATGGGTTGGAGAGATGGCTTAGCAGTTAAGGTGTTTGCCTGCAAACCCAAAGGACTCAGGTTCAATTCCCAGGACCCAAGTAAGCCAGATGCCCCAGGGTGGCTTATGCATCTGGAGTTCATTTGCAGTGGCTGGAGGCCCTGACTTGTCCATTCTTTCTCCCCTCTCTCACCTGCTGCTCTGTCCCTCATAAATAAATAAACAAATAAATAAAATACAAAAATAAAACCAACCAAAAAACCAAAAAACAAGATGGCATAAGAACTTGACCCTAGCGGGCAAGTTCTTTTTCGGATGTGACTTTCTTCAGACATTACTTCTGGGTAAAGCACGCCTATGGAGTCATTCCACATGTGAATGTGTGTTATTCGCGCATGTGTGTATCTGCATGTTCGTGTGTGTGTGTGTGTGTGTGTGTCTTCCTCAATTCCTCTCCGCCTCATTTGACCGTGATAGACAGGGTCTCTCGCTTAAACCCAGGGCCAGCTGATCTGGCTAGTCTAGCTAGCCATTCTGCTCAAGGGGGTCCGGTCTGAGCCCCAAGAACTGAGAGGTATGCTGCCATCCCCAGCTGCTACTGACATGGCTTCTGGGGACTCTGAACTCTGGTCCTCACACTTTCACGGTAAGCACTTTATCTACAGAGCCATCTACTGGCCTCTCCCCATTATGGGGCTTGGGTGACATCTACTCACCTCACGGCTTTTCAGACACTGACATTAACTAGCTGTCTATCACGTCTGCTTACTGACACACATGCCACCATTCCTTCTTCCATAGGGAAAACCCCAAAAGCCTTCGGAAAACTGAAGGTGCGCCTAGCACCGCAGCCACCAGGTTTGTGCTGAGGTAAAATCCTCACAGTGGCTAATCAACCTGGTCCCACTCTGACCTCAGGGTAGGCTGGTGATAAGCGTCACCCCAGGAAATTTGAACTGGGATCGGCCTGACTTCGATGCTTACAGGTTCTTGGCTTGAGTGGCCAGGAATTCGGGCTTCCTCCCACCCAGGAAATATGCGGAAGCTGAGAAAACCCAGCGTGGAGAAGGGCAGCAGGAGGACCTCGCCCTGGTGGGGACATGTCAGTTTTGGTTCTGGATGGTTCGGGTTGTTTGTCCTGCCCCTGAGAGAACCCACCTGTACGTTCTTAGCTCTCATGAGTCTGGGATCAAATCACAGCTCCATCACTAGCTGTGGGATTGAAGGCAATTCACCTGGATGAGCCTCAGTTTCTTGACCTATGAAGTGGGCAGCATATTGATATTTACCTCACAGAACTGTGATAAAATGAACCCACCATCACAGCTAAGATTCCAATCAGTGCCCTTCCTTCCTTCCATTCTTCCTTCCTTCCTTCCTTCCTTCCTTTTCCTTCCTTCCTTCCTTCCTTCCTTCCTTCCTTCCATCCTTCCTTCCTTCCTTCCTTCCTTCCTTCTTTCCTTCCTTCCATTCTCCTTCCTTCCCTCCTTCCTTCTCTTTCTTCCTTCTCTTTCTTTCTTTCTTTCTTTCTCCCTTTCTTTCTTTCTTTCTTTCTTTCTCTCTTTCTTTTCTTTGTTTCAGCTCTTAAGATTGACTTCCAGGGAACTGAGGAGATGGCTCAGTGATTAAAGTGCTTGCATGCCTGGGTTTGATTCCCCAGTATTCACAATGTGGAGCATGCATCTGGACTCTGTAGTAGCAGGAGGCCCTAGTGCACTCATCAACATACACATATACGTAAATAAAATTTAAAAATATATATTAAAAATAGACTTGTAGAGGCTGGAGAGATGGCTTGGCGGTTAAGGCACCTGCCTGCCAAGCCTAAGAACTCCGGTTCCATTCTCCAGGACCCATGTTTAGCCAGATGCAAAAAGTGATGCAAGTGCGCAATGCTGCACTTGTCCACAAGGGGGTGCATGCATCTGGAGTTCGTTAACAGTGGCTGAGCTGGCATGCCCATTCTCTCTCTCTCAAATAAAAAATAAATAAAATTTTAAAAAATGGTCTTGCAACTGCCCTTACTACAGACACCTCTCACTTGGCAGCCCTAGGATATGCAAGTGTGGCCGAAGGTTCCTTTCTTCCCACCGAGGCCAGGGATGGAACCTGGGTGGGCACAGAACGCAGGTGGAGAGGCTGCACCTGCTGCTCCCTCACCCCAGTCTCCCCAAAAGCAACAGGCCAGACAAACATATGAGGAGACAGCATCTTCTTCCCCTATATTACAAGGTGATAAGGAGAGCTCCACCAGCCAGGGGCTCAGAGGCAAATGGCTGCTTTCACAAACAAAACTCTGCTTCACCACTCTTCTCAGAGAGGCACAGAATCCTTCTCCTGGGGCTGGGATGAAGGAAGGGTCTGGCTTGCTACTGCCTATCGACATATCATTAATTTCTTTTTTGTTTCCCACTAAGCGCGCACCGGGCTTCAAGGTGAGAGAACGCGCCCAGGCTGCGGTTCCTCAGAGTGATAGATTGCGTTTCTGTGCCGGGTCCGTTTCATGCTTGGTGACTCCGCAGCAAAGCAATTATCACCGTGGAATGCATAATGACCTAATTAATAACTGATGTCAGCCTGGCCTCGGAGCCATGACTATACCTTAGCGTGCCAACTTTTTTTTTTTTTAAACATTTGGAGAGAAAAATATTATTATAATTGACTGATTAAATCGTCAAAGTGTCCCTGCCCTGTGGACAGGGCATGTGGTGAAGAAGCACACGATGGCTAGAATAAGGAGAGGGAGTTGACCACTGGCTGCTCGGGTGACCGTGCTCAGTGTCTGGGCCTCCTTACACCTGTGCACCAGTTTGTGTGTGGGAAATCTAGGGTGAGTACGGCTGCCACCTTCAGCCTGGTACATAGTAGGTGCTTAATAAATAACAATTAAGGGCTAGGGCTGCCAGCCAGAATTAGCTGTGTGACCTTGGGCAAGCTGCCCAACCTCTCTGTGCCTTGGACCTTGTTTGTAAACTGGTGACAACCGCAGTAGCTCCGGTCAGGGGGAAGAATGCACGGGAACGTGACAAGTGCTCAGAATGCTGTCTGGGACACAGCAGCATCTAGAACCACGTTTGCCAACTTATCACATGTCAACAGCCACTCAGTAAAACACTCCCTTAGCATCTAGAACCACAGTGGCCAATATCATCACATGTCAACAGTCACTTCATAAATACTCCCTCCACACCTGTTATGTAGGGCACCAAGAATCCCCAAGGTGTGAGTGCCTTCCTTAGAGGGACAAGTAAGCCTCAAATAATTAGGCAATCACACAGAACGGACAACTGAGCTGAGGGGATGATTGAACGTGGGAAGTCATGTGGCCTTTCTGAGGAAGTGACATGTAACCAGAGCTATGGAGGGTACATATGGGGGGCGGAGGTGTCTGGCGATGTCTGGAGCCATTTCTGGCTGTGACAGAGGGACATGCTACTGGTGTTAGTGGGTACTTCCAGCCATGCTGCTGGACACCCTCCAAGGCCCAGGACAGCCTTGTGACAAAGAACCACCATGGTCCCGAGTATTGCAGTGCCTATGCTGAGAACCTGGTAACCAGCGGCATAGTGGGTAGAGAGGAGGGGGTCTCGGGCAGACGGTCCAGCAAAGCGTGGGGAGAATGTTTCTGAGGAAGCATGGAAAGAGGTGGAGAGGGCAGGAAGATAGGGCAGGGTGGGTGGCAGGAGAGTCCACGTGGGTGCTGGTGAGAGTGAATGTGGGAGCAAAGGAAACCACTGGTCATGCGGGTCCATGGCAGCTGAGACACCTGTCATTCAGGGGCACCAAGGATCATTCAGTAGATGGTCAGGAAATTTGACACCAAGGCCTCACGAGTGGACCCTTGAAAGACAGGTGGGCATTTACCAGTGGATTCAAGGGAGGTTGAGCATTCGGAGCGAAGGACACAGAAGTCTGGTGCCACCTCAGCTCTCCATCTCATATGACATGGGGCAAGTCTATCAGTGGAGGAAGACACAATGATCCTGCTTGGCCTTGGGTGATGGAAGGCTCTGGTTGCTGTTAGGTGGCCACGTGTTCTCGACAACTCCTTTGGAGGAAATAACAGAGTATCGGCGCATAGCTCGGAGCTGCCGAGTGAGGGGTGTCAGAGTTGGAACCCAGGTGCCACACCACTACAGCAAGTGGAGAGAGGGACTACGGGGAGCCTGTGCTCTCTGTCCCTCTCTGACCCCTCTACTGGAACAGGGTCTTGCTTACGTGGCCCAGGCTGGCCTCGAACTTGTGGCCCTCCAGCATCTGCCTTCCTAGTGCTGGGATGACAGGCACGTGTCACGGCGCCTGGTTTGAACCTTTCTCCTGTCCGGCTGTGGCCTGTGGTTTGGAGGTCTCTTTGAGATTCTCTGCACCCACGCACAGCACCCATGTGGAGTCGTCGGCCTCACAGACAGATCTGATCTGGGTAAACTGAGGTTGCTGGGTGCTCACCCCACCTTCCAGCTGTGAGTGCTCACATCACTCTCTCTTCAGTAGGCACAAGACTGTCCCATGAGCTGTTTCCAAGTGTGCCCAACTTGGCTTTCCTGGGCATTCAGGGTTCTAGTACCCTGCCCAAATGTATTCTCAGCCCCTCTGCTTCAGGAAAGTCCATCACGGAACAATTATTTTTCCTCTCTAGCCTCCCATCTATGCCTTTCATCTCCTCACAGTAAACCTATAGAGCAGGCACCCATTTAGTGCCAAGGAAGCAGAGGCTCAGAAATGGCTTGTCCAACATCATCTAACTGGTGACCAAACTGAAGCTGGAACACAGGGCTGTAGAGTCCAAGGCCTGTGCTTCTGCCACAGCCTGTCTCCCCACATTCTCCATCCTGCTGGGACCTTACCTCCTCCAGGAAGCCTTCCCTGTTGGGCTGCCTGCCTAGAACCAGCTACACCCTCCTTGGCGCACCCAGGATGGCTATTGAGTATTTTGTGTTTGTCTTAGTGGACTTCAGACTTACGTGGTGAGCTCAGCGTCCCTGCTGGACACAGCTCCTCTCTTCCCTCACAACCTGTCACAGAATGCAACCCATAGTAGGAGCTTTGCAGCCCTACTATGACCATGCTTCTCACCCTTGTGCTGCTGTCCCCTGGGCCAGGAAAGCTCCTTGGGCTCCACTTCCCAGTCCCTTGTCCAGACACGCTCCAGAGGCTGTTTCCAGGCTGTGTCCTGCTCCCAACAGCAGGGGAGGTGCTCTGTCACAACTGTGCGATAGGCAGGGCTGAGCACACTGGCCCGTCTCTCCTCCCCTGTAGACGTAGAGGAAAGTGACACTTTCCTCCTTTCTTTCTTTCTTTCTTTCTTTCTTTCTTTCTTTCTTTCTTTCTTTTTTTTTTTTTTTTTTCGAGGTAGGGTCTCACTCTGGTCCAGGCTGACCTGGAATTAACTATGTATTCTCAGGGTGGCCTCAAACTCTCAGCGATCCTCCTACCTCTGCCTCCCGAGTGCTGGGACTAAAGGCGTGCGCCACCACGCCCGGCTACTTTCCTCCTTTCTTATACACACACTAGCTGAGAGAACTGGGGAACTACTCTGTTGAGTGGAGCAGAGCCCTGCGCCCCCATTGGCCGGCTCTAGACCACACTTTGACCCCATCGTGCACAATAAATATTACTGTTGCTCCGATGCCTACCACAGACCCTGGCTCAAGAACTGGCTCTGCCACTTCTAAGCCAAGGCGGGGGTGTGTTTCAGCCCCTCAGTTTCTCTAAATCTCAGTTTACCCTCGGTGGAAGAATCAGCATCTTCCCTGAGGGTTCTCCAGAAGTTTCTACAACATCCCAATATCAGATCACCAGCCCTCAGTGTGACACTCAACAGGTGCTAGGGAGATGGAACCCATGCCTGTCACATTTTGGCATCTCAGTGCCCAGGTCTCAGGCAGGACCCCTGTCCTGTCCTGTCCTGTCCTGTCCTGTCCTGTTCTGTTCTGTTCTATTCTGGGGAGTGAGGCCCAGCTTTCTTCACTCTCCGCTAGCTTTTGGTCTTGTTACAAGTGTGTGGAGAATGATTTCATTCCAGGGCAGCAGTTTATAAATCTCAGAGAAGCTGGGCGTGGTGGTGCACCTCTTTAACCCCAGCACTCGGGAGGCAGAGGTTTGCGGATCGCCATGAGTTCGAGGCCATCCGGAGACTACATAGTGAATTCCAGGTCAACCTGGACTAGAGCGAGACTACCTCAAAAAAAAAAAAAAATCCACAATAAAATATAATACAATAAAATAAAAAATCTCAGGGAGGACATATACTAAGCCCTTTAATGCACTGCAGGCTCCTAGCCAAGCAAGGGGTTAAAGATCTTAGGGTAGCCTCTGAGGGGGTCTGCATGCCAGGGGAGGTCTGCAGGAGCAGCACATGACCTGGGGACACAGGACTGGCAATTCTGGCTTGTCTCCTGCCTCAGGGCATTAATACATGCTATTCTTTTCACCTGGGATGGTAATCCAGCCTTGGGATGACTAGACTGCCCCCTTGCTTGCTGTGGGGAAGGGCTGCCTCCTGTGGAAACCTTCCCTGGCTCTCAGGAGACTCTCATGGGCCCATGGAGCTCCCAGCACAGCCCTGCCCACATAGTAACCACTGACTTGCATGTGAGTGGCTGAGCTCCATCTGTCTTCCTAGCAGAAGGCCAGCCCTGGGAAGGAACCCGAGTTCTGTTGTCTGATTTGTCCCAGAAACTGTAATAATGCCTGCTATATAATCGGGGCTCCGGAAATATCTTCTGAGCAGATGGATGGATGAATGAATGAGTGAAGGAATGAAGTGATCACATCTCTGCCATTGCTAAAAGCAAGGACCAGCAAATTTTCACAAGGTGCCAGAAAGCTTTAGGAGTCACCCTGGTACTGTGGTGACTGTTCAGTTATGTCATGGGACAGGTAGCCGTGAGCATAGGGTGTTCTAATAAAACTTTATTTACAAAAACAGATGTTGGCCCAAGAGCCACTGCTTGCTGGCCCCTAACTTCAACTGTGCCTTTACACCTCTGTTATCTCTTGGTAGGAGGATTATGTCTGGGGATATGTTGGGGGTTAGCCTGCAGTGATGGAGGAAAGTGATTTTTTTCTTTTCCTTTAAAAATTTTTTTCCTATTTATTTGAGAGAGAGAGAGAAGGAGAGGGAGAGAGAGAGGGAGAGAGGAAGAGGCAGATAGAAAGAATGGGCAAAGCCAGGCATGGTGGCACACGCTTTTAATCCCAGCACTGGAGGGAGGCAGAGGTAGGAGGATTGCTGTGAGTTTGAGGCCACCCTGAGACTATATAGTGAATTCCAGCATCCCCTAGCCACAGTCATAGCTGGGAGCATTGCTGGTTCTGGGGTTGTGGGTACATCGGCTTATCTCTCTGGGGGCCACGAGCACCAAGAGGGCTGTAAAGGTACCTGTAGCTGGTCATTCATCCTGGCATAGAGCAGGTACCAAATCAGGGCTGCTGAACAAGTTCTGAGCGAGGCAGGTAAGGGGGGCAGGGATGTGTTTTGGGAAGCTGATGGAGGGAACCAGGGTGGGCTACAGGAGGAACCCTAGGAACTACATAGTTATGGCCCACAGAGAGGTTGGCTTATGAGTCTAGAACATTCTGTTCTGGCAAGGCCAGGGAGAGTGTCAGGAGAATCAGATCCCCAAATGCTTTTATCTGTGTGAATCTATCCCACCTCCCTGGAGGAGCAGGCACCGTGCCTACCCCCACTTCACAGACAGTAACCTCGACAGGAACCCAGCTCTGCGTGACCCCGGGCTTGTGCCCTCTCTGCTCTTCACGGGGTGATGGGCTGGGGAGGAATCTGTCTGCAGTCCTGGGTACTGTGCTGGTGCACAGTGAGTGCTCCATAAGCAATGACTGAGTGGCTGAATGTGAGACTGTGTGGTTGTCCATGCAGCCCCTGCTGGATTTGGTGGGCTGCTGTTCCAGTAGCTTCCACCTCCACGGTCTGACTAGGGGAGACCTCTGGGAGTTGAGGCCTGAGATGGATGCCAGCCAGGCGGCCTCATCTGCCTGCCGCCTGGCCTGCTCAGCTTTCTACAATGCAGTCCATTAAAAGGCTTGTAAATTTTCATACGCGCAAGTCTACCACGGCGTCAGCTCAGACTAATCGCTGTTAAATGTGCGGGAATGTCCCTGCCACATGCGGCCGGGGCGATCGCTCTTCATAGCCGGCCAGGCCCGACCCATTCCTCTGCCTGGCGGAAAGCTTACAATGCTCACACAAGGCCAAAAAGCAATTCACGTCAAAAAGATCAATAATATCAAAATAAAGCACAAGAATTCTAGTTAAAGGGAACGCCATCTAAATATGTGGCGCACGTCTGTGATTCCGAGATTAAAAAAAAAACCAGTCAATATCCTTCTTTAGATGACGTTGTTTCTAATGAGAATAACGGCCTCACCGGGGGCAGGAGCATTAATAATTGACTTGATAAGGCAGAGGAGGAGAAGGAGGGAAGAGGACGGCTGCGGGTTCTTAATTTGGTTGTAACATGGTGTGACAGGCTGGGCTTTTAACAGGAAATCCAGAAGGAGGCGTGGGTTAGCAGTCTCACCGCTCGCGTGATGATGTCATCACAGGAGGGGATGGAGGGCGCACTGGCATGTTGGGGTGACAAGGAGAGGTGTTGCATCTTGCTACACTGGAATCATTACTGAAGGGGATGCCCATTTACTGAGCACTTAGTATGTGTGATGTCTGGGCTGGGCACCTTGGTGGGCTTCCCTGTCACAGTGCGCTCAAGACAACACTTGGGCAACCACACCTGGGAGTGGCCCAGGTCTGACTGAGTGACCAGGCACTCTGCAGCCTACAGATCGTCACCTAGGATGCTAGATCCAGAATGGAGAACCTCCTAGCTCTTCCTGTTCCCTGGAGGGACCTGCTTAGTCCTCCAAGCAGTCCTCAGGCAGCTTCCACCCACTGTGCCACAGGGGAATAACAGTGTGTGGGCCTGGACAACTGCTTTGCCCTTTCTGAACCCATTCAAATGTCCAAAGGGGGCGATCTAGGCCACGCCCCCCTTGCCTCATTGAAATGGGAGGATCAGTGGCTGCTGAATTTATGCCTCATCACTGTAGGATATGGGTGGGCCGCAGTTAGCTCACCTGAGAAATAGGTGAGAATTGGGGGCGAGGGGAGGGGCTGTCTTACAGGGCTTGTGGACGGCCTAAGTGTGACAGGGCTGGTCTCCTCTGGTTCTCTACTGTCCCTGTACATGTCCACATGGCAGGTTTTCCAAGTATAACTCCATGCGGTGGCCGTGACAACGCTCTTCATTTAAAAGTAGAGGAAGCAGAGGCCCAGAGAGATTAAGTGACTTGCCCAAGGTCACACAGCCGAGAAGAAGCCATGCTGGGAAGCAAGCCCTTACCAACCTGGCTCCAGAGCCCACACTCGCCCGTCACGGGTCCTTCCGGGTAAGAGGATGGTTTTAGTGGTCAGGGGCCACTCCTCTTGGCCTTGCCTGCTTGGAAGGGCTGCATGTGGCTCTCTCCCTACTTACAAAGGGAAGGTCACATCCTTGCTGGGGAGCAAAGGGTGGCATTGCCAGACAACTAGGAGAAGAAAAGGCCTGGGTTCTATTTCCGCTTACAGGGGCAGAGATGGAAGGCAGGTGAAGAGCAGAGGTCCATAGGCAGTCAACAAGGACTGTGGGCAGCGGAGGGCCCGGCAGCTATGGGCAGGGAGAACAGGGGCTCCGAGTGGGGGTGTGGTCAGATATTGTCCCGGTCACCTTTGAAGGCCAGCAACTCTTGTCTCTTGCCTCTTCCTCCACTCTATAGCCTCCCATGGCTTTCACTCACTCACAGTCATGGTCAAAGTTATGGCACAGGGCTGGAGAGATGGATTAGTGGTTAAGGCATTTGCCTGTAATGCCAAAGGACCCAGATTCAATTCCCCAGGACCCATGAAAGCCAGATGCACAAGGGGACACATGTATCTGAAGTTTGTTTGCGGTGGCTGGAGGCCCTGACATGCCCATTTTCTTTCTCTCTCAAATAAAGAAATAAATATACAAAAAATTAAAAAAAAAAAGTTACGGCACGCTCAAGGCCTGAGCAGTCTGGAACCTCTATAGATGGGTGCTTTGCTGGGTGTGGGGCAGGCACGCTGCTCCTGAGAACCTTAGATTTGAGGGGCACATGAGCTAATGTGGTGCTGGGAAGAACATCCCAGCAGAGGGCACAGTGGAGTGCCAGCTTCCCAAGGCAGGAAGAGGTCTAGTGGTAGGGGTGGCCCCCTGGCCTGGGGGTCCTTCCAGCCTCCTAAGCCCCAGTGCTCATGTCCCCTCCCATTCTCTCCATGCCTCAGGTCCAGATTTGGCTCTCGATGGACAACAGCTACTTCCTCTCGGCACCTCAGTTTCCCCACAGGGATAACTACAAACTCTTCCCCTGTGATGGAAGTAAACCCATGCAGTCACCCCGAGTGAGTGTGGGCCCACAGGGGGTGCCCAGCCAGAGTCATTGCAGGTGATGAGGAAAGCGGCAGTCATCCTCCCTTTGCAACCCGGCTGCTCAGTAAATGGTGATGGTGACAGTGACACTTTCAGCGCCCTGGCTCTGCATGCTCTCTCTGTCACCTGCTGGGCAGACTCAGATCTGACTGCCCACCGCCAGGATGGTTGCATATGGAGACAGATGGAGGGAGGGATATCCCAGTCCTCTGCCACCCACAAGAGGGGAGTACTGGGGTAGACTCTTGGGTAACTTTGGCTTAAGTCTACAGAGAAAGTTCTGGAAAACAGCAAGTCATGCTACTTCACATCGCTAAACAAGGAGGTGCCCCAAACCCACATGCGAGCCAAGGGTCACAGCCCATCTCTTTAAGCACAGAAGGTAACTGACTCAGCCAGGGTTGGGGACACATCTGTTGGCTGAGTCATTTGCTCACCCAACCAACAACTGTGAGGCTGGGGGGTGTCACGGCAGTGAGGCACCTGGCCCTTCCCACCTGGTCACCTGCAAGAGACGACAAGACTGGTTTCCTATTCCTGCTAAGCTAATTACCTCTTTGCTCTTCACCCCAAAATGGACACTGGACCTGCTATTGACTCCTTTCCACCACGGGGGTGTCAGTGCCACCCCAATCCCAAGAGAAGCCATTCGAAGGTCTTGCCTGGGTCCCCACAGACATCATTGGAAGGACCTGGGCCCCAGCCACCCGGCCACCGAGCTTTCCTCTGGAGCTGGGGGGGAGGAACCCATGCTTGCATGGAGACACAGGTCTGAGGACTAACCAGCCGGGAGAACACCGTGATAAGCTCCCAACTCTACAAAGGCCGAGGGCCCTGGGCTAGGTGGGGTAACCACATACCCCAACTGGAGAAGCTGAAAACAAGCCCTTAGCATGACGCTCACGGTTCTGCAGGGTGACTGGGCTGGTCCTCTCGGTGTCTCTCAGGTGATGGCTCCTGCCTTGCAATCCATGGAAGGCTCGACTGGGTCAGACATGTGCTGTGGTTCCAACTCCCATGTGGTCCTGTGTGCCCACAGCTCTTGGTCTCAGCCCTCTGGTAGTACCCCACATGCACTGGGCATCCACATGGCATGGCTTCTCCCAGCAGGATGGGCTCAGGCCTGTAGGATGTGTCATGAGACGAGCCACCAGGCAGGCCAAGGGTCACCCTCGGTACTGGCCCCATATCACTTCTGCCATGGGCTCTTGGACAAGCAGGCACAGGCCCCCCAGATGGACAGAGATGTTGTGGCTTGGCAGGGGAACAGAGATATGCAGATGGCAGCAGAGGCAGCTGTGGCTGACATGGGGACAGGCATGTCAAATTTGGAAAACATGGGGAGGTTCTGGAAGGGCACATCAGCCCTCCCTTGGGTGCCTGGTGGGGCTCTAGACAGTCTCTCAATGAGGGGACTTGTCACTTGGGCTTCCCTGGGGGGACAGGGACACTGTCTCACCATTTCTGGTCCATCTCCAGCCTCACTAGAGCCTGACATACAGTACATGCTGCCCAAGGGCACCTGCAGAGAGCCACGTGGAAAGGTGGGAAGCCCCCCCCCCCACAGGCTATCGCTACCTATGATCGAAAATGGTGGCTCAGAGACAGGAAGGCACATAAGCTCCATCACTGGAGTGTCAGCCTCTTTCGTCCCTAAATGGCTGCTTCCAGCAGGCGTAGATGAGCCTATCTCTCTGGGCCAAACAAAAGATTTCCTTCCTGCAGGTCACCCTGTGCCGGTGGCAGACGGAAGGGGATGAGAGTAAGGAAACCTCCTCATATGGCCCCATGCTCTCCCCAGCTGGTAGCCATGCTCCTTGGAAAAGTCTCCTCACCTCAGATTGAGCAAAACCAAACTTTTAATTTAGATGTTTTCATCTCTCCGTCTCCAAGTAAAAATAAGTTTAAAATAATGACTGTAATAAATGAAGGTAATTAATTGTAGTTTGTTCCTTTACTGTCTAGTCAGCTTAATTTTACCTTTTCAACTAATAATGAGAAAATAATTTTTGTGCTTGGAGGGTTAATGATATGTAACTGTGCGGACTGCTAATTGCATGTTGCGATCCATCCATCAACAACCCCATCTGTGTGCCTTGATTATGTTTCCTAAATTATTGCTTTGAATTATCTTTCATAAAGCAACTTCTGTAATTAGCGGGGCTTTTGCCTTGCTCTTTTCTCTGCGCAAAAGGATATTCAAACTTTGGTCATTTCAAACTGTCACGACAAGCCACCTTCTCTGGCTGTCTTTGTTTCCCTGAGCAGGGGAAATCAAAACTGTCCTTTGAGTAATCAAGGCTTCCTTGATTCTCAGCAGGGCAAATCTACTTCCTCCCCACCCTGCCTCCCACAGATAGGAAAGAAAAAGAAAGAAAGAAAGAAAGGGGAGAAAGGTGGGGGTGGGGAGAAACCAGCTCCCTCCGCCTCCAATTATGTACACACTGAGGCTGCTGGAGAGAAATGTAGGAATGAACTTGAACATGGGAGTTTTCAACCAGAGCCCGGCAGCCCATGTGGGATATTCAGCCACGGGGGGCATTTTATAGGCTGGACAGTGTTGGTCCTTGGAAAATACTTCTAGGAGGTGATTAACCCCAAATGGGAACTCACAGCTCTGACAGAGTTCACTGCAGTGGCCTTGTTTAAAAAAATGAAAATCGAGCTGGGCATGGTGGTTTACAACTATAATCCCAGCACTTGGGAGGCTGAGGAAGGAAGATTGCCATGAATTCTAGACCAGCCTGAGCTACAGAGTGAGCTCCAGGTTAGCCTGAACTACAATGAGACTGCCTCAAAAACAAAACAACAAAAACAAACAAACAAAAAAAAAAAAAAAAAAAAAAAAAGCTTGCCTGTGAAAAGACTCAGGCTTTTCGAGGTAGGGTCTCACTCTGGTCCCGCTGACCTGGATGGTTTCAGTGGTTAAGGCACTTGCATCTGGCTCCTGAGTGCTGGGATTACTCACGCCCGGCTTAAGACTTGATTCCTCAGAACCCATATAAGCCAGACACACATGGTGGCACATGCATCTGGAATTCATTTGCACTGGCTAGAGGTCCCGGTGTGCTCATTTTTATTCATTCTTTCTCTCTAATAGATAAATAATTAAAATATTTAAAAAAAACAAAAAAAGTAGTATTTGGATTATAAATAGCCCATGTATGAACAGTTTGTGGGGGCCAAGGAGAAGCTTGTTGTAACACCTCATTTCTCTCCCTGCACTGGGGAGGGGCAAGCAGCCATAGTGGCTCAATGGATAGATCACAGGAAAGCAGGGGCCTGGGAATAAAAGTCCGGATAGACAGAGTCCTCTAGACACATGGCAGGGACGCTGGAGGAGGAATCTCTTAAGAAAAGTAACGTTGGGTGTGGTGGCCCATGCCTTTAATCCCAGCAGGCAGAGGTAGGAGGATTGCTGTGAGTTTGAGACCAGCCTGAGACTAAGTAGTGGATTCCAGGTCAGTCCAGGATAGAGAGTGAGACCCTACCTCAAAAAAAAAAAAAAAAAAAAAAAAACCAAGTTCTTTGAGGACCCCCAGCTACCCACCCCCGGATATTTAAACAATGTCTATGCAATGTGCCATGTGGTTTGAGACGTGAGCTCTCTCTGTTTTATCTTCCCTTTCAATACCCTGAAACTGTTCTCTGTCCTGGTTCTTACTGAGCACCAGTTGTGTACCAGATACCATGCGCGCGTGTGTGCCTGCCTGCCTGACTGCCTTGTAGCTGCTTCATTCTTTGGATCCCTCAGGTTTGCCTCAGGCACCACCAGAGACGTTGAGGCATTGCCCCCGGGCCACACAGCTTGAAGAAGGAGGCTGAGGTGCAAAGCTGAGTCCAACTGCTGACGCTGCACGAGGCTGCTGCGCTTGGAAGCTCCTGAGCACCAGCCACGGAGTGTTTAACTCTGCTACCAAACAGCTGTCCTAATGTCAGCCAGCTCCCAACCAGTGCAGAAAGCCTGAAATTTTTTCTTTTTTTTTTTTTTAGAAAGCCCATACTGGGCTGGAGAAATGGCTTAGAGGTTAAGGCATTTGCCTGCAAAGCCAAAGCATCCCGGTTCAATTCTCCAGGACCCACCTAAGCCAGATGCACAAGGGCATATGCATCTGGAGTTCGTTTGCAGAGGCTGGAGACCACTCTCTGTCTGTCTCTCTTCTATCTCTTTCTCTCTGCTTGCAAATAAATAAATAAAAATTATTTTTAAAAAAGCTGATACTGAGGGATAGAGAGATGGCTTAGTGGTTAAGGCGCTTGCCTGCAAAGCCAAAGGACCCAGGTTTGATTCCCCAGGACCCACATAAGCCAGATGCACAAGGTGGCACATGTGTCTGGAGTTCATTTGCAGTGGCTGGATGCCCTGATGTGCCCATTTTCTCTCTTTCTCTGCCTCTTTCTCTTTCTCTCAAATAAATAAAAAAAAAAAAAAAATTTTTTTTTTTTAAAAAAAAGCCAATACTGGAGGCTGTAGATAAGAGGAAAAGTAATACCCAGGGCTTTGGTTCCAATTTTTTTTTTTTTTTTTTTTTTTTTTTTTTTTTTTTGAGAAAGAGTCTCCCTATGTAGTCCAGGTTGCAAACTTGTGACCTTCCTGCTTCAGCTTCCCCAGGGCTGGGACTACGGGCAAGAGCCATTACGCCAGGTGTTCCCAAGACTTCTGAAGTACATGGCAGCGTTTTGAGCACTTCCTTGACATTAACCTCGGTCTTCCTCAATCTCAACCCTATGAAGGAGGAAGGGTTGCTCCCATTTTACAGATGAGGATGTGCAGGCACAGAGAGGTTAAGTAAATCACTTAAGGTCACACAACTAGGAAATGACTGACGCAGGATTCAAACCCCAGTGACTCTTCATTCCTGTGGCATTCTTGGAGTGCCCAACATCACATCGATCCCTTCCTGGCTCTAGGTCTCATGTCTCATCCCCAAACAACACAAGAAGACTGGTCTTTATTTCCAAGTTATAGATAAAGAAACTGAGGCTCTCAGGGGCTAAGGGAAACTGCCCACACCAGACCTAGCAAGGAAACACAAGGAGGTGGTGGTGTTTACACAGTGGCGCAGTGCCTGTCTCCTGGCCAGGCAGTGGGATCAGCCGCCCAGGGAACCTTGTGCAGAATGGCCCTCCCGGGACCATGAATCAGCAGACAGACTTCTGAGGTGTTAAAATCACAAAGCCAGGAAAGTACTCTTAACATTTTTTAAGCATTTGTAAGGCAGTTCTTCTTAAGGTTTTGGTTGGTTCTTTCATCAGGTGCCTCACAGCTAAATTGTGAGTGACTCTATTAAAAAATTGGCCAGGCATGGTGGCACACGCCTTTAACCTCAGCACTTGGGAGGCAGAGGTAGGAGGATTGCCATGAGTTCGAGGCCACCCTGAGACTACATAATGAATTCCAGGTCAGCCTGGCCTAGAGTGAGACCCTACCTCAAAGAACCCACCCCCAAAAAAAAAAAAAAAAAAAAAAGAAAAGAAAAAGAAAAATTAGCCCATCAGTCTCCCTGGTCATAAAATGAAGGACTGAGAACTACAAAAACAGATATGGGACATTTAGGTAAATGCAGCTGTCCCTTACTTTTACGTCCCCCTGTGCTTATGTGGTCTGAAGAGATGGCTTTGAAGGAAGGAAGGCCTTGGTGGGTGCAGGAGGTCTGATAAGAAGACCAGTCCTGGGTCCTGCTGAGTCTAAGGGGTGCCATGTCCCTGGGACACGAGAGACAGCCTTTCCTCTGCTGCCTGACTCAGTGTGATCCTGGAATCTTCTCAGCCACTTCCTGCACCAGCCAGGTGAGAGACATCCTTGGCTGGGGCAGGAAAGACTGAATAAGGCTGACTTCTCATTCAGAGAGCAGCTGGGAGCAGAATTTCTGGGACCCCTGGGACTCATCTGCCTGGCTGCCTTGGCAGGGAAGCAGGCAGAACGCCACAGGGTAGTGGGGGTAGGGGGTTCACTTAGCACAGACCTCCCATTATCAAAATGGGGAAACCTGGAGGTGAGGCAAGTTGGTGGCACTTAGCCCACCCCACCCCCAGTGCTTTGCCCTTGGATCTTACCTCGGCTTGGAAGCTTTTTAACACGGGAGCCACCATCTCTCTGATTTCCTGAAAAAGAGATCAGAAAAGAGTCTACCATAGTGCAGGTAGGCACTCCACATTGTCCCCAGTTTGTGGGACCTATACCTGATGGGTTTCATAAGAGACAGGGACACCCACCCACACACACACACACACAACTAGATTGGAGGGAAATGGCAAGTGTGAGAGGTTCTTTTCCTGCAGGACATCTCAGAGCTTTCAATGTAATGCATGTTGGGAATTTCTGGAGGAGGGAGAGAGGAACGGGCTCTTTCCAAATGCATTTGATTGTGGCATAGTCCTTGTCACTCAATTCTGTTTTGTAGTGCTGGGGCTAGAACCCAGGGCCTTGCTTGCACATGCTAGACAATTGTCCTACAACTGAGCTACATCTCCAGCCCTTGTTTTTAAATTATTTATTTATTTATTTGAGACCGACACAGAGAGAGAGAGAGAGAGAGAGAGAGAGAGAGAGGCAGAGAGAAAGACAGAGAAAGAGAGAGACATAGATAAATAGATGAGAGAGATAGAATGGGTGTGCCAGGGCTTCCTGCCACTGTAAACAAACTCCAGACACATGTGCCACATTGTGCATCTGGCTTTACAAAGGTACTTTACCAGGCTGTCACCTTCTGCAAGCAAATGCCTTTAACCGCTGTTGCAGACAACTTCAGGTTCGCTGAGATGAACTTCCAGACCAGGCACAGTTATGGAGGAAGGGATATTATTTATTGAAGCTTACAGATCCAGGGGAAGTTCCATAAGGGCAGAAGTAGCGGCCTGCTCTCACAAGGCCAGGCAGAGAGAGCAAAAGCCAACCAGCCACCACAGCACACAGAGCAAAACTAACTACAGCCAAAAGGTCACACAGCAGACTTCAGGAACTCCTGCTAGACACATTTGCATATCTTTACAATGGAATCTCAAACCCATCACCACACCTTAAGACCGGGCCCCCAGTGACCTTGCCTCTAGCAAGGTGATTGCAGATGCAAACTATAAAGTAAAACACTGAATATATTGGGGGACATATATTCAAACTACCACATTCCGCCCCTGGCCCCCAATATATTTAGCTCCTGGCCCCCAATAGATTTATAACTATCACACATTGTAAATTGTACTCAGTCCAATTTCAAAGGTTCTCACAGTCTTGATCAACTTAAGATAGTGAGTCCTGTAAAATCAAACAAGTTAAATACTTTCAACATGTAAAGGCACAGAGTAAACATTTTTAACTGGTAAAAAGCAAAGAGAGACTAGAATAATGCAAACTCAACTACCATCAGCTGTCATCAAACTTCTGCAGTTCAAGTTCAATATAACCAGAGACTGACAGTCTCCAGGTTTTCCAATTCTGCCCCTCCAGCTGGGCAGAGTCGCCAGGGAAAACTTTCATCCTATGCCAACATTGCACTCCATGGTAGCCCTTTTGCACAGTCCTGGTATATCCAAAACATCTTCAGGTCTCCATGCAAACCACGGTCCATCTTCCAAAGGCTCTTTCAGCCTATTCCTGAGGGTCTTCATGCCCTGCCTCATGCCGCATCTCAGCAGTGGCTCCTGGAACCGTGTGCAACTCATGACCACTCCATGCATTTTTCATATTTCCAAAACTAATACCAGGTGTGCAGGACACAGCCATATTCTAAATCCAGGGACAAAATAAACCATAGCCTTGAAAAGCAGGTTCCTTCTCCAGGCAGCTCTTTCCAAGAATTTGCATTTTTAACAGTCTTTCCTCAGGCATCCTCTCCATTGTTTTAATGTAAATCAAGTCAAGCCACCTTCCTTCCACCTTCCTTAAGATTGCTAATGTGTCAACAATAGCAGCTTAACCAGTCTCAGTGCCTCTACTTTTAGCTTGCTTCAGGTTTTCCAACTCAAAATCTTAAAATCTCAGTCCGATATCTTTAGCCAAGCACATCAGTCCATTACAAATTTAACCTTGATCAAACTTTCTGGGCCTGGATAGCAGAACGTAGCCATCCCTTATGCCAGTAGCCCAGTTCCAACAAAGTCCTCTGTAGTCTTTCTTTCCCCTTAGAATCCACAAAAGCCAAGCCTCGAAGTTCAGTACTATCTGCACTTAGCATTCTCAAACTCTCATCAGAATAGTCCATAAAACTTGGCTTACCACTCCAGAAGGCATCTTCAGTTGCAAGCACCAAGTCCATGCCCATTCCTCCAAAACAAAGGTTGCAAAAGACGAACATCCACATGGTCAGGTTCATCTCACCCCACACTCCTCGGTACCACTTTACTGTTGCAGACAACTTCAGGTTCGCTGAGATGAACTTCCAGACCAGGCACAGTTATGGAGGAAGGGATATTATTTATTGAAGCTTACAGATCCAGGGGAAGTTCCATAAGGGCAGAAGTAGCGGCCTGCTCTCACAAGGCCAGGCAGAGAGAGAGCAAAAGCCAACCAGCCACCACAGCACACAGAGCAAAACTAACTACAGCCAAAAGGTCACACAGCAGACTTCAGGAACTCCTGCTAGACACATTTGCATATCTTTACAATGGAATCTCAAACCCATCACCACACCTTAAGACCGGGCCCCCAGTGACCTTGCCTCTAGCAAGGTGATTGCAGATGCAAACTATAAAGTAAAACACTGAATATATTGGGGGACATATATTCAAACTACCACAACCGCTGAGCCATCTCTCTAGCCCCCAGCCCTTGTTTATTTATTTATTTTTTTCTGAGGTAGGGTCTCACTCTAGCCCTGGCTGACCTGGAATTCACTATGTAGTCTCAGGCTGGCCTTGAACTCATGGCAATCCTCTTACCTCTGCCTCCCGAGTGCTGGGATTAAAGGCATGCATCACCACGCCCAGCCAAGAATGCTTCTTATATCTTGGCAGTGCCACTTCTATCCTGGCTATCCTTTGTCACCAGAATGTGCAGTTGGTTTTTTTGGACTTGCCTGGGTCCCCAGTTCTGCAGTGCCATGTACAGAGGAAGCAGCTCACCAGTACTGGTGAGAGCAAGGGGACTTGGTTCTGGTCCCTTGACCCTGCTATTTCCAGACCCAAATCTCCTAACTTTCTTAAATGACCCTGTGGCTCCCAGACCTAAGGAGTTCTCTGGTAGCCCTCAGCATTCAACAGGGATGCCATCTGTGCCGTGTGTTCCAAGTTGCCAACTCTGAAGTTTGTGGTTTCTTCTGAGATCTACCAGAGACCATTCCTCTTGCCCCAATTGGTCAGGACCACAAGCAAATCTCACGGGAGGAGGAGTGAAGGGGCTGGAAGGTGACAGAGAGTCCACGAAGGAGACAATGGGCTGGAGCCTAAAGAGAAAGAAATTCCTTCTTCTTGAAAATACATTCTATGATTTCTGTCCCCGTTCTGTCCCAGCAACCTCTCCTCACTCCTTCTGTCTCTGGAATTTCTCAGGGAGGCTACTGTTCTCATGTAAGCTGAGGATGTTGGAGGCGTATAGACAGAGCTTTGAACCCAGTGGCTTTGGCCCCAACATAGTGAGCTGGCTGAGCAATGGTAATGTTAGGAGACTCATGGTCACGGTCAGTCGAGAGCCCGGATGCACAGAGGCTGGGTAGGAAGTGGGTGAGTGGGAGGCTGGGGGGGGGGTCATAGCAGCAGTTCATGGTCACTGTGGGCAGCCTGGATTCTCTGAGCTGCAGGACAGAGCCTGCCACTTCAGAGGATACCAGAAGGCCAGTTTGCAGGTTAGACAGGAGGTCTCGGTCTCTGCCACTCAGATAGGAAGTCTCTGCCTCTTTTCTGTGCTTGGGATGCTGCATGCTGAGTACTTATCATAAAGTGTGACCTTTCAGATGAAGTAACAGTGTGGAGGACAGGGGTTCTGAGCCCTCAGACATACAGAAGGGGACACTGAGGCCTGAGAAGGGCTGGTCTACTCAAAGTCATGTAGCAAGCAGGTGACATAGTTGAAATTTGACCTCAGGTTACCTCACACCCCACACTCAAGGGAGGCCAGGGGTTCAGATCTGAGAGTAACTGGGCAGAGGAGGGGTGTCAGGCCAAGACCAGCCTCTTGCACAACTGGGCTGGGGAGGAACCAGGCAGGGCCAGACACAGGTGAACTGGGCCCTGGCGAATAGTGTTTTTAAATAAAGCTCTGGCACGACTCTTCCATCAGGAGAGGCAAGTTTCCAAAAATGAGAATTTTCAGAGCCATGACTATAACAGGAAACTTATTCCTCTTAATTACATAATTGCATAATTATGCAGTATTAAAAAATTATGTAAGTCAAACTCAGAGGCTTAAAGCCTGGCCTGGATTCTCTGATCACCTGGGGGTTCCCATGTGAATGGAGGGAGGAAGGTTGAGTTTACCATGCTGGGGGAAAAAGTACAAGACAGAGGGTCAGAAAGGATCACAGAGAGAAAGAGGGTGCAGGGCTGTGAAGATCTGGGGCAGAGTCAGCTGTTTCCCAGAGACAGGAGAGTCAGAGGCATTCTTAATATGAGGAGAAAAATCAGTTTAAAGACCATGCTATGGGGACTGGAGAGAGGGCTTAGCACTTAAGGCACTTGCCTGTGAAGCCTAAGGACCCAGGTTCAATTCCCCAGAACCCACGTAAACCAGATACACATGGTGATACATGTGTCTGAAGGTTTGCTGTGTCTGGAGGCCTTGGCATGCCCATTCTCTCTTAAACAAACAAATAAATAAATAATATATTTTTTAAAAAGACCACGTTATGGTCTGCTTAAAAGGGAATGGAGAGTCCCTCCGTGTCACCTTAGCTCTCAGGGTTAAATCAAAGATTCTGCATGGGGGCTAGAGAGATGGCTTAGCGCTTAAGGCGCTTGCCTGCGAGGCCTGAGAATCCAGGTTCGATTCCCTGGTACTCATATGAGTGGGATGCACACGGTGGTACATGTGTCTGGAGTTCCTTTGCGGTGGCTAGAGGCCCTGGTGCACCCATTCTGTCTCTAGCTACCTCTTTCTCTCTCACTGTCTCACAAAAATATAAATAAACTATTATTTTTTTTTAAAAAAGGTTCTGCTTGCCTTTGCTGAGGCCTCAATACATGTGCGACTCAGATAATAGACTTCTTTCTGCCTATTTTCTATGCAAAGCCTTTCAGTTCTCAACCCTGCCTAACTGCTAGATTTCTGTGAACAAGTCCAAGCTATACCCTCATCCCCTCTCTTGCCCTGAAGAAGCACAGCTTTTAATGACCTGATTTTACAGCTAAGGCCCCAGGCTGAAGCCCCTTTGTGCTCATGAGGCCTGACCCCCAGCTAGGCCTGCCTCATGTGACTTCCCACATCCCGTCCTCCACCAGGAAGACAGCAGCGGGAGCCCCTTAGTGGGTGCAGACAGTAGGCAAAACTGGTAGAATCAAGGTCTGTGGTTGGATGCCCGCCCCCATCCATGCTCTTCCATGACCCCGTGCACCTGAGCAGGTAAGCCTGACGTGCAGGGAATAGCAGCTGGCCCTCAGGGTTCTGTCTAGCTGATATCTGTTTGCTTGTCACAGCCCCACCAAAGTTACAGACTCAAAGGCCTTTGTTTTTGTTTGCTTTACTATTTTTGTTTTTAATTTGAGAATCAACAGGGGGTCCTGATGGCAGAGGGGAAAGAAATTCTCACATTCGCCCCTATGAAGAACACAGACGTGTCTGGGCTGGTTAGTTCCTCTGGGCTCTTTCTCTGTTTGGGGATGGCCATTCGACGGGCCGAGGCTGAGGGCTAGAATGGTGAGGGAGGGTGGGGAAGGGAAAGGACAGATCCATCAGTTGGCTTGGGGGAACAGGGTTCCAGAGGGCTATGGAGGTTCTAGCTTCATCTCTCAGACCCAGTGGAAAAGTAAGATAAGATCCAGAACTCAGGGCTAGGGAGGTGGCTTAGTTGGTAAAGTGCTTGCCTCACAAGCATGAGGCCCTCAGTTCAATCCTCAGAACCCCCACTGCAGATAAATGAAAATTTTTTTAAAAAGTGGAGTGCATTCCTGAGGAAGACCCTCAAAGTGTCTTCTGTCCTCTATGCACTTGTGCCCAAATATGCATACACACACGCATTAAAAAACTCCAGAAGTCTGGTGCTGTCACCGCCAAGCCTTTCACTCAGAGAGATACGATGATGGTTAAATCCATGTTGCCTGAGTCCGAGTCCATTCTGCCCTGACTCCAGATCTCCTGCAGAGCCCCCATATACCAGGAAGCACTGGCAGGCTGGGGCTGTAATTTTTCTTGGTGGCTAATTAGCTTCTTTTCTTGTTCGTCACTTATGTCTACAGTTTTCAAAATATAGTTTGAACAGAGAAAAATCTACATTCCTACTGAGTTAATTCCAGAACAGCAAGCATACTGTACCTCAGGTACATTTTTCTTCAATTCCCGACGGAGTTCAATTAAGTGTTTATGAGAATGTTCACTTTCCTCCTGCCGCGCAGACAGCTCTGAAGCCACGGAACTGAGCTCTTTCTGGAAAGAGAGAGAAAGCGAGAGAAAGAGAAAAAGAGAGAGGAAAAGATTTTTCTTTTTCCTTTTTAATTATTGTACAAAACAGCATTCTTAACAAGTTTTTGTAACTTCCAAAGCTGAAAGAGACAAGATATTGACTCCTGGCACAAATGAGTAATTTCAAAAACGGCATACAACCAAAAATATATTTTTTTTCAGGATAACCTGTTCTCCTTTCTTCCCCACTTCCCTCTGGAAGTCACGCAGGTCAGATCAATGATCTCCCATAAAGTTGAGTAGAGAGGGTTTTTCTCCCCTCCCATCTCTTTCCCAGCCCACCCCACCTCTTAAATTTCCAAAGGAGCGATGGCATAAGCTTGTCAGTAACTGAAGAAAACATCTCCAAAGCATGTCAAAATACTGCAGCGTGGCATATTGTATGGGCATGCTGCAGCCTCAGAAAGTACCGCCGACAGCTTTCCTATATCAGAGGCGGGAGCCGATCCAGAGATGACTTACTTCCTTAACGGCTCATAAATACGCCTCTTAAGATATAGATGGCTTTTTAATTTCAGTAGATTTTGGAAAAATGAAGGTGCCAATAGGAAGCAGGCTGACCTTTTGTGTACCCCACAGTAAATCATTTAAGGTTCACTTCGGGTATAAGGCATATTTCATGAAATGAGCCTCGCCTGTGTGTGTCAAGCCAGGCTTTACCCAGTCCTACCAGATAGGGGGAAACAAAAAGAGAGAGAGAGAGAGATGGGAGGGGGGTGGTGGTGGATGCTGTGGCTCGAAGGTGACAGACAATGTCTACTGGTCCTACATGTGTATTTGATTGCCCTTCTCGAAGCTGTCCTCACGTCAGGAGGGGAAGAACAACTCACCAGTTGTCACGGCATTCGTTTGCATAATTCAAGGAACGCTCTGTTTATGTGGTCTGCTGCTGCTGGCACCATCTCAAGATGGGCTTTTTTTTTTTTTGGACCATAACTCGAGAAGCATTTCTGTATATATCACCCGATTATATTTGTAGCAATCAAGCCCCATAATTTCCTAAATCCGGCGGTGCAATAAATTTCTGCAATCAGATTTATTAAAAACACACACGCAGATGCAGGGAGTGTATTTCCAGGGCGAACTCTTTAATTTAACATGTGTATGACGAGGCCCGGCGCTGTGGTGAAAGACCCCATTTGTTATCGCTAATACACATTCATCTTGCACACACAATGAAACACTTTTACCATTAGATAATGAAATAAAAGTACTATTAACCCACTGCAAATCCTTTTCTCTCTAAGAGACAAGATGTACCTAATTGTCTTATATCATGTCTGTGATGTTGCTCACTGGCAACTCCCCATTGCACTGTAAACCTGTGACAACTGTCTCTGGCTTATAGGGCCCTTCTGGATCAGTCCAGAAAAACAAATTTATTTCTAGAAAAAACATCCAACCTTTGTGGAGCATCGTGAGACCAGATGGGAGAAGGCAGAAGAATTCAAAAGTCCTTTAAAATAAAGGAGAGTGGGGATTGGCGCTCTCCAAGGTTCTGAACCTGGGTTTTGGGTGAGCGCCCGAGCTGTCCACTTGGGGGCTTCTGAGCCCAAAGGTTCCATGGAATTTTAAGCCAAGGGTCTTAGGAGTGGGGAAGGAAACTTCAGGTTTATCATCATTTAAAACTAATTGTTGTTTCAGAAACCACAGCTACTTGCAAACAAAATATCAACTAACTGTGGACAGAGGTGGGTGCTGGGGGCAACATAAAGATGGACAGAACCCAACAACTGGTACAGGCAGGAGAGCAAGGACTAGAATGCTATGGTCCATTGGAATTATCGCAGAGTGTGTGTCATAGTTTTTCTTAGTTCTTGTCTTTTTTGAAGGCAAAGATGTGATTTCTTTTTTTTTTTTTTTTGTTTTGTTTTGTTTTGTTGTTGAGGCAGGGTCTCACTCTAGCTCAGGCTGACTTGAAACTCATTCTGTAGCCCAGGCTGGCCTCCAATTTACAGTGATCCTCCTACCTCAGCTTCCCGAGTGCTGGGACTAAAGGCGTGCATCACCACAACCAATAAAATGCCATTATATTTTATAGAACTGGGGCTTGGGTTTATGTCACTTGGTTTTGGATTATTGTGTGTCTGACATTATAAGCTTCTTTCTGTCTCAAAAGAAAGAAAAAGAAAGAGCCAGAGTCTTCCTATACAGCTGGAACTTGCATTCTCCTGCCTCACCCTACTGAGGGCTGGGATGACAGGAGTGTGTCGCAACATCCAGCAGACAGCTATGTATTCTTATCTTAGGGACCCTGTCCTCTCCACATCACAGCAACCAGTACCGTACCATCATGGGAGCAGGGCTTTGACTCCCCATTGAAAACATCCAGCCCGGTTTCTGGAAGGCAGTTCCAGAGCAGGGTAAGTCTGGTTTCCGGGTGTGCTGCACCTGACAGTCTTGCTGGCCTCTGTCTCCCTGCACATCCTGGATTGCTGAAGGGTGCCCTTCCAATGAGCAGAGGCAGCCAAGGCGGGTCTACACGCAGCCCCTAGCCCTGTCCCACCATACTTCTAGCTCTTCTTCTTGCAGATTCTGTCACCCGTACCCTCGTTCTCCTCACTGTGCCTGATCTTAGGCTTATTTTCCAACCTTCAGTCCTTGCCTGCCACAGTTCTGTAGTAAGCACACTAACAAAACAACAATAGTAAATAAAATAATCGTAACTACCACCTATGGAGGGCTCATGGGTACCAGGCACTGGGTGACAGTCCTAGCACACATCATCTCATATAACAGGCACATTAATGTGCCTGTAAAGTGACTCAAGCAGGGGCTAGGAAATAAATTACAGGCAAGTCTAATGAGTAAGGTGGGGACTGTCTCCTTGGTGGGTTATTAAGGCAAAATTTTAATACCTTGTTCGTCAGCAGTGTTTTTCTCTTTTCCCCATCAACTGAGGGTATTTAGGGAGTCTGCTTTAAATAAAGCATACAGCCCAGCATTCAATAAATACTGGCTGATAGTAATGTATTTATTTATTTATTTTTGTGTGTGTGTTCATGTGTGTGAATGTGGGTATTTGTGTGTAGGTCAGAGGACAACTTCAGGTGTTCTTTGACTTCTACCTTGTTGTGAGGCAGTGTTTCTTGTTCACTGTTGTGTTTGCCACACTAGTTTAGTCCATGGACTTCTGGAAACATCCTCCTGTCTCTGCCTCCCATCTCACCACAAGCATGCTGAAATCACAGACACTAATACTA
This sequence comes from Orientallactaga sibirica, assembly GCA_036365145.1. Taxonomy (NCBI): domain Eukaryota; kingdom Metazoa; phylum Chordata; class Mammalia; order Rodentia; family Dipodidae; genus Orientallactaga; species Orientallactaga sibirica. The sequence continues at coordinate 19,209,544 of JAEOAD010000026.1, read as the reverse complement.
CTGGATCTGGTTTTACACAGGTTCTGGGGAATCTGAACTCAGGTACCTATGCTTGAGTGACAAGTGCTTAACCCGCAACCATCTCCCCAGACTGGCTGATGTTACTCTTAAGGGGAACAACCCTGCTACATCAATGATTCCAGGAATCTCAGGTTTGAAACAGAGAAACAGAGAGAAAGAGGCAGACAGAGCAAGCGAACATGGGAGCACTAGGGCTTCCTGCCACTTGCAAACAAACTCCGGACATATTCTCCACTTAGTGCATCTGGTTTTACATGGGCACTGAGGAATCGAACCTGGGCCCTCAGGCTTTGCAAGCAAGTGCCTTCAAGTGCTGAGCCATCACTCCAGCCCAGGTGAGTAAAAAAAAAAAAAATCTTACCAAAAAGACAATGAAACAAAAGCCGAAGACTGACAGGGCATTGCCAAGTGTCCTTGTATCAAGCTAATACGTTACAAACGTCTCCCTTCAACTTTAAACTACCGAATAGCTGAATACCAACCAAACAAGTGAGGGGAAGCTACAATGGCCTTTTAAAATAGACACATTCAAAAAGCCCATAGCAAGCCGGATGTGGTGGTGCACTCCTTTAATCCCAGCACTCAGGAGGCAGAGGTAGGAGGATTGCTGTGAGTTTGAGGCCAGCCTGGAACTACATAGTGAATTTCAGGTCAGCTTTGACTAGAGCCAGCCCCTACCTCAAAACAACAAAACAAAACAAAGCAAAGCAAAGCAAAACAAAACAAAACAGCCCACAGCACTATATTAATTTCAGAGAAACAGAAGAAAATTCTGCCACAGACATAAGCCAGTCCAGGTCTGAAGCCAAGTGTCCTGTGCCCAGGTGGCAGGGCCTCTCCTGCCACACTCCAGCAGGACTCAGACCCTCTCCCTGCCTGGCCCGCAGCCCGCAGCCCCCAGCCTGAGGGGAGCCATGATTAATGCAGCTCCAGACTTTGGGCCAGGCCCAGGCAGGAGGAGACTCAACTGATTAACTGGCCATCAGCAGCAGACAGACAGCCCGGAGCCCGGGCAGACCATTCACATAATGATCATCATAAACAGCCCATTTGCAACTAAAAAGAAATAATTTTAATGAGCTCCAAGCAGATGATAGATGCAGCTGAGGCTCAGCCAATGTGCACAGAGAAAAGAAGCTGGAACGGAGCTGCACTGGGCCAGGAGCTGCGGAGGAAGGGGCTGGAGGAAAGGGTTCTATGGCTGGAGTCAGCAGCCCCCGTATTCACTACAGCCCAGCATGCACCCTAGCTCCAAGAGGGTCTGTCATCTCTGGATACGAACCTCCAAGGCCTCAGAACATGAGCCACAGTGTCCTCAGGGGCCTAAGCCTGGACACATGGACGGCTCTCTCAGCAGCTTCTGCCACAGCGTTATTTCACCTGAATTACTTTTTCTTCCCTCTCTCCCTTCCTCCCTTCCTTCCCCCCTTTCTTCCTCTGTCTTTTTAGAGACAGGGCCTAATGTAGGCCAGGGCTGGTCTCAAACTTACAATGCTTTATGTACTGGAGGCTGGCCTTGAACTCTTGATCCTCCTACCTTCAATTCCCAAGTGCTGGGATTATAGGCACACACTAGTACACCTGGTCTGAATTATTTTTTACTATTTTTTTTTTTTAGGTAGGGTCTCGCTGTAGCCCAGGCTAACCTGGAATTCACTATGTAGTCTCAGGCTGGCCTCGAACTCATAGCAGCAATCCTCCTACCTCTGCCTTCTGAATGCTAGGATTAAAGGCGTGCACCATTATGCCCAACTTTACTTGGTATTTTATCTTCAAATTAACTCCTAGGGTTCCTTTCTCCTCTTCTTTTTTTGGGACAGGGCATCACTATGTAGCCCAAGCTGATCTTGAACTTCTTCCTCAGTCTTCTTCCAGAGTGCTGGGATCACAGGCGTGTGTCACGATGCCTGATGTAGTGTTTTCTTTGAGATAAAGGCAAGCATGACTATAAGTTCAAAGCTCAGTGAATTTTTACACCCACGTAACTATTAAGACAGACTGTTCATGTTTCTAGTGCCACAAGTGCCTACTTCATGGTGTTCCTATTCTAACCCTGGCATCATAGTTTGCAGTTCTGGGTGTTTGCATAACAACACTCCCCTTTTAAACCTTGATAGCTGTGTTTTCAGAGGAATCTTTGTTTTTATATATTTTTATTTTTGTTTGTGTTTTGGTTTTTCAAGGTAGGGTCTCACTCTAGCCCAGGCTGACCTGAAATTCACTACGTAGTCTCAGGGTGGCCTTGAACTCACGGTGATCCTCCTACCTCTGCCCCTCGAGTGCTGGGATTAAAGGCATGCGCCACCACACCTGGCTTAATATATTTTTATCTATTTATTTCCAAGCAGAGAGAGATAGAAGAGAGATGGACAGAGAGAATGTGCACACCAGGGTCTCTAGCTACTGCAAATGAACTCCAGATGCACGCACCACTTTGTGCATCTGGCTCTACGTGGGTACTGGGGAATCGAACTCAGGTCATTGGGCTCTGAAGGCAAGTGCCTTGACCACTGAGCCATCTCTCTAGCCCTCAGAGGAATCTTTGTCATTAAGGAACAACTATGTAACATAAATAGAGGACATAAGATACAAGTCAAACGCTGTCTATGGTTACTTAAAAGATTAGGGGTGACCTTGGACAGGTAGCCCAGCCTCTGATTCTGTGTCTGGAAAATGGTGATAAGAATTTGTATTCAGCCGGGTGTGGTGGCGCACGCCTTTAATCCCAGCACTCGGGAGGCAGAGGTAGGAGGATCGCTGAGAGTTCGAGGCCACCCTGAGACTACATAGTTAATTCCAGGTCAGCCTGGGCCAGAGTGAGACCCTACCTCGCAAAACCAAAAAAAAAAAAATTTGTATTCATAGGGCTGGCCTCAATACATCTTGACTGTAAACAGACGTACCAACACTGTGCCTAGGGCCATTAGAGGAAAACCCTTCCAGTAGCGTGTCACCCCCTCAACAGCGGACACGATGTTGTTCACATGTGTATCTGCAAGGTTGAGCTCCATGCCCGGGACACAAGAGGCACCCAAAATTATTTGCAAGGTGGAACATATTTGTGATAGCTAAATGTCCATTCTGAGTGGCAGGTCCATGGAGCCAGGGAAGGGGTGGGGCTTTGCCACTTACAGCCCAGGAAAAGCCAGGAAGAGAGCTTGAGCCACACTGCTTGTTGTGGGCAGGAGGGGAGTGTGGCTTGCAGAGGGGCTCTGGAGGGCAGTTCTGGGAGGGGGCTGGTGAAGACCAAGGATGGAGCCCACACCCTGGCCTGCCATCAGGAAGGAGACAGAGAAGATGGATGGCTGCACAGCCTGCTGAGATGGATAACTGAGCCGGGCTGAGAGACAGCCTGGGTTACCAGAGCCATCCATCACTTCCTGCACCCTATGTAAATTTCCAGCGCCAAGATGTATTGAACCAATTATCAGAGGTTGGGACAAGGGGTGATGCCTTCGAGAAAGGGTTCTGGCCAGACTGGCTTTGTGGCATTCCATGAGTGAGTGGTGCAGGTGATGGGCAATTTTCACATCCAACAAGCCCATTGAGGGGAAGGAGGCCAAATTCAGAAGCCTGGGTGTGTGTAGTGGGCTGCCAACGGCTGCCAGGGACTGCTACTCAGCCATTGCCCTAGAGTAATAGCTGCCGGGCATCCAGTCCATGCTAACCAGCACAGAAGTTCACCTGGTTCTCAGTGACATGCTTTGAGGGAACAAATGAATTGTGCTATGCTGCTCATATATGTGACATATAGTACCTGCAGGGAGACGCTTGCCTAAAGTCACACAGCTACAAAGTAACACTGTGGGGACTCAAAAACTCATGTCTTTTAGTTATTTTTTCTAGGTTGTTTCCTTGGGGCTATGCTTCAGAGGACTCTGTTCCCTAAACTGTTTATCCATTCACACATCCATTTATCTATCCATCTATCTCCCCATCAATCATCCATCCATCCATCCATCCATGTACCCACCCATCCATTCACCTGTCTATCATCTATCATCCACTCATCCATCCACCATCTACCATCCGCCCACTTATCCATCATCTATCAGTCATCCATCCGTCCATCCATCCGTCCATCCCACTCATTCACTCAACATGCACGTTTCAGGTTCCCACAATGCTGTCAAGAAGAAGACAGGCTCAGGTCCCGCCCGCGTGCAACCTCTCAGGCCCTCCTAGCAGCTCTCACAGCTCTGGCTTCCAGAGAACCCAGGCATTGACCACCTGCAGCTTGGGGGAGGCCCTGAGCTGACGTTTGATAGGTGGACCAGGAAGTCACACTGGCTCACGGACAACTGTCTGTCCCCCAGTGACTAGGCTTCATCATTGTGAGATGGGCTTGTGACCTTACTTCCCTTTGGCGGCATCGACGATGACAGCACGAGAGGCCAGTGGCTATGGGGTACAGACTTGTAGGAGGTGCCCTGGCAATGGTGGGTGCTCTGGGGCCACTGCCAGCCCTAAGATACTGGAGGGTGTGGGGACAGCCATCTTCCCTGAAGTGTTCTGGGTGTCACTGGCACATAGCAGCACATCTTGCCAGCTTGAGGCTATGGTTTTTTCACTCTGTCTACTGCTGCCAAGTCTCTGGCATTGCTCTCTGGGTGACCACAGGAGTCTCCCCTTTGGGCTGCCACTCCTGTTGTCAGAGTCTCCTAGATCCTTCCTGCTCCATGTGGCAGCCAAAGAGCCATTAGATTCTCCTCACCATCCCCTTCCTCTGCTCAAAACCCTTCCATGGCGCCCCTGGCTCACTGTGCTCAGGTCACCTGGCGCCCTGGCTGGTTCCCAAAGACATGAAGCCCAACAATCCCTTTGCATGGACTGCTCCTTCTGCCTGAAATGCTGTCTTCTCAGCATTGCACACGAGTTTCCCACATCCCCTCAAATCTCCACGAGGCCTCCCCACTCTCCTTCTTTTAAAAAAAATATTTTTACCTTTATTTATTTATTTGACAGAGAAAAGAGGGGGAGAGAATGGGCGCACCAGGGTCTCTAGCCACTGCTAACAAACTCCAGACCTGTGTGCCCCCTTGTGCATCTGGACAATGTGGATCCTGGGAAATAGAACCTGGGTCCTTTGGCTTTGCAGGCAAACACCTTAACTGCTAAGACATCCCTCCAGCTCCCCACCCTCTTTATTTTTTTTGATTTTTATTTTCTTTTTGGTTTTTTCGAGGTTTTTGGTTTTAACTATGAGTCTCAGGGTCTCACCTCTGGTCTGGGATTAATGGCTGATCTGGAATTAACTCACTCTGGCCCAGGCTGACCTGTCTCAGGGTGGCCTTGAACTCACAGCGATCCTCCTACCTCTGCTTCCCAAGTGCTAGGATTAAAGGTGTGCACTACTACGCCCGGCCCACCCTCCTTCTTAATTAAAACAGTCCACAGGTCCTCTTCTCCTCCACTAAGCCCCTTGTTCATTTTCTCCATTTCACTTGCCATCCACGTAGGTAGTCACTTCTCTATCCATTTCGGGTCCATTTCTATGCCTGGCCTCTCCAATGATAGTTCCACAGAGATAAGATGTGGTTGCTTGGGTCAGTGCTAGACTCTGAGTGTCCACTGCTTGCTAAGTGAACAAGTGTACAAATAAACAAACAAAAGAAAGAGACCAGCCAGCCCTGGTCTCCACTCCCACCCTCAGCACTGCTCCTCTTTTAGCCTTGACCCTCCCCAACCACCAGGCAGAAAAGCGGCCTGCTCCTGCCATAGGTGGGACCTAGGTGGCTATCCTGGAGGGAGGGTGCCAATCAAGCACTTAATTATCTTGCACAAGTCCCAGCCACGGGAGACACATCCGATCGCTTCCTCCCGGCTTGATTGCTGCTTGCTATTCCGGAGTGCTCGTGATGTGCCCCCCCCCCATACCAACGGCACCAGGAAAATGGAGCCCCACTCTGAGCGTGTCAGGTGAGGAGCAGGCTCTGTAGGTGGTGGAGGGACAGTTATACACATTACAGTCCTAAGGAGATACTGGCTTCTGGTGAAGGTGGGTGGTCCTGGGGAAGGCTGGAAGCCTAGGCTGCTGAGAAATGCTGATACCCAGTAGGAACTCCAAGGACTGGGTCAGACAGTCTGGGACAGGGCTGGAGAGATGGCTTAGCGGTTAAGGCCCTTGCCTGCAAAGCCAAAGGACCTCGGTTCCATTCCCCAGGATCCATGTAAGCCAGATATACAAGGTGGCACATGCTTCTGGAGTTCGTTTGCAGTGGCTGGAAGCCCTGGTGCGCCCATTCTCTCCCTCCCTCCCTCTCTCTCTTTGTGCCTCTTTCTTTCTTTTTTTTTCTCTCTCTCTCAAATAAATAAATAAAAATAAAATCTTTAAAAATGAAAGTTTGGGACAAAGTCAGCGGTCCCTGGGTGCTGGAGGGGGTTGCTGGATGGCAGCGAAGCACTTGGTCTTGGGATCGTGGGCAGGAAATGGAGTTGGGAGGCCAGAGGAGTGGAGATTCCCTTCATGCCAGCTGCCTGCAAACACCGGTGGGTAGGGATTAGGCAGATGGAGGGTCTAGCTAACACCACCCAACCAGAGGAGGCTGAGTGAGGTAGGATTGTGAGTGACGGTCCTCTTGTGGCTAGCTGAGGAAGCCCAGGGTCCACATGCTCTTGTCCTCTAATTTGATGTTGACTTGGCCAAGTGCCTGACCACAACTGGCTCAGTGAGGATGCAGATGTCTCAAGGGCCCCTGAGATGCTGGACTGTGCAGACACTACTTCTTCCTAAGCAAGTGGAGGACCACTGTTAATAAACACCCCGCCAAGTCTATCTGGTAACAGCTGAGATTCAAACTTTAAAAAAAATTATATCTTAAATGTTTTGAGCCCCTAGAACCATTTCTAAAGAAAAATACTTGAAGCTGCATGTGACGGCGTAAGCTTTTAGTCACAGCACTTGGGAGGCCCAGGTAGGAGGATCTCCATGAGTTTGAGGCCAGCCTGGGTTACAAAATGAGTTCCAGGTCAGCTTGGGCTAGACTGAGAGCCACCCCCACACCCTGCCAACAACAAGCAAACAAATTTGGGAGGGTTGCTCTTTCTGGAACTGTGGAGGCCCTAAAGCCAGGGTGCCATGCCTGACTCAGAGGCACTCCCCACCTCCCCAAGGTCCAAGTCTGTTCTCCATAGGGTAAGGGGATATTTACTAGTCTTTTCCATAGGGCAGGGGGACATTCACTGGCATGCTGATGCCTCTTAGATTGAAAGAGGTGGTGGTTGGGGTCACCTGAGGATGGCAAAACCCCGTCCCAGCCTCCCCGTAACATCATGGCAGGCTGCGTCTAACTGGCTGTGCCGGGCAGGTGTGATTTACTTCTCATTGGGGTGCACAGGGTCCCGACAACTTCTTGCCACTCCAGAACGAAAGGATGGAGGAAGAGGAAAAGCAGTCCTTCCCTTTCTGGACTGCTAGCGATGGGTCCCAGGTTGTCACGCATGCAAGCTGGGCAAGCTGAGCTGCACCCCAGCCCCAACGTGTGTGTGTGTGTATGTGTGTGTGTGTGTGTGTGTGTGTAGACTAGAGAATGTCAGGTGCCCTGTATTGCTCATCGATGTGTTTCCTTGAGGTGGATGGAGTCTTTTCCTGACCCAGGGCTGCTGTTTTGTGGTCCGACTGACTAATCCAGCCTCAATTCTGCAGCTTCCCCTCTCCACAGGTGTGTGTGGTCACCCCAGATGGTTATGTGGGTGCTGGGGGCTTGTACTCAGGGCAAACCAGGCTCTCTCAGCCTTTATGCTTGGGTAACAAGTGCTCTTAACAAGCTTTAGCCATATCCTCAGCCCTTGTTTTTATTTATTTATTTATTTATTTTTTATTTAAAAAAAAGTATTATTTATTCATTTATGAGACAGAGAAAGAGAGGGAGAGACAGAGAGAGAGAGGAAGAAGCAGACAGAGAGAGAGAATGGGTGTGCCGGGGCTCTAGCCACTGCAAATGAATTCCAGACACATGCACCACCTTGTATATCTGGCTTATATGGGTACCGGGGAATCAGTCCTGGTCTTTAGGTTTCGCAGACAAGTGCCTTAACCACCGAGCCATCTCTGCAGCTCCCCTTGTTTTTATTTTTTTAATTTATTTTTATTTTTGTTTTTATTTACTAGCAACAGACAGAGAGAGAAAGAGGCAGAGAAAGAGAGAGAGAGAGAGAACAGGCACACAAGGGCCTCCAGCCACCGTAAACGAACTCCAGATGCATGCACCACCTTGTGCATCTGGCTTACGTGGGTACTGGGGAATCAAGCCTCGAACCAGGGTCCTTAGACTTCACAGGCAAGCACTTAACCGCTAAGCTATCTCTCCAGCCTGCCCGCCCCCCCCACCGTTTTTATTTTTGAGACAGGGTTTCACATGTCCCAGGCTGATCTTAAACTCAATATGTGGCCGATGATGACTTGAACTTCAGATTCTCCTGCTTCTACCTCCTGAATGCTGGGACTCCAGGCATGCATCACCACACCCTGTGGATGCAGTGGTAGGGATGGAACCCAGGGCTTTGTGCAGCTAGGCAAGTGTTCTACTGAATGAACCCAGGACTTTGTGCATGCTAGCAAGCGCTCTATCAACTGAACTATCCCTAGCCTATGAATCATCCTTTAAAGAAATTATTTATTTTCAAAAGAGACAGAGACAGACAGACACATAAAAAGAAAGTATGGGTATGCCAGGACCTCCTACCACTGCAAACTAACTCTAGACACGTGTACCACTTTGTGCATCTGTCTTTACATGGGTGTTGGGGAATGGGACCTGGGCTGGCAGGTTTTGCAAGCGTCTTTAACCACTGAGTCCTCTCTCCAACCTACCTCTGCTTTATTAAAATGTCTCAAAATTGTCACCCAGCTGACTTTCATGAAACCATCCCCAACAGTCACCCCCCCATTTCCACATTCCCCTACAGCTGATGGAGAGATATTCAGGGAGACATATGGGTGGCTCCATCCCAGGAAATGTCCAGGCAGCTTCATGGACAGCTGACACTCAAGTCCTCCATGCCCCAGAAAGCCACTTTCAAAACCACACAAGACAAGATCTATCCCAACCCCTCACTTCACCTGCCCTCCCCAGCCTGGAAGGCTTTATAACAGAGCAGGTGTCACTCATAGAGGATAAGAGTTGAAGATGATGGCCATCCCCAGCGTCTGAGAGCCCTGAGGGAATTTCCCTGTGCATGTGTGTGTGTGTGGGGGGCATACAGACCCAGACAGCCACACCAATGCACACAGACATGTAAATAACACATAGGTACACACACACACACACAACACAAGACTTACATACACACAGAAACACAGACTCACAACACATAATGACACAAAGAAATGCACGGACAAAAATACATGCAGACAAACACTAAAATATAGACACAAAGACACACAGAGACACAAGACAGACCACAGACGCGTTCATGGGAGGCCCTGACAGAGATGCCCAGTCTGAACAGAGCTGGGCTCTTGCTGTACTGACTGAGAAAATCTGCAGAGCTGGCTCCATGGACTTCAGACTCCACCCTGTGTGGCTCATTCACATTCTTTTTTGTTTGTTTTTGTTTTTTTGTTTTTCGAGGTAGGGTCTTGCTCTAGCCCAGGCTGACCTGGAATTCATTATGCAGTCTCAGGCTGGCCACAAACTCACAGCGATCCTCCTAACTTTGACTCCCGAGTGCTGGGATTAAAGGTGTGCATCACCATGCTCTGCATTATTTTTTCTTCTAATATTTTATTTATTAGAGAGAGAAAGAGACAGATACAGAGAAACTGGTGTGCCAGGGCCTCCAGCCATTGCAAATGAACTCCAGACATGCGCACCACCTTGTGCATTTGATTTACATGGGTACTACTAGGGAATCGAACTCGGGTCTTTAGGCTTTGCAGCAAACACCTTAACGGCTAGCCATCTCTCCAGCCCTCATCCACTTTCTTATCCCAGATGGAGACATAAGCAGAGTTGAATCTCACCTCTAGCTCCCTCAGCTGGGGACTCACTTGGCTGGGGACAGTGCTGGGTGACTGACACTTTGGCTCGAGTCCCAAAGGATGATGCCCTGGAGAACAGGATAGGACCGTGGTGTTGCAGACCCCACAAGGGCTGCCTGAATGCCAGTCACCCTATCTGTAGTGTGAAGGTGATAGTAACACTAACCGAACCCCAACTACTCCCTTCACAACTTCTAAGCACCAGAAGTAACAACCCCCCCCATCCACCTGGGTCCAGACTGCCACCCCAGCTTAGGCTATTTCCAGAGCCGCCTCCTCCTTGGTTACGTCCACCCCTGCATGGCAGACAGAGTGAGCTGCTCTGGTCTGCACTAGCGCTTGTCTCTCCCAGCTTGAAACTCATCTGCGGTTTATAGTGCCGCAGTCTCAATTTAAAGACAGTTGACTTCACTGTCTGTGCATTCCAGGCTTACCTACAGCTCCTGCTCTCCCACACACCAGGATACTTTGCATACAAAGTCCCCACTGCTTGCAAAGCCTCTTGCTCCCCACAGTGCTGGCATCTCCTCTGGGGTGGGCCCTTCCTAGATTGACCTCTACCTCAACTCTAAAGTAGACCCTTCCTCCTTTCCCATGGAACAGCTGCCGTCATTTGTGAAGACAAACCAATGGCAGGTTTAACCACCCGCCTCTAAGACAAGGCTTTCTGGGGCTTCACTTCCCCCTGGGCACTAGGCTTCCAGGCCTACAATATTGTCTCCTCCCCCTACCCTTTTAGTGAATGTTGGCCTCACTGGGTTTCTTTGCACAGGAAACAAGAATAAAGAAGAAAAGGTTTTGAAAACTACAAGACTACCATACAAAGAAAAGAAAAAGAACTATTATGTAAAACAAAATGGAAATACCTTATTTTGGAGTCTAGAGGTAGCAAAACATGAGAGAGAAGAAAAGATCCAGGAGGGAACCTTCAGAATGAAAGGGATAGAGCCGGTGTGACCCCCAAAGCAACCCGAGGTGCGGCATGGAGGTCCAAACATTAGCGTGTCCTGGTGGCGGGGCCTGAGAATTTTGCTTAGCTACAAAGCCAGACACATTTGGGACTGTTTCCCACTGTGGACCCTGGCAGGCCGCGAGTGGGGGTGGTTTGGCTTGGGTGACCCCAGAAACCCTCACTCACTCCACACCCATCTGAAGGTCCTCCATGGCTAGCCCCAGCAGCAGCTGTGCCCTGCTATGACAAACCCATGAAGGAAAGCTGGTGGCTCTTACATTAAGCTGGACTTTGATTTATTTTATTGACTTTTTGAAGTAGGGCCTTGCTCTAGCCCAGGCTGACCTAGAATTGACTATGTAGTCTTAAGATGGCCTTGAACTCATGGTGATCCTGGCCTGGGATTAAAGGCGTGCGCCACCACGCCCAGCTTTTTATTGACTTTTTGAAGTAGGGCCTTGCTCTAGCCAAGACTGACCTAGAATTCACTATGTAGTCTTAAGATGGCCTTGAACTCATGGCGATCCTCCTACCTCTGTATCCCAAGTACTGGGAGGCCTGTGCCACCATGTTTGGTTTTATACCTGGACTTTGGATGTCACCGAACTTGTGTGTTTCAATTACACTTTCTTATTTTTCTTAAATTTATTTGAGAGAAATAAAGAATGGAAAAGAGGAAAAGGCATATATAGAGAGAAAGAGAAATAATGGGCACGCCAGGGCCTCCAGCCACTGCAAATGAACTGCAGACGCATATGCCACCTTGTGCATCTGGCTTATGTGGGTACTAGGGAATCGAACCTAGGTCCTTAGGCTTCACAGGCAAGCACCTTAACTGCTAAGTAATCTCTCCAGCCCCTCAATTATGCTTTCTGAAGGGCAGTACTGTCCTCCCCAGAAACCCTGGGCTGCTTAGATTCTGTTCTTAGAAGCTGATGGCCACCATTCACTTGCTCATTTCTCTCAAGTAGCCACCATGCACTGAATTCCTCCTCTGAGGCAGGCCCTGGGGACCCAGCAGTAGCTACCGCAGACCAGACCCTTGCTGCTGGGTGCTGGGAGTCTAAGGGAGAAGGATGTGGGATTTAGGGAGTAGCTGCTCTTCATCCAGACCTGGGACCAGGCAGAGCAAGAATAAAACACAAACACAAACCCACTCCCCGTGCACGGCTCTGACTGCTTCCTTTCAGATGGCATCATACCCTGCAGCCTCCGAAGTAGGTCACTGCCCTTCCCCCTGCCCTCCTGACTCCTGCCCCTTCATTCCCCCTTGGGTAAGCCGCAGACACTATAATTCCTCTCCCCAAGGTGGGTCTTACATACCACAGCCCTGTTTTCCCCAAAGCCATAAAACTCAAAAGTATTACATAACCTTCCCCACCATGAAGTGTAGAAGCTGGCCAGAGAGCAATTCTTTTACCCACCATATCTGATTGTAATTCATAGACCCCCATCTCTTCCCTAAGGGTCCTCTCACCACCCCACAGGGAGGAAGAGAGCCTGGTTGAAGGGCTGGGGCATGACTCGGTGGCAGACTGTTTGCCTAGCATTCTGGAGGCCCTGGACTCCAGTTCTTGCATTGCAGAGAGAATAAAAAAAAAAAAAAAAAAAAAAAAAACCAACCAGGCGTGGTGGCACACACCTTTAATCCCAGCACAGAGGGAGGCAGAGATAGGTGGATCACTGTGAGTTTGAGGCCACCCTGAGACTACATAGTGTATTCCAGGTCAGCCTGGACTAGAGAGTGAGACTCTACCACAAAAAACCAAAAAAGAAATACAAAAAACAAAAAATTGAACCAGACAAAACCAAGACTGGAGGGGCCATAGAGACAGGTCTATTGACTGATGGACTAGGGCCCAGCAAACAGCTTCTCAAGTTAGCACAGGTCCAGCAGAGTGTCAACACCCCCGAGCTCATGTCAATAAAGCAGACCCCCAGTCCAACCTGTTCCCCACACCTGTGCGGAGTTCACTGGAGCAGGCATTAAGATGGAAGACTCTGTGTCTTCAGTCTGTGGCTTTCAGGTCCCAGAAAACTATTTTCAAAGCCCTTTTCAATGTTTACTTTGTCTTTTTTTTTTTTCGAGGTAGTGTCTCACTCTAGCCCAGGCTGACCTGGAGTTCACTATGTAGTCTCAGGGTGGCCTCGAACTCACAGTGATCCTCCTACCTCTGCCCAGTGCTGGGATTAAAGGCATGTGCCACCACGCCAGGCCGTTTACTTTGTCTTTTGTTTTAGGGAGTATTTGTTGTGCCATGATGGGCAGGAAATTGATCACCCCATGCCATCCCTGTTATCTGTGGACATCATTCTCCAGGCCCATACCAGTCCTTCAAGAGTGATGTCGTTATTCCCTCCATTTTATTCATATGCAGAAACTGAGGCCTAGAGGGGACAGATCTCTTTTTTTTTTGTTTTAAGTTTTTAAAAAATTTATTTGCAAGCAGAGAGAAATAGAAGAGAGACAGAGAGACAGAGAATGGCACTCCAGGGCCTCTAGCCACTGCAAATGAACTCCAGATGCATGCACCACTGTGCATCTGGCATTATGTGGGCTTTGCAGGCAAACACCCTAACCACTGAGAAATCGCTCCATCCTGGAACAGATCTTTTGTCTCAGGTCACACACTTGGTAAATGACATGGCTGGACTTTGAACCTGGGTTCTCCTGGCTCATACATGTGCACATTGTGTGCAGGGCCTAGAATCACCTGCGTGAGTTTATGTAAATGAGGTTAGCCTCTGTGCAGTTGGTGGGGGATTAACTTGATTGGGTTAATTAAGGTGGAAGGACCCACCTTATCTGTGGGCGGCCCTATTCCATGGGATGGGGTCTCCAACTCTAAACAGTAAAAAGCTAGTTGTGTACCAGCATTCTTGCCCTCTGCTTCCTGGTTGTATTGAATGTGACCAGCTGCATCAAGCTCCTGCCACTGTGCCTTCCCCATCATGATGGACTGTCACCTGGAACTGTACACTGAAGTAGACCCTTTCTCCCTCAAATGGATTTTGGTCAGGTATTTTTTTTTCTCCAACCACAAGAAGTTGATTAATACACACGGACCTCACTTAACTTCACCTGCGGACTTCTATCTAGACGCCCTCCCCCAGGTCCCGGCTCCACCCCAACTACCTGTAACTAACAAAGTAGAAATCTGACCAGCCCTCAAGGGCTTATAGAGCAGTGACCCTGAACTTCTGGCTGCCCAATGAGGTGCCATCTAGAATTTCTAGCTGGGACAGCTGAGTGAACTTGAACGAGCCAACAGCACGTACACACCTGTAGGTCCAGCTACTGGAAAGACCAAGACAGGAGCATGGCTTGAGCCCCAGAGGCTGGCCAACACAGATCTGAGACAGAAAGAGAGAGAGAACTTCTATATTCACTGTCTCCGTCAGATGCACAAGCCATGGTTTAAGTGCTCAGTGCAGGTACCTGCTGCTGCCGCTCTGCTATGAAACCATACAAGCTCTGCAGGACAGTGCTGCTTTAGGACCTCTCAGAAGATGTGGCTTTGTTTTGTGCTCCTCCTGTCTGCCATTCATGTCTTTAAGCCCCCCGCCCCCACCCCACAGCTCCTAGAACTCCCAGTTCAAACCGTGATGGAAACCAGAAACAAGATGCACACTTGAATCTCAGTGAAGACATTATCAAGTCCCCTGACTGCCAATGGGAGGTCAAGCTGGCCTGGAGCCCTAACAAAATGGTGTGGCAGGGTCTCCATCAGTTAAGCACAGGTTTGTCTTGTGACCCAGCGAATCCCCTCCCAACATAAGAGCACTGAAAACACACTTGCATGTTTACACAGAAATCTGCACACAGATGCACAAAGCAGCGGTGGTCATGCTGGCTCGCAAGAGGGAACAGCGCATGGGTTGGATAGCATGTGGTCCCTCCATGCACAGGGATATTACTTAGCAATGCAAATGATAAAGCACTTATGTGTGTGACAACGGGGTGGATCTTGGGAGCATGATGCTTGGGAAGGAGTTGGCAGCAAAGGCCACAGGTTGTAGCACCCAAATCTGTTTTTTTAATATTTTATTTTTATTTATTTATTTATTTGAAGAGAGAGAGAGAGGGAGAGAGAGAGAGAGAGAGAGAGGGAGAGAGAGAGAGAGGAGAGAGGAGAGAGAGAGAGAGAGAGAGAAATGAGCACACCAGGGCCTCTAGCCACTGCAAATGAACTCCAGATGTATGCGCCCCCTTGTGCATCTGGCTAACATGGGTCCTAGGGAATCGAATGTTTGGTTTTGCAGGCAAATGCCTTAACTGCTAAGCCATCCCTCCAGCCCTAGCACCCCAATCTTTGGGGAAGGCAAACCCCTATAGACAAGAAAGGAGCCTCGTGTTTGCCAGGGGCTGGGAATGGAATCAGAAAGCAACCAGACATTGATACAAAAGGTCTTTGAGGGGCTGGAGAGATGGCTTAGCAGTTAAGCGCTTGCCTGTGAAGCCTAAGGACCCCAGTTTGAGTCTCGATTCCCCAGTACCCATGTTAGCCAGATGCACAAGGTGGCACATGTGTCTGGAGTTAGTCTGCAGTGGCTGTAGGTCCTGGTGTGCCCATTCTCTCTCTCTCTGCCTCTTTCTCTGCCTAGCTGTCACTCTCAAATAAATAAATTAATTTTTTTTAAAAAAGGTCTTTATGGAGTGATGGAAAGGCTTTCAACATGGGTAGTGGAAACGGTGCCACCAGTCCATAAATATACCAAAACCCATCACACTGTCTGCACACAACAGGTGAGTTTCACAGTCTGTCACTGTAACTCCACAGAGCTGTTCAGGGCTGCTCAGAAGAGACTGGGAGGTGGGTCAGCCGTGCTCCGCAGACACTTTAGGTTCATGAGCTCACACAAGCTTTCTTTCCAGAGTGTTGTACATCTGGGCATCCGTCTGTCACTAGCATTTCCATATCACAGAGGGTAACACTGTAGGCTCAGAGAAAGTGCTTCTTTGGTTCGGGGACACAGAGCATGATGGAACCAGGTTTTAACCCAAGTCTGTCTGCCCTGCCTCTGTCCTGGGAGCTGCCGACAATCCTGTGATGCTGGGGGAAGCTCCCAGGAAGCAATTCCAGCTTCTGACCTTGAACTCTCAGGCCCACTGTGCTGTGGGTTTCTAGGGACGCCCGCTGGCCAGGAACCCTGGGTCAGTTTCAGACCATTCTCTATTCTAAAACAATGTTTTGTGGTACTTCTTCTCCCCATCCCACCCCTTCAGAGGTTTATCAACTGTCTTTCTCATATCCGGTTGAGACTTCGAATACAGGTTGTTAGCCAACATGCCAGCCATTTGCTTCTAAAAATAACCCGCAATGGTTAAGCCATCCTTAAGCAATGGAACCAGCAGGCGAGGGGAAGATTTTAAAGGTGGTGTCAGTTGCTCTGTTATTGCTTTATTTATTTATTAACAGTTTCAAATCAAACAGGAAAAAGGCCCATGTGAAGGAGATAAGAACAGGGTCTAGAGACCACAGGGTCCTGGCTGGCAGAGAGACCATGGGTGGCACTGCATGTGTCTCTGAAGACTTGAATGGAGAAATGGGAGAGGGGTGTAGGTGGGAACAGGACTGTCATTCAATGGCTACTGGGTGGTGGAGAAACTGGGGGACCCCCAAGTAGACACGACCAAGGCTGGGCTTGCTGCCTTCTTTTTGGCAAGATTCATTGAGACTCACTGTCATTCACGCTCATCCACACACGCTCCAGGGACATCTGGGGAAGCCCCTCCGCCCCCTCCCCCGCCCTGTCCCTGGAAGACCTCCCGGGGCTTAGAGAAAAACAGGGGCCCAGCAGGCAATGTCACCAGATGAAGGCTGATGGTCACCATGCAACTCTCTCCAGTCCCAGCCAGGTGACACCACATAGGCCCCATGGGAATGGGGTGTCTGATAGAAAAGCCCCAAATCCAGATGTTTTTAATGTAAAAAAAAAAAAATCTTCCCAATTGTAATCATTGGCAAATAATTCAGGAGGGAAAAAATTAACAATGCAGTTTGTGCTAAACAAGCAGATTAATTGGGGGATTTGCACCCGGCTTGTCAGTTTGCAAACTCAGGCCTAGTCGGTTAATTACATGGGGTGTATGCTGGCTCATGGGCTCATGCTGATGGCACACTTGCTGTGTGTGGGGGTCTGTGCTGTAAGAACCCCAGCAGGGGTGCTCTGTCATTGTCCCCATCTTACAGATGAGAATGCTGAGGCACAGACATCACTGGCTTAGGGTCACACGAGTAAGTTGGCAGAGCTGACTCTAGGGACTTGCTTTAGCCCTAATCAACTACAAGAGAATAGACCACTGGGGTGGTCTATCCATGTAGTGGGATCAGAGATCCATGGAGACAAGCGGTCCTTAACACTGTCCACATTCATCCCTTTGTCTTGTATAAACCTGTAGCCCAGAGAGGTTGGAGCAAAGCCAGAGGCTGAAAGTAGTATGTGGACTGTGGTTTCTTGGGCTCTTTTTCTTTTCTTTTCTCTATTCTTTTCTTTTCTTTTCTCTTTCTCTCTCTCTGTTTCTTTCTTTCTTTTCTTTCTTTCTGTCTTTCTCTTTCTTTCTTTTTTTGTTTTTTTCAAGGTAGGGTCTTGTTCTAGCCCAGGCTGACCTGGAATTCACTATGTAGTCTCAGACTGGCCTTGAACTCACGGTAATCCTCCTACCTCTGCCTCCTGCGTGCCTGGGCCTCTTGGGCTGTTTTATCCATCCTGGAACTGTCCCCAGCTCAGCTAGCCCCACGGATCAGGAGAGTGTGCACTACTTCTGAGATGGGTGTCTTTCTCAGAGACATCTCATTAGGAGGCAGGCACCAAGCTGTGTGGCGCAGCTAACCACAGCCCTCCCCCCAACACCACTGTCAGGCTGGCATGAGGTCCCAAGACTCGCTGGTCATCATGCCCACAACCTTGGGAACCCGAATCCCAGATCCCAAGCAGGGGATGGTTTACAGCAAAGGGCTTCTCACCACCCCCCACCCACAGCCAGCAGATGTGCAGTCATTACAATAGCGGGAGAAAATAGAAAGAAAATTTGGAATTTGTTCTCCAAAGATATTCAAATTAGTTAATCAAGGGGCTTATTATTGCTTCTCCCCCTCAGCAGCAGTCCATGGGGATAATTGATCCGCTGGTAATAAGAGCTGTGCTTCACTGTGGTGTTCCCAGCCCATCACCAGTGTGTTTAAAGACATTTGGCAAAGTTCTAATTATTTCAAATTGTTCTGCTGTAGAAAACCCACTCGGCCCCTTGGTCAATGGCAGGGCTGGGATGCCAGGCTGTCTGGAGGTGCTGTAAGGTTCGAGTGATTCCCACTTCCCTTCCTTCTTAGACAATCTCCAAGTCACTCCTCTCTCATAGCCACCAGGGTACTGTCCCGAAGCCAGTTCCTTAAAGACATACCAGGTCCAACTTCCTCAGTTTACTCCATTCTTTCCCAGTTACAGAACATCGCAGTCCTCAAAGCGTTTTAGTTTCAGAACCCTTTTACACCCTTCAAAGTGACAGACGACCCCAAGGAGCCTTGCCATGGATCACAGAGATTGCTATATATCGCATGCCAAAGTAAAACAAGGGCTGGAGAGATGGCTTAGTGGTTAAGGCGCTTGCCTGCAAAGCCTAAAGACCCAGGTTCAATTCTCCAGTATTCACATAAGCAAGTTGCACATGGTGACACATGCAACTGGAGTTTATTGGCAGTGGCTAGAGACCCTGGCATGCCTCTTTCTTGCTCTCAAATAAATAAAATATACATATAACCAAGCGCAAGAAGACACAAGCATTCACCTGTTACCCACCGGTGGATGACATCATCACACCTGGCGTGGTTTCTGGAAAGTTCTGTTATGAATTCATTCATATGCCTGATTATTGTGAAGCATTGTATTACACACCTGCTGTCTTATTACCTGGGGGAAATTGAAAGTCAGTCTTGGCTATATAACGAGTCTGAGGTCAGTTTGAGCTACACGAGACCCTGTCTCAAAAACAAACAAATGAGGGCTGGAGAGATGGCTTAGCAGTTAAGGCGCCTGCCTCCTAAGCCTAAGAACGCTGGTTCCAATCCCCTGCGGTTCCAATCTCCAGGTCCCACGTTTAGCCAGATGCAAAGTGACTCAAGGGCACAATGCCGCACTTGCCCACAAGGGGGCGCACGCATCTGGATTTCGTTCTCAGCAGCTGAGAGACTGTTGGCGTGCCCATCTCTATCTGTCTTCCTCTCCCTCTCTGTCTGTCTCTCTGTGTCTCTCTTCAAAAAAAAAATTTTAAAAAAAACAAACAAATGAAAAAGCAAACAACAAAAACCACATACTACAAGATGAATGAAAAAGGTGGATAGCAGTTTAATATTGTTATAAAGTGAATTTGACCTTACAGAAATTCCCCACAAGGTCTTAAGAGACACTGGAGGTGACTGTCCTATACCCTGAGAGCCAGCAGGAGAAAGGGCAAGCCTGGGGCTCCAGTATCAGGGCTGGGAGGCCAGAAGGATACCCCTAAAAAGGTAGGGTTGCCAGCCTTGGGGCATGGATGAAGGAACGACCCTGGGGTTAGCAGCAGCAGTAGGTGTGAAGGTCTGGAGGCGAACTGGAGAGATGGCTTAACAGTTAAGACGCTTGCCTGCAAAGCCTAAGGACTCGAGTTCGATTTCCCAGTACCTATGTAAGCCAGATGCACAAAGTGGCACACGTATCTGGAGTCTGTTTGCAGTGGCTAGAAGCCCTTGTCTCACTCATTCTCTCTTTTCCAAATCACTAAATGAATAAAATATAAAGAGAAGACACTCAGATCTCATCAGGTGTGAGGGAGAGGGACTGTGGGTGACAAGGGGGCCGGGACACAACAGCGAGCCTCCCCAGGCAGCTGCACAGGGCCACTGAGGGCCAGGCTCTTAGTGCTTTATGTGTTACCTGCCTGAGATCTTCCAACAGTTCTTCACATTCAATACCACCCTTCTCATTGGTTTACAGCAAGGGAAACTGAGGCTCAGGCAGGTTGCACTTGCCAGTCCACAAGGGCTCTGCTGGGGATCAGGACCCTTGCAGGCCAGTCTTGTGGCTTTGCCTGTCCACTGTGGGTCCTCCAAGGAGGCCAGTGGGAAGCGGTGTCCCCAACTCTGGTCATGGTGAGCGACATGTCATGCCTGCCGTGTGGGACATGTAAGCTGGCAGAGTGGGTTTCATGGGCTCTGCTGGCTAGGCATGAAGATGATGCAAGGCTGGTTAGCATAGTGGCAGGCCGTGGACACAGGTGTGGGAAGAGACCTTGGATGGTGGTAGTCCCAGGGCACCCTAGAGCCAAAGCCAGGCACTGCATCTGGGAAGGTTCTCGGCGGGACTGAGGACTAAACCGGGCTTGTGGGAGATGTGTGGTGGGGCAGACACCCCACCGCCTCTTGGCCTCTCCTCTTCTGAGCCACGAGGCCATGGCACGCTGCCTTCCACATGTCTCTGAACCTCAAACATTCTGCTGGTATGCTGATGGCCACACGCACACACTTCTCTGGCTGTCTTGGAAAAGGTGGACCTACCTAGTAGAGGTTGGAAATGTTGTAGGAGATCACAGGTAAGTGGGAAGGCCAGCCTGGTCTATACAGTGAGACCCTGGCTCAAAAAAAAAAAAAAAAAAAAAAAAAAAAAAAAGGCAAAGGGCCACTCCTCTATCACATTGGACACCTGCTCCAAATCTGGAGCAGTAACTGTCAAATTAAAAACAATGGATGAGGGCTGGAGAGATGGCTTAGCGGTTAAACGCTTGCCTATGAAGTCTAAGGACCCCGGTTCAAGGTCGATTCTCCAGGACCCACGTAAGCCAGATGCACAAGGGGGTGCATGCATCTGGAGTTCATTTGCAGTGGCTGGAGGCCCTGGCGCACCCATTCTCTCTCTCTCTCTACCTGCCTATTTCTGTATCTCTCTCTCTCAAATAAATAAATAAAATAAAATAAAATAAAATAAAAAAAGGAAAAAAAAAGAAAGAACTTTAAAAAAAAAAAAACAATGGATGAAAGCTGGGCGTGGTGGCGCACGCCTTTAATCCTAGTACTCGGGAGGCAGAGGTAGGAGGATCACCGAGAGTTCAAGGCCACCCTGAGACTACATAGTTAATTCCAGGTCAGCCTGGACCAGAGTGAGACCCTACCTCGAAAAACCAAAAAAAGAAAAACAAAACAAAACAATGGATGAGGCCTGGAGAGATGGCTTAGTGGTTAAGGCATTTGCCTGTGAAGTCTAAGGACCCAGGTTCAGTTCCCCAGAAGCCACGTAAGCCAGATGCACAAGGTAGTGCTTGTATGTGGAGTTTGTTTGCCATGGCTAGAGGCTCTGGCACGCCCATTCTCTCTTTCTCAATAAATCAATAAAAAATTTTTAAAAAGGTTTGAAAAAACAACAGATGACATTACCTTGCAAAGGTCACGGTGTGGAAGAAGGGACATGCAGCCTAAGGACCCAGGTTCAGTTCCCCAGAACCTGCATAAACCTGTGTATAAGAACATGCACAAAGTGTTGCATGCATCTAGAGTTCGTTTGCAGTGGCTAGAGGCTCAGATGTGTCCATTCTCTCTCAATAGATAAATAAAAAATTTTAAAAAGTTTAGGAAAAAAACAAGAGATGACGTCAGCTTGCAAAGGCCACAACACAGGAGAAAGAACATGCAGTTTATTTGAGAAAGGACATCATCCAAAGTCAAGAACTCTTAAAGATTCAACAAAAAAAGAGAAATAAGTTAACAGAAAAACAGCCAAGAGGGCTGGAGAGATGGCTTAGCAGTTAAGGCACTTGCCTGCAAAGCCAAAGGACCCAGATTTGACTCCCCAGGACCTATGTAAGCCAGATGCACAAGGTGGCCCATGTATCTGGAGTTCATTTGCAATGGCTGGAGGTCCTGGCATGCCCATTCTCTCTCTGCCTCACTCTCTCTTAAAAAATTTACAAAAAGAAAAACCGCCAAGGGACTGGAGTGGTGTCTCACATGACAGCAAAACCAACAGGCCATATGCAGGTGTGAAGATATTTGACAGCACTGGGAAACGGGGGTTCATGCCACTGAGAAACCGCTATGAAGCCAGGGGTGGTGGTACACACCTGTAATCCTAGAATTGAGGAGGAGACTGAAACAGGAACATTGCCAGGAGTTTGAGGCCAGCAAGTAGCAGACCAGCCAGGGTACCAGACAAGACCAAAACAACAACAACAACAAAAAAACGGCTGCTCAGTAGTTAAAGATGTATTTGTTTGCAAAGCTTGATGGCCTGGGTTTGATTCCCCAGTACCCACATAAAGCCAGATGCTCAAAGTGGTACATGTATCTGGAATTTGTTTGCAGTGGTAAGAGGCACAAATGTGCCCATCCTCTATCTCTTTCTCTCTCTCTCCCTGGCACACCCATTCTCTTTCTCTCTCCTCTTTCTCTGCTTGCAAATAAGAAATATTTTTTAAAAAGTCACAGCAGTGCTAGAGGAGAAATTGCTCACTGGTTAGGCACAGGCCCATGAGGGCCTGAAGTTCAGATCTCCAGATCCCACATAAAACAACTGGGCATGGCCACACAGATCTGTAGCCCCCATCCCACTCCAGAGAGACTCAGCTCAGAAACAAGACCAGGCAGAAGAGCAATGGAATGGATACCCAACCAACGTCTACAGACGAGCACCCCCACCACAGGCGAGCGTATGGGGTGCTTCAAGGGCACGTGCATACACCACACACACGTGTAGATACGCAAGCAAAGGATAAAATAAAAATGCCACTGCATAGCTGTCAGAGTGGCCACAGCGAGCAGAGCCTCACTTAGCTGGAAGACTGTCATGTCTATTAGGACAAACTGTCCACTAACACAAGGCCTCAAGGTGTGCAGCATGGTTGTGGACTGACAGCCAAGATGTCACCAGAGAAGTCTCAGAGAGACTGGCTGCTCAGGGCTCTGCCAGGCTCTGTGGCTCACGCAGGCCTCCTGGTGATTCACACGTGTGCTCAACGTGTTTAGAGGCACCATTCCTAACAGTCCCAGACCAGAAGTGACCTGGACACCATTCACATAGATGGCTAATCTCTCTGAGATGTATTCACCCCACAAAATGGTGTGGCACAGCTCCAGGCATGAGGGAATGGGGCAGCAAGGCCAAGAGGTCTTACAGATGCCATGCTCGGTGAGAAGCCACGGGGCATGAGGGCAAACGCTGAGCCCCGTTCCTGGATGGTGCTGACCAACCCGCGCATTCAGAAGTCAGGGCTGGGGACATAGACGGGGTAAGTGTAAGAGAAGCTTCTGGGTGATGGTATATAGGGGTCTCTGGATCTCACAGGCTTGGTGAGTGTGGCTGTCTGCAGAAGGATCTGTGTCCCTTTCCCAGTGAATGTTCCAGGCCATGGAGGGAGAAAGGCTCGGCTCTTCAGTCCTCCGAAATCTGCCTGCATCTGCCACATCCCCTGCTATGAAGCACCCATGGAACTTGATAGGCAACCTTATAGAAAACAGGGCTGGAGAGATGGCTTAACGGTTAAGACGCTTGTGAAACCTAAGGACCTCGGTTCGACGCTCCAGATCCCACGTGAGCCAGACTCACAAGGTCACACATGCGCACAAGGTGGTACACGTGTCTGGAGTTTGATCAAAGTGCCTGTTATGCCAATTCTCTCTCTCTTTCATAAAAAAAAAAATTACCAAAAAAAAAAAAAAAAAAAAAAGAAAAAGAAAAGAAAAAAGAGAGAGGGTGACTGCCCAACACCCGGCAAGCTGCGATCTGACCCTCCTCACCTCTCTTCTGTTAACATCCCGTTTTCTAGGTTCTAGCCACTTGCCTTCTTGGCTACCTCAGGGCCTTTGTACCTGCTGTCGCCCTTTGTGTGGCCCTCTTACCCACAAGATTTCTCTCTAAGTGACTCTACCAGACTTGCCCTGCTCTTACTCCCTCTAGGCCCCAGTGATCCCAGTCCACAGCACTTGGCCTAGCTTGTGCGTTTCTTAGACTTTGTTGCTCTAGGTGGATGGCAGGGTGTCTGTGTGTCTCTCTTCTCATGTCCCCATCCACGCTAACATTTGCTGCTCACAGTGCCCATCGCTGTGCACAGAAGGAAACGGGCAACACTTTCTTCCTGGCTGTGGTGGTTTGGATGGAAAAGGTTTCCCCATAGCCTCATGTGCTTTTGATTAAGCCTTATTTCTACTTAGTTCCCAACTGGTGAAGGCTTTGGGAGATGAAGCCTTGCTGAGGAAGGCATGTGACTTGGGGCAGGCTCTGAGGTTTATCAGTCCTCCCCCCAGTGGGTGTTCACAGCTCTATTTTCTCTCTACTGCTGTGGAGATGGGATGCATGGCTGTCTGCTCCTGTCATAAGGAAACTTCCCTTTAGATCTGTTAGCTAGAAACAAACCCTTTTCTTGGGGGCTGGAGACATGGCTCAGGTTTGACTCCCTAGTACCCACATAAAATGGGATGCACAAGGGGCACATGTATCTTGAATTCTTTTTTTTTTTTTTTTTTTTTTTTCGAGGTAGGGTCTCACTCTAGTCCAGGCTGACCTGGAATTCACTATGTATTCTCAGGGTGGTCTCGAACTCACGGTAATCCACCTATCTCTGCCTCCCAAGTGCTGGGATTAAAGGCGTGCACCACCATGCCCGGCTCTTGAATTCTTTTTGCAGTGGCAAGAGGCCCTGGCATGCTGTTGCAAGTCAGGTTCGCATTGCTGGCAGAAACCACCCGACCAAGAGCAGCTTTTGGGAAAAAAGGTTTACTTTGGCTTACAGACTTGAAGGGAAGCTCCGTGATGGCAGGGGAAAACGATAGCATGAGCAGAGGATGGATATCACCCCCTGGCCAACATCAGATGGACAATAGCAACAGGAGAGTGTGCCAAACACTGGAAAGGAGAAGCTGGCTATAACACCCATAAGCCTGCTCCCAACAATACACTGCCTCCAGGACCCCTAAGTTTATGAGGGACACCTGAATCAAACCACCACACATGCCCATTTTTCTCTCTTTCTCTTCTTGTAAATAAATACAAAGTAAAATATTTAAGAAAGACAAACCCTTTCTTTCCATAAGTTACTTCTGGCAAACTGCTATACCAGCTTTCTCCTGTGCTCCCTGTAATGCTCCCTCCTCTGTTTCTCTCTTGATTCCTGCTGTTGGGAACACACTCACTGTGTTAGTGACTTACTGATCAAGGTAGAGCACCCATTCAGAAATGTGTATGCAGAGGCTGGAGAGATGGCTTAGAGGTTAAGCACTTGCCTGTGAAAGCCTAAGGACCCCAGTTCAAAGCTTGATTCCCCAGTACCCAGGTAAGCCAGATGCACAAGGTGGCACATTGCATCTGGAGTTCGTTTGCAGTGGCTGGAGGCCTTTGTGTGCCCATTCTCATTCTCTCTCTCACACTTTCTGCCTCTTTCTCTCTCTGTCTATCACTCTCAAACAAATAAAAACAAATGTGTATGCAGCAGGCACTCAATAAGTGTTTGCTGAAGGAACAGGGCAAGAGGCAGGCTCAAGAGCCAAAAGAAAGATTTGCAACACACTCCTGAGTCCCTAGGGTGCCCAGCTGCCATTGACTTCAACAGCAGGGCCACTGCCTGGCTGGCCCACTTAAGGTTTTGATAATACACCCCAGAGGGAAGCTGGAAAGCGAGACAGAAAGCCAAGCTCAAAATCAAGTAACCTAGTAAAAGCACTGGATCGATGCTCTGGGTTGTCGGGGGAGGAGCCATGGCCACCCCGGCTCTGTCAGCCCTGCCCCTCACCAATCTGGGCCAGGGACAGCTCTGTCTTGAGAGAGGGGACCACATGGCTAGGGGGTGGCTCCTGAAAAGCCGGTAAACTGTTCTCAGAGGTCCAGGAACCCCTGGAGGCAGTCTGGGCTGGCCCAGAGAGTCCCACAGCAAGACACAGCAGGCCTGTAATCCCTGCAGTCGGGAGGTTGAGGCAGAAGGATTGCATGTTCTAGGCTTCCCTGGGTTACATAGTGAATTCCAGGTCAGCCTGCACTAGAGTGAGACTCTACCTCAAACCCCCCAACCCCCAAAAAAACCTAAGCAATAAGCATATTGTTGCAACATTTTCTTTTTGGAAAGGTGCTCGGGAGGGGACATGGGTGAGATCTTTGACTACATCCTTCCAGAAACCCTGTCCTCACTTCTGGGGACTCTTGGAGGGAAAGAAAGAGGAAGCTCCCTCAACCAGACTCTGTGGTCGAATCTCCATAATGGTGATTCCAAGGACCTCACTGTCCTGTCTTGCTGGTCTGTGTTCCGGGCTTGCGCACGCTGTCTTACCCCACTGTACTGACGCACAGACTGAGGTGTGGACGGGCTCCAGACATGGCCATGAGCAGATAGTCAGACACTGCGCCAGGCCTGGATCACCTTTCCCCCATAGTATGACTCCTAGGCCACCTTGTTACCAGTGACATACAACCCTCGGCAGATCCCGAAACCTCAGTATGCCTGGACTCAGCATCTTTGACCTTAGCTCTGCCCATCTCGCTTTAGGGGACTTTGAAGTGGACTCACTGCTCCTTTCATTACGTGAGGAGGTTGTCAAGGCCACCATGAGCCCACGTGAGCGGGACCAGGATAGTGACCCCAAATCACCTTCACTGAGCCCTTAAGGACTCTGGGGAACTAGTCACCACTTTGCACTGAACTCAACAAAAGGGAGATCCCAGCTTGTACTTCACTCCTGTGCAAACTGTACCTTTGAGAGGACACAAAGTCACATCCTAGCCAATGGGAAGGAGCCAGGTGGCAGCCCCTAACTGGCCAACACAGGAATGAGCCTTGACTTGAGCACTTGCAAGAAGAGCATGCACAAAGGCCCTTGGGCATCGCTCTGTGAATCCTAGTGACACAGGCTCCTGCCACCACACACACATCAGAGCATCCACTCTGTGCCAGGTGCTCTTCCAGGCAATGGCCAGATGGTCATTCATTCCATCCTCATAACTGCCCTGTAAGGTGATACCCACTGAGCAAGCAAAAGCACGCAGAGGTGAAATGTGGCTATGGGGGAGCATGCTTAGGCGTTGGAGGGTCTTGATGAACAACAGTTCATGGGACTCGCCAGCTGCATGGGACACAGGCTCTGAGCTGTGGGCTCCGTGGAGTAGGAGTACCCGAGCAGAAGCTGGTGAAACCTGGACCACCCGTGCCCAGAACGTGTTTGGTACACTTATGGAAATCGATGTGTGCACACCTTTCATCATTGAACGACCGATTGGCAAGGTCACATTTAGTCATGGGCCTTGAAAGGCAAACCCATCGCCTCCACCCTTGCTCTGTGCAGCCACCCTTTTCCACGTGGGGCTGGCACTCAGCTCACCCTTGTCCCACGCAACCACAGGACCTTGGCACATGCCTTTCTCGCTGACTGGAATGCTTCCTACCTGTCTTCCAATTGACAGTGTAATTTGTACTTCGGGTGTCTGCTGAAGCACCACGGCTTGCAAGGAAGCCGCAGTCATTTCTCCAGGAGGGTTTAACGGAGGTGAGAGGAGGGAAGGGCGTGGAGGGAGGAGGACAGAGAGGAAGCAAGAGGGCAATTCAGAGAGGGAGGGGAAAGGGGGGAACAAGGAGGACAAGAGGATGAAAGTGCCTGACCACCTCACGTCGTGGCAATAGCTCGTTCAGGGCTGGGAGCATGGAGCTGGTCTCTGGGGAGGGGTGCATTACTGAAACTTCCTGGCTCAGGGGCTGCCTGAGCGTGTGCAGTCCCTGGAGGGCTCAAGAACTTGACTTTTTCCTCAGAACCCTGGCTGTGAGGCCAGGGCTGGCCCTCCTGGAAGGACCCTGTGCCCAACACTACCACACACAGCTTTCCTTCTGCTATGGGAACCATTGCTGATAGCCACACAGGCAGGGCCACCACCCGACACAAGCAGCATCATCAAGAGGGACAGAGACCTCAGCTCAGGCCAGCCAGCCAGTGAGGAGCGGGGGTCTGTGTTTGCGTCCAGATCTGATGCCAAGAAGCACGTTTTATGTTGCAGAAACGTCACACATAGAGGACAAACGCTGAGACAGCACAGGGATGTAGCAGAAAGCTCTCATCTCCAGGGTGCCTACCACTGCGCCCCTGCAAATACATCCACCCCTATTCAAGCACGACCACACAGTCTTCCTTGCCTTTTACTCCACTTAGAGAACATTTCATCCCAGGTTACGTAACAGCCCATCTGCACAGACTGACCTTGCCTGCTCCTGCAAGGATGGGGGGGGGAGGAGAGAGAGAGAGAGAGAGAGGAGAGAGAGAGGAGCTTTCCTTTTCATAGTTGTAGAGCATTCTTTATGGACAGGCCTTGTTTTGTGTATCCAGTCCCCCTGCATGGATCCAAGCTGCCACTCATGGGCATTTACATTATTTCCCATCCTCATGACACGTGAGTTATTTTAATTCCCCCATTCATGGACACAGGTCATTTCCAATCCCCGCTTCATGAATGCTTAGGTTATTATTAATCCCCGAAGCATACACACTTAGGACATTTCCAATTTCTCCTTGGTGGGCACTTAAGGTTATTTCTAATCCCCCATTCCTGGGCACTTAGGCTATTTTCAATTCCTTCTTCATGGACACAGGCTATTTTTAACCCTCCACTCGTGGACATCTAGGTTCTGCCAAGTTTTGTTTCCACTATAGATTCCACATCAATCCACCAAGATATTTTGGTGCCCACAGACGGATGTATCTAAAAGATAAGTTTTTAAACAAACACAGGCCAGTTCCAGGGCAGGTGCATTTGTTAAAGTGACAGATGCTATCAGCCCCCCCCCTTCCACCACCGCCATCACCAAAAGGTACTGTTTCAATTACTGCTGCCACCAACCTGCAGGGGGTGGTGTGTCTCTTTTCCCAGCTGTGCTATGACCTTACAAGTAGGCCCGGACAGTGGCATATGAAAAGAAGGAGAAAAGGAGGGATACAGATATTTCAAAGGTGTCCAGAAAGTCACAATGGTTGACATAAAAGGCGGTCAGTTGGCCAACTACTTTCTCTATGACTTCAGAAAGGTTACTTGACCCATTTTTCCCAGCCTGGACTCCTTCCCAGCCAAGTGAGTATATGAGCCACGTTGTTCTCCACTGGTGCTAGAGCAAGGGTGCTGGGCACGGGGATATAGCCATGCATACAAGCTCATTGTGACCTCACAGTCACCCTGGTATAAGTTTGATCATGTGCGCATGGACACAAAGAGCCAAGAGTGGGATGACTCCAAAGCGCTAGTTATCGTCAATGTGACTTCAGGGTCACTGCTCACTACTGTGCCACTAGCCCAAGGCTGTCTGGTCCTGGTCAGGGGACCCAGAAAGTCACTTGCTTCCCAAGACCCTACTGTTGCTCCTCCCAGTGGTGAGACCCTCTTCCCTCACCATCTGCACTTGAGGCGTCCTTTTTTTTTATTTTTTATTTATTTTTGGAGAGAGAGACAGAGAGAGATAGACAGAGAGGGAGACAGAAAAGGGCACGCCAGCAGTCTCTCAGCTGCTGTGAACGAAATCCAGATGCATGCGCCCCCTTGTGGGCAAGTGTGGCGTTGCGCCCTTGCCTCACTTTGCATCTGGCTAAACGTGGGACCTGGAGATTGGAACTGCTGGACATTGGACCCAGCATTGTTAGGCTTAGCAGGCAGGCGCCTTAGCTGCTAAGCCATCTCTCCAGCCCGTGTGGCGTCCTTTTACGGAAGCTTCCTGGTGTGACCCCAAACTGTCTCCTCTCTGTGCCCATAAGGGCAAAGCAGACTCATCCCAGAGGCTGTCTGGAGCGATATCCTGGTTTGACTGTCTTTGACTATCAGGAGCCCAGCTGAGTCCCCACTGGGGACTCATGTGTCATTCATCCGTTCACCCACCTCGCAAATACTAATGGCACTTTGCCCTTCTCCATTGGGGTTAAAAGCCTTGATTCTGAAATCAACTTAATCTAATTTCCAATCTTCCCACTTTTTCACTGTGTGACCTTGGCTAGGTCACTCAATGTCTCCAAGCCTGTTTCTGCATTTACCAAACAGGTAACTGGGCTGCTGGAAGGAGGAAGGCACACAGATGGCTGGAACAGTATCTGCAGCAGTTGGTGGTGCACAAGGGGTGGGTGTTTTTCTGATTGTTATTGAACACCGATTGACCTCTTGTCCTGCCCTCAAGCCACTTCTGATCCTCTCCACTAGCTCCTCAGGAGGGCCCTTCCAGGGGCAGCAGACTGCTGCTGTGGAGCTGGGGGCCCATCACCTCAGGCCCACCTGGTGATGCCCTCGCTCCACAGTCACAGTGTGTGCGATCGATGCTTTTCTGAGTTCAGCCAATTTCTGCAGGACCCATTTCCTGACCCCAAAGTCAAAGTGGCCCCTCCTCTTTCTCTCTCACCGACTACTCGTATTCTAAAATTAGCCAGTGGTTGCCAATTCCAAGCGGAGCTGGCTTCCGGGAACCGGGAGGCCTTGGCATTGTCACCTGAGTCTGTTGCTCCATCCAACCGCGTAATGAATTGTCAGTCTCGGCCACCCCGCGGACAGGCTTGGGTTTACAGCTGTTTCACTATCAAGGACGCTGGGGCTAATGGCTCCAAGAAGACAGATCAACTGGAGAGCGCCGTCATGATGGATGGACTCACCCAACGCCAGGATGCTGGCCGCTGAGCTGTGCGGAAAAGGGAATGCTTAATTTGCTTATAGCCACAGTTACCTGGAGCTTTCTCTTCAGGTATGATGTAGGAGAGACGGGGTCCAACCTGGCGTCTCAATTTGGAGGGAATTTGCTACTTCAAAGTGGTGCCAACCTCTGAGGTTCGACGGCTGTGGATTACTTCCTGAGCCCCCCTCCCAACATGGGTGGGTGCACCTCCTATATATGAAGGAGAACAAGAAGGCTAAAGCTGTCAGAGGCACTTGGATTAACTCTGGAGATCGATTTTTATCCTGAGCTTGTCTGAAACATTTCTGCACCCAGCCTTCCACTGGTATACTTTTTTGTTGTTTTTGTTTGACATGGGATCTAACTACTTAGCTCAGGCTGGCCTCAAACTTGTGATTCTCCTGTCTTCCTTCTCTTGAATGGTATGATGACAGGCATGCACCGCCTCTCCCAGTCCCCTTACATGCTTTTAAATGGACATCTCGCACCTTCACTGACTCCCTTCCCCCTCGGAGATAATACAACGAACAGGTCGGCTACCACCTTCCCCACTAGATTTCAAGGATTTTTCTCCTGCCAACCAAATATTTCATCCAGCTGTAGATATCATGAGGAAACGGCAAACAAAGAGAGAGATTTAATAACTGGAAATAAGAGTAAGGATGCAGAGGGTTTAATTTTTTTTTGTATCACATCTAATTGCAATCAACAGTAGACATCTGAGTCAGTGACAGGCTCAGCAAAATTGCTGCTGAGAGAACAGAATCTTTGTCTAAAAATAATCAGACATTCTGCGCACCGCTGTTTGTTATAACGGTAATCGATGCTGGAGGCTTTGAATTCCATCAATTTATAGATCTGCGCAGGCCTGCCTGGCGATGGGCGGTGTGCAGCGGCCCCGGCCAGCTCGGGCAGCGCCGGGGCCCGGTGTGTGATTAAGATAAGCCTCGATTCCTTTCTACATTCCTTATCGGGGGCTCATTCTCTAGCAGGCTGAGATGTTCCCAACAGTTAAAGATCACTGCAGCTTCTCAGACGCCAAATTCAAGGGGATCGATCAATAAATCAAATCAGGCCGATCAATCGCCCAATCAGGAGAGTCTAGCCAGTGCATTATTACCGGCGCCTTGAAGCCAGAGCCTTCCATGGGTTTCATCAAACAGCCTCACCTTGGCTCGCCGCCAGCCGCTGGCTTGTCTAATAGACTCCACAGCCGAGAGGGGCCTCCTGCCCAGCGGAAGAGCAATAAATTTCTCATCAAACAGCCGATGGAGAAACAAGATGAACATCTGTTTTGCTGCAATGAAACCCCCGTGTTCTTCACTATGGGCAAACCGCCTCTGACAGACCACCCCAATGGTGGCTTCCCTGGCACGCGGGGACCCCATGGAATATTCCACCAGTTATTTCAATCAGGTGATTTAAGGAGACTTTTGCATTCTTCTCTCAGCAGCTGCCGGAGCTCTGCAAAGACTATTCCAGCACAGTCGATAATAAATACCATCCAGGGACCCTGTAGTATGAAGGCAATTTTATGATGCCCATTATGTGGCGATGTAACTTCATTAAAAGCTGTTTATTCTCTCTAAGCATTTTAAGCACTTTTCCTCTCCCATAAAGGTGGAGCCGGGAGGTTATTTTTACAGAAAGGGTTCCAGACTGTATTTCTCCTCCCAATAACATGAGGGGGGTGAGCTTTGCCCACTCTCCTTCTGTCTTTGAGGTTGGGTGATGGCTCAGCTTGGTGTAACCAGGAGAGAGGACCAGGTATTCCCAGACCCACACAGAGTGGATGCTTCAGCTGTGGGAGCTGAGAGGTCTGGGAGAGGAGAGGACATGAGTCTTACCAGATCCTAACAGGTTCTTTGTTCTAAGACACAGAAAGTTCCAGAATAAGATAGTGGGAATATGCCAGCCAAAGACAGTGTTTCTCCAACTGGGGTCCCAGGGATTCCCCCCCTTCATTTCCCCTTCAGTGTTATCATTTGAAGCTCACACCTTTAATCCCAACACTTGGGAAGCTGAGATAGGAGAATTGCTGTGTAGTTCGAGGCCAGCCTGGGTTACAGAATTCCAGGTCATCCTGTGTTAGCATGAGATCCTGCCTCAAGAAAATAATAAGAATAAAGGCTGGAGAGATGGCTTAGCGGTTACGGTGCTTGCCTGCGAAGCCTAAGGACCCAGGTTCAATTCCCCAGGACCCACATAAGCCAGATGCACAAAGTGGCAAATGCGTCTGGAATTCGTTTGCAGTGGCTAGAGGCTCTGGCATGCCCATTCTCTCTCTCTCTCTCTCTCTCTCTCTCTGTTTGCCTCTGTTTCTCTCTCTCTCAAATAAATAAAATGTTTTTTTTTAATAAATGGGAGAAGGAGAAAGGGGTCCTTCTGCAAGTAGAAAATCCTGTAAGGACAACGCAGGTGACCCCCTTCTTTGGATGAGCAGGCTGTCTGAGGCAGGAGGACAACTGAGTCAGGGGACCCATTCTAGCAGAGTGGCAGGGTGACAGGTTCTTGTTAGTGTACACCATGGGACAGACTTCTGTCCAGGCACAGTTGGGTACATGAGGATCTGCAGACGGGCAGTATGTGGAATGGAGGACAGGGACAGAGAGGCAGGTCTCACATGGGGGACAAAGCTCACAACCCTGCCCTTCCACCTTGTGAAATGTGGAAGCCAAGGAGAAAGCACAGCAGCAATATTGGTACCAGTGACAGGTGACGCCCCTCAACCTGGTGGGGGGGGGCAGTCTCTGTTCTAACTCTCACCAACACTGCGAATCCACTCAATATTATTTTTTAAAAAGATTTATTTTTATTTATTTACTTATTAGAGAGAAGAAGAGAGAGACAGAATGGGCGCACCAGGGCCTCTAGCCACTGCAAATGGACTCCAGATGCATGCACCACCACGTGCTTACGTGGGACCTGGAGAATCAAACCTGGGTCCTTAGGCTTTGTAGGCATGCACCATAACTGCTAAGCCATCTCTCCAGCTCTCAATATTTTTTATTTATTTATTTTTGTTTTCCAAAGTAGGGTCTCACTCTAGCTCGGGTTGACCTGGAATTTACTATATAGTTTCAGGGTGACCTCAAACTCAGGGTGATCCTCCTACCTCTGCCTCCAGAGTGCTGGGATTAAAGGCATGTGCCACCATGCCCGGCCCTCATCATCATCATTATTATTATTGAGAGAAAGAGAGAGAGAGAATTGGCACACCAGGTCCTCTAACCCCTGCAATCGAATTCCAGACCTATGTGCCACCTCGTGCATATGTGTGACCTTTTGCATGTGCATCTGGCTTATGTGGGTTTGGGGGAGAGTCGAACCTGGGTTCTTATGCTTTGTAGGCAAGTGCCTTAACCACTAAGCCATCCCTCCAGACTTCCTATCCAAAGAAGTAAAGGGAACCATCCTGCAGCCATACAGGGAGCAAACAGAGCTCACCAAGGACACTGCTGCGTCTTGCTGAGCCCCTGCTTCGGGCACTTCATATGCATTTTCTCTATGAATTTTCCTTGCTTCTCCTTCACTGGGGCTCTCACATTCATTTCCTAAGTGAGGCTCAGAGAACCGTGGGGTCAGGGAGGGAATGGGTTCAAGCAGGTCAGTGAGGACTAGAGCTGGGAGCAGAGCCTCTTTGACAGTCCTTGGCTCCTTTCACAGCCTGTTTCCCAGCCTCAGAGCTCACTCACTGGGCTCTGAGTGAGGAAGAGGACTCCCCTTGCTCCTCATGGGGCTCCCACCATCAACTGGATCTAGATAACTAGGCTTCGCCACACAGAACTGCAGCCTGCCCCTCCCTGGCCTGTGCCAGCTCAATTCCAGCTATCCCTTGCCCTTCACTATGCCCATCATACCCCAGCTTGTCTCTGGACACCATATAGCTTCTCAAACACCCAGGGACCCAGTGTTTCCACCTGAGCTCTTGTCATTAGCATCCACACTACACATTCATGAATGCCCACGCCCCCATGGGTCCAGCCTCTATGTCCTTCACCTCTAGGTCACCAGTCTTCACCATCAGGCTGCAGGCACCTGACGACATACTAGACAAAGTAGGGAGTCCTTCCTTCCTGGTGTCACCCCCTCCCCAAGGCCATAAAACCTATAACGGGGGCCCTGTGGGTCCTTCCTGCCTCCGTCCCAGCTGTGTCCCCTCTGAATTCAGGAACAATTTGAGTCTAAATGTGGAGAGAGGGTAGCAGAAAAGAAGGAAAGGAGAGAGGGAGGAAAGAGGAGGAGGATGAGGAGGAAGAGGTGAAAGAGGAGTGGGGGCTTGGGGCCATCCACATGGCACCGATGGTGAAGCTGAACCCTGCCTAGGGTTGGCCTTGTTAAGCTGAGAGCAAGTCTCACTACTGCCAGAGTGTGGCTGCTCGCCCAACACAGATGCATCCAGGGTCCCTCATACAGAGGCCACAGCATGTTAGATTCATCACACACTCTGGCCAAGATGTACCGCCGAGATTTGGGGGCAAGATTTATTACACTAGCTGGTTTTTAAAATGAAAGTACAAAGAAGATATTCTGGCAAGAGCGAGTTCTGTTAATGGGATGAGTTCTGTTAATGCGTCCAGGGGATAGTCTACGAATCCCTCCTCTGTGGGTGCAGACAAGCCTCGGCAGAAAAGCCCGGTGCTCGGCCACATGAGCCTATGGGCAACCTTGAGAGAATGACTCTCATTCTTGGACGTATTTCTTTTGTTTGCAACAATAGACTAGCTCTACTTTAAGCCTCCTAGATGTTGGGCACTTTGCAGGAAGTGATTCTTTGATGTGTTAATGTTTTTACTTATCATGGGGTGGGGGTGGGGTGTAGGGTGATTTTTTTTTATTTTTTTATTTTTATTTTTATTTTTATATGTAGGGTGATTTTTAAATTGTGGCTATAATCCTTAGAGACAATTATTATTTTCTTCCATCATGTGGATGAGAAAACCAAGGTTCAGAGAGATACGGTCATTTGAGCAGTCATCAACAAGAACAAGAGTAATGATGTTTAAGGCTCCTTCTAGAACCTTTTCTAAATGGATCATCTCATTTATTCTTGTCAACAGTGTCACGGCATGGATACTGTTGTCGTCTCTGTTTTATACACCAAGATACCAAGGATTAGCGGGGGAAAAACCATGCATCTGAGGCCACAGTGCTGACCAGGAGGAAAGCTGGGATTCAAACTCATGTCTGCCTGATTCAAAGCTCTTAAGACTCCTCACAGCCAGTCTCCAAATTTTAAATTCAAAATTAAACCTGCGGAAAGCATCTGCTGCCATTCCCACTTAGATTGAGAATCACAGTTAAGAGATAGGGGATGCTGGGCATGGTGGTGCATGCCTTTAATCCCAGCACTCAGGAGGCAGAGGTAGTAGGATTGTTGTGAGTTCAAGGCTACCCTGAGACTACATAGTGAATTCCAGGTCAACCTGAGCTAGAGTGAGACCCTACCTCGAAAAACCAATAAATAAATAAATAAAAATAAAGAAATAAAAAATAAAGAAATAAAATAAAATAAAATAAAATAAAAAGAGATGGGGGACCCAGTGCCCCAGATTTAAGTTCAACTGTTCAGACCTCTCTCATGTTAAGAAAACAAAAACATGCTCAAATGCCACCCAGCCCCTGCTAATCTTTTTTTCCAACAAAACACTGCAACCTCAGGCTGGGGAGATGGCTCAGAGGTTAAAGTTGCTTGCTTGCAATGCTTGATGGCTTGAGTTCGATTCCTCTGTACCCATGTAAAACCAGATGCACAAAGTGACACATGCATCTTGGAGTTTGTTTGCAGCATCAAGAGGTCCCTGGTGTGCCCATATACTCTCTCTTTCTTGCAAATAAATAAAAAGAACTTTAAAAAATATTATTTATTTATTTATTTAAGGTGGGGGGGGAGGGAGAAAATGGGCACACCAGGGCCTCTAGCCACTGCAAACGAACTCCAGACGCATGTGCCTCCTTGTGTACCTGGCTTTACGTGGGTCCTGGGGAATTAGACCTGGGTCTTTTGGCTTTTCTGGCAAGTGCCTTAATGGCTAAGCCATCTCTGTAGCCCTAAAGAGAACTTTTAAAAAAAAAACACAAACCAACCAAATAAACCCACTGCAACCAGGAGTGAAAAGCCACTGCCCTAAGCACACACTTTAATTGGTGTCCCTGGCCATTCAGGAGCACAGAGAAGAGAGAGTTTACTGTATTAACTCATGATAATGAGTGTAATATATTGTTGTTAAATGCAAACAAAAAAACTTGTCGTCAGCCGGGTGTGGTGGCACATGCCTTTAATCCCAGCACTTGGGAGGCAGAGATAGGAGGATCACCAGGAGTTTGAGGCCACCCTGAGACAACATAGTGTATTACAGGTCAGCCTGGGCTAGAGTGAGATCCTACCTCCAAAAATCAAAAGAAAAAAAAAAAAAAACTTTTGTCAGAAACCCAACACCTCAGTCCCATTGAATGATGAAGCCCACCAGGAAGAGCCGGGAAAGGTGCATGGCCTCTTTAAGGCCATTTGGAGCCACACTGGTGTAAGTTACTGATGTCACACAACCAGGTCCAGTGATAAGCAAGCCCCCGATTTAAATGTCACCTGCACATATGTTCACATTTCTCCAAATTCTGAGGAACCCTGGAGACTGGGAAGCTGTGAGGAAAAGTGTAAGAAGGTGTGGGTGGGGAGTGGGGGGCTGGGGAAAATCCCTTAAATGTTTAATATTCAATAATGTGTCAATTTTACATGGAGAGGCAAATGGGTCTTTATTGAGGAATTGGTAAATTTCCTCAGAGAAAAGTAAGTGCATTTCAGCCTTCAAGGAGTCCCAGCTGAATAGAAATGGGATGTGATTTGTGATAAAACTCAGCTGCTCTTATAAAAGACGTTAAATAAATGTTGCTGTTTCACCAGGGATATACAAAATTGATTGTGTTATAGACTGATTTCAAGATGCTGTGTCCCAGCACGGCCCCATCAGCATCCGTTTTGTGTGTGTGTGTGTGTGTGTGTGTGTGTGTGTTTTTGGGTAGCTTTTAGATGGCTTACATTTCACAATGCTCTACTTCTACATTCTGCAGCAGAATTTTCCAGAAACACAACTCCTTCTATCCTATACTTTAATTTAGGTTGAACTCTAAGTGTGTTGCTATCTGGCCATTCTGATCTTTCCCCAACAGCAACTTCTTTCATAGCTATGGAATATTTGTGGTGGGCCAGCCAGCTGCTGACATCATTAAAGGAACATTTAGTGGCTGGCTGAGGTTCAACCGGGGCGGGGGAGGTCTCAATTCTTCCCAGCCACGCTAGGAGGCCTGCCTTTCCCTCAGTCCAGCGAGGTATGCTTAAGTGAACCTCACTTTTCCTATCTGAAAAAAAGGGTCGGCGCAGCTCTACCTTTAAGGGAATTTGGAAAAGTCAAGCTAACAATGGATTGTGGGCTGTGTAGTCCCCCTCTCAAGCAGCTGATGCCACACAGGACTCAGGTAAGAGGCTGGGCTTCCGGGAAGATGGGTGCACCAACACCTATCAGAAGTGGAAGCCAGAACTTGCTCAGACAAAGCCATGCCTCTCCCTGACCTCTGCTACCTGCCTGGTCCAGCACGAGTGACTCAGGCCTGATGCCTTACGGTAGCCTCCCTGTGGGGACTCTACTAAGATTCCCAGAAGGGACATTCTACCTCTCCCACTCTTAGTATCCAGAGGGGACAGCCAAGATACTGGTTCTTCCTTGCTGGAAATCTTTCCCAGATGCTCACACGAAAGTTCAGCAGCTCCATCTACCAGGTCTGACCCCGCCTGCTCTTCCAACACAGTCTGCCTCCATCTCCTCATGCTGCCTCGGTCTCCTCACTCTGCCTCCACTTTTCTGGCCCTTCATTCTGTTCCTGACACTGCTAAGCTCTAGTCAGCCCCCGGGGCCTTCACACATGCTGTTTCTGCCAATAGACACCTTCTCTTCCTGGTCCCTTGCCCATTCTGGTGGTTTCCCAAGTGTGGCCCCCGGTCCTTCATCAATGTCACTAAGAAGTTCTTAGAAATGTGAATTCTAAGTTGCGCGTGGTGGCACACACCTTTAATCCAGGCACTCGGGAGGCTGAGGTAGGAGGATTGCCACAAGTTCAAGACCACCCTGAGGTGACATAGTGAATTCCAGGTCAGCCTGGGCTAGAGTAAGACCTCAAAAAAAAAAAAAAAAAAAAAAAGGAAATGTGAGTTCTCAGACCAGCTCCAGACCTAGCGAATCAAGAGCTCTGGGGCTGGGGCCATGCCATCTCTTCCCAAAACAAGTCCAAGAAGGGTATTCTCGGGAATGCTCAAGTCTGAGAACCAGTGGTAGATCTCTGTGACCTCTGTGCCAGCCCCAGACAAGAGGAAAAGAAAGAGGACTCTCCTCAACAGCTAGCTCCCCGCTGTGCAGACAGCTTCCAGAGAGAAGCGTGGAGACCAGAGAACTGGCCTGGAAGATTCTGGAAGATTCTGGAGCCAGCCCAGACCACACTGTCCCACTGGGAGGAGGCCACACCAAAGCCCCATTTCCTGGAAGCCTCTCCGTGCAGGTTGCTTGGCTCCTCTTGGAGCTGAGAAGGAAGGGAAATCGTTTCTTTTCCTATAACTCAGAGCAAGTCTATCCTCCTGACGCTGGCATCTGGCTCGCTGCTGTTCTCCTCACTTCACTTTTCCAAATGATATCAGTTCTGGGAAGACCAACCGTGACTACAAAGTGAAGCTACTCGCTGGCTACAGCTGTGCGCAGATGTAGCTGAAAGACAGGCTCCTTTGGACCCAGGGGTGACTATGGAGGAGTGTGTTTGTGCACCAGGATCTGGGGCAGCTTGGGGTTCCCTCCACTATAGGGACCACAGGGGTGGAAGCTCTGCTCAGGATGGGGGAGACCTTGAGCCCCTCCCAATCCCCCAAAGCCATTTCCATAAGGACACATGGGGAGCTGGGCAGTCACATGGTGGCCATGCGGTGAGCAGCCCCAATATATTGGATTGTTCCGTTTCCCTGTCATCAGTTGCCAACAGGGCCATCAGCCCAGATCTCTGCAGCCAGCAACCAGCAGGTGTTAAAAGCCCAACAGTTGCACCTCACTAATGGGTGGCTTGGTTTTCTTAGCCTGCTGATTTTTTTAAAAAATAAAACTAAATTCCAATAATTGCTTAATGTTTATTTTTACTTAGCTCTGGTTCAGATGCTCCGCGTCGCTCCAACAGAAATTGATATCTGGCTCCTGGTGAGCCTTGTTAATACACAGATACACACGGACACACAAAAACATGCACACACAGTTACACGAGTATGGACTCTCTCTCTCTCTCTCACACACACACAGAGACACACACAGACATATAGATGCATACACACAGACACACCGACTTTTACACACTCCCTGGGAAGTGGCTTGTCTGGCCCAGCTGAGATGTGGGCCTCCCCTATCTGGGGTGGGGGATGTCACAGCTCCCCTATGCCAAGTGCTTTCTTTGTATCTGGCTCTTTCTCAGAGCAGTACAAAGTGTGAAGGTCCTTAGCTCCAGAACTGACGAAGGCCACACCAGACCTTGCATGACTCCTGGAACACTTTTGCTTCTAGGTGTCCCTGAGGTCACGTGCTTGGCTCTATTTGTGTTCAGAAGAAATAGGTTGCCATGCTCTGAAGACCCACAAAACACTAGGCTACTGTATCTAGCAGGGACTGAGGCCTGGTACTGCCTGGGTCAACAAGAGATCTGCCCTCATCCTCGCAAGAGAATCCCCATGAGGCGCGGGCCAAGCTAGGGAGCAATGGTGCTGTCCAGCGCTTGCTCACCTGCGGGGGCTCTTTTGTGAGTGTGTGGACGGCCACCGAATTCTAAGGGACAATTTCCAACTTGGTGTCTCTCTCGTGGTGGGAAGGTGATGAGTTTGGCAGGAGAACTGTACCTCAAGCCTGGCATTTGGACAATGGTGGCGTGTGGTCCAATGCTGGGCTGTGTGGCCCTGTGATCACTTGGGCACTGTCCACAGCCCACATCAGAAGCACTGAATGTGTCTTCTACTCCATACTGCTTCAGTTTGTGGGGTTCACTGGGTCTTAGCCCTACTCTCAACCGAGGGTACAGTGTCCCCTCAAAAAATCACTGACCTGAGGGTCAGGCTTGCCAAGGTCAAGGTGTGTGTGAAGGTCAAATGCCGGGCTCTCCATTGCATCCTGTCCATCCAAATGGGGGAAGGGCCTACCCCAGCATCTCTGTCTCCATCACTCCCAAGTGGCACTGGCTACCATCACCTCTAAGGTGGACACAGGGGCCTCCAGCATAGCATCTGCTCCTCCTACTAATGCCAATGCCACAGGACACTGAAGGCCTTGCAAGCCAGGGTCCCAGGGGTCTCTCTGGACTCTGCCTATCCCTCCCCCCTCCAGTTCCCAAATGCTATCTTGTCACAGGTCCCAGATGCCAGCCTTACCTAGTCACTCCACAGTACCTCCTCCACGGCCCCTCCCAGCCCCACCCCTACAACAACCAGCCCATCCCAGGTGAAGTCAAGGCCGCCAAAGCCACAAAACCACCAAAGGGACAGCCTGCTACTGCCATCTCTCCAACAAAGGTACCACAAGGAAGTGACATGCTGGGTCTTCTCTGAGCTGGAGAAGAAGGAAACACGCCAGATGCTTCTGCAGCGGGCAGAGCAACATGCTGGGAAGGTCTTGTCATTCAAAATGTTCATTGGGGCTGGAGAGATGGCTTGGCGGTTATGGC
The DNA here is from genome assembly GCA_036365145.1 of Orientallactaga sibirica. NCBI lineage: Eukaryota > Metazoa > Chordata > Mammalia > Rodentia > Dipodidae > Orientallactaga > Orientallactaga sibirica. The sequence goes on along the minus strand of JAEOAD010000026.1, from coordinate 19,168,231 downwards.
ACCTGCCTCCTAAGCCTAAGAACGCCGGTTCCAATCTCCAGCGGTTCCAATCTCCAGGTCCCACATTTAGCCAGATGCAAAGTGACGCAAGGGCGCAATGCTGCACTTGACCACAAGGGGGCGCACACATCTGGATTTCATTCGCAGCAGCTGAGAGGCTGCTGGCGCGCCCATTTCTGTCTTCCTTTCCCTCTCTCTCTGTGTCTCTTTCCAAAAAAAAAAACAAACAAAAAAAACAACAACAAAAAAAAGTTCATTGGCCTCTGGCTATTTCCTGGCTGCGGGTCCTGGGCAGGTCATCCATCCTAGGATCCTGTGAGCGTGTTTTAAGTTCCTAGCCCACGCTCACGTGGGCGCCTCGGGCCCACGCTCGGGGCCACCTCACCACCACAGGAGCTGTCACAGTGCTCCACTCTCAGAGATCATGACCTTTGAGCCACTTCTATCAGTTTCCTGCCGGGGCGGGGGAGGGGGGCTTCCCACAGGCTCTGTCCACACCCCGGATTCACATCCGTCTATAGCGAGCCATCACTAGAGCCTATAGGTCACTTCCTGGCCACCCTGACCTGCCACTAGCCACACTTGCTATGCTGCATCCCCTGTGTGATTGACTCTGATCACTGTCCCCACACATATGGCACACTCCAGCTCCGTTATCAGCTAATGAGTAAATAATATTCTGTTCTAAATCCAGAAGTGCTATTAGATACCAGAGGGGGCTAATGGGTGTTTTAAAGACCCCCTTTAATCACATATTAACATGATGCCGGGCAGGCTGTGCAGCCCATATGCCAGCCTACTGTCATAGTGTGCCTATTCCTGGTCCCCAACGAACAAAACAGGGTTAGCACAGCCAGTGGGGTCACCAGGGCTCAAGAACACTTCTAACTTGGGTCTGCCCTTCCTGAGCTCACAGAGCCACTGTCTCATCCTTAATTTTTTGGGGTGATGGGAAGGGGGTACATTCATTTTCTGGGGCCACTGGGTCACAAAGGACAATACGGAATGGTTCTCTTCACCTGTGCAGGCAAAAGTCCAAGTTCAAAGTGTGGGTAGGTGGGGCCTCCTCTCCTCACTCACCTCCTGAAGCTTCAGGTGGCTCTGCAGTTCCTGGGTACTATGCTCACCTCTGTCATCCCTGTGCCTATTTCTTCATGTGGCCCTCTCACTGTGATGCTTGTCATTAGGGCCACCTGAACCCAGTTTAAGGAGTGATCGCTGTAGAGGCCTTGTTCCCAAACGAGGTTCTGAGTGGACATGAATCTGGGGAGACATGATTCAACCCAGCATGGGGCTTGGTTTTGGTGGTGACAGTAGGCGGGGAGCAGAGTTCAGAATTCCTTAGTTCTTGAGGTGATGGTACTGTGGAGTTCTTCCCATTTTGTACCCCAACCATGCCTAGCCTTCCAGAAAAGATCTAGCATCAGCCCCCATTCCTCCCACGGACCCATCACGCCCTATTAGCAACTCAGCTTTCTCATTAGCCCCTTCCATCGGTTCCAGGAAATCTTCGTTTTCCCGGGTACATTGCAGAGTCATTTCAAATGAGCCACTTTCGTGTCACATTAGTGGAAGCGACAGCCATTATGCTACAGTCCCAACATGACACGAAATGATGGAGACTTGCTAACGCAACACGACACCCCCTCACCCGGACATGGGAACTGGGGTGTGCACTGAGTGACGTTGGGCCCGTGGAAACCACACATCCTTTAGAAGCCATGTGTCCCCGTGAGCACAGTGTGAAGGCCATCTCTGCCCACTGGACAAAGCTTTAGAAGAAAGAACCAGCTCAGGGGTGCCTCTCCTATTTCTGATGTTCCCCCCTCTTCTCCCTCAAAGCACATTCCAGCTCTTATAAATGTCTGCAGGGGCAGGTGACAGGTAGAGAGGGACCTGGGACACATTCTACAGTATAGCTTTGCCTTTATGGTGTGACAGAGGGCTACTGATGCGACAGCTGTGTGGACACAGCAGAGCAGGACAGTGGGAGCCATTGAGTGCTGGGTCATGCTGACAAGGCCATGGGACATAGGCGGTGGTGGGGTGACTGAATTGGCCCATGTGGGCTATCACTGACTGGTTTAAAGAAAACCTCACACAGCCAGGCATGGTGGCACATGCCTTTAATCCCAGCACTCCAGAGGCCAAGGCAGGAGGATCGCTGTGAGTTTGAGACCAGCCTGAGACTACATAATGAATTTCAGGTCAGCCTGGGCTACAGCGAAATCTTACTTCAAAAAAATTAAGGAAAAAGGAAAACCTCACACAGCCAGTCTGAGTTTTAAACTTGCTTGAGTTCACCACTACCATGTCCTAACTGGGGGCTCCTGGGCGTAAACTATTTTGTCCCTTTTTGGGTGTGTACATGTGGTGTGCATGCATGTGCATATGTAGGTTTGTGTGCATGGAGGCCAGAGGTTGATTTTGGATGTCTTTTTCTATTACTCTCCATCTTATTTTTATAAAAATATTTTATTTTTATCTATTTATTTGAGATAGAGGCAGACAGAGAGAGAGAGAGAATGGGCACACCAGGGCCTCTAGTCACTACAAACAAACTCCAGACACATACACCACCTTGTACATCTGGCTTATGTGGGTGCTGAGGAATTGATCCTGGGTCCTTAGGCTTTGTAGGCAAATGCCTTCACCACTAAGCCATCTCAACAGCCCCTCCATCTTTTTTTTTTTTTTTTAATTTATTTATTGGGCTGGAGAGACGGCTTAGCTGTTAAGGCACTTGCCTGTGAAACCTAAGGACCCATGTTCGACTCTCCAGATCCCACGTAAACCAGATGCACAGAGGTGAGGCAAGCACGAGGTAGCACATGCCAGCTAGGTGGCACAAGTGTCTGAAGTTTGATTGCAGTGGCTGAGACCCTGGCATGCCAATTCTCTCTCTCTCTCTTTCACTCTCGCTCTCTTGCATAAAAATAAAAAAATCTGAATTTCTTGCCCAGTACTTGGCCTGTGGTACATCTGCCTGAAGATGCAGAATGATGGTACCCTCTCTGCTGCCAAGGGTGCATCTCCCTGACCTTTCAAGTTCACCCACGCATTGCACTGAGCCTTCGGAGGGGGGTTGCCAAAAAGAAAATGCTAAGTCTAACAGTCTTCCTGCTTAAGACACTCACCATCTACTTAGAGAGACCAAAGCCAGGCCCAGAAGGTAGATGTCCTATCATAAGAGGTTTCTCACCCAAACCAAGAAGACTGAACTCTGTCGAGGGAAAGAGGGAACTGCAGAGGCAAAAGGTCTCAGGTTTTAATATAGCTGAAGGATTGGATGCCTGTGGGGACAGGGGACATTGCTTCATTTGGTATTGTAAACACTAGCGTCTCACTGGCTCTGTCCATTCAGACACAAATAAAGCGAGAGGAGACGGGGGAGATGCCCAAGTGAGTGCAGCATGGCTTCTGGGTGACAGTGCTTGCTGTCTTGCTGTCTGCCAGCCTGTCTGGGACCTGGGCAGTATCCCTACCTGGCCCCATCGCATCCCCAGCTATCCCACAAGGCTGACAAATAACCCCCACTGTCTCCAACTGGCTCCAGGAGTGCACTGCCAAGAGGCAAGTGGCCAGATCCTCCTCCAACAGAGACATCCCCTCACCATCAGAATGTGGCCGGCACACAGCCCAGAAAAATCACATTGATGCTGGTCCCCCCCGCCTTCTCCCTGCCTGTCCTTCAAAAGCAGCCACCTCTTAGCCCAGATTATTGCATGCTGTGATTACTGAAGCCTGTCATGGCCTCCCGCTTTTTAAGTAGAGTCTGGGGATCAAACTCGGGTACTCAGACTTGAGCGGCAGGCGCTTTATTCACTGAGCCACCTCCCCAACCCTGTCACTGTCATCTTTCGCTTGCTTGCAGCTCTTGTAACATCAGTCACCAAGTGCCCTCTCAATACTGGGGCTGTGGCTGGAGCTGTGAATGCCAAAGGACCCGTCTCCAGCCTCAGGAAAATACTGACTGTCTGTGACATCAGTGTGGGCTTAGCTGGGTCTCAGGATGAGGCAGGCACTCGGAGCACTTTGAAAATATTCAGTCATTCAATCCTTTTATTCCATCCAGCACAGCAGGTGCAGCAATTAATTCCCCAGGTAAGGACAGTGGTGGACAGAAGTCAGGTTTGGACACACACTCGGAGAAGGGAAGGAGTTCAAGTCACACAGAAAACAGGTATGACATGTGGCCGTGCGCCAGGACCAAGGTATGTTCTGGGAAGAGCAGATGAACTTGTCTCCTGGCAGGAGGCAGGGGGAGGGGGATGTCAGCAAGTGGCTGTACACTGGGCATGAGCAGGGTGAGGCTGGCATTTGTCTCTGGGCTATACACAGTAGCACTCCAACTCAATGTGGCTTAAGCATATGAGAGAAACCATCTCTCAGGTAGCTGAATAGACCAGGGGAGCTTCAGGGTGGCTGGATTGAGCTGTTCATGCTCCGGGCAGGGTTTGATTCTGTGTTCTCTTTTCCTCTGGCCTGTTCCTAGTCACCCGAAACAAAGGGATACTGATAAAATATAAAAGAATTTTTTCTCCTCTTTTATTTATAAGTCTCAGGGAAGTTTTCTAAATTTATTTATTTATTTATTTTGGGTTTTCGAGGTAGGGTCTCACTCTGGCCCAGGCTGACCTGGAATTCATTATGTAGTCTCAGGGTGGCCTTGAACTCATGGCGATCCTCCTAACTCTGCCTCCTGAGTGCTGGGATTAAAGGCGTGCGCCACCACGCCCGGCTTTAAATTTATTTTTTATTTAAAAAATATTTTATTTATTTATCTGCAAACACACACACAAACACACACACACAGAGAGAGAGAGAGAGAGAGAGAAACAGAGAGAGAAGAGAGACAGAGAGGGGGCTGGAGAGATGGCTTAGCGGTTAAGCGCTTGCCTATGAAGCCTAAGGACCCCGGTTTGAGGCTCGATTCCCCAGGACCCAGATGCACAAGGGGGCACATGCATCTGGAATTCGTTTGCAGTGGCTGGAGGCCTTGGTGTGCCCATTCTCTCTCTCTGTCTGTTGCTAATAAATAAATAAAACTAAATAAAAATTTAAAAAAAGAGAGAGACAGAGAGAATGGGCATGCCAGGGCCTCTAGCCACTGCAAATGAACTCCAGATGCACGCGCCACTTTGTGCATCTGGCCCTACGTGGGTCCTGGGGAATCAAACTCATGTCGTTAGGCATTGCAGGCAAGCGCCTTAACTGCTGAGCCACCTCTCCAGCCTAGAAGTTTTATCAGAACACAGCCACATGTGCTCATGGATACGATGTCCACAGTTGTTTTCCTGTTATAGTGGCCAAAGCAATTAGCAAAAGCACAGTTTGTGAAGCCACATTTGAAATGTTTCTTCTTTGGCCATTTTTAGAAACATCTATTTCCTAAGGGGACCCTTGAAAATGTCAGGGGGCTGGGGACATCAGCTCAGGCACCCCACTCCTACCTCTTCCTGCGTCTCCTGTTTCCTCTGAGCACCAGTGACATAAGACCCGGAGGAACCTTCTCTGACGCACGATACACATACAGGCATATCCACTGCCCTGTACTACATACAGGTGCTCCCCTCCCCCAAGAGATGGAGCAGAATGCACTCACGTGACCCAGACACACTGAGACATGCTGGCCTCTCCTGCCGACTCCTCAGCCTTTGGGTGCAGAATCCCACTTCCTCCCTTCCTGGTTCACATGCTAAGCATCTGTTCCCATCTGTTTTTAGAGGCCAAGGTTATTCCTCCCATGGTCCCCAATCCCTTCTACACCCTCAAAGACCGGGCCACACTTAATACACACCTGGTGGCCGATCATAGTGTTCTCCAAAAGCCAGTGCACTGTAAGTGGAGAAGGCATATTTAATACATTTGAATACCGCCGGCCATCTTGGTTCACTGACTCAGTGTCCCATGGGGCGTGGGTTGTTCCCCTTGGGATAGGATCGTGGGGGAGGGCTACAGGGGAACTGTCTTCATTGCTGCTGCTCTCCCAGCACCAGGGGAGACTGGTCTACCTGTCTGAAGTATGGCCTCTACCCCATCACAGTGTCACCTTCTACACTATGGTATTATTATAAAGCCCCAAGGCTGAGTCTGTCCCAGGTAAGCGGGGCTGTCTGCATATGTGTGTTGGGGAAGGCTGCTTACCAGGCACTCCCCCGAATGTCTCCATTTAACACCGTATGTGTGTTACTTATAGAATAATGCATTTTTTGCAGAGCTCACGGTCTAAAACGGCCTGCCCAGATGTTCCCCAATCTGGCCCAGCACCGGCTCCCTTGGGAAGCATTTCTAAAATTCTGGCAGCAGATGTAGCTTTGGCGTCAACACCTCACTGGGGAAGGGAGGAGACGAGAGGGTCCCAACACGGGGCAGCTTGAGGGAAGGGGGCCTCCCACAGGACCCGGCTCTGTGCCCCATCGGATGAAATGATGCTTATCTGGGCATTAGCTGATGTTTTGGACTCTACATGAGGCTGGGATAGTTGAGGCTTAAGGCAGAGACTGGCTTATGACCTGATCAATTTTCCTAGACTCTTCCAGGAGTGGGAACCAAGTTAACTGGGCCCAAATCACAAAGGCTGACCTTGAACTTTTTTTTTTAATAGAATACATTCCATGCACAGCTCTATTTAACATAATCTCACGAAATTTCTTGTTTTGAAGAACTCACGCATGTGTATGTAGTATGTGTGGTGTGTGCGAGGTGCATGTACGTGTGGATACTGGAACCCATGGAGGCCAGAGGGACATATCATGTGTCCTCTGTGGCTCATCCACCTGTTTCCTTGGGACAGAGTTTTCCACTGAACCCAGAGCTGCTATTTTCTGTCAAACCAGCTGAACAGAGTCCAGCCATTCTCAGGTCTTCACTCCCCACAGTGACAGGAGACAGAAACCGGCTATGCAGTGAGGGCAACAAAACCACAAAAGTGAATGGTTTTGCTTTCCTTGACTGAAAGCAGGGAATGTCGCTGAGCTTGCAGAAACCCGGATGTTACACCCTCCAGGAAAGAGTTCTAGATTAAGCTTGCACCCTTCCTAGAACACAGGAATTCTGAGCCTTACTGAAAGATTACGGCAAAGCTGTACCCTGGTGACCTGCTCTTCCTTATGTAGCCACTCCCTACAAAAATAAAATAAAAGAAAAGCCGGGCGTGGTGGCGCACGCCTTTAATCCCAGCACTCGGGAGGCAGAGGTAGGAGGATCACCATGTGTTCAAGGCCACCCTGAGACTACATAGTGAATTCCAGGTCAGCCTGGGCCAGAGTGAAACCCTACCTTGAAAAACCAAAAATAAAATAAAATAAAATAAAATAAATAAAAACCATATCTGAGTCTCAAAGTGGGCTTTTCAACCCCCCTCTTGCCTCTCTGGGCAAGAGCTTCACCTTACTTATTTCTCTTCTGTTGCAGGCTTAAGCTCCCTTCTCTTTGCCCTCCTAAAGCTTTCAGCTTTAACCTTATCCTCTGGACCACGGATTTCCTTCTTCAAATTCATAGGACAAGGATCTGGGAACACCCCAAATTATTTGGTGCATTGGCATGCAAGGGACCCAAAATTCCTGTATCAACAGGACCAGGGTTATAGGAAGGTGAGACCATATAAGTTGGCTTATTACCCGGATGCTGGGGAATCAAATTCAGGGTGAATCAGGTCCTCCCAGGCTTTCACACTTGCTTGGCAAGCACTCTTAAGCCACTGAGCCATCACTTGTCCTGAAGTATTTCTAAAGAAGTAAGATTCCAGGCCCCTAACTGCTATTACCTATCTATCCTCCTGAGGGTGCCTGACTTTCAAAACAGCTATCCCCCAGAGCCCTGCTCCCTCCCCATGATCGTCTGCCTTTCCTCTACCCTTCGTGATGCCTGGGCTTCTTAAATAAGATGGGATTATAGAAAACAACAAGTAAAACCTAAGAAGGTTTTCAGTTGCATATTAACTGTTAACTCATTGTGGCCCTCTTGCATTCTTGTTGGCTGGGGGCTGGAGAAGATGGGGAAGGAGAGACATCACTGAAACTGCTGGTCCGCACTGGACACCTGCTTTGCCTCTGTTCTTTGAACCTTCCAGCTGTGCTTGGCATGCAACCACGCTGGTTCTGTGCGCATCTATACTGGGTGTTGGTCAACTTTCTACATCTTCCGAGGGGTTCATTGCCTGACTGCTCCCTGGTCAATGTCAGGTTCAGGCAACCTGGCATCTCGTTATCCTATCTCATTTCTTTCCCTCACACCCCCAAGAGCAATTACTGAATATACCTATTTATGTGCACCTCCCCAAATACCTGTAGCTATCGTCAGAGCCATCAAATGCTGTCCCTGGGTGGCTCTTCACCACCCCCATTCCCTCCCACCAACCAACAAATGCTTCCCAAGAGAGCAAGTATAGCCATGCATGTTGCCCCTGCCTTCTCCCACGCCCGTGGCAGGCATTACTAAAAGAGTTTGTCACATGCATCAAACCCATCAATGAATACACTGTGACCCACTCTCCATTGTTCTTTTTTCTTTATTTATTTATTAGAGACAGAGCAAGAGAGAGAATGGGCATGCCAGGGCCTCTAGCCACTGTAAATGAACTCCAGACACATGTGCCACTATGTGCATCTGGCTTACGTGGGTACTGGGGAATCGAGCCTCGAACTGGGGTCCTTAGGCTTCACAGGCAAGCACTTAACTGCTAAGCCATCTCTCCTGCCCCTCCATTTTTCTTTACTTTTCTTTACAATTGCAGTAACCTTAAACCTGACCTTTGAACTCATCCACATACATCCACCCACACTCTCTCTCCCCTTTTCTCTCTACATCCTGGAATGGTCTTATTAAGTTTTTAAAGCTTTAATACTTTAAACATACAGGAGATCTTAGCATCTGTCCCACAGAAATCTCTCCAATGGCTTAGCCTTGAATTTCACATAGGATGCCTGGTTAATCTTGTGCTATAAGAGTTGGCCTTGTTGGCATCTACTGTGACCCTCTCCTGACTACAGTGTGAATTCCTTCAGTCAATCTAAGAGCTGTGTCCCAGTGCCTGGCAGATAGCATGGATTAGATGGACTCTCTGTTGCTGGTCCAGGAAGTGGTCTGGGAAACCAGAGCACTCCCACCAGCCCTCCATCAACATGGAAAACAAAGCGTGCCTGAAGCATGTTGCTGAATCCTGGGATGCCTCCTGTCTCCTGTGACAGGAAAGGGACAGAGGCAGAGCACAAAGGCATCACTTTCACCTCTGGACCAGACAACTTGGAATTCCTTCCTTTTGCTCTCTCAACGGTTTATGGAGGTTAAGGTCTGAGCCTAATGGGGCTGCTGATGGGGACCTCAACAAGGACTTAGGGGGACACGCTTCCAGGTTTGGACCAGTGTACCATTGAGGCTGACCCTGGCTTGTGCTCTGAAACATCTCTTCCCCAACTGGTGGCTGGAAGCCGGGTCTAGAAAAAAAAATCTAAACCTTCCAGAAAATTCTGGATTTCTGGACCCAGAGGAACTACTAGGATGTAGACAGAGAAGTTTTTCAAGCGTGGGTTTCAGGGTAGGGTGAGCTCTGAGTTTGCCCACTGGCTCCCTTCACCCAGGACGGCTGGGAACAAAAGGCAAACATTCCTAGGCCTTCTGCCAGGTTGTCTTGGGGGACAAGGGTGAGGACAGGAAGGGAAGGAGAGGGGACGGGAGAGTAATTAGCACTATTAATTACATCTCTAGCTCTGTCTACATTTCTGCCCTGGGATTAAAGAAACATTCATTCGGAACAACTATTAAATCCTGAAATTCATGGCTTCACAAATCAGGGCTGTGAATAAAAACTTGTCGGCAGGCCCTGGAGGCTGGAAGCAGAGTTTTCTGTGGCAGGTGCCACAGCCTTGCTGGAAAAACCAGGGCTCAAGAGTGAGGATAGGAATGGGCTCCCTGCTCATGTTGTTGGCTGTTCTTTTTTATTTTTTTTTACACTGTTCCAAGCAGGGACGTGGTCCAAATGTATAATTTAATGTGCTATAAAAGTCACTAATGTGATTATACTTTTATATCATATTAGAGAAAATGAATACTAATTCAATAGCACACGCCAACTCAGTGGAACCTCAAAATACTGAGAGGCTGCAAAACACTGGCTGGGTGGAACTTTCTGGAATGTGTATGTTTCAGGAGGTGCTGTACCTGGTGTAGCCGTCTCTGTGCAGCAGATAGATGTTGCTCCCCTAGGAACACACATCCCTGTCCTCTCTGAGGAGGGTTTTCCCAATACCCAGAGACATTTTCAGATCACAAGGAACATGAATCCATTTGGAATTCTAAAGTAAGTGTGCCTGTGTTAGTTAGGTTTGGGGACAGCTCCTGGGCAGAAGTCTGCTCAGAATCAAGGTCCCAGGGGTGATCATGAACTGCTCAAGTTTATTGTGCACTTACTTGGAGACAGACACTGTTCTGAAGTCTTTCTATCATTTGCCCGTTCTAGGACACAGAAGATTTTTTTGGACCCATTTAACAGATAGGAAAAATGGAGGCTTGGAGAAGTAAAGTGACTTGACCAAGGTCACACAGCTAGTGAGGAACAGGGCTGAGATACAAAGCCTGCCTATGTGACTCTAAGTAAGAAGTGGGGCCTGGGAACCAGACAAGGGCAGCATTTGAGCGTTATTTCAAATTAACCTTGAGGTAAACTTGGGAAGGATTTGTTCTTATTTCCATGAATAAGCTGACACATCATTCGACTCGCCAAACCGCCCTAAGACCATGTAGGAGAGGCCAGAGCTGGGACTGATACCCAGGGATGGGCTAGCTCCCAAACTCAGGGGTACCTTGGCAGGGTAACTACACAGCTTCCCAAGACCCCAAGGTCAAGGCCACATTCCCCATACTTCCCAGCACCCTGCATTTTCAAAGAGATGCCCATACTTCTGCTTCTGACTTGGGAGCCCCCAGAAGGACATTTGGGTAAATTTCAGGGACAACACATTCCCTGATTTCCCTTGTGGGACCCCAACTTCCTGCATCCTGCACCCCCCCCATCTCAGAGGCATGATGTCCTATTTTATTATCAAGTGTCGCAGCCAGCTACATCCAGACACGCAGAGCCAGATTACACTGGTGGCCGCCTTCATAAATAATATGGAGCAATGTCCTCGTGTGGGCATGGATAAATTACTCCTCTGTGCATCAAGGTTATGATGATCAAAAAGGAGGCCCGGTTGGCCTTCCTCGAGCCTGGATAAAAAGATGGCTCTGATTACATGACAGTGGCGCCACGTGGAAGGCGGAGCCTGTCGGCTGCAGCTCTGTGTGTGACAACCTGGGATCAAATGGCCAAACACTCACCAACTCCATTCGAGGGCCCTGCTCCTTGGGGACAGACATGACCAACATCACTCAGAGCTGAAAGGAGCTCTGGAGGACAGTGTGTGTGGCACTGCTTTCTTGTCCTTTTTGTTTTATTTACTTATTTATTTATTTAAGTTTATTTAGGGCTGGAGAGACGGCTTAGCAGCTCAGGTGTTTGCCTGCAAAGCCAAAGGATTCCGGTTCAATTCTTCAGGACCCACGTAAGCCAGATGCACGAGGGGGGGCGCATGCATCTGGAGTTCGTTTGCAGTGGTTGGAGGCCCTGGCGTGCCCATTCTCTCTCTCTCTCTGCTTATTTCTCTCTTTCAAATATATATATATATATATATTTTTTGGTTTTTCGAGGTAGGGTCTCACTGGCTCAGGCTGACCTGGAATTCACTATGTAGTCTCAGGGTGTCCTCGAACTCTCGGTGATCCTCCTACCTCTGCCTCCCGAGTGCTGGGATTAAAGGTGTGCGCCACCATGCCTGGCTTAATAAAATATATTTTTAACAAAAAGTTTATTTAGGTTCCTGGCTCGCAATTTCCCTGCCACTGGTGTGGGGCGGCCCTGCATGGAGATGAGCCACCCCTGGCACAGCAGCCAGGGCCCAGGTGAAACCACAGAGGAACTGGCGAGATGAGCAAGAGTGCTGCTTCCATGGCGAGCCTGACAACCTGGGCCAGGGTGATGGAGACAGACACTGAGGACACTCAACACACACCAAAGCAGAAAGCCAGAAGCTGCTGAGAGCTCAACACTGAAGCAGACTTAAAGCACACCACCAGGGCTCAGGGAATTTTGCAGAAGAGGGGACGGAAAGAATGCAAGAGCCAGAGTGGAAGGAAATGTCCAGAGGCACTGTCCCCCCTTCCCCATGACTGACCGATGCTCTCACACCTCATAACCCGCAACCCAAGGGAGGAATAACAGCATTCCCACTGAGGAAGGTCCTCAGCAGAATGGGGGCAGGGAGGAGGGAATGATGTGTTCATACAAAGTTTCCACTTAATAAAAAGAAGTTTATTTGTTTGTTTACAAGCAGAGATGGGGTGGGGAGAAAGACAGAGAATGGACACACTAGGGCCTCCAGCTACTGCAAATGAACTCCAGGTACATGTGCCATTTTGTGCATCTGGCTTTACGTGGGTACTGGGGTATTGAACCTGGGTCCTTAGACTTTGTAGGCAAGCACCTTAACTGCTGAGCCATCTCCAGTCCTTCTTGTCCATTTTGATGAGCATTCCCATCAGCCCCTGCCACCACCACATCCACACCACCCCTCTACCTAGAGTATTATGGGCTAGATGGTGACCCCAAATCTACATGTCCCAGGACTTAGGGATATGATTTTATTTGGAGACAGTGTTTGCACACAGGGAAGCAAGTTCAAATTGGGTAAGTCTATTTGGTAGAACCGATGTGTAGAAAAGGGGGGGGGATACCCGGAGCAGGGGAGAGTGGAAGGAAACGGCCTAGGAAATGAACACCAATCCCCAGGAAAGAAAAATGTGAAGGGGAGAGAGGCCTAGAAGGAGCCACCATGAGAAGACAAACTCCAGGTGTGAGCTAGCCAACCTATGGTGCTCCTGGTGGCCCTGGCGGCTGCATGACCTGCAGGCCACTTCTGAAAGTGCCGGGTCAAGGTATCAGTATGCAGGTCCTATGAGGATGGGAGAGGTTAGGAGCGTCTGGGCCAATCTGATCTTTATGACACATTCGTGTAGGGGCCATATGTCCCCACCAGCGGGTTCTCTCCTAATGGGACCATGTCATCACACAATCTGAATGAAGGAGTGAGGGACAACAAGCAAGTGTGTGTTTTGCTGTCACATGCTGCAGTTCGGAAGGCTCATGTGTCTGTCTACCCAGAGGTGCTTCTAGAAACAGAAGCCAGGTCTTCCCTCCAGGGCTGTCCCACACCTGGGGCTGCTTCCCAAGACTCACAGGAGAAAAGCTCCAGCTGCCACCTCTACCACCATCTTTTGGGGTTCCACCCATCTTGCCCTGCCTCACTCTCCAGTTGACAAGTCTCAAGTCACAGGCTCCCTTCTGTCTTTAGTTCTGTTCTGAGAAATTACCCTTATTACATTTCTGGGACGGCTTGTTCCCAATTCCCTGACTGCTAGGAGGGAAGCCCCAGCCTCCTCCCGTCTTCCCCATGCCATGGTCACGTCCGGCTCCGCAGACCTGTCGCAGCATGTCAAGCCATTGCACACCTCCCTCCCCAACAGCATGTATTCTGTCAGCTGACAGCAAGTGCTTTTTGCTTTCACAACCAAGTCTTGCCTGGGAACAGACACTACAAACAGGTGGCCCTCGGGCAGGCTGTGCCCACAGACATACTGTATTTAGTTTGGCCTGCATGGTGTATGTGTTTTAATTTTTCTTTAAAAATGAGGGATTTTTGCATTCAAATCTAGAGGCCTAACTTTACATGGGAAATGGAAAACCGTGATAGTCTTAGCAACAAATGACTGGACTCGTGGAGCCACTGTCCCCTTCTGGAGACATACCCTCTTGTCTGCTCCATGAACAGAGGTCCCAATGTCTGGCCACTGTGAGGTTCTAGGTTGCTCTCTCTCTCTCTCTCTCTCTCTTTCTCTCCCTTCTATCTCTCTCTCTCTCCCCCTCTCTCTAGGTGTGTGTATATGTATGGGTGCATTTGTGCGTGAAGATGTGTGTGCATATGTGTGAAGGTATGTGGAGGGTGGAGGTCAACACTGGGTGTCTTCCTCAGTAGTCCTCCACCTTATCCTTTGAGATGGGGTCTCTGGCTGAACCTAGAACACACTGATTCAGAAGTCTAGCTAGGGGCTGGAGAGATGGCTTAGTGGTTAAGGCGTTTGCCTGCAAAGCCAAAGGATCCCAGTTCGATTCTCCAGGACCCATGTAAGCCAGATGCACAAGGGGGCGCATGCATCTAGACTTCATTTGTAGTGGCTGGAGGCCCTGGAGCGCCCATTCTCTCCCTCTTTCTTTCTCTCTCTCTTCTTTCTATCAAATAAATAAATAAATAAATAAATAAATAAATAAATAAATAAACAAACAAACAAACAAACTATATTTTAAAAAAGATGTCTAGCTAGCCAGCAAGCCCCAGGGATCCTCTTGTCTCTACCTCCCCAGCACGGGGATAACAAGAGGACCACACCATGTCCAGCTTTTACATGGGTTCTAGGGATCTGAATTCAGATCCCTCATGCTTCTACGACACATTCTTACCCACAGAGCCATCTCTACAGCCCCTCAAGCCTTCTTTAGATATTTAGAGCCTTCAAGGCCTCCATCAACATCAGCAAGTGACCTGATTCAGATGCGTATCCCAACAAGGTGCTGCTGGACCACCAAAGGCCTCAGCGCATAGCGGGAGCTCAATGAATATTCAACAAACGCTTAAACAGATGGCAGAAGAAAGCCCAGTCGCCACTGGGAAGTGGTCGGTAGGATGTCATGCCTAATCCGTCAGCACACGATGGGCCTGGTCAGCTCCGTGTGGCTTCAGAGCCAGCTGGGGGACCTCTCAGCCTCCTGTCCTGTCTGGCTGGCCATCAGCACCGACAGCCAGTGATATGACACCACCCGCCCAGCACATGCCCACGATACCCCCGCCCCTGCTGTCAGTTAAGACAGAGCTGGGCCACGGCTCTCTGCCGCAGCCACCTGCCCTTCCATGCATCCAGCAGGCGCCCAATTCTCCTCGTCCTCCTAAATCCAGACAGAACTGCGAATTCCCCCTGTCAGCGTTGTATATCACTTTGAGATATATACCATATTAGCAGAAAGAACTGAATTATATTGCATTCATGATGCAATTAAACACTTCACTAGGAATCAATGTAAAACTGATGAGGCCTGAAAGTAGTGCATATGGCTTAGAACATTATAAAACATTACCTTCACTCAAATCCTTTTCAGTAGCAATTTAAATCTTCTTATAGTTACTGCTGCCAATGGTAAACCATCTACTGATTCATAACGGCACATGGTAACGAATGAATTTTTTTAAAAATTTATTCAACTACTAAATTACCCATGAAACCGGAATAGCTGACAGGAATAATCTGAATTATTATTAGCTCGGCAAGTATTCTGCATTAGCCAATTTAAAAGCTCGGCTCTCAGGCAGGAACCAGTTAGTACAGCCGGAGTGTTAAATGACGGCCATAGTTCTTCATTTCACTGCCGCTTACACTTAAAGGTCAAGAGATAAAAATTACATACGACTCCAAACATGGGAAGGGCGTTTATCTTTCCTCCGCCAGTTGGGCCAGTGGTAAACTTTAAAAAACATTTGAGATGCAACTGTGCAAATTCAAAGCCCTTTGGAATATTGTGAAATTGGAAGGCCAGACATGAGCTCTTGTTTTTCCCTTATATTGCTGCAAAAAAAATTATTTTTATTTTTATTTTTAGGTTTTTTGAGGCAGTGTCTTGCCCTAACTCTGGCTGACTTGGAATTCGCTATGAAGTCTCAAGGTAGCCTTGAACTCATGGTGATCCTCCTACCTCTGCTTTCAGAGCATGGGGATTAAAGGTGTGTGCCACCCCGCCTGGCTTTTTAAAAAATTTTTTTTTAGTGCTGGAGAGATGGCTTAGTGGTTAAGGCATTTGCCTGCAAAGCCAAAAGACCTTGGTTCGATTCCCCAGGACCCATGTAAGCCAGATGCAAAAGGTGGTGCATGCATCTGGAGGTCACTTGCAGTGGTTAGAAGCCCTGGCTCCCCATTTACTCTCTCTCTCTCACACACACACTCTGCCTCTTTCCCTCTTTCAAATAAATAAATCAAAATAAAATATTAAAAAAAGTTAAGCTGATGAGATCCTTTATACTTATGATCGGACACTTGCTCTCCCAAAAGATGCCAAAAATTCTAGTTTTCCTTCCCAACCTTCATATATTCTAAGCCTTTCCTCAGCACTAGAGCAAGTAGCTCTGGAAGGGTCTAGAAATCACAGAGCAGGTGCTCAGGAGCAAGAGTTCACATGCTTCCTGCCTGGGGCAAAAGCAAGACAGACGCTTCCAGGCCCTTGCTCCCTTCCCTAGCTGCATTTCTGTCCTTGCTCCTGTCTCTTGGGTCCCCTTCATGCCTACAACATGGATGGGAAATCCACAGCTACACACAAGTAAGGAAGTGGCTTTCTTGAGGAGACCCATGTGATCAATGAGCAATGGAACATGGGCCATGAGATACTGGCCCCACCGTGGCACTGTGTGGCTCTCCCAGGAACACATGTGCTGATGGGCTTTGCGGAAAGAAGAGCTGGGCAAGCTCTAGGCATGATATTTTATTGTTTTTAAATTTCCTTTTTTTAGGACTTTGGCATATTCATAACTACGCTAGAGCTCTGGGGGTGAAATCAGAAAGCAGTGAGAACTGAGGACAGCCATAATCTACTAACAAGACAAGAACAGATAGCTGACTCCCTGGCAGGAGATGAACCGCCCCTCACACAGCAGCTAGGGCCCAGGTGAAACCACAGAGGAACTGGTGAGATGAGCAAGAGTGCTGCTTCCATGGCGAGCCTGACAACCTGGGCCAGGGTGATGGAGACAGACACTGAGGACACTCAACACACACCAAAGCAGAAATCCAGAAGCTGCTGAGAGCTCAACCCTGAAGCAGACTTAAAATACACCACCAGGGCTCAGGGAATTTTGTGGAAGAGGGGGTGGAAAGAATGTTAAGAGCCACAGGATGGGAGGGAATATCCAGAGGCATTGGGCCCTTTCCCCCAGCCAAAATGACTGACTGCTGTTCTCACAACTCCATGGTGCCAGCAATTCCACTAAGGAGGGCCTCAGTGAAGTGGGGGCAGGGAGGAGGGAAATGATGGTACCAACATAGGATGAGTCCATACAAAGTTTCTACTTAAGAAAAAAGAAGGAAAGAAAAAAATAAATAATAAAAAAATTTTCCTTTTTTAGAGGATTTTTTTAATCCACAGAATTATATGCTTGTTATATACATTTAAAAAAAAAAAATGATGGCGAACACAATGAAAGCTGTCCGCCCTGCCAGGCTGGTATGCATTTGGCTATGGAAAAATAATTAAGAACCTACTGTGTGTTAGGGCCCTGGGGATATAGCAGTGAGCAAAATCATCAGAACCCTCTGGAGCAAAGCTTTCTGGGCTCTTCTCAGTGTGCCAGCCATACTGCAGGTACAGGGCCACAAATTTTTCATAAGAATTGGCTCACACAAAACTTGATTTGGGCTGGAGAGATGGCTTAGTGGTTAAGGCGTTTGCCTGCAAAGCCAAAGGACCCAGATTCGATTCCCCAGGACCCACATAAGCCAGATGCACAAGGTGGCACATGTGTCTGGAATTCATTGGCAGTGGCTGGAAGCCCTGGCACATCCATTCTCTCTATATATCTGCTTCTCTCTCTCAAATAAATAAATAAACAAACATTAAAAAAAAAAAAAAAAACTCCTTGACTCATACAAGTGCAGTAGTGGCAAACAGCCATGGTGGGTAACCAACTGCTCTTGATTTGGCTAACAGATCCACTCAGTGGAATGGAACTCATTGCTGGAACTGGGAAATAAGTCAAAACCAGGTACAAAAAATGAGCTCAGTCTCCAAGAGCAAGATACCACCAAATGTGGACTAGAAGAGAGCCAACGCATATAAAATTCCCTCCAAAACATATATGGTCATCCCTTCTACCTAGTACTAACTTTTCTCTCCATTGGAGAATTTGCTTATCTTTTTTCAGGTGGACAACGAACCTGAAGGGAGGATCAGCTAACCACACCTCACCAGGGCCCCAGCTGAAACCATAGAACAATGCAGGGGAAGGGCAAGAGTTCAGCATTCATGGTGATCACGACACCAGAAAAAGGCTGCAGGAGATAAACACAGAGAACATCCAACTCCAACTAAGCCAGATATCCAGAGACACAGAGGCTCCCAAAACCTCATCACTGAAGCAGAACTAAAATGACCCCAATGTGGCTCAGGGAAACTCGCGGAAGAGGGGGCGGAAAGATTGTTAGAGTCACAAGTTGGGGCATTATGCACAGAGACTGGGGCCTACCCCCCAGTACTCTTGACTAACCTCACAATGCTTGACCCACATTCCCCATTGATGAGGGTCCCTTTGAAAGAGGGAGGACAGGGAGGAGGACAATGGAACCAATACTATGAATGTAAAATCAGAATAATACAAATAAAAAAATATATATTTAAATTAAAAAAAAGAGAAATTAAAAAAAAAAAAGACAAAAAACTCCTTGATTTATTTCCCTAAGTGAGAGTCCCTGAGCATGGCTAAAAAGAAGGTTCTGGATGCTCTGAATATGGAGACCATGTTGTATTACTTACTTTACTCACTGCCATGACCAAATGCCTTTAAGGGGAAGAAAAGCAGTTTATTTCAGCTTACAGTTCATGGTTACAGTCCATTACAGTGGGGAAGGATGGTGGCAGGGGCTTGAAGCTGAGCTGGTCACATTCAGCCCACAGTGAAGAAGCAGAGAGCAATGAATACTGGTGCTCAGCTCATTTTCTCCTGTTTTTTTTTTTTTTCAAATGTTATTTATTTGTAAGCAGAGAGAGATTGAAAGAGACAATGAGACAGAGCAAATGGGCATGCCAGGGCCTCCATTCAGTGCAAAAGAACTCCAGGCCTGGAGAAATGGCTCAGCAGTTAGGGCGAAGCCAGAAAACCCAGGTTTGATTCCCCAGCACCTATGTGAACCAGGTGCATATGGTGAGGCATGCATCTGGAGTTCATTTGCAGGGGCCAAAGACCTTGATGCACCCATTTTCTCTCTCTCTGCCTGATTCTCTCTCTCAAATAAAAATAAATGAATGAATAAATAAATAAATAAATAAATATGAGAGAGAGAGAGAGAGAGAGAGAGAAACAACTCCAGATGGATGTGCCCTGTGCATCTGGCTTTACGTCTGGCTTTACCTGGATACTGGGGAATCGAACTCAGGTCAATAGGCTTTGCAGGCAAGTGCCTTAACTGCTGAACCATCTCTCTCCAGCCCCATTTTCTCTTTTTTATTCAGTCCAGGACCCTAGCCAATGGAATGGTGTTGCCCACTGTTAGGATGGATCCTCTTAGTTCAGTTAATCTAGAAAATTCCTCAAAAACATTTTTAGAGATTTGTTTCTATGGTGATTCTAAATCCTGTGACGTTGACAACTAGAGATTAACTATCACACATGCCTTTCCTAAGACCAGACAGGATGTTTGCTTGTTTCTAGAAACTTCTTTTGCAGGGAAGATGGCTCAGTGGTTAAAGGTACTTGCTTGCAAAGCCTAATGGCTCAGGTTTGATTCCCCAGTGCCCATGTAAAGCTAGGTGCACAAAGTGGTTCATGTGTCTAGAGTTCATTTGTAGATACAAGAGGCCCTTGCATGCCCATTCTTTCTGGTTTTCTCTCTCAAATAAATAAAAACATTTCTTTAAAAAAGAAAAAGAAAAAAAAAAGTCTGGGGCAATTCAGGGTGATGTAGGGGACAGAAAATGGCTCTTGGACCCAGACACTGGGTTCAAGGCTCAGTTCAGTAGACTATAAGCTTTGTGATGTTGGACAAAGGCTTTACTCTCTCTGAGCCTTGGTACTAAATACCATAGGTAGGTGTCCTTACCTATGTGTTAGCAGTATCTGCTTCTTAGAACATTGGGAGGTCAGCTTCATTGCTGGGATGAACCTCCAGACCAGACAGAGTTACGGGAGGAAGGGCATTTATTTGAAGCTTACAGATCCAGGGGAAGTTCCATAATGTTGGAAGAAGCTAGCCCCCTTTCACAGGTCCATGCAGAGAAAAAAAATATTACCACCAGCACCACAAGCACACTCCAGGAACACCAGGCAGACCTCAAGTACTCTGCATATATTTAGACTGGAATTCCAGATCTGCCCCTACACTTTAGGCCCAGACCCTAGAATCCACCCACAGTGACACCAAGTTACAAGCTTGAATAAAACTCTTGAATCTATTGGGTGACATTCATTCAAGCTACCACATTCCATCCCTGGACCCCAATAGATTCATAACCATCTCACGATATTTTTTCAGTCCAAATACAAAGGTCCCATACTTTTTTTATGAACTTAAAATAGTTCAAAAGTTTCAAGTCTCCTATAAGATTTACTATTATCTCTTAGCTGTGTGTCCTGTGAAATAAAAATAAGTTATATACTTTCAACATATAAAGGCACAGACCAAACATTTACAACTGCTATACGGCATAAGAAGGACAGACGAGGACAATGCAAACTCAATAATCATCAAGCAAACATCAAACATCTGCAGTTCAAGTCCGATATCATAGTCAGTAACTGACAGTCTCCAGATTCCACCCCTCCAGATGGATTGAATAGCCAGGGAAAACTTCCATCCTGAGCCAACAGTGCTCCAAGTTAGCCCTTGCACAGTCTTGGTATAGCCAAAACATTTGTGGGTCTCCGTGCAAACCATGGTCCATCTTCCAATGGCTCCACTGGCCTATCAGGGTCATCATGCCCTGCCTAATGCCATATCTCAGCAGTGGCTCCTGGAACCGTGTGCACTTCATGACCCACTCCACACATTTTTCATGCTTCCAAAACCAATAGCAGGTGTGCAGGATGTAGCCATGTTGCTAATTCAGGGACAAAATAAATCATGATCTTGAAGAGCAGGTTCCTTCTTTTCAGTCAACTCCTTTCAAAAGAGTTTGCATTTCTACCATTCTTCAGGCATTCTTTCCATTGTTTCAACATAAAGCAGTTGGGCCAACCATAATCATGGTAATAGCAGCTTTAGCAACTGGTCTCAGTGCCAGTAATTTTAAACTTACTTGAGTTTTTCAAACTTTAAATCTTAAATATTTCAGTTCTATATCTTTAGCTAAGCATATCAGTCCATTACAAGTTTAACCTTTATCAAACTCTCTGGGCATGGGCAGCAGAATTCAGCCAACATTTGTGCCAGAAGCACAGTTCCAACGAAGTTCTTTGCCGTCTTTCTTTCCCCTTAGGAAGTTCATAAGCAAAGCCTCTAAATACAATTCTCTCTGCACTCAGCATTTTCAAACTCTCGCCAGAATAGTCAATAAAACTTGGCTTACTGCTCTGGAAGCTCTGGAAAGTGTCTTCAGTTGCAAATACCAAGTCCTTGCCTGTTCCTCCAAAACAAAAGTTCCAAAAGACCAAAATCCACATGTCAGATTCACTGCATAACAACACCCCACTCCTGATACCAATTTTGCAACAGTCAGCTTCATGTTGCTGGGATGAACCTCCAGACAAGACACAGTTATGGGAGGCCTCCTTTCACAGGTCCACACAGAGAGAAAATACCACCACTAGCACCACAAGCACACTCCAGGAACCCCAGGCAGACCTCAAACATTCTGCATATATTTAGACTGGAATTCCAGATCCACCCCCACACTTTAGGGCTGGACCCTAGGATCCACCCACAGTAACATCAAGTTACAAGCTTGAATAAAATTTCTGAATCTATTGGGGGACATCCATTCAAACTACCACAGGAAGATTTATGTGAGCTTGCTTGGATCATGAATAAAGTACAGGGGCTGAGGGTGTACTCAGGGACAGAGTGCTGGCTTGGCATGCACAAGGCCCTGGATTCCTTTTCAGCACCAGAATTAAAGAATACAATGTGCGGGGCTATAGAGATGGCTTAGCAGTTAAGACATTTGCCTGCAAAGCCAAAGGACCTTGGTTCAATTCCCCAGAACCCACATAGCCAGATGCACAAGGGATGCATGTGTCTGGAGTTCAACTGCAGTGGCTGGAGGCCCTGGCATGCCCATTCTCTCTCTCTCTTTTTCTCTTTCTCTTTGTGTCTGCCTCTTTCTCTCTCTCACTCTCTCAAATATATAACTTTTTAAAAAATTTAAAGGAAAGAATGCAACATGGGCTGGAAAGAGGGCTTAGCAAAGATGTTTGCCTTCGAAGCCTAAGGACCCAGATTTGATTCCTCAGTACCCACGTAAGCCAGATGCACGAAGTGGCTCATGATTCTGGAGTTCATTCTGTTTCTCTCTTTGTATCCCTCTGCTTGCAAATGATTAAATAAAACACTTTTAAAAAATACAGTGCAACATGACTTCCTAGGAGGAGTATTATTTCTAGCAGTAGCAAACAGGAGTAGTAAGAAAGACTACAGAATTCTTTTTTTTTTGGTAAGCAAGCCCAACAGCCTGCCCCCACATCTTTGTATGTGAGAGTGAGAAAGTGAGAGAAAGAGAGAATTGACTACCAGGGCCTCCAGCCACTGCAATCAAACTCCAGACATGTGTGCCCCCTTCACGTGCATGTGCGACTTTGTGCTCTTGTGTCACTGTGCGTCTGGCTTACACGGGACCTGGAGAATCAAACATGAGTCCTTAGGCTTCACAGGCAAGGGCCTTAACTGCTGGGCCATCTCTCCGGCCCTTCAGTATTCTTTTTACTGTGGGAAAATACACGAGCATGAGATCTACATTGTAATCATCATAATGGCTCCATTCCGTGGCGTGAGCATATTATGTGGCTGTGCAGCCATCACAGCTATCCATCCCCAGAACACTGTCAGTTCATCCCTCTGTGTATTCTGTGTCCTGACTGCCTCATCTTAGAGGAATAACAGTCATTTTGGAAGGCAGCTATGCTCACCACTATACCACCAACGCCACACCAGTAGTCATTTTGGATTAAGGCCATCCCACTGACCTCACATCAACTTAATCACCTCCTCCAAGACCTCAAATAGAGCTCCACCTGAGGCCTTCAGAGCCAGGACTTCAACACATGAACTTGGGGTGTGTGTGTGTATGGGGGGGCAATTCAGTGCATAACAGCTTCTTCTTCTTCTTCTTCTTTTTTCTTTCGGTTTTTCAAGGTAGGTCTCACTCTAGCCCAAGCTGACCTGGAATTCACTCTGTAATCTCAGGGTGGCCTTGAACTCATGGTGATCCTCCTACCTATGTGTGCCATCACACCATAACAGCTTCTGTTCCTGGCTCCCCTGCAGCTGTGAATGGTTCTGGGTGAGGGGATATAAAGCCTCGTGTGGACTTCTTTTCCTGAACGAAGAGGGAAAACCCTCGAGGAAACCCTTTTCCCTCAGCCCCTTCTGCCTTTCCTCCAGGTGTCTGCTGGGGCCCACAGAGTGTGAGCCCCAGAGGAGCAGCCACTGTGGGCTGGGACAGGGATTACCCAGACAGAAAATGTAAACAAAAGTTGCCTCTCTCTGATCTGATTGCCACATCAGGAAAGCAATCACTGTGAGGTCATTCAGAAGCTGGGTGGATGAATACACTGGCACCACCAGACATGCCATGCCAGAAAGAAAAGGCCAGGAGCCTCCTACCTCTTGCTGAGTGAAAAAAAGACAACCTGAAAAAAGTCGTGGTTCCAACTAAATATGGCCTTCAAAAGTCTGTGATGGAAACTTGATCCCTAGCCTAGGTGTAGATGCTTGGAGGCAGGGCCTTGGGAGGTCAAGAGGTTAGATGTGGCTCAGCATAAGGGTGGCCCTACCTGGTATTTGTGATTGAGGGGTGAGACCTGAGCTGGCATGCTTGCTTTGCCCTGCTGAGGGATACCTTCTGCCATATTAGGATGTGGCAAGGAGGCTCTCACGAGAGCCAGTGCCAGGCTCCTGGAACCTCCCAGCCTCCAAACACACCTCTATTCTTTATAAATTACCTCGACTCTGGAATTTTGTTATAGTAACAGAACACGGACCAAGACAGGAAGTACATGACATTCTGGGAGAGGAAAAGGAAGCAAGGTGGTTGAGCAGGGAAGCTGAACTAGTCCAGATGGTTCCACAGCAGTGCACACATGCTGCTACCCACTTGCTCAAACCCGCCGACAGCAAGCCCTGCAGCAAACCACGGGCTCTGGTGATGACGTCACCACTCGGACACGCGTCCCCCTGCGGCTCAAAGGCTGGCAACGGGGAACTGGCAGGTGGGGGCAGGACATACTTGGGAGCGCTACTTCCCACTCAAAGTAGGAGAAATGAATGTGCCTATGTGAGTGTATGAAACCGCTTGCTGTGTTGACAGTCCCAAGCAGCTAAATGTACTTCCAAGGGTACAGGGGCCACTGGCCAGGTTCCCAAGGAAGAGAGACATGGCCAGGGCACATGGAACCTACCGCTTAGCCCAGTACCACAGACAACAAAGGGTCTCCTGCCAGCAGCCTGAGGGGAGGTGCTTGGGAGAAGTGCCAAGGGCTCAGGAATATAAGGAGGTTCCAAGATCCTCAATCATCCATCCATAAGTCAGAAGACTGCCTGTTTCTGCTGGGGCAAGAAGGCGTGTTGGGAAAGAGACCTTCTGCAGGGAAAGGATGAGAGCAGCTGGTGACAAGAGCAAGGGCTGTCCTGACCCTGGGTTCTTACCCAGACCATCCCCTACCCAATCAATGGCTACATTCAACCAGCCCAGCTAGGAGAAGGTTCAGGGGGACCTCAGTCCATGGATGCTGGGTAAGTGAGGGTGTTCCTTCACTCCTCACTCATAATTCACTCATTCACTCACTCACTCATCTCCAAACACGCAGGGGATGAGGGCCTCCAGGTGAACATGCACCTAAGCTGCGTCGGGTGAAGCCCAGGGAAGGACATGGCACAGACTCAAGTGTGTACTGAGGTTCCGTAGCCCAAAGCCTGAGGTTCAAGGGGCGCACCAGTCCCCCTCCCTAGTGCAGGGCTGGGGTAGTGATCTGGAAGAGGTGACATTTGTGTGGGGAGTTAACCACACAAATGAAGAGCTAGAAAGGGCAGTCTTGTTAGTGAGCTGAGCACGGATGCAGCCAGGCAGGGACAGAGCAGGAGTTCAGTGCCGCCGACAAGCAAGTGACACTTATGGTGGCAGATGACATTAGTGGTGTGCGAGGGTCCTGTTGCTGTGGTAGGCAAGTGAGGCCCACCAGGGAGCCATGCGTCAGCCATCTAGTGAGCATTATTTGAAAAATATTTCATTTATTTATTTCAGAGAGGGAGAATGGGTGTGCCAGGGCCACTACAAACACAAGATGCACGCGCCACCTTGTGCATCTGGCTTTCTGTGGGTTCTGGGGAACAGAACATGGGTCCTCTGGCTTTGTTAGCAAGTGCTTAGCTGCTAAACCATCTCTCCAGTCTTAGAAAGTATCATTAAGTGTCCTGTGCCCCAGACACTGTTCTGCACATCCCAGTTCCCAGCACCTCCCATGTGGCAGAGGACTGAGCCTAGGGCAATTGTAGCCATGGGTGTGAGCAAGACAAGAGCTCAGAGAAAGGACGAGGCTGGTCACAGAAAGCTTCCCTGATGTAGTGGCCCCCATCACATTGAGCCTTTAGCACCTAGAAAACAGTCTCCATTGGGGACCACCACAGCCATCAAGAAATACAAATACGAAGCTGGGGAGACGGTCCAGTGGATAAAACACTTACCACGCAAGCACGAACCAGAGTTCAGATCCCCAGAAGCCACCTAAATGCCTGAGATGTGTGTTGGCTGCCTGTAATCGCAGAGACCAGATCTCCGGGGGCGAGCTGGTTATCCAGACTAGCCAAGTTGGCAAGCTCTGCGTTCATGTGAGAGACACTCAGGAAATAAAGAGAGCGAATGAGAAGACGCTTGACCTCCGGCCTCTACACACATGTACATCCATACCCACACATGTCCACACACGTGAACATGCTTACACACACATACCTATATACACAAGTACACGTGCCCCCAAATTTAGGAAATTCAAGAGATTTTTGTGCTGCTCCCAAGAAGAAGAGCCTTGGGAGGTGCTGGAAGGGGAAACTGAGGCTCTTGAGCACAGGTGAGGGAGCCTGCAGACAAGAGGCCCACACCAGCATCCCGAGAAGGGGGAGGTGTGGCAGGCAGCTGCTTAGCACGCACGCACATCATTGGGGAAGGCAGCCGCCGAAGCCTCCAGGAAAAGAAGCGAGCTCCAACTCAGAAAGGAGGCATTGTCTCTTTAAGTGAGCGGAGCACTGTATCATCCTTTCTCTTCCTATTTTGGGTTTTATTAGGAAAGCAGTACAATGTTTATACTAGTGGGTATTACATTTGCCAGAACAATTACAGTATGACAAATGCTCCGTCAATGTAATCCATCAAGTTCGCCAAGACAGGAATCCTTTACCCGGCGCTACCATTAATTCTGCACTCCCCGTCTCTGGGGTCCCCGGGCCCTGTAGCCATAGCAACGCTGACGACGCCTGATGAGAATGCCAGGGCTGGGGAGAGAGGGGCACCGCCAAGATGTGCTGGGATTTGACCCTTGACACCCACATAGAGTTTGGTTAGAGCAGAATGGCATGGCTCCTGGGAGGCAGAGAGGGACATGCCAGTGTGTCTCCTGATCTCCCTCTCACTGCTACCAGATGCCAACCCCGAGCCAGGAGCAAGTTCAGGTGGGGAGAATGACAGTTGGGAGGGAATTAGGGTAGGCAGCTCCAGGCCCAGAGGTGGAGGTAGACGGAGAGCTGTCACCTTTCAAGTCACTGATGCCCAGAAAGCTTCACAGAGGCCAAAAAGGCCAGCAGCCTTCTGGGCACACGGAGAAAAGGTGACGTGGAGATAGCTTAGTTCTGTTCTGATTGGACAACCCCAGTCCCAATGACTGACGTATCATGGCCCACCCTCCCTCTC
The DNA here is from genome assembly GCA_036365145.1 of Orientallactaga sibirica. Lineage (NCBI taxonomy): Eukaryota > Metazoa > Chordata > Mammalia > Rodentia > Dipodidae > Orientallactaga > Orientallactaga sibirica. The sequence goes on along the minus strand of JAEOAD010000026.1, from coordinate 19,141,278 downwards.
TGGCCATGGCATCACCTCCGTTGCTATTGCCATGGGCGGATCCACGTGTCCTCGGTCACCAGCCTTCAGCATCCCTCAGTTCTTCTCAAACAGTATATCAGAAGCTGGGAGCAGCTCAATATTGTAAGACATGGTGCTCCTCATGGGTTTTCCAGACATTCTATGTACTTTGCTGTTAACCAAAAGCATGGATAGCCACTTCTCCGGGCCCCTAATGGAGAGAGGCTCCAAAGTGCCTCGACCCACGCCTCTTTCTTCTTCCCTTTTCTTCCCTGATAATCAATGTGGCTACAGTCCAAGGATGCCGGCAGACAGACAGGGCTACCTCACCTGTTTTATTAAGTCATTACCAGAATCATTTTATTCCCATTTACAATGTTCAATACATGGTCTGAAGACTTTTCTAATATAGCAATTAGATGGAACAGCAGATAGATGGATTTGGTCGGGATGATATTTTATGCCATTGTTCCTTGCTTTAGAACATGCCGCCTGGCTTGGGGGATAGCAGGATGGGAGCATGTTCCAACACGGCCCTTTCCTTCTGGATGCCTGCATCAGACTGTTATGTGGCTTGTCACAGCATGGTCCTCATTGGAGGTCAGCTGGAAACCTGTGACTCCATGCTAAGTCCAGAGATGAAGTGCACCCTGCCTTGTCCCTTGTCCCCAGGAATCACCATCATCACAGTGGTCACTGTGGTCCGGGTTTACTGGGTGTTTGTTGGACATAGAACATGGAGCTGGGCCGTGACATTGGTTGGGGTGTCTTGATATGGGGGCTCAAGGCTTTGAGATGGCCCAGAATTGGGGTTAAGTCCTGGCTCTGCTACTTGGTATGTGACTTAGAGACAGTCAGGTTACTTCTCGAAGCCCCCGGTTTTCCCCCACCTACAGCCCAGGGCTGCCACTGGTGCCAACCAAGGGTGCTTCTTAGCAGCTTCAATGGGAACATGAGGCACCTCACAGGACCAGACAGTACATGCCAACCTCTCTTATCATGTCTTCATTTGTCCCAAAGAGACAGCCCTGTGCCTGTTTCAGAGATGGGAAAACTGAGGCTAAGAGAAAGGTTGTCTCACTCAGTCAAGAGACTGTGTCCTTTGAAGAGCAGAAGATACCTCTATAAAGAAGTGTGCGTGTGTGTGTGTGTGTGTGTGTGTGTGTGTGTGTAAGGGGGAGTGCTGAACTAAGATCTTGAACCCCTAATCTATACCTAAGAAGAAATAGGGTTAAATTATCTCAATGCTAGGGGCTTAAGAAACCAAGGTTTGAGGGTCAACAAACATCTACGTTCATGTGCTATTTCCACTCAACCTCTGAGAGGCCACTAAAAATGAGACCAGAGGGCTAGAGAAATGGCTTAGCGGTTAAAGCACATGCCTGTGAAGCCTAAGGACCCCAGTTCGAGTCTCCAGGTCCCACATAAGCCAGATGCACATGGTGGTGCACGCATCTGGAGTTCGTCTGCAGTGGCTAGAGGCCCTGGCACGCCCATTCTCACTCTTTCTCTCTCTCTCCTCTCTGTCTCTAATAAATAAATAAAAATTTTAAGGGCTGGAGGGATGGCTTAGCGGTTAAGGCATTTGCCTGTGGGGCCAAGGGACCCAGGTTCGATTCCCCAGGACCCATGTTAGCCAGATGCACGAGGGGGCACATGCATCTGGAGCTCGTTTGCAGTGGCTTTAGGCCCTGGCGCACCCATTCTGTCTCTCTCTTTCTCCCTCTTTCTCTGCCAAATACATGAATAAAAATAAAATATTATAAAAATTTTTAAAAAATGAGAACAGAGACTCAAGTCCTAAGGATGTCACTGGAGGCCCTCCACTCCTTCTCAGGCACTGTCCCCAGGTGGGACAAGTCAATCACAGAAACATCAAACCAGCAAGAATACCAAGGAACATGGGTGCAAGCAGAGAGGAGCCACCAGACATGACTTCTTGGGAGTGGGGTCAGCCCTGTCCCTGGGGGCCTGTTCCTGAGGCTGGATGGGCAGAACATTTTGAAGTCCCCTGGAGGGGGTGATGCTCTGTCCAGTGCTCCATCTAGGTAGGTCTCTCAGAGCACCCATGTCCCCAGAGATGTTCTGGTCTCCTCTTTAGCAATCAGAAGAGACAGTGACAGGTACGGGAGATTCCTGCCTACACTCAAAGCCAAACAGAGGCTAGGTAGCTTCTGAGGGGAGCTCCAGGGAAGCTCAGAGAGGCTAAATGGCCTCACTAAGGCCACACAGTCATTCTCTTTACCAGGGAGTCGGAGCGGCAACTCTTGTCACAGGAAAGGCTGGCTGACAGACAGCCTCTGCAACCCTCCCCCCCCCCGGCCGCTCTCCCCCTTGGCCAGCTCCCCAGCACCCTGGTGGTAGATGGAACGGTGACACCTTGTCAAACAGGCATTTCATAAATGCAAATCTCTCTTAATTTGAATTTAATTATCAATGAAGTGAGTGACTCCCAGATCGCGTCGCCCCATCAGAAACTGGCAGATACATCTGTGCACGGGCTGAGACTGGCATCTGTTGGTCCTTGTGCCAAGCCCCTCCTGGTGGTAGCAGACCTGGCGTGACCATGTCATGGGGGGAACAAGAGGCTAGGTGACTTGGAAGCTGGAGCCCCCTACCTTCACTACAGTCCAAGTTACAGGTTTTTGTTTGTTTGTTTGTTTTTTTTGGGGGGGTAGGGTCTCACTGTGGTCCAGGCTGACCTGGAATTCACTATGTAGTCTCAGGGTGGCCTTGAACTCACAGCGATCCTCCTACCTTTGCCTCCCGAGTGCTGGGATTAAAGGCGTGCACCACCACGCCTGGCCTTGTTTTTGTTTTTTGAGGTAGGGTCTCACTCTAGCCCAGGCTGACCTGGAATTTACTCTGTATTCTCAGGGTGGCCTCGAACTCATGGCGATCCTCCTACCTCTGCCTCCCTAGTGCTGGGATTAAAGGTGTGCGCCACCACGCCCGGCCAAGTTACAGTTTTTAAAATTTTTATTTATTTGTTAGAGAGAGAGAGAATATGAATGGGAACACCGGGGCCTCTAGCCATTGTAAGTGAACTCCAGATACATGTGCCCCCTTGTGCATCTGGCTTATGTGGGTCCTGGAGAGTCGAACCGGGCTTTGCAGGCAAGTGCCATAACTGCCAAGCCATCTCTCTAGCCCCAAGCTACAGTTTTTCAGATGGCTCACTCACATAGTTCCTTTCCACATGATCAGAGGGGTTAACACACTTGTCCAAGGCCCCACAGCAGAGCTGGGCCCAGACAGGTTGTTTGTTATGGCCACGGCCAGGGGCACGAAACCTCATTCCTTCTTCATGCTCATTTTGAAGCAGCCCAGAGAAAGGGTGCCAGTAAACAGTTATGGGGCACTCACTGTATGCCACATCCTGTTCTATGACTCTGTTTGTGAATCTCCTCATGCTAACCAGTTACAGCTGTGCCAAGCCTGACTTGCAGAAGGGAAAACTGAGGCTAAAACATTAGATTTCTGCCAGGGTCTGGCCTATGAGCCCCGAGACCTGAGGACATGCCTGCTATTCACTGAGGGAGTTCTTTAGGGGAGCAGAAGGCAGCGGGTTGGAGCGTGCAGCTCAAACTGTGGACCAGAGCTAGGGGCCCCATTTGGAATCAGAGCACCCCAATTGTCCTCTTGGGGACCCTGATCCCAGGGACTCAAGGGGCAGAATGCACACTTTAAAACTCACACCATATCAAAAGAGCCCCACCCCCAGCACTTTACAGGAAGGAGCTCAGAGATGTGCAGTCAGAAACCTCACTTTACAGACAAAGAAACAGAGGCACCCAGAGCTCTTCAAAGCACGGCAATTTTAAAAGTCAGAAGAAAAGAAAGAAGAAATACAAATCCCAGCCAACTAGGTAATCTGGACAAATCAAAAGTAGCAATTAGTCGGGCGTGGTGGCGCACGCCTTTAATCCCAGCTCTTGGGAGGCAAAGGTAGGAGGATCGTCATGAGTTTGAGGCCACCCTGAGACTACAGAGTGAATTCCAGGTCAGCCCGGGCTAGAGGGAGACTGTACCTCGAAAAAACAAAAAACAAAAAACAAAACAAAACAAAAAAAAGTAGCGATTGCTCAAAATCCTCCCACTGTCCACGGAGGCATCCGAGCCTCTTCCAAATACCCCAGGAAAAATATGGAGGGGCAGCTGGATAAATGAGATCAGAACAGGACCAGCTGTTGCACTGGGCGGATAGGACAAGATTTATTTCATTATTCTCTGTTTCTGTGGATGCTTGATAGTTTCCATACTCAGATTGGGGAAGCTGGGTAAGGTGCTCACCATCTATTCTCACTGTCCACCCAAACCAGGGAGTTTGCATCCCCAGCACACTTATAAAATGCCAGGCAAGATGGCATGCACCTATAATGTCAGCGCTGGGGAAGCAGACACGGGAGGATCCCCGGGGCTCGCTGGCTAGCTCGTGTAGTCAGATGGACGGACTCTAGGTTTAATGAGAGAGCTTGTCTCCAAATGTGTAAGGTGGAGGCTAGAGAGATGGCTCAGTAGTTAAGTGTGCTTTCTGCACTATCATGAGGGCAGGCTGCCGGAGCTCAACAGTTCAAATCTCCAGATCCTACACAAAACAGCTGGGTGAGGCCTTGTGCTCCGGAAACACTAGACCCCAGACATTCCACTCCTGCGACTGCTAACAAGCAACTCCTGCTCCAGGTGAGTGTATGGGGAGCTACAAGGGCATTATTGTGCTTATACCACATACACTCACACATAAACTCACTCTCTGTCATATACACACTCATATACACACTCACTCATACACTCACACACACACACTCACATGCACACTCACACAATATGCACTCACACACACGCGCATGCTAAAAAAAAAAAAAAAAAGGTGGAAGTGAGCTGGAGAGATGGCCTTAGCAGTTAAGGCATTTGCCTGCAAAGCCAAAGGATCCTGGTTCAACTTTCCAGGACCCGTGTAAGCCAGATGCACAAGGGGGCTCATGCATCTGGAGTTCATTTGCAGTGGCTGGAAGCCCTGGCATGCCCATTCTCTCTCTCTCCCCCCTTTCTCTCTCTCAAATAAATAAATAAACATATTTTTTTAAAAAGGTGGAGAATGATTGTGGAAGACATCTGCTGTCAACCTTTGGCCTCTATACTCATGCATACATGTGCACATAGACCTGCACATACACGTGCACTCACACACATCACATATACCATAAGAAATATAAGGGCTTTTTTTTGGGCTTGTTTTTGTCAACAGGGTTTTAGTATGTAGCTCAGGCTGATCTTGAATTTGCCATCCTTCCTGCCTCAGCCTCCCAAGGGCTGGATGTAGGCCAATACCACTTTTCCAGACCTAAGAGATAAGGACTCCTGACTTGTAAGTAGCCAGGTCTTGGGCCAGGACTGCCATATCAAATCCTGACTGACAACTCACTTGTTGGGTGATCGTGGGCAAGTGTCATAACTTCTCTGAGCCTTGCACACTTAAGGGAAGAATGGGCGAGGACTGGAGCAACTTGAGGGGCTGCTGCATGGAACACAGCACATGAGGTGTCCCACAGTCTGCGGGGGCATTGACATCTTGCTCCCTAACCCCACAAGGTCTGTGCGGCAGCCTGCTGTCCCAGGGCTGAGCGCCTGTCCTATTCCAAATCCCATTTGTAGCAGATAGCTTCAGGTTCGCAGAGATGAACTCCAGACCAGGCACAGTTATGGTGGAAGGGATTTATTATAGCTTACAGATCCAGGGGAAGTTCCATAATGGCAGAAGAAGCTGGCCTGCTTTCACAGGACCAAACACAGAGAGCAAAAAAACCACAAGCCAAAAGCCACACAGCACAGCACACCTCAGGAACTCCAGCTAGGCACACTTTGCATAACTTTAGATTGAAATCCTAAATCCACCACCACACCTTAAGATCCGCCCAGTGACACTGCCTCCAGCCAGGTGGCTGCAGATGCAAACAACAAACTAATAAAACACTGAGTATATTGGGGGCCATCTATTCAAACTACACCATTCCTCTCACAGAGGCCCATATCAGCCAAGGGCAGCTGAGGCCAGGCTGCTGGTAGGGGGAGAGGGCAGCTGTTGGGTCGGAACTCCTCCCCCAACTTCTCCAGTTCAAGTTCTGTCTCCATCTTGACCTATCACAGATTTCAGTCCCTTTTCACCCTTCTGCCTTCTCCACCCCAGCCTTGGGGGTGTCCTGTTCCCCACGTGAAGGTGGAATTGATTAAAACTCTCTGCTCAGGCAAAGTGTCCACCTGGCTCCATCCATGGGCTCCCCCGTCAGGAGCCACGTGGGAGTGCAGGTAGCATGACTATTAGCATTTCCCAGTGTTGGCTCAGCAGCAATTAGTGCATTCATGTAGTACAGCTGTCTCTGATTCCAGAACATTCTCATCACCCCTAAAGGAGACTCCAAGCAAGAGAGAGTAATGCTAGTGGACAGCTCATGTCTGCTCTCACATACAGAATCTAGACTTAACTCTGTGACACAAAACCAGAGAGGGACTGACTCCTTGGGGGAAAGGAGACCATTTGGAGAAGGGGATGCGGCAAACAAGGGAAGTATGGGAGGGCAAGTCTGAGAAAAGTACAATGATATGTATGTGTGAAATATGCCCAAACCCATTATTTAATGCACTAAAATTAATAAAATAACTGTTTTTTTTGGTTTAAATTTAATTAATTTGACAGAGAGAAAGAGGGAGAGAATAGGCACACCAGGGCCTCCAGCCACTGCAAACAAACTCCAGAAGCATGCACCACCTTGTGCATCTGGCTTACATGGGTCCTGGGAATCAAACATGGGTCCTTTGGCTTTGCCAGGAAGCACCTTAACCACTAAGCCTTATCTCCAGCCCCCCCTTTTTTCTTTTTCTTTTCTTTTCTTTTTTTTGAGGTAGGGTCTTGATCTAGCCCAGGCTGACCTGGAATTCACTATGTAGTCTCAGACTAGCCCTGAACTCATAGCAGTCCTCCTTAACTCTGCCTTTTGGGTGCTGGGATTAAAGGTGTGTACCACCACACCTGGCATGTTATCCACTCTTCCAGGTTGACTCCTGGGGCAGAACTGCTGGGAGCAGCTGGACCATGTGACCCAGGAAACACGTGTGGGAATGGATCTTAACGGATGGGATGGATGGCAAGGATGTGAAGCTGGGTGGGGCTGGGTGGAGTGATCTGGGCAAGCTAGGAAGAGATTTGAACTTAATCTCATGGCTCAGGAGGTTAAAAGGGTTCTTACTGGTTTGTGGGATGCTTGATTAAAGCATAGACAGTAGGTGACCTCAGTGAATGACTGAACATACCAGAGCCACCCTGGATTAATCCAGAGGAAGGGGTCCTGATGCTGGGCAGGTAGCAGAGAGAGTGGCCTTGTTATTTCCACTCTGGAAGGAGCCCACTGCTGTGAGAATGCATCTGTGTTGGGGCCCTGGCTTCCCAAGGGCCTCTGAAACAGGAAACACAGGGGGCCACCTGGAAACTGGGTTGCAGGGGCCAGTGTGGCAAAGTAGCAGTGGGAATAGACTGGACTCCCCCAGCCTGATGGCGAATTCACTGCAGGGTTCTCAGAATGAAACACACAGGAAATTCACTGCATTCTTACTGGATCAATACAAACATGGAGCTGACAATCTGCAGGGCATTAAAAAATATTTATTTATTTGACAGAGAAAGAGGGAGAGAGAGAAAGACAGAGAGAGAGAATGGGTGCACCAGGGCCTTCAGCCACTGAAAATGAACTCCAGATGCGTGCACCCCCTTGTGCATCTGGCTAACTGGGTCCTGGGGAATTGAACCTGGGTTCTTTGGCTTTGCAGGCAAATTCCTTAACCACTAAGCCACTCCTCAAGGCATTTTAAGAATACAATTATGGCCCCTGATGAGCATTTCTGGGTGACAGGGTGCCTAGCTCCCTTTCAGGAAGGCCACGGGAACACTGCCCAAAGTCTGTGCAGTTAATCTTTCCCCTGACTTCCACCAAGGGGACCTTTGCCCATGACTGCACCGGAGACAGAAAATGATCAGAATGTTCTGGTACTTTGGAGCATGGGCTCGGAATTGACACAGACTTGGGGGAACCCTGGGGACGCTGGTCAGGGCTCCTGCAGGTCAGGTGATTCCTGGTCATTCAGCTTGGGTTCTTGTCAAGGCAGGCCTGGTGGGTCCCCACCATTCTGAGATCTCGGACAAGTGACTGAGTGGCTGGAGGACCCCACTCTGACACCCTGACCATGGAGAGAGAACTGCAGTGCTGGAAGTCCAAGCAGAAATGACCAGCACCACGGCACCTAGGAAGAGCATAATACACAGGCCACACCATGACAGGACAGACCAGGGAGACACAGAAGATGCTGCCACCATGTCCCACTCAGCACACCCATCTGGCCTGCATGGGAGGCTTGGGGACCTCAGAGAACCACAGTGGAACATTCAAAGTTTAACCAGCAGTGACTCCAGCTGGGGATGTGGTACTAGATTCGCCTTCTTTGCTGAGCAGGGGAACACGCACACTTTTTTTTTTTTTTTTTTTTTAAATTTTTTTAGGCAAGCCCAACATACTGGCTTTTATTATTTTTATTTTATTTTTTTTATGAGAGAGAGCAAAAAAGAGAATTGGTATGCCAGGGCCTCCACCTTGAGCCTGGGAGGTCAAGTTACTGCATGACCTGAACCAACATAAGCATGAGCTGGGCATTGTCTGACCCACCAAACCATGAGGCTGGGTATGCCCAGCAGCAGTGATCACCAAGCGGACGTCTCTAATGTGACTGGGCAGGGAGGGCTTTGAGGGCACAATTCAGTTTCGTGAAGACATGGCTCAAATGCCCATGGTCCCCTCTCCCACTACTGACCTCCTGTCCTGGCCCCACATGTGGCCTCCCAGGGAAGTCCTCAGAGATGTAGCTGGCAGAGGGAGAGAAGCCCCCCAGATGGCTGATAAACGGGCTTGTGTGACAAGCAAGTGCCATCTTAACGTGGGCAGCTGTTTGGGACATTGTCCCGAAAGGATAACGGAAGCTGTTCTGGGGGGGGAGGGCGCAGGACATCACACAGCACACTTGGCTGCCCAGTGCTTGGGGGAGAAATGGTAGGGCATGCAGTCACGGCTACATTCATGGGCTGTGGGCTGACAGTGGCTTGGATGGAAGGGGCATGATTGGCAAACTGGTGACAGGGACTCTGGGGAGGAGGTATGGGGACTAAATGGACAAAATCATCAGGTGTTTGCTTCCCATCTGAAGGCCTACCCAAGAGTGAGGCCGGGCATGATGGCGCACGCCTTTAATCCCAGCACTCGGGAGGCAGAGGATGGGATCTTCCACCCTGAATCATAGTTAATTCCAGGTCAGCCTGGACCAGAGTGAGACCCTACCTCGAAAAACCAAAAAAAGAAAAGAAAAAAAAAAAAAGAGTGAACTCGGCAGAAGAAGGACTTCATAATCAAGTGGACAAGGTGATACGCTCTGTGGACAGCGGTCAGCTCCTCCCTCAGCCACCCTTGCAGGGGCGGGACTTCAACAGTATGGACTTCCACCCACCATGGTAGTTAAGATTGATTGCCACTCAGCCGCTATGAGATGCTACATTGACAAGGAAGGGCTGGATCTGCAACAGTTCATCTTATATCAGTTTACCTGGGTCAAAGGAGGGCAGCTCAAATAGTGGCTTATTTTGGGTGTGTCTGTTAGGGTGGGCCTGGGTAGGACTTGCAGCTGAGGGAGCAGATGAATCTTTCCAAATCTGGCTGAGTACGTCTTCTCAGAATGGAGCAGAAAGGGGCCCCCTCCCCAGTAAGAGGGGACTCCTGTTGCCTGTCCCCTTCAGGTAGGGCTTTTTTCCTGCCTTTGCACTTGAGTTGAAACACTGGTTTGTCCCGGTCTTCAGTATGTCAGCTTTTAGACCAAGGCCAGTGTTCCCACTCAGATCACATAAGCAAGTTCTTATAATTTTCTTTTTTCTTTCTCTTTCCTCCCTTCCTGGTCTGCTCTCTCTCCCTCTCTCTTTCTCTCTAACATATATACATATACATACATACACGTATTCATACCTTGTTGCACAGCAATAGAGAATGTTCTCAGGTGATCCCCACTTTGTGCAAATGTCTCAGTGCCCCACACAGCGCAGCCTGCTGCACGCTGAGGCCCTGTGGAACATCTACCACACTAAAGCCACAGAATCACAGCATGTTATGGTCCCCAATACCATAGGCAATCACCATACAATGCCGAATCTGTATATTTAAACAGAAAAGGCACGCTGAAAATGCTAGGCGACAAGACTTTTCAATCTCCATTATAATGTAATGGGACCAAGTGTAGTGTAGGCAGTCTGTTGTTGACCAGAGAAAGTTGAGTGCACATCCTGCTGACTCTGGAGACCTCTGGTGATAAGCTTAGTAACCTAAGGCAGACATTGTGTTCTGCTTAGTTTATGCTTTATCTTAGGCATCAGGGATTTTATGTAAGACACATTTCTCCAGTGCCTTTTTCTAAAAAAAAATTTATTTATTTATTTGAGAGAAAAAGGGAGAGAAAGAGAGAGAATAGGTATGCCAGGGCCTCCAGCCACTGCAAACCAACTCCAGATGCATGCACCCCCTTGTGCATCTGGCTTATGTGGGGCCTGGAGAGTCAAACCGGGATCCTTTGGCTTGCAGGCAAACACCTTAATGGCTAAGCTATCTCTCCAGCCCTCCAGTGTCTTTTTATAAGCCAGGAAGATCTTGCCACAGTGGGCTAGCACCTCCTGTCTGACAATTGTCAATCAGGGCCACTGGCTGGGATGCCTCTGGGTCACCAACCTCAGTGTCCACCACTCCTTGAAGCCGTGGTGGCTCTGCCTGCTTCTCTCCTTTTCCTGTCTGCCAGACTCCTGGGGAAAGTTTAGTCTGTGCTTCCTGACTCACGAGTCCCTTCCCCATCTCTACTGTGAAGCCTGACGCAGGACCACCAACACACTGCCAATACATCTAGTGTAGCATCTCCCTTAACACTAGTGTCCCAAGTCTGCTGAATCAATGGATGAATTTTCTGAGCACTCAAGAAGGAAGCCAGCTACGTCCCTAAGACACAGCTATACTAACTTCCTTCCAAATGTCCAAACATAACTTGGGAGGTCCTGAAGGTCCAGTTATGGTTAAGATAGTTGGCCCTCAAAAAGTGAAGCAGCCGGGCATGGTGGTGCACGCCTTTAATCCCAGCACTTGGGAGGCAGGGGTAGGAGGATCACAGAGAGTTCAAGGCCACCCTGAGACTACATAGTGAATTCTAGGTCAGCCTGGGCTAGAGCGTGATCCTACCTTGAAAAAAAAAAAAAAAGCATGTATGTGGGAAATCTCAATGTGGCTCATGAAGACATGAAGAAATTGATCTTTGTAACCCCAAGGGGAACAAAAGAGAGTGCCAGCTTTACTCTCCAGAGCACCAAGGCTTGGGGTACTGGTGCAGGATGTAGCACTGGTGGACAGCTTTCTGCACCTCTAGCTCAATACTGCCTAGGCGTATACATTTTTGGATAAATGCTTGGTCTGAGAATGCTGGTTGGTGCCTTGAGGACTTTTTGCTGTCCCATTCTCTTTTACCTGCATTGTGTGAAAGCAAGATGCCTTCCAACGCTCTTGGCAGTGATCACTGTCACTCTGAACTTGGCATTGTGCACCCTGAATTACTATAAGCCTGGGAAATATCCTCCCTCCCCCACCAACTAAATCTTTTAATAGCTTTCTAGAGAAATCTAGACTGTTTCCCTCCTGGAATAATACAAAATCTTGGGACTGGAGAGATGGCTTGGTGGTTAAGGCACTTACCCAAGAAGCATAAAGACCCAAGTTAATTCCCCAGAACCCACATAAACCAGAAGCACATGGTGGCACATGTGTCTGGAGTTCATTTGCAATGGCTGGAGGCCATGGTGTCCCTATTCTCACTCTCTCATAAATAAGTAAAATAAAGTATTTTTTAAAAACTACAAAATCGGGCTGGAGAGATGGCTTAGCGGTTAAGGCGCCTGCCTCCTAAGCCTAAGAATGCTGGTTCCAATCTCCAGGTCCCACGTTTAGCCAGATGCAAAGTGACGCAAGGGCACAATGTTGCACTTGACCACAAGGGGGCGCACGCATCTGGATTTCGTTCGCAGCAGCTGAGACGCTGCTGGCACGTCCATCTCTCTGTCTTCCTCTCTGTCTCTTTCCAAAAAAAAAAAAAAAAAACACTATAAAATCTTCAACCAGGATTCCTTTAAGTCCAAGGTTTTTGTTTTACAGATACTCCTCATTGTTTTTGTAATAATTATACAAACTGATGACTTCCTTTGAACATCCAAGTAAAAATAAAAAGACCATAGTTAACAACAACAATGTGAAATACAGAATTACTACACAACCCAGCAACCCTACATTGAGGCGGATATCCCAAAGAATTGAAACCAGGTGTCCAAGCAAATACTTGTCCCTGCATGTCCCCAGCAGCCCAAAGGAAGAAACAGTCCAAATGTCAATGTCAATCAGTCCGAATGACAATGGAAACATAAAATGTGACCCATGCGTGTCGTGGAATATTAATCAGTCATGAAAATGTCCAGTGTGCCAACACGTACTGCAACACTGGCCGACCTTGAAAACATGATGCTGAAGTGAGCCAGATATGACAGGTCAAGTGCTGCCAGGAAAGATCTAGAGAAGAGTTGGTGATGAAGGAACACAGACTCTGTTACCTGGGACTTGGGAGGGGGGACGTATGGCGTATGGGAAGGACTGCTAATCGGTGGGAGGTTTCCTTTGAGGACATTTTTTTTTGAAGCAAGCCTAACAGACTAGCCTTTTTTTTTTTTTTTTTTTAAATGTGAGAGTGAGCCAGAGAGAGAGAGAGAGAATTGGCACCCCAGGGCATCCAGCCACTGTAATTGAACTCCAGATGCATGTGCCACCTTGTGTGCATGTGTGATCTTGCGCACTTGTGTCACCTTTGTGCGTCTGGCTTATATGGGACCTGGAGAATCGAACATGGGTCCTTAGGCTTTGTAGGCAAGTGCCTTAATACCAAGCCATCTCTCTAGCCCGAGGGCTTTTTTTTTTTTTTTTGAGATAGGGTCTCCCTCTAGCCCCGGCTGACCTGGAATTCACTATGTAGTACCAAACTGACCTCAGATTCACAGCGATCCTCCTACCTCTGCCTCCCAAGTACTGGGATTAAAGGCGTGTGCCACCATGGCTGACCTTTGAGAACATTTAACGGGCAGGAAAGGAACATGTCTGGGAACTAGCTAGAAGTGATGGTAGCACACTGTTGGTGGTTTGAATGCAGATCGTTCCCCCATAGCCTCGTGTGCTGGTGATTAAGCTTCATATGCAATCCCCAGCTGGCAGCATGCTTTGGCAGGCTTGTGGAGCCTTTGGGAGGTGAAGCCTTGCTGGTGAGGTATGTGGTTGGGAACAGGCCTTGGGGTGTTATAGTCCGGCCTTATTCCCTTGCTCACTTCCTCTCTGCTAATATGGAGATGGGGCACCTGGCTGGTGCTCCTGCCCTGCTTTCCCAGCCGTGAGGAAGCATGATAAGGTGGAAACAAACCCTTTCCTTCCATAAGCTGCCGCAGTTGGCTTTTCTGCCCCAGCAACCTAGAAAGTAACTGCTACACACACCATTGCAAACGTCCTAAATGGCACTGAATGGTTTACTTTGAAATAGTTCATTTTAGGCTGGAGGGAAGGCTTGGCGGTTAAGGCGTTTGCCTGCAAAGCCAAAGGACCCAGGTTCAATTCCCCAAGACCCATGTTAGCCCGATGCACAAGGTGGCACATGCATCTGCAGTTCGTATGCAGTGGCTGGAGGCCCTGGTGTGCCCATTCTCCCTCTCTCCTCTCTTCCTCTGACTCTCTCAAATAAATAAATAAAGCTTAAAGCCAGGCGTGGTGGTGCACACCTTTAATCCCAACACTTGGGAGATTGAGGGAGAAGGATGCCATGAGTTCGAGGCCACCCTGAGACTACATAGTGAATTCCAGGTCAGCTTGAGCTAGAGTGAGAGCCTACCTTGAAAAAACAAACAAACAAACAAAAAAGATGGTTCATTTCATGTTATGTAAATTTTACCTCAATGTATTAGAAAAGTCTCAAGTTTGGAGCCAGACTGCAAGGGGTCCAACTTTGGTTCTGATATTGGCTAGACTCTCCCCTGTGAGCCTCAGTCTCCTTATCTGTACAATGGGACCCACAGGCTCCTCCTTTTGCTTAGTGATGATTAAGTAACCATGTATAGAGAGTAGGTGACGGCTGGACAGATGGCTCAGCAGCGAAGGCATTTGCTTGCAAAGCCTGACAGGCTGGGATCAATTTCCCAGTACCCACATAAAGCTAGATGCACAAAGTGGTGTGTAGTGGTAGGAGGCCCTGCGGTGCCCATTTTTTCCCTCTCTCTACCCAAATAAATAAATATTTTTAAATTAATTAATTTTTTTTGAGAGAGAGAAAGAGCGAGAGAGAGAATGGGCACTCCAGGGCCTCCAGCCACTGCAAATGAACTCCAGATGCCTGTGCCCCCTTGTGCATCTGGCTTACGTGCGGCCTGGAGAGTCAAACCGGGATCCTTTGTCTTTGCCTTAACTGCAAAGCCATCTCTCCAGCCCAATAAATTTTTTTTTTTTTAAAGAAAGAAATAAAAGTACGTGAAGAACTGGGCTTGTAAAAGCCATTCATGGGATCTTAAGGGCACTTGTTCCTTTGGGACTGGGTCACCCAGAGACACACAGAAGGCTTCCAGCGGCTCAGCAGGCCAGGCCAGGACTCCGCAATCCCATGGGCTGCCTCTGCCATCTAAGGATGGCATCAAACCTTTCCTATTACCCGAGAGCAGGAACCATGTGCCTACCATGACAGAAAAACCTGCACATACATGACCTCCTTAGGCTTTAGTTACAACTTCCCTTCCTTGGCCTGGGATGAGGCGGGATAGGACGGGGAGGTGGCCCCTACCTCACGTCAAGTTCACTGTCACCAGCAGTGACTTGGGTCCCCATATCAAATGTCTTCAGCCACAAGGCCATGCATGGGTGGCGGCTGTTTGATCTCCAGACGTTATTTATTGCTTGCATAAATTGCCAGTATCTCCCTGGGTGCTTAACTCCCCGCCCCCCCCCAACCCCTGCTACAACTTGTTTCTTCCCAGAAGATCCCAGACTGCAGAGTGGGGAGGAGGGGTCTAGCCTCACAGACGCCAGCGGAACAATCTTTCAACAACATTAATTATCTGTATGGCTTTCCATAACAACAAAAGAAAACATCTTGACCCCACTGCCTGCCAATATTTAAGGCTCTGGGAGAGGGGTACCCTTTCATCTGCGTCTCCCAGAGCAGACTGGCTGATGAGACGCATCCCTCCACCCTCCCTTTTCATATTGCAAACTTTCTGGCCTGATTAATTCTTCCCTGTCTCTGGAAAGGGTTGGGTATACTCCTGAGTGTTGCCTTGATTTTCGTCTATAAAAACACCCTTACAGGAAATTACAACAGCTTAGCCCATCCTTGCTCCAGAAGCTACTTGAAAAGACTTATTTCTCCATCCTGAAAGGTGGGGGGCAGATTATGAGATGGGTCCTGTTGGACCAGGGTGGGTTGCTGAGAAGGGCAGGGAGGACAATGGTGGGTGAGTCAAGACAATTTCTTTCCTTCTTTTTTTTTTTAATTAAAGTTAAGGATTAAAGGCATCAGGCTTTCAAGAGTTACTGGGAAAGGCTTTTCAGCGGTCCCAAGTGGACAGGCCTGTAATCTTCTTTTTCAATGGCTATATTTAGACCCAGGGCTCTCAGCCAGTGGGAGCAGCATGTCCACAGGGCTGTGCTCATGTGAGATGTGGAGACGGAGCAAGACTTCCTGGGACATAGCTTGATTTTGAGGAATGGGTGGCACCCTGGTATAGTAATTGGATTTTGGGTATTGGTGGAAGAAGTTCCTGGCCAGGGTCAGATCTTTAGGAAATCAAAGCCTTTAAAAAGACAAGACCTCAACCCCTCATCCCAAATGCCACTCCATACAAAAACCATCAGATTCATACTTGCAGGGCATGTCCCATGCATTCACCTGGGGCTTACAATGTACAACCTTTTCCTTTGTCTTTAAAAAAATATTATTTATTTACTCATTTGAGAGAGAGAGAGAGAGAGAGAGAGAGAGAGAGAGAGAGAGAGAGACAGAGGCAGATAGAGGAAGAGTGAGTGGGCACACCAGGGTCTCTAGCCACTGCAAACAAACTCCAGATACATACACCACTTTGTGCATCTGTTTTTACGTGGGTACTGGGGAATCAAACCTGGGTCTTTTGGCTTTGCTGGCCAGCGCCTTAACTGCTAAGCCATCTCTCTAGGCCCTGGTTTTGTTTTGTTTTGTTTTGTTTGAGACAGGGTCTCACTTTGTAGCCCAGGCTAGTCTCAAACTCAAAGTTATCCTCCTGCCTCATCCTCTCAAGTTCTGGGTTTACAGATATAAGCCACCATGTTCAGCTTTGAATAGTCATCTTTGAATTGGAAAAATGATCTTGTTACCCTGCCTCTTAGCAGATCAACCAACAAGTAAAGCCACTGACTATTTAGAGGAAAGCCACTGACTCTACCCTATGCCTTCTGGTTTAAGTTCTGTGGACATGCTGAAGAGCTCTAGAACTTGACCAAGTTTATGGCTACCCTGGTTGGGACAGAGGGGTGATGGATACTACTGGAGCACGGTCAATATGGAAAGCGTCATTCATCCTAAAATACAAGATTCAGGGTGAAGGGTATTTGGGGTAATGATTTTAACACGATGAGTATCTGAAATAAACCACCTATGTGGATGTGACCTGGTATAGGACCCTTGAGCAGTTGGCATGCAACAGATAGACAAGGGATCTGGAATTGTGGGGAAATGAAATGACTTCAAGGTTTTGAGATAACGGGGCCACCCAGGCTGGTCTCCACATGCTTTGTGTTTTGTTCATTACCGGAGACACAAGTGAATCTTTACCAATCCAAAGTGAAAATGGCTCCGTTTAATCCTTACCCCAGAAGCAAACTCATGTTTACTGCATCCATCTCAAATTGTAAGCTAGAGCAGACCAAGATTTTTCTCTAAACCCAGTGACTTAAAAGGGTTTAAATGAGGGCTGGAGAGATGGCTTAGCGGTTAAGGCACCTGCCTGCTAAGCCTAAGAACCCGGTTCCAATCTCCAGGTCCCACATTTAGCCAGATGCAAAGTGACACAAGGGCGCAATGCCGCACTTGCCCACAAGGGGGCGCACGCATCTGGATTTCGTTCGCAGCAGCTGAGAGACTGCTGGCGCGCCCATCTCTATCTGTCTCCCTCTCTCTCTCTGTCTGTCTCTCTCCACAATTAAAAAAAAAAAAATAAAAAGGGTTTAAATGAGACTAGACTTTGGCGGGGGGGGGCAGGGGGAGGGGTAGTGTGGCCACTCTCTTCCTTGCTGGCCAGGACTTTGGGGAGATGATGTCAGACAGAGCAGGACAAGAGAGGCCATTGTCACTGAGGTCTTCCTACCTCTGCCTCCCGAGCGCTGGGATGAAAGGCATGCACCCATATGCCTGGCTTTTTTTTTTTCTTCTTCATCCTCTACATTTTCTTAACAACTATCTGTCAATCACTTTGCAAAGTCCTGTGGCTAAAACAAACAAAATATAGATTTTACTCCCTTAAATAAAACTGATGGGAGACCATGGTTTTAGACTAGCTTCCAACCACAGGCACCAGCAGATTAAACCAAACCAAAATGGAGTCGTTCACGCTGGGTTCCACTAGATCTGACACGTAAAGGAAGCAGGTAAATCCCCATTTCCCCACACTCAGGAGTGGGAGCTGGAACCAACAGGGCTGAGAAGGTTCTCAGAGGCTGTGGATGTGGCGCTCTCCGTCGGGAGAGTGCTTACTTAGCATGCACAAAACCCTGGGCTTGATCCCCAGCACTACAAAAGCCAAGCATGGTAGCTCACCTCTTATCCCAACTCGCAAGGTGAAGACAAGGAGGATCAGGAGTTCAAGGTGATCTTCAATTACACAGAGAGCCAGCCTAGGCTACAAGAGAACCTATCTTAAAAAGGGTGGGGGGCTGGAGAGATGGCTTAGCGGTTAAAGCGCTTGCCTGTAAAGCTAGGACCCACATAAGCTAGATGCACAAGGGGGTGCATGCATCTGGAGTTTGTTTGCAGTGGCTGGAGGCCCTGGCATGCTCATTCTCTCTCTCTCTCTCTCTACCTGCTTATTTCTGTATAGCTCTCTCTCTCTCTCTCTCTCTCTCTCTCTCTCTCACTCAAATAAATAAATAAAATATTAAAAAAAACAGAGCTGGGCTGGAGAGATGGCTTAGTGGTTAAGGTGCCTGCCTGCTAAGCCTAAGAACCCGGTTCCAATCTCCAGGTCCCACGTTTAGCCAGATGCAAAGTGACGCAAGGGCGCAATGCCGCACTTGACCATGAGGGGGTGCACGCATCTGGATTTCGTTCACAGCAGCTGAGAGACTGCTGGCGCGCCCATCTCTATCTGTCTCCCTCTCCCTCTCTGTCTATCTCTCTCTGTGTCTCTCTCCAAAAATAAATAAAATAATTTTTAAAAAAATTAAAAAAAAAAAACAGAGCTATGTGGGGTGGCACATGCCCCAGCACTTGGGAGGCAAAGGTGGGAGGATCGCTGTGAGTTCGAGGTCAGCCTGGGCTAGAGTGAAACCCTACCTCGAAAAAACCAACACCCGCAAAAAAAAAAAAAAAAGTGCTTGGAATTCTAATGTCCATCACTGACTGATCCCTGGCTGTCTGGGGTTGGACCTGGAAGGGGACATGATTTAACCTACAGCACGTCCACATTTAAGTAAAGAGCCAGTGGACCTGTACAAGTCTTGCATAACATCTAAATGCCCCAGTGCCACTCACTAATTCTTTCATTCATCTAGCATGTTGACTGGCCAAGGCACATGGGGACACAGAGGATGACGGGAGGGTGTGGGGGGGGGTCTCTGTCCTTATGCAGAATGCTCAGCAACACCCGAGGAGCAGCTTCAAGCCAGTGCTGGAGCCTGCCCTGAAGTGAGCTCACCGCCTCACTCTCCTTGCCCTGTAGCTTTGAAATTCTCCACGATAAAGATCTCAAAGGAGGGAGTGTTATTTATTTTCTGAATTTGTCCATCCAACAAATATTTGTTACGTGAGGTCCAGCTCAGGTACCCCATGGGGAGGATGGAGGGACTCTCTACTTCAAAGAATTTAGGACTAGAGGACTAGCAAGGCTCGAGTCATTCTTTCTGTCTATCCGACAGCAAGCACAGTTACTCCTGTCGAAAGATTTGGGGGAAGGGGTGGCAGGAGATTCACAGGTCTACCTAGTGGCCGGCTATGTGAGTAATTCATGGTGACCACATACATTGCTTTAAAAAAAATTTCTTTTTTTGATTTTTCGAGGTAGGGTCTCACTCTAGCCCAGGCTGACCTGGAATTCACTATGTGCTAGGATTAAAGGCGTGCACCACCATGCCCGGCTACATACATAGATTTTTAAAAAATGTATTTTATTTATTTATTTGAGAGAGAGAGATGGAGAGATGGAGGGAGGGAGAGAATGGGCACGCCAGGCCCTCCAGCCACTGCAAATGAATTCCAGATGCATGTGTCCCCTTGTGCATCTGGCTTACGTGGGTCCTGGAGAATCAAACTAAGATCCTTTGGCTTCGCAAGCAAACGCCTTAACTGCTAAGCCATCTCTCCAGCCCCACATACATAGATTTTTAAGAACAAACTCTGGGCACGTGAGGCCGACATATAAAGAGACACGCTAGACCATGGTTTACCCATGAGCCAAATCCAGCTCATGCTACTTTATAAAGCTTTACCGGTACTCAGGCATGTACCTTCCTTCATGTATTATCACTGCTGGGGCAGAAATGAATAGCCATGGCAGAGACTAAATGACCCGCTGTGTTAAAAAAAAAAAGAGTTAGCTTTCCATGGTTTCAATTAGGATCAATGGCTGTCAAGTATGAAATGGTTCGTAGGTTTTAAACTGTGTATTGTTCTAGCACCGTGATGCTATCCCAGCCAGGAAGTAAATCACAACTTCTCCCCGCGTATCCACACGGTGTATGCTCCATGCCTGCTCCGTCACTCAATAGTCATCTCTGATGCAAAAATCGCATTTAGTTAACGGAACCCTTATGTAGTAGGCCAGTCGTCCATGGCAGTGCCTATGTCATTCCGCTCACTATACAGACCCTGACCTGCCTCAAAGTGACACCAGAAGAGGGGTGAATACAACACAAAGAGGCAAAGAGACAGGAGAACAGTCATACTTCCACTATGGTGTGTGGGACTTCATTAGTCACTGTTAAAACTACCATGCCTAGCCGGGCGTGGTGGCGCACGCCTTTAATCCCAGCACTCGGGAGGCAGAGGTAGGAGGATCGCCGAGAGTTCGAGGCCACCCTGAGACTACATAGTGAATTCCAGGTCAGCCTGGACTAGAGTGAGACCCTACCTCGAAAAACCAAAAAAAAAAAAAAAAAAAAAAAAAAAAAACTACCATGCCGGATTTACGTATTAAATTGTATGCTAGATTTGCATCTGTAAGGAAAATGTAGTCTAGGCAGAGCTTAACACTACTTGAGGTTCTGAATGTCGGCTAGGGGTCTTGAAATGTGTCCCTGTGGCTGAGGGGTGTGACTGGACGCAACTATAGTATGCTTATAGGAGGTGAGTTTCATAATGTCTGATTGGAAACATCCTGGGATGTTAACACTGACTAACCACGGAAGCTAACTCCATATAAGCAGGTGCTGGCCCGGTGCTCGCTTCGGGGACTTGGAGGCTAAGGGTTGGAGTCACCCAACCAGGATAAAGCTGGGTGGGATGAACCAGAAACTGAACAGAGTGGTGTCCTGACCTTTACACTGGGAAGACAGCAGAGCTTACTTCCCCTCGCTGCATAAGGTTGGGCACAAGGCCTCCTTGCAGGAAAAGTTCCTTTGCTTGGACTCTTTAATCTTTGAGCTCAACACAACAGATTCCTTTATTCATCCTCTACATTTTGTTTGTTTGTTTTTTTTGTTGTTTCTTTTTCAAGGTAGGGTCTCACTCTAGTTCAGGCTGACCTGGAATTCACTATGTAGTCTCAGGGTGGCCTTGAACTCACTGAGATCCTCCTATCTCTGCCTCCCGAGTGCTGGGATGAAAGGCATGCACCCATATGCCTGGCTTTTCTTTTTCTTCTTCATCCTCTACATTTTCTTAACAACTATCTATCAATCACTTTGCAAAGTCCTGTGGCTAAAACAAACAAAATATAAATTTTACTCCCTTAAATAAAACTGATGGGAGACCATGGTTTTAGACTAGCTTCCAACCACAGGCACCAGCAGATTAAACCAAACCAAAATGGAGTCGTTTACGCTGGGTTCCACTAGATCTGACACGTGAAGGAAGCAGGTCAATCCCCACACAACCATTTCCCCTGAAAACAGGAGGCCTGGTGAGAGACATGTGACAAGGAAGTCCCCTCTGCCACGACCCTCACAAGAAATGTCACCCGCATGACTTGGCTAGCCCCCTGTTCCATGGCTCTGTGCTCCTGTTGTGATCTCAGAATCACCAGCCATCCTGCTATGCCTGGTGGAATGTTCTTTCTTTGGTGATGGGGTGAGGTTCCAGAGGTGTGATTAAAAGCTGATCAGATCTATAAACTGAAAACATTCATTAGGGGGTGGAGAAATGGCTCAGCAGTTAAGGTGTTTGCCTGCAAAGCCAAAGGACCTCAGTTTGATTCTTCAGGATCCACATAAGCCAGATGCACAAGGTGGTGCATGCATCTGGGGTTCATTTGCAGTGGCTGGAGGTCCTGGTGTGCCCATTCTCTCTCTCTCTTTCTCTCTCACTCTCTCAAATAAATAAAATAAAATAAAATTAAAAAACATTGATTAAAAACACTCCAGGGCTGGAGAGATGGCTTAATGGTTAAGGAGCTTGCCTGTGAAGCCTAAGGACCCAGGTTCAATTCCCCAGTACCCATGTAAGCCAGATGTCGAAGGTGGTGTCTAGAGTTTGTCTGTAGTGGCTAGAGGCCCTGGCACACCTATTCTTTCTCTATCTGCCACTTTCTCTCACAAACAAATTAATAAAATATTAAATTTTTTTTTTTAAATACCTCCAAAGGAGATGGGGAAATGGCTCCACAGTTAAAGTTACCTGCTTACAAGCTTGCTGGCCTGAGTCCAACTCCCCTGTACCTCCCCTGCACCCATGTAAAGCTGGACACAAAGTGGTATGTGTTTGTAATCCCAATACCCCTAAGGCATTGGGGGGCTGAGCCAGGAAAATCCAGAAGCTCCTGGGCCAGCTAGACTGGTACACGGAAGGTGAGAGGCAAAGTGGCCAAGACAAGACAGGGAGACGCTGTTACAAGTAGGGTGGAAGGAAAGAGCAGACA
Organism: Orientallactaga sibirica; assembly: GCA_036365145.1. Taxonomy (NCBI): domain Eukaryota; kingdom Metazoa; phylum Chordata; class Mammalia; order Rodentia; family Dipodidae; genus Orientallactaga; species Orientallactaga sibirica. The sequence goes on along the minus strand of JAEOAD010000026.1, from coordinate 19,118,834 downwards.
CCCTGAAGTTGTGCTCAGATCTACACACATGTACTATGGCACATGCATGCCCCCACCCACACACACACACACACACACACACACACACACTCTCCCTGAAATGCACAATAACACCAAAAAACTAACCAACCTCCCTTCTCAATCTGGCTTTAACTAGTCCTGGCTCAATGGTGAGCCCCAGACCCCAGCGTGGTATCCTACTTGAATCCCTCCACCCTCTCTCCAGTCCTGATGCCAGCTCCCAGGCGGAGCCTCGGCCTGCTGACCTGTAGAACAACGATGGTCATTTCTGCCCTGGCCTTTCCAGGCTGCTCTGCAGCACAAGCGGGACTGAGCAGTGTATGGAACGTCAGCTATGGTGGGTGGAGGAAATTCACAGGTGAGATTATTTTCCCCCTGTGCTTTCAAGGAATCCCTGCCAAGTTTTCACCCGGGCTGAGTTGATCTAAAGATCCAATTCAGAGCTATTCTTCCTTCAGGGTTCCTGCAGGGCACCTTACCCTCTCCAGCTCCTCCCCACCCATCTCGTCTTGCTCTGAATCTCCAACATTCTACAGCCAGTGCCGCTTGTCCCACAAGCGTGGGCCTTCTAAGAAAGTCCTTCCTCAAGTCTTCCTTGGAAATTCTTGCCCTGGGGATTTAATTAACACCAGGCCTATATATTGACATTGGATCAAAGTGTATCTATCTAGCCTAGGAATGTCCACAAACCAATTAGTTAACAACACAATGTCTTAAACTGCGAACGCAACTCCTGAGAGAGAGAGAGAGTGTCTTAATTCCACAGCCTTGTCTTCTACCGTGTGTTGGCATTTCCCAACCTTGGTGTGAATTATGAGCACAGACTGATTCCATCCAGACCCGCCATTGATTTTCCTAATGCTTGGAGTGAGGCTGAGAGAGCAGGAACCTTTTCCCACTAAATAAATTAAACCTCTGTATCATAGTCATTACTTAAAAGTTCACTGTGGGGCTGGAGGGCTGGCTTAGCGGTTAAGGTGCTTGCCTGCAAAGCCTAAGGATTCAGGTTTGATTCTCCAGGTCCCTCGTTAACCAGATGCACAAGGTGGCGCGTGCATCTGGAGTTCGTTTGCAGTGGCTAGAGGGCTTGGCGTGCCCATTCTCTCTCTGTGTCTCTAATAAATAAATAAAATAAATGAAATAAATAAATAAATAAATAAAATTAAAAAAATAAATCTTTAAATAAAGTTACAGGTTTAAAAAAGTTCACTGCCGGAAGTGGTGGCACACGCCTTTAATCCCAGCACTCGGGAGGCAGAGGTAGGAGGATCGCCGTGAGTTCAAGGCCACCCTGAGACTACATAGTTAATTCCAGGTCAGCCTGGGCCAGAGTGAGACCCTACCTCGAAAAACCAAAAAAAAAAAAAGTTCACTGTACATGAATGGTTTCTTTTTTGAAAAACCACATTGTCTACCTGTCAAATAAGCAAGAGCTCTCAATACACAGAGTGCATCAGCTGGAGCTGAGCATGAGGCCAAGGCCGAGGCAGGGGTTGGAGGAGGAGGAGCCCTTGGTTTCCCATCTGCAGGCAGAGATCAAGGTGTTTATCCCACTGAGAATGACAACAGCCAGTGGTCTGCAGGCCTGTGCCTCAAGATGAGAAGGGGATCCATTTAGTCCGTCCATCTGTCACCATTCAGAAATCTTTATTGAAAACCAACTATGGGTAAGGAACTTGCGGTTCAGTGGGGGAGATAAAGCAGACAGATAAAGACGCAAATAACTGTTCCCTTCATGAACAGTGCCAAGAAGGACAAGGAAGGGCACCAGAGGGCACGAGCTACATTTTGTGGCCAGGACGACAACAAAGGCCTCTCTATGCTGACATCTGGAAGAGGAGTACTAAGAGAAAAGCTGGGGCAGAGAAAGAAGACGAAGGGAAGCTATACCATGTTCGTGGACTGGACACCTCAATTAGAAATTCTGTCCCTCCAGAGTCATCTATAGATTCCGTGCAATCCCACGGAAGCTGGGTTTGCTTGTGATAGAAACTGCCAAGTCAATTACAAAGTTCATATGGAAATTCAGAGGGCATCCACTATGGAAAGAAATCTCCAAGCAGAAGAGCAAAGTCGGAGGTCTTGACCTGCGAAGATCCAGGACTGGTGTATGCTACCTGCCGGAAGGATGGACAGGTTGCTCAGTGGAAAACAATAGCCAGACACGTAGATGCTCGCTTGAATTTTGAATAAAGAGACCAAGCGAAAATGTTTTAAACTGTATACCCATATAATGAAAAAAAAACAAAAACAAAAACAAACACCCTCAAACCCTTACCTCACACCATACACCAAAACCATCTTAAGATAGACCGCAGATCCACACAGAAATGGGAAGAAGGGTTTGGATGCAGGAGCAGCACAAGGAAATGTGTGGGGCCATGGAACCCAATTATATTCTGACCACGTGGTCAAGGCTCACAGTACGGGAAAGCCAGCCAACAGGTTGTGGTCTGTCAAAACCCAGCCCCATCTGTCATCTGAGCCCCACCTAGACATACATCCTCACCACCTACACAAGAGAACATAAAGCTCCTATCAGGTTCCCAGGGCTTCCCGTTCCTCCCTGACCACAGCTCTCCACCCATCTTCACTCCTGCTCCCCTCCACCATTCAGTCAGCAGTGAGTTTGTGCCTCAGGACCTTAGCTTATGCTGTTTCCTCTCTCAGGGGTACGCTTATGTCCCTCCTTCCTTGCCAAGCATCTCTATTTTCCCAAATGTGCTCCATGTGTTCTCTCCTAGGGTAATCATCCAAGTGCCAAGGACAGAGACCACAGAGACGCTGAGCCCAGCAGGCCCAATACTATCCACCACACTTAAGAACACAGAGCCCAGCTACATTTAGAACCACGACATGTGCCATTCCCACAGGGATCTAATGAGGAAGCAACCAAGAGACAAGGGACTTGTGTCCAGCTGAAGCCCACACACACCTCCCTCCTCAAGGCCTGACCGCAATGGTGAGATGGAACTTGTAGCAGAGAGGAGCGATCACTAGTGCTGCTGGGAGCTTCCCGGGACTGGCCCGTTAGCAGTCTTCAAGGTCCAGCTTCCACAAAGTAGAAGCAATTCCTTCCCCGTGCCCAGATGGATTAAGGAAACAGCCAAGCCCCAGAACACTGCTTGAACAGCTTTCTAAGGCTGTGGCTCTGCGAGTCAAAAAAAAAAAAAAGCGGGACTTTGGCGTCTCAGGATGGCTGCATTGATTTCTGCACTGTAAGAGGCTGCTTCGTTAATTCCAGATGCTTCCACCAGCCACGGCCAGGCTCGGCTTCTTTGCAGTATGAGGCAAATGAGAACACTGAATTTTCAAATTCCTTTCTGCACATCCTTTATTACCAAACAGAGCATAAAACCCACCCACCCAGACAGCTTAATTCTTCCTAAGTAATTAAGAGCACCTGCTCACCTTGCGCTCGCACGGGCAGCGCTCAACCTCTCTCAGGAGGGAGCGAGGCTTCGGCTGCCGACCCTGGCTGCTGGCTGCTCCCTCCCAAGCTGGCACGATGACGCTATGTGCTTAAATGATGAAACATCCCTTCCAGACCACCCAGAAACGGGGCTTCTTTTACCAGATTAGGTTTTACTCATAATCACCCTTGGAAGGTTAAAAAAAAAAAAACCCTACAACCCATAGGATTCCCAAGAAGCACAACTGGGGCTTCTTGGCAAAGGAGGAGGGAGGGCAGCCTGCCCCCCAGACCTCCTTCCTCCACAGGTACCTGCAGGTGGCAAGCAAATTTCTTTTTTTCTCAGGACAAGTTTCCCACAGGGGAGCGGGTATGGGTAACAAGTCTTGCCTGGAAAGTCCAAGTCTAAGAAGGCCCAGCCACTGGCCAGGTGTGCTGCTGGGGGCTCCTTGTGACTCAGTTAGAACCTTGTTGCCCTCTCATGGCACCCACCAGCTTGACGTCACCCAGGAGTCTGTTCAAAGTCTTGGGCCTCATGGAGTCCTAGTGAAAGACCTGCATTTTATATATTGAGATTCTGGCCAAGTTATAGCTGAAAGGCCTATGTTCAGAAGGGAAGATGCATTAGGGGGAGTCGGAAGCAGGCTTTAGGCTTCCTGTGCAAGATGCGACCCCCACATATCCCTGGGACAAAGCACCTCCCTTCCAGGTACCAGCCAAGATCAATCAGCCCTTCTTCGTAAAATGACATGATAGCATGGGTCAAAAAAGCCCAAACCACTAGGTCCTTGGGGAAACCAGGTCCACAGTGACAGCACCAGAAAGTCTCAAGACACCCAGGCGTACTTCCAGGGATCGGGGAAGCTCCTGGAGGTTCTACGGCAGGTACCCACTGAGCCAAAGGGATTCCAACTCGACAGCCATGTTCTTTGATGGGTTCCAACTTGCCATGGGCTTGAGAAGAGGGAGATACAACTAAGTTTCCTAGTGAAAGACAGGGAACAAATGACTCCCAGTGGCTCAGGTATGTGGAAGAGATGAGGCAGCTGCAATCCAAGTTCAAAACCACTGCCGTGGGACTAATGATGCATTTCTCTGGCGAGAGGAACCAGCAGGCCCAATTCCACTCCTCCCTGCACCCCATTCCTCATTCCTCTTCCCCAGCTTAAGAAAGTTCTTGGGCTGGAGAGCTGGCTTAGTGGTTAAGGTGCTTGCCTGCAAAGCCAAAGGACCCAAGTTTGATTCTCTAGGACCCACATAAGCAACAAGGTGGCTCATACATCTGGAGTTTGTTTGCAGTGGCTAGAGGCCCTGGCGCACCCATTCTTTCTCTCTCTGTGTCTTTCTCTCATTGTCTCTCTCAAGTAAATAAATAAAAATAAAAATAAAATAAAAAAAGAAAGTTCTTGATGTGCGAAGAATTTGGGGATGGTACACTTGGTCTTTTGACCATGTGGGTGCCCCCCTTTCTGTGCCTCCCCACACTCTTCAGCCACCCTGATGAACGTAGGGAAGATTTCATGCACCAAATACCATCCAGCCCCGATTGTCATTTCAGGATTCGCACCGTTTTAATGAATGCCAAAACTGTTTTTTCACTTGATAGATCTTGACAAGACCAACAATCACAGATTAGAGAGAACTTCTTGCTTTTCAACAAAGGTTAATAAATAGTGACAGCATTAAGTCTATTCTGATTAACTATGCTGAAAGATATTATTGCTGTTTGTAACATGAAATCATTATTGGATTAAGCACAGCATATAAAAATGAAATGTGAGTTTTAATCTCAAATGTAGAATGCAGGCTGCTCGGGTGGAGGCGGGGTGGCACTCGGAGGCCCATATTAATTTTTAAGTTGCTCTGGTGAAAGGATATTACATGTCATTTTTCTGGTCTGGGTTTTCTGGGGAAGAAGTCTTTTAGTAAGTTCTCTTCTTGTCTCCCTCCCCAAAAGATATAAAAGAAAGGCCAAGCACAGTGGCAGTCCCCCCCCTCCCTCAGGCAAAATCCTATCTCAATAGAGTGCACAGCCAAATGCAAATGTGAGTGATGGGCTACAGGTGCCTTCTCTAGCAGGCTCTTGACCTCAGAGACCTTCCTTCAGAATGCACCAGCCCCAGGCAAGATGCTGGAGGTTTGCCTCAAGGAAGGCAACACTGGAGCCAAGGAGTTTGTGTGGGGCACAAACCTGGGACAGGGCTGGGAAAGAAATGTAAGCCAAGTTCAAAGGCTCCATCTTGCCTCCCTGCTCGACCATCCTGCCCAGCGAGGACAGCAGAGACTGTGGTTGCTGTATGGCGTTCTGCACACTTGTTCATTCTGCCCTAGACTGTGGCCCTAGCTACCAAGGATCCAAGGCTGTGGTGGGAAAGAGACGAGATGGACACCGTGGTCCTCCCGGAGCCAACGTGTGGAGGGCCCCAAGTGCGAGAGAGGGGACAATCTGAGCACCCATGAGGACAGGAAGTGAAGTGGACCGAGACAGGTTGGTAAGCTGATACCCATGGTCTTCTGTTGTGTATGTGTGAGTGGTGAGCATGGGTGTTTGTATGCGTGATCATATGTGTGTGTGTGGGCACAGGTGTATGTCGGGGTGCAAGTACACGTGTACCTGTGCACGTGGAGGCCGGAGGTCGATGTCAGGTGTCTTCCTCAGTGGCTCGCGACCTTATCCTTTGAGACAGGGTCTAGCACTGAATCTAGAGCTTACCGAGTTAGCCAGTGAGTCCCAGGGAACCTCCTGTCTACCCCTCCCTAGTGCTAGGAGTACAGGTGTGTACCACTATGCCCCAGTATTTTTTTTTTTCGAGGTAGGGTCTCACTCTAGCCTAGGCTGACCTGGAATTCACTCTGTATTCTCAGGGTGGCCTTGAACTCATGGCGATTCTTCCACCTCTGCCTCCTGAGTGCTGGGATTAAAGGCATGCGCCACTATACCCGGCTTTAAAAAAATATATATTTTATTTATTTTATTATTTATTTGAGAGAGAGAGAATGGGCATGCCAGGGCCTCCAGCTACTGCAAACAAATTCCAGATGCATGTGCCCCCTTGTGCATCTGGCTTATGTGGGTCCTGGAGAATCAAATTGGGATCTTTTGGCTTTACAGGCAAATGGCTTAACCGCTAAGCCATCTCTCCAGTCCTCCCCCCCACCCAGTATTTTTATATGGGTTTTGGGGATCTGAACTCAGGTTCTCATGCTTGCACAATAAGCTCTTTACTCACTGAGCCATCCATGTTCCCTAGCCCATCTACTGATATATTTTTTAATTTCGCTGGCCATTTTTGGAAAATGCCAGGGAATCAATCTATTCTTCTGAAGATTTGCAAATAAAAGGAGAAGCAAGTATTATTCCCTTCTGAACACACTTTTTTTTCCCCAGGGGAAACAAATAATTGCTGAGGATGGGTTCCTCTGTGGAGGAATCTCCCAGCTAAGAAGAGAGGAGGAGGCAGTCAACCCACGCTTGGATGGGGAGCAGCTCTGGTTAAGTCAATGGACAATGGACCCTGGATGGGGAGCTGAGACTTGGCTGCTAGATAGTTCAGGCTGACAGATCCAAAGCCACTGATCAATCTCAACATCACACAAGGGGAGATGGCTGATGCCAGGGCACAGGGCACTGGATGGGGAGCCATTCCCCAGACCCACATAAACCAGATGCACAAGCTGGCACATGTGTCTGGAGTTTGTTTGCAGTGGCTTGGCATCTACTCTCTCTTTCTGATAGTTCAAAAATAAACAAAAACAAGTGGCCAAACAGATCCAAAGCCAGTTCTGAGATCAATCTCAACATCACACAATGGAGATGGCAAATGATGCCAGGGAAAGAAAGAAAGAAAAGAAAGCATGCATGGAAGAGCAGGAGTGTGGTGGCACACACCTGTAATCCCAGCACTCAAGAGGTGGGGACAGAAAGATCAGGAGTTCAAGTTCTTGCCAAAGCTCGAGACCAGCCTGTATCAGACCCCTGCTTGGAAAGATGGGGAGAGAGAGAGAATGGGCATGCCAGGGCCTTCAGCTGGATTAAGGTGCATTGCCTGCCTGGGAATCGAACCTGCATCCTTTGGCTTTGCAGGCAAATGCCTTAGGTTCCATTCCCTTTAATCCCAGCAGTAGGCAGAGGTAGGAGGGTTGCTGTGAGTCTGAGGCCAGCCTGACACTACATAGCGAATTCCAGGTCAGCCTGGGCTAGAGTAAGACCCTGCCTCAGAAAAGAAAAAAAATGGATGAGAGAGGAGAGGAAAAAAAGGGAGGAGCTATGGACAGAAAGAGAGTAGGGGAAAGATATAATAAGAACCCTTGAGTGCACATGACATAACTAACTGAACAGATAAATAATTAGGGGAGAAGGAAAGCTCCCATCAGCAAATGTAGAAAGGCGTGTTGAATTAGAAAACCAACATTTGGGGCTGGAGATGGCTGGTTAAGGCCCGCCTGCCATAAACCCAGGTTCCATTCCCATTGTCTCATGCACAAGGTGGTGCATGTGTCTGAAGTTGGTTTGCAGTGGCTGGAGGCCCGGATAAACTCATTCTCATTGTCTCTCTCTCTCTCTCTCACTCATTCAAATAAGTAAATAAAATATAAAAAAGAAAACCAACATTTGGCAAACATCCAAGCAATAATTGTTTCAGGATGCAAAAGAATGATAAGAAGAGTATGTTTCTAAATGTTTCCCCCATAAAATATTTACTAATTACAGAGCATGGGGGGGGGAGTAGCTTTTCAAGGAGAAAACTTAGCAGGATACCACCGTGAACAAGGAGTCAAAGTTGGCATCAACCAGGGTGGGGTGGGCTGGCAGCAGATGCCTCCTGACACCAGGCACCAGGAAGGACATAGCCTTCCTTCCGCCACATGGCTGCCAAAACTGCACAGTCAGTATCTATGAGTGAGCATCCCACAGCCAGCCTCCGCAGACAGACAGCCTGCAAAACAGAGGGCCAATTCTCATCCCAAATGTCACGGTCATGGGAGAGGGACTGGAGACCCGGTTCCATGTTAATGGGACCAAAGAGGCAGCAGGTCAGTGCAAGGCAGGATCAGAAAACCATCTCCTGGGACAGCTGGCAAGTCTGAGAGCAGAGAGGAGCGAGTTGAACAGATCAGTGTGAACCCTGTTAGTCTCCTGCTCTTGGCATTGTCCTGTGGCTAGGTTCAATGTCAACATTCAGGAACTCTGGATAAGTCTTTGTCCTGTTGTTTTCAACATTTTGTAACTTTTTTTTTTTTTTTTTTTTTTTAATGAAAGGTTAAAAAGTAACGCTTTTCTGCCTCATGGCTTTGCTTAATTTCCTCCTTAAAAATTGTGCCTTCAGGCTTTTTTCCTCCTGCAGATTACAGTCCCTTTCCTCCCAGTTCACCAGGGCAAAAACACCCTCTTGCAGTGTCACCTGCCCCATGCCAGCCAGGACCAAGCGACAGTAACATCACACCCTGCCTGGATGAACCGCCAGGGAACTCCTGGAGGCCACAAAAAAATTGTGTAGCTGACAACATGCAGAGGAAAATTGTAACTGACATCTCTGTGACAACTTTGCCCAATTAAATTAGGCAGGAGGCCTGTGGAAGAGGGGTGTGCCCCAGCTGAGAGTGTTACAAGGTTTCGGCAGAGGAGGAGCCGACTTGGGCTTTGAAAGTAGGACCCAGGCTGGGTGTGCAGGCTGGGTGTGGGGCGTGAGGGCAAGGCCACAGAGCGGGAAGGTCGCCAGGGTCTTCTGGTGTGTTATGGGGGAGGGCAATGACTTCTGGTGTGATATGGAGAGGCAGTGAAATGGGGACAGAGGTGAGGTGTCAATGAGATGGGAAGTTGTCACTCAGTACTGTGCCTGACCCACAGGCAGTATTTCATCAGTCAAAAGTGGTGTCATGGGTTGCTAAAGCATCTCGTCCCTCAACCATTTCAGCTGAGTAGTTGACATGACCAATCCGGACAACTTCCTCTGCTACTTCCTTGCTTCTCCCTGAGCCCAGCTAGTCCAGTCCCTCTCCTTGTCCTGACCATTGGACAGCGGCTGTCCTGTGTCTCCAGATATTTCTACCCCTCCTCACCTGTTGGCTCGTGAAGTCCTGAAACAGACAGGGGCTTCCTGCCCCATCCTTTGCTTCTCAGGTCATGCAAGGCCCTCCTCTCGGAAGTCCTCTGGGATTTCCTAAAAGCCATCACCTTGCCTGTGACATTTTCGTGGCCTCTTGCTCCTACATCTCCTACCAGGACTCATTCATTTGGGCTGGGAAGTGGTAGAACACTTGCCTTAGCGTGGGTGAGGTCCTGAGTCCCATGCCCAGCACCACACCAGCCAATGGAATCCCTCCTTGTTAGTTATCCACACCATCCCTGCCATCACAGCCACCACTCTTTACCAGAAAGTAGGAGAGTCTCCATCCTCTATACAGCTCAGCAGATACCACTGCTCACCCACTGTGCAGACTGGGAGACTGAGTCACAAAGTAGGGGCACAAGGTGACTTAAGCAGGAAGGGAGAGAGCCAGGCTTCTGCGCAGCTTCCAAAGTCCTCCCTCTTCCCTGGTCATCTGCGAGAAGAGGCCCTTCTGAAGGGGCAGGCATCCCCCTGCCCAGCGCCTGGCTGGCTTTGATGGGGTAAGGGAAGAAGGCACGTGCGCATGCGCACACCCAGCGCCTCCTGGCTCCCCCCACCTGGCCCCCCCCGACCCACAGCCCTGTCCTGAATCTCAAACCATCCCCCTCGCTGAGTCACCTCCTCCGTCAGCCTCCAGCCTGGCTGAGAGGAAAGAAATCAATATCCATCGCCTATCAGCTCGGTGATCAAATGAACCAGGATGGGCTCCCGAGGCCATGGCTCATCCTTCCAGTGCAGGTAACATTCGCTCCTTCTCCTTTTCCTTCTCCTTCTCATTCTCAGAGTGTCCTCCCAGCACGGCAGTGCCCCATTCTCCAAGGGCCACAGTAGACTGCAAGCTTCAGAGGTCCCAAGAGGAGCGCCAAGACAAACACAGGGGCTGGCTGGCCTGGGAGTCAGACTGAGTGGGTGTGGCACAATGACCCTCCCAATACTTGACTTGGGGACATCACACACACACACACACACACACACAGACACACACACAGACACACACACAGACACACACACACGGTGCTCTCTTCCCTTCCCTGATACCCAGGAATAAAGTTTAGAATCCTCTTCTCACCTGGTGACCCAGAAAACAGCCCCACAATCCTGACAATGGCCTGGAGACCATGCACATTCCTTCAACTCACTGTGTGAACGCTATCATTAGACAGATGAGAAAACTGGTACGGAGAGGTCAAGTGACGCGCCTCACGTCCCGAAAGCCTGTGTGTACGCTCTCTGCTTTGGGAATCTGTCTATAAATGAGGGGTCAGCAAGATGATTCAAGAGCTTCCCTTAGGACTCTCCTGGCCTGTGAGCCTCCCACAAGACACCAGGGACTTGACTTCTAACTGAAGTCCTTCCTAGGGTCTCAAACCTGGACAAGCCCTCGTTAGGTCTCTGTGGTGTTTCTGTATTGCGTGGGGAGGGGCAAAAAGGAAGCCATGAGCAGCTAAGGCGCTTGCCTGCAAAGTCTAACGACCCCAGTTCGATTCCCCAGTGCCCACGTAAAGCCAGATGTACAAGGGGGCACATGCATCTGGAATTTATTTGCAGTGGCTAGAGGCCCTGGCATACCCATTCTCTCTCTCTCTCTCTCTCTCTCTCTCTCTATCTGCCTCTTTCTCTCACTCTCTCAAATAAATGAATAATTAAATATTTTTTTAAATAAAGCCATGACCGGCCAGAGGCCCTGGCCTTCAAGATTTGAATGTAACAGCATAGCCAAGACACAGCAGAATCAGATGCGAGTCATAAGCAACGTGATTGTGCCCAAGAAAGACACTACGGCAAAACCAGAGGGGACAGTCGGTAGCAGCTATGGACCCAGATGGAACCGGAAGCACAGACAGGCATGGAGTAGCTAGGAGAAGGACAGACACAGGAGATCAGAGCTAAGTGGATGGTCACATGGGGCAGGAGGGTCCCATCAGTGTGACTCCCAGGATGCTTACTGGAGCTGTGATGAAAAGCTGCTGGAGACATGGCTCAGCCATTAAGGCCCTTGCCTGCAAAGCCTAATGACTCTGGTCCGAATGCCCAGGACCCACATAGAGCCAGATGCCTAAGGCTGTGCATGAGTCTAGAATTCGTCTGCAGTGGCTAGAGGCTCTGATACGCCCATTCTCTCTCTCCTTCTCTGTCTGTCTCTTTCTCTCTCTCTCTCTCAAATAAATAAATAAGTAAAAAAATAAATTAAATTAAAGTTGCTTTGTTGCCATGGGAATCAGTAGGCTGGATGAGATGACCTTTTCAAGCCACATGACACGGTAACAAATCCCTGTTTGCTTACCCAAAACCACGAGTCTTGCTCAGGACAGTAGAGTGGCCCCAGGTTCCTGCCTCACTCTGATCAGTCTTGGAAAAAAAGTCCACTAGGATTCACATATCAACCAGACTTCCTCTTGGCCCAGGCCCCCTTGCATCCGACTACTGAGCATAGGAGTACTCACAAAATAAAGTCCCCCACCACTGACACACTGAAGTTGTGGTCCCTGCCTTATAAGCCACTCCCTGGCATTCATGTTGCATGATGTGGCCTCATGGTTTCCTGCCATCCTCCATATCCAGTGTCACAATCATAACTCGGTGACCAACTCTTGAGAGGAGTTTTGGGCACTCATGGCCTGCAGGGGAGGAGGGGTGGAGGGCATGTGCTCTCATCAGTCGAGCTGCTAAATGAGACTGGACCCCAGTCACCCCCTTGACCACAGTGGGCTCAGGAATGTCCATGAGCCACCTCAGCCTGTGCCAGGAACCACCCTGGGTCACAGCCGGGAGCCCCTTTCCTTCCTCAGATGAGGCTCTGCCCACAAGCACCTCCAGTCACGAGAGTGCCCCCTCCAGGCAGGATACACACACCTTTATCCTGCCAATGCAGATAAAATGTTCTCCTTGCGACAGCCGAGCCCAAGGCATGGACTTTAGTTCTGCACGGTATTTTCATTCAAGTAGCAAGGACTACTTTCCTTGAGAAGGGATAAAATAATAATCATGTTTAAATATATGTATATATAAGTGGGGGTCATATGTGTATGTGTGCCTATGTGTGAAGACTTGGAGGACAACCTCTGGTGTCATTCCTCAGGGGCACAGTTTACCTTTTCTGCAACAGGGTCTCTTTTTAAAAACGTTTTATTTATTTATTTGAGAGAGAGAAAGAGGCAGAAAGAGAGAGAGAGAGAGAGAGAGAGAGAGAGAGAGAGAGAGAGAGAGAGAATGGATTCACTAGGGCCTCCATGAGTCATTGCAAATGAACTCCAGATGCATGCGACCTCTTATGCATCTGGCTTTGTGGGTCCTGGAGAATGGAACCAAGGTCCTTTGGCTTTGCAGGCAAATGCCTTAACCGCTAAGCCATCTCTCCAGCCCTGAAATAGGAGCTCTTATTAGCCTGGAACTCAGCAATTAGTCGACACTGGCTGGCCAGTGAACACCAGGGATCCTCCAGGTTCTGCCTCTAGAGCTGAGGTCACAAGCACTCACTACCCTTCCTGTTATTTTTAACATTTTTATTTATTTATTTATTTATCTTTATTTCATACAAAAGAGAGGGAGGCAGAGAGAAACTAAGAGAGAGAGAGAGAGAGAGAGAGAGAGAGAGAGAATGAGTATACCAGGGCCTCTAATCACTGCAAATGAACTCCAGACATGTGAGCCATCTTGTGCATCTAGCTTTACGTGGGTACTGGGGAATCAAAGCTGGGTCCTTAGGCTTTTCAGGCAAGCACCTTAACTGGTGGGTAAGCCATCTCTACAGCCCCCTCCTGGTATTTCGTGTGTGTGTGTGTGTGTGTGTGTGTGTGTGTGTACCTGGGATTGAACTCAGGTCCACATGCTTATATGGCAATTTCTGGAATGAACTATCTTCCCAGCCCTAACAGCAGTGTAAAATAATTTTTCTTTGAAAAACTTAATGTACCAGCTGTGAGGCTAAATGGTTTCACTACCCTCTCACACTGAATCCTCATTATGGTCCCATAAAGTGGGTAAATAGAGGTTCGGAGAGGTTGGGCAGCTGCCTCAAGGTCACTCAGCAACTGGGGCAATTTTACCCAGCGTTGGAAGACTGGGGTACGCAGAAGCAGCTCTGCAGACTGTCTATGCAGACCAATCATGCATGCAGTACCTGCTTGACCCATGCACATGCCTTGCCCCCAAGCACTTCACAGAAATGTGTTCCTGATACAGTGCAAGGTGAGTAGGCTCTGGGTGTGGTGTGGTGTAGTGTAGTGGAAGGCCACCTTCCTCTCTCTGTGATCTGTCACCAGCATTCACATGTCGGTGACTGCAGAATGCACACCACGGTTTGGGTAGGCCATAGACGGGAGCTTGCAGACCCAACCTCAGAGCCAGCACTGTCAAGGGGCTCCTTCCTCCAGCTGGCTCCCATGCCTGGCTGCTGTCCAGGGTGACTTCACCTGAGTCTATGCCTGCTGTGCCAACTTGCTGGAGAATGGGGCATGGCACAGCCCACCCTGTGCTATGCTGCCCGGCCTGTCCAGCCAGGTACCAGGCTGCCGAAGGGAGAGCTCCACACTGTGTTTAAAACCAGAAAGATCAGCTGGGCGTGGTGGCGCACGCCTTTAATCCCAGCACTCCGGAGGCAGAGGTAGGAGGATCGCCATGAGTTCAAGGCCACCCTGAGACTACATAGTGAATTCCAGGTCAGCCTGGACTGGAGTGAAACCCTACCTCAAAAAACAAAAACCAAAAAAAAAAAAAAAAAAAAAAAAAAAAACACCAGAAAGATCTTGCAAGCTGACGGGATGTTTGAATCTACATTCTGGTGTTCCAGAAATAACAATAATAGCTCCTGCTCAGCAGCACTTTCTGTAACCTTTTACGTAAAACGAGGAATACAACGCGTATGATGCCACCAAGCAGCAGGCACTATTTATAACCCTCTTGACAGGTAAGGACATGAGGCATAGGCCACATGACCCTGAGTTAAGCTACACAACCCAGGCTACCTGGCCATGGAGCTCTGCCACGATTAGGAAAGGTCACGAGGTATCAAGTAAGAGACAGCCATAAGTCTGGCATTGCCCAGTCCCATGGTGCGGCCAAGGCAGTGAGGTTCAGAGTAGCTGAGCAACACGTTCAAGGCTACGCAGCATTGCAAGCCACACTCCAGATCTATGTTTAGCATTGGCCTTGTCCTATTGCATGGTGCCTGGTTTCCACTTTTTTTTTTTTTTCATCTACCGACCTCCACTCCAGCTACCTGCTCTGCCCTGGGCAATGCCTTCCAGAAGGTGAGCCACAAGGAGTGGAATTAAAGGTTCTCGTGGTTCAGTGGAGAAGTCAAGCAGCTACCAGGTTCTACAAGGGACAAGGGTGGTGGGTCACTCCTCACTGCAGGTGGCAGGGTTCAGGGCCACCTTGATCTCTCTAAGGGACTGGGGATGACCCCCTTGAAGGAGGAGCTGACGAACCCCAGGGGCAGGACAGCATCTGTCAACCAGGGGGGGTCTCATTGTGGGGGTAGGTGCCTTTTGAAAAGGCACCCTTTATGGTATGAAATCATGCTACACTTATAAACAGCACGGGTGCCATGACCACTTCGCCCACTGTTTGTGTCACACACATCACAGATGGCAGCAAAGCCTGGTGGGACTGACCTGGCTGGGCGTGTGAGGTAAATGAAGCCACCACACTGAGAGGGTACAAGGGTTATGAGGCCACCCCCAGCCTGCACTGGCTGTCACAAGCCAGACAGGTTTGGGTCAGCCCAGATCTGCCAGGAGACAAGAAAGGTATTGTCCCTGCTCATACATAATTCACATGTGCTCAGACACATTCTCACACACTCACATGCACTCTCCTACCCTCAGATGCTATGCACACACACAACATACCCCCCCATGTGACCCACTGTACTTGGCCACATGTTCCAATGCACTTATAGCCACCTGCTTGCATGGGCTTGTGCATGTCTTACCCTCTACCATGTGCTCACAGAGGCGTGGGCACCAAGGCCCCCACATAAACCCATGGTCACACATATACATGCACACACAAGACAGAAAAAGCCTTGACCCACGCCCATCCACATCGATAGGTAGGCACTTCCCAAAGACATGCAGAGAGTCGTGCACACAGAGAAAGACTCACACTGAGCCACACATGCCCACACTCAGTCTCAGTTCCTGCTCCGGACCCTACATGCCCCCTGCACTCACCAGGGCAACTCTTTCCCCTCCGGAGCCACCGAGGCCCCAGCAGCATCCAGCCACAGCCGGAACCCGCAGCCTGAGCCCCTCGGAGCGAGCGCAGAGTGAGGGCCGCCAGCAGCCACACGGCACATGAAAAGCAAATGTGCAAAAATAAATGCAAAAGGCTGCGAGGGAGCGTCCCTTCCCACAGGACTCCGAGCTGACGCAGGTTCGGCTCAGCAATAAACATTTTCATTCTAATTTTAAAGACATTAGCATTACCTCTTAAGCCAGCCAGACGGCATCTCGAGTCCTACATTGCCCACTGGCCACACTGGACATTGAGGGGCACACTGCTCCTCGGACACCAGCCTGGGTACCTGCTGGCCACTGGGATCTGATGTACACCATCCCTGCAGGTCCTGGCCTTGCATGCCCTAAAGAAGTTGGGTGGTCATGGAGACCAGGAGCCCCAAATCTGGCAGACACCCTAAACTCCCCTAAGGATCATATCTTAGTGAGCTGATCCCATGGACACAACATTCATATGAGCACGAACCATGGGGACACTGGCTTTCAAGTGGCAGGTCTTGGCCTGGAAATAGCAGACAGGGTGTGAACTGGGGTTCCAGTTGCCACCTCACAATATATCCTGCCTGCAAATCACCTCACCTCACCTCACACCTCCCAGTAGGGTCTGATCTAGACTTCCTGGCTTGGCAAAGTTTGGGGGAGGACATGGGGCCTGGGATGGCTGAGTGGGCTGAACTGGTGAACCCTGAGGCAGACACACTGAAATGCTAGCCTGTCTCACCTCACCTCACTTTTGGAGGCCCCAGGCTCTCCAGGCTGTGACCCTCCCAAAGCCGACCCTGACTTTGGTCCCAGCTGTTCCCTCTCTTGGAGCAGACTTTGTCACCTCTGAGCCACTAAGTACCTGTGACTCAGCTGCCGGGCCTGGGATCCTGGACCCAGTAAGGCAGTCTACTCCTGCCTTCACTGAGCCATGCAGTGTGGGCTGCTGCCTCTTCCAAGCTCTGATCTCAGCTTTCCTGGCCAGCCAGAACACCTTCCATAGCTCGCAGGCCTCCTGGCTCCTGGCTCAAGGCATGCTCTTCCCAGGACAAATCCTCCATCTGCCTTGGTCCTGGTCTGTCCCCGTCTTGGCCTTTTCTACAGAGGACAGGGCAGGAGCTCGCTAGAGGGCTGCTGAATGAGTGAATGAATAATCAACGACCCTAGGCCACTGTAGCCCTGGGCTTAGGGCCGGAGTCCACAGAGAACCAAGAAGGGAGATTCATGCAAGTGCTAGGTGAAGAGAGGTAGGTGATGTGGCCTCCAGGCACCCACTGGCTCAGCTAGGGGCACAGAGCCCCTGCCATCCACTTAACCACTAACGCATCACTAGATCTTCGTTGGAGGCTCTAAGCGGAAAAACGTGGGGTGGGAGAGACAAATGCCAGCAGATGGCTCTCTGCAGCCTCCGCTTGTTCCCTTGGGGATTCTAAGCCTCCCTTTGAAATGTCCCTGGGTCATCCCTCACACCAAGGCCCAGGCCCTTGGACACAGGCCTGGATGAACCCAATGGTGCCTCTGGGGCTGATCCTGCCCCCCCCAGCCTTCCCCTTCATGGGGCTTGAGAGGTCTCTGCAAAGGGCCAAGTTTGTCAGTCACCATCCCTGTAGCTTAAATGGCTCAGTGGCTTCCTGTAATTCACTGATCCAAACCCCCACTCTGACCACTTGACAGCCAAATCCCCCCACAAGTGACTCACAATTCTCTAGAGCGGGGCTCTCACCTGTGTGACAAAGCCACACTGTTTCAGGTGCCCAGTGCGGGTTTCCAGGTGGGAAACAGCTCCCAGCTTCCCGCCTGGCCCAGCTGTGGGCAGCCCCTGGGCAGCTCTCCACCCTGGGTCCACTAAGCGAGGTGTCCACTGCCACAAACGGATGCCAGCTTATGCTGGCACCGGTGATCTTCTCTCCCAGTGACCCCCTTGAGAGAAGTAGTCTGTCTTATTTATCTAGGACCCCCGCCCCTCCCAGATCTGGCCAGGAGGAAACACATTCATATGTATTAGTTATCGCTGCCATGATTAATATAATTTTTAAGCTCCCTCTGCTGCTGGTGTCTTGTGTTCGGCTCTGAGATTAGTTTGTTTTTAATAAATAAAGCCCAAAAGAAAGATCCAAGCGTCTCGGCTTCCTCCCCAGCGCCCCAGGCAGCAGGGTGGAGGGGCATGCTAGAAAACAGGAACTGAGGCCCAGAGCAGTGCTGGTCTCCCTGTGAGACCACCTTTGGGATTCAGGCAACAGTGCACAGCCAGAGGCCCCACAGCACCTTCCAGAGGACATCTGGGCCAGAACTGCTGTCAGGAGCCAGATGAAGACAGTGTGAAAGAAGGCAGAAGGGAAGAGCCTGATTTAAAGACGTAACAGGGATTCTTGTGGCCCTCCCTCAACTTCCAGCTTTTAGGTCCCCAGCAATTCAGTTCCACACAGAGCCCAACAGTGAACAGTCCCTTGCAGGGAAAGCTAGCCAGAAAGTGGGGACTTTAAGAAAAAAAAAGGGGGCCTGGGGAGATAGCTCAGTGGGTAAAATTCTTGCCTTACAAACCTGAGGACCTGAGTTTGATTTCCAGCAACTATGTAAAAATACAAGGCATGGTGGCGTGTGCCTGTAATCCCAGTGCTAGGGTGGTAAAGACAGGAGGATCCCTGGAGCTCACTGGTCATCTAGTTTAGTCTACTTGGTGAGTTCCAGGCCAATTGAAAGACCCTGTCTCAAAAAAAAAAAAAAAAAAAAAGGTGGACAGGGACTAGAGAGATGACTTAGCAGTTAAGGCGCTTGCCTATGAAGCCTAAGGACACAGGTTCGATTCCCCAGTACCCACATAAAGCCAGATGCACAAGGTGGCGCATGCATCTGGAGTTTCCTTTGCAGTGGCTAGAGGCCCTGGCACACCCATTCTCTCTCTCTCTTTTTATCTGCCTCTCTCTCAAATAAATAAAAAAATAAAATACTGCAGTGCTCCTAAGGGAGACATCTAAGGTTGTTCTCCACCTCCACACACATGCATGTACCCCTGCACCCCCATACACTCCAACATTAGAGAAGAAACAGGGATGAGCCATGGTGCTATGAGAACTCAGGCAAGTCACTGCATGAGGCTCAGGTTCCTCATCTGGAAAATAGGCAAAGACCATTTAAAAAAATCACAAAAGCTCCTGAGCTTCTGCATGGGGCACATGGGCCTCACCTCATGCTTGCTCCAGGTATGGCTGCCTGGGAGGGGAGCCAGAAGGCAGAGAGCCACAAACAGCTGGGGAACTCATCTACAGTCTGCCCAGCTTGGACTCTGAGCAACCTCCAGACTGTGAGTTGGGCTCCGGGGGTGACAGTGCTTTGAGCACTGGGCAGCTCTGGCTTCGGGATCCTCCCTCAGTATCACCCCCATATTTGCTCTTCATTACAGCCCGGGAAGGAGCAAGATCGCAGGATGCTCATTTTATAAATAAGGAGAAATATATAAAGTGGCTAAGTCATTTATTTCCCCTTCCTTCATTTTATAGATCAAAGAGACAAAACTCAGAGAGGGAAGGCCAGGTGCTAGAAGACACACAGCTAGTCACAGACCAGAACTGGATCCCAGTGAGTCTGACCTGCATGCTCTGAAACACAGCTGTTCCCGCCCCAGGAAAACCTTCAGCCAGTCATCCAACAAACGCTCATGAAGTTCATAAGAAATGCCACGGAGTGTTTGCTGGGAAGACTAAAAGGTGATGAACTTGCAGGCTCTTATGGCTGAGTCCGAGATAGAAGAATCCCAGAGGAGGCGCCATTACTCTCAAGGTGATGAGGGAGGCCACAGAGGGGACTTCCATAGTGGAGAGAGTCCAGCCAAATTTCTGGTCCTGACTACTGCTATAAACTGTGGCTGTTCCCAGAAGCCAGATAAAGTCATCAGCGTGTGGAGGGAAGACACATATCCCAGGTCCACATCTCCGCCACCCCTCCAAGTACAAATCGCTGTAGAATTCCTTACCTGGTGGGAAAGCCAGGCTGGGGGGTGCAATCCTTGTTTCCCTGGCCAGCTTGAGGTTCCACAGACTCCACCTGACCACAGCCTTAGTGGCTGGGGACATCCACCTCTGCCTTCCCCCTTCCCCCAGCTCTGGGCCTTAGGATTCTGCCACCGTTAGGCCAAATGACTCTGCTTAGCTTCAAATAACTGGAGCTCACAAAGCTTCCTCGTGGCATGGGGGAGATCGAGGCTGCCAGTGGTCATGTCATCAGCCCTGTCCATCCCTGCCCGCCATTAAAAGGCCACCATGAGATACTCACTTAAGCAGCCTGGCTCTCCATGCTACCCAGAAAGTCCTTTCCTGCATTGTCCCCTCCTGGCTGCGCAGGGCTTCAGATAAGCATCGACTCACTCCTGTGCATCACAGCCACAGGAAATAAATTTTTCAGGAAGCTTGAGATCTGCACAAAGGCTCCTCCAAGCTCCCATTTCATATAACATCAATGTTTGGCCTCCAAGAAATAAAAGCTCCGAGGTGGCCGTCGCTAGGGCAAAGCAATCCACTGTGACATGACTGTCAAGAGTGGGACAGGAGCGTCTGGGCGAATGCTTCCTCCCGTGGCTTAAAAAACAAAAGGTAAAACGAAAAAAGAAAAGGTAGGCAGATCATCACTTCACCCACACTCTAGCCTCAGAAACGTGTCCCCTAACAGCACAGGTGTCTGTCCCCCAGGGGTCAGGGACCTGCTGCCCCTGAAAGAGAGCTAAGAGCCACCAGTTCCGGTTGACTTGGGTCACTTCAGCATCTCAGCCATTGAGTTATTTTTATTTTCTCAAAGTGAGGGTTTCTTTCTGTCTTTTTTTTTTTTTTTTTTTGCCACTACTTTTAGAAGTGGCAGACGAGGCCTGTCTATTATAAAATATTTATTGCACAAACACACACACAGAGGCTCACACACTTCCCTGCTCACCACACCACTCCCACCCTCCCCTCCCCCTCCCCCCCCACAGTTCCTGGCTGTTTGAGATCTCAGGTCACCACGGTGTGAGGGACAAGGAAGCTGACATGCTCAGACATGCCAGAGTTGATGGAACAACCCTAGGCTCAGCATGGTGGCTGCAGCAGGGGGAGCCTCCCATGACATCTTCTTGAGGAGATGGCAGCTTACCAAAGAGGAAACTGAGGCACACATGTGCTTCAGGAAGATACGGACCAGATGTGCTGCGTCATCTAGCTGTGTAGCTTTGGGCTGGTAGATTTCACCCTGCCTGAGCCTCAGCTGCATGGTCTGTAAAAATGGGGTGATGCTGGTCTCCCTGTAACAGGACCCATACAAAGAGAAGCCTGGGCGTTCCTGCTGCGGTTTTCTTATGCTTGGTTAGCCCACTGCGAACGAGGTAAGGCTATGTTTCTAGAGTCGGTGGCCCGTTACTGTAGGTTACACTCTTCCCGGGTCCCACATTCTTTAAGCACTGCGGCCTTGGACATGCCTGTCCCTAACGTGAAACTCCACACCCATCTTCTGGACCTGTGGCCTCCAGATGTACGACCTCACAGTTGGCTGCTCGGTCATGCTTCGGGCCTGGCAGTGTGCAAAACCTAACAACAATTATCGGGGTCTGGAAGGTGCCTGGCAAGTTTGGGGGAAAGTTAACATGGGAGCACACCATTGGGTGAGGCAGCCCGCCTGCACTCCTCAGCAGGCCCTGGTGCCTTTCTGCCTGGCCTCAGGTCAGCCCAGGAACTGGCAGGTCTGACCCCAGCTGTTGGCTTCTAGGCCTTCAGGGTATGGGTCCTGCTGAGTCAGAGTTCCACATGGCCCATCACTCCCTGCTGTGAGCAGGAGTAAGGAGGCTAAACAGCTGTGATGGGCTTGCCCCCATGCTTGTTCTCGATGCTCAGACTCCCTCTGCCACTGTGTGAGAGGCGAATGCTGACCCCTCGCACAGATGTGCAAGCTGAGGCCAGGGGACTGAAGTTCTACGAAACCCAAGGTCCCACTCAGCTAGGACAAGGCACAGCCAGACTGGCTCCATGCCCTGTACCTTAATCCAAAAGACGTCGAAGGCAACGTAGGGAGCCCCACAAACAGAAGGTGCTCTGTACGTGCAGGCTTGTGCAAGCTTTGGCACCTGCTGTTTGGTGACCACATTTCTCAACCCGTCCTGAGACAATCGGCAGTTGTGCATATGCACGCGCATGTGTGTGTGTGTGTATGTGTGTGTGTGTGTGTGTGGTGGGGGGTTAAACCTTTAAGGCCTGCGAGCAGAGAATGCAACTGAGCTAGGTGCCAAACAGCTACCATCAGCCTGTCCCTGGGAGTCAGAGCTGGGAGGGACCAGACTCCATCCTTTCCCCAGGCCTCAGTTTACCCAACTGCAAATAGTTTGGGGTGGTTTGATTCAGGTATCCCTCATAAACTTAGATGTTCTGAGTGCTAGGTTCCCAGTTGATGGAGATTTGGGAATTAATACCTCCTGGAGGCAGTGTATTGTTGGGGACGGGCTAATGGGTGTTATAGCCAGCTTTCCCTTGCCAGTGTTTGGCACACTCTCCTGTTCCTGTTGTCCACCTTATGTGGGCCAGGGGGTGATGTCCACCCTCTTCTTATGTCATCGTTTTCCCCTGCCATCATGGAGCTTCCCTCTTGAGGCTGTAAACCAAAATAAACCTCTTTTTTTTTTCCCACAAGCTGCTCTTGGTTGGGTGATTTCTACCAGCAACGGGAACCTGACTGCAACACAATTGTAATAAACATTCAACATGGCTTGCAACGTTCTAAGGCAAAAGGAGGGCATGAGGCAGGGGCGGTGACTCAAAGCCAGTGCTTTAATCAGGAGCAGCTGGGCCAGAAGTCCAGCAAGTTTGGGATCTGCTTAGCCCATGCCTGGAGGAAGGTACCTGGTTCGAGTCCCATCTTTTCTAATTGCTGGCTGTGTGGCTTCAGGCAAACCCCTTAAGCTCTCGGCACCTGTTTCCTGTTCTGTAAAATGGTGACACTGAAGCCAGCTCCTTCACATAGCTGCTATGAATCCTCAAATGGTGCACAGCAAGGTGACCCCTCCCAGAGCCTTGCAGACACCGAATGAGACTTTCCAGAATCCTTCACTTTCTCTGAGGCTGCTATTGATCCGTAACAAAGAAAACAGTCCTGTTGTCTCCAACCTCCTGCAGTGGCACCTCTTTGCAAGGGCGCAGTTCAGATCTAGAACATTCCCACGGCCACAGGGCCCCTCAGGAAGCCCTTTCTTTTTTTAAAAAAAATTTATTATTTAATTAATTTATTTATCTATTAGAGACAGAGAGGGAGAAAGAGAGACAGTGAGAATGGGCGCGCCAGGGCCTCTAGCCACTGCAAACGAACTCCAGACGCATGCACCACCATGTGCATATGGCTTACATGGGAACTGGAGAATCAAAGTGGGGTCCTTGGGCTTCATAGGCATGCGCCTTAACTGCTAAGCCATCTCTCCAGCCCCTCAGGAGGCCCTTTTGAACCACTCCCTGTTCCACCCGAATTTGTTCCTGGCTTCCTGAACTTTGACTTTGAATTTCATTTATTTGAGGAAAAAGGGAGAGTGACAGTGAGTATGGGCATACCAGGGCCTCCTGCCTCTGCAGACTAATTCCTATGCATGTGCACCTGGCTTTATGTGGCTACTGGGGAATCAAAACCTGGGCCATCAGGCTTTGCTAGCAAGTGCCTTTAACCGCTAAGCCATCTCTCCAGCCCCTGAACTTTGTCCTTGCCAAGAAGGTCATACAAAAGGATCCTCAAGGGGTAGAATCCCAGCAAGGGAGGCAGAGGCAGGACGATTAAGAGTTCAAGGTCATCCTCAACTACAGAAGAGTTTGAAGCCAATCTGGGTTACATGAGACCCAGTCTCAAAAAGACAACAAAATGGGAATCCTCTAGTATGGGGCTGGTTTTGTTCACTCGGTGTAATCCCTTCCTTCCTCTCCCTCCTTGTGCATGTGAAGGTTCACTCCTGTGTGTCGCTGAGCAGAGTGGACATACCACAGTCTAACCACCGAGCCACATGGACATCCCAGTCTAAACACATGCCCACAAGGACATGCCATAGCCTAGAGCTCACTGAAAGCAGCTGGGTCCAGTCTTGGGCTCTTAGGAACAATGCTGTTGAGGACATTCCCAGAGTTCTTAGCGACAGCTTAAGTTTCATTTCTCTGGACACTACCCTTGGTCCTTGGACTTCTCCAGGCAGACACTTTCACATGGCACTCAGTGCTTACTGTGGGCACGAGGATGTCAAAGTGATGCCCTTGACCTTGACTTACACAAGATCAAATAATTGGACCAATGACTCAGGGCAAAGTCCACAGGGCAGCGAGACACAAGAGATAGGAGGCCCCGAGTGCCAATGACTCAGCGGCCAGGTCCTAGGGCCAGCATGTGGACCCTGGGTCCTTTCCCAAGGAAAACGCCTCTTTCTCCTTAAACACACAATGGCCTGACAGGAAGTGACAAGTTGCTGTGTCAGCAAACTCCACGGTGACTTTTCACTCTGGATGTTCCTTTAGAAAGCTCCTTAGGGTTGAGCCCTGACTTCATAGCCCAGGGCCACAGCAGGGAACTTCACTGTGCCCTGCACTCCATACATGGCCACTTCTGACCCTCATGGCCCACTATACCCTCCCAAAGAGCATCAGCATTCACCCAGCTTCACCAAAGACGACATGGAGGTCCCTAGAGGCCAGCACTGGATTGAAGGGCACACTATTGCTGGGCAGGGCAGGAAATGCCAGGCCTTACAGCTTGAAGGGCAGTGGCTAGAAAAGAGTCCCCTTCCACCCTCGTCTGCACCCTGCTTTTCTCACTCCGCACCACAGGCTTCATTAAAAGCCCTCGGCAGCGACTGTTTCCAATATAAATCAACTGGTTCCTCATTAACTATGAAAGATCTAAACGCTGATCACCTCAATCAATGCATTCTAAGCTCTCATCATTAAAAGAAAGAAATCATCAGGTCAGCTGAACCCATTCCGTTTGATCAAAATGCCCCCCTCTTCCCTCCCCCTATACATCTCAGGCCACGTGGCCGTGCTTTCCCCATCAACAAAACCAACGTGGCCTTAAGTCCTGCCCTCCTCTGCTCTCATGACAAGCGCCAGCCATGGCTTCAGGAGAACTGTAACATCCCACATGGCCAATGTCTTTGACAAGAAAAAGGGCATGCTCTCTCACGACGGGATGGCCTGTGGGGTGATTTGCCCACAGTCCTCACAGCTTCAAGGGTAACTAGAAAGGGCTTGGAGCTATGCAGCTGGAATGAGGCTGGGCACAAGGGCCGGGGTCCTCCATCAGCGCACCCGTTCCTAACTGCTGCCTTCACACCATGCACACTCCTTCCTGCCAATGTCGGGCTCAGAGCAGGTGCTCTGTAGACCCCTCCCCACTGACATGAAATCTACACCATTTGGACTTGGCTAAAACAGAGGACAGAGGGAACAAGATTTCTCAGGACTCAAGCTCAGCAAGGGAGATACCGACTCCAGCTTCAAATAAACAACCCAGTGTCCCCGGACAAACGAAACCAAATGCAGGGCGGGGAACCAAGTGGTGCTGACAGAAGGGGCAACAAGTGCTTTGATGGAACCTAAAGGAAGCAGCAGAGAGAGAAGCAAGCTGAGAAGAAGAAAGGGCATGTGTCAAGGTCCTGAGGCATGTAAGGCACTGCTCTGGCATTGTCTCTTTCCCCTCTCCACTCACTCACTCACACTCACTCACTCACTCACTCACTCAGCCCATCCCCACTGACCTCTATGACACTCCCCAAATCCTGTGAACACACTCCCACTCCAGGGAAGGTCTTGGCCGCTCTTAGCAACTCTCCCCCCAGATATCTGCTGCTAACATTTCTCAGTGGGAGCCCTGGGGAAAATGCTCCCACCGGCGCCCTCTGCCTTATTCATGGAGTCAACCCTTTCATCACGGTGGCCTGGAGGACTATGTGCAGTCAGCCACATCCCACAGGCCCCAGGCTTGCCTCCTCACTTCCTGTGGACCTTTAAGTGCCATCTCCTGCCTGAGAAGCAGAAAGAGAAAGGGAGAGTACTCAGGGAGGCAGAAGTAGGAGGATTGCTGTGAGTTTAAGGCCACTCTGAGACTACATAGTAAATTCTAGGTCAGCCTGGGAGACCCTACCTCAAAAAACAAACAAACAAACAAAAAAAAAAAAAAAAAAAAGAGAGAGAGAAAGAGAGGAAGGGACTGGGTTCTCATGTCCCCTTCAATAACCTAACTCCTTCCTTCCTATCAGGCCTGGCATTTGATTTTATTTTATTTTATTTTATTTATTTATTTTATTGTTTTTTTTTTTTTTTTTTTTTTTTTGAGGTAGGGTCTCACTCTGACCCAGGCTGACCTGAAATTAACTCTGTAAGGCCTGGCCTTTTTTTTTAAAAAAAATTTTATTTATTTATTTATTTGAGAGAGAGATACAGAAATAGGCAGGTAGAGAGAGAGAGAGAGAATGGGTGCACCAGGGCCTCTAGCCACTGCAAATGAACTCCAGATGCATGTGCCCCCTTATGCATCTGGCTTACGTGGGTCCTGGAAAATTGAGCCTTGAACCGGGATCCTTAGGTGTCACAGGCAAGCGTTTAACCACTAAGCCATCTTTCCAGCCCAGGCCTGGCCTTTTAAAGGCTCCACCGTCTCCCAGCAGAGCTGCAGGCTGGGGACCAAAGCCTTCACATGGCACTTGGGGAACATTAAGCCTCCCAGTGTAACATCCATCGCCACCTCACACAGGGTTCATTTGCTTCCACGTCGTCATTCTCAGTAAAAGGCCAGCTCCAGGGAGGCCGGAGGTCTGCCGGGCTCACTGAAGGCTTGGCACCTGGTCTGCTCAGTAAATACAAAAGAAACACCAAAGGGCTTTGGGGTCCCCACAAGGGCTTTCATGCTTCTTCCTACTTCTTCCTACTACAACAGAAACTACTGGAAAGCTGTTGAGCAAGGAGGCTGTGGCTTGTCAGGCTTCTGGTTGGGTGGAGGCTGACAAGGACAAAAGAAGCCAGGGGCCCCATGAAGAGGTGTCTAAGGTGACCCCAGAGGCCAGGAGAGGGAAGGACAGATGGACACGCTTCAGCCTCCTTTGGGAAGACAAATCAGGCCTGGGGTGACCAGGGGACATTGGGATTCTGGCTGGGTCCTGAGACACCTCCTGTCACCCTCATCTAGTGGGGCTCCTTCAGGAAGGGAGCCTCAGGACAAGTGAGTGACAGGTGGTCACAGCAGGCCACCTACCAACCACTGCCACACATCTCCTCGTTACACAGCGAGTCACTGTGGCAGAGCCCACGCAGCCCCTCGCCCTGTCCTGCTTTTAAAATAGAAGTTTGCTGTGGAACTGGGAATAAATCATTGCCGAGAGTCCTTAAAACAGTCACAGGTATTTAAAATGATGCTATATAATCAAGTTCGCAAATATGTAAAGTGGAAGTGCTAAGCTACTTGAATGCTCTAATTAAAACAGGCCACTTCCACCCTGGCTGGCCTCCTACTTACTATTTCCGTAATAGCCCATGGCCTGTTCTTGGGGTGGGGTGGGGGCAATCCTGTTTAAATTGGCATTTTAAAAAAAGGCAGAAAAGAAAAAGTTAAGTTTGTTCTCTCACGTAGCACTGAAAAATCACAGTCACTCAAAATACCCCTAGGTTGCCAGGGGCAGGGGCGGACATGGATATCTGTGGTTCACTCCATCTGCTACTCTGGAGGTTAGAGGTGACCCTGTATAGGGCAGAGGGAAGCACTCAGAGATCTTCATGTCCCCTAGCTTTAGGGTGCCCCTCCCCTGGTCACCAGCCTCTCCATCTCTCGTGAGGTCCAAGGTCAAGATTCTGCACAGCCTTGGAGTCTCTCTGTACCTGCTCTTGCTCATCCCCCCCTGCAGACTTCTGCTTGACCTCTGTGCTCAGCCTCAAGGTCACCTCCTCTGGGAAGCCTCCCCTGACTACCTCCTCCCCCAGGACAAGGGGAAAATCCTGCTGTTGTCTGATTTCTCTTCCGTGACCCCCGGGACCCCACCCTGAATGAATGAGTTCTCTGGGCTTAAAGTGGGTCTCATTGCACTGGCCTCTTTTTCCTGTCCTCCTTGCCAGCCCTGGGGCTCCTAACGTGTGGTCCCACATGCACCTTCACATAGAATCATGTGTGAGCTGTGTGTGGCTAGTGGAGCCCCACCAGCAGATCACAGTCCTGTGAACTGGCCTCTGCGGTACGCACACAGTCAGTGCACACTGAATGTCACAGGGAAAAACCTCAAGTCCCTCCTCAACCTCTAAGGCCCAGACCTGTGTCATTCATTCACTGCCCACCCCGTGGTCAATTTTCACCTTGTGTCAGGTTCTAGAAACACCCTAAGACTTGTCAGCAATGAGGTTCCCCATCAAAAACCTTCTCTTGGGCTGGAGAGATGGCTTAGAGGTTAAGGCGCTTGCCTGCAAAGCCAAAGGACCTTGGTTCGATTTCCATGTAAGCCAGATGCACAAGGGGGTGCATGCATCTGGAGTTGGTTTGCAGTGGCTGGAAGCCCTGACAAACCCATTCTCTCTCTCTCTGCTTCTTTCCCTCACTCAAAATAAACAAGAAAGAAAAGAAAAATATTTCTAAAAAAAAAAAAAAAAAAAAAAAAAAAAAAAAAAAAAAAAGCTTCTCTTCCTCCGTTGCCATCTGTCCCTGTCCCATGGGCCCATCAGGAATTGATACCCAGCCCCTCCTGACTTCCAACCCCAGCTCCCTCATCCTCAAAGTTCCCCAGCACCCCCCACCCAGCCTGGCCACAGCACTGTTCCCCAGAAGCCAGCTGCTGCCTAGCTATCTTCCTGATCCCACTTCACTGACATCCAGGGGAACTGTGTTCCCAGGAGACAGCTACTAACATCCAAGACACATTTTGGGTTGTCATAACTTGAGGGACAGGCAAATGCCATCTAGTGGGCAGAGGCCAAGGCTGCTGCTGAATAGCCTACAGATGCACAGCTCAGCCCCTCAGTAACCCTGATGTCAATACTACAGAAGATACGAAGCCTGTCATGGTGAATTCTCTCGACGCTCTAGATATCTCCCTCTGTGCTTGGATCCCTTCCACGGCTCCCACACCCACCCAGCAACCCACCAAGCCCTCTTTGTTTTTAAAATAAAAATTATTTATTTGCAAACAGAGAGAGAGAGAGGAGAGAGAGAGAAATGGGCATGCCAGGGTTTCCTGCTACTGCAAACGAACTCCAGATGCATGCGCCACTTTGTGCATCTGGCTTTACGTGGGCACTGGAGAACTGCACTGGAGCCATCAGGCATTGTAAGCAAGTGACTTTAACTGCTGAGCCATCTCTCCAGCCTGCCAAGCCCTCTTCTTGACACCCTGGCTCTTGCCTCCTCTCTGCCTAGCTTCCTTATGGCTCCTCCCCAACCCAGCCAGACCAGCTCCTGCTTCCCAGGTGTGGCTCTGCTCTTCCTGCCCCTGGGACCTTTGCCTAGGCTAGGCTCTGCCCCTGGCACACTGGCCTCCTCTGTCCCTGACATGCAGAGGCAGATTTAAGGTGTTCTGTTCTCTCTTCACTCCTGGCTGACCCCAGCCTGTCCTCTCTCCACATCCGGGCTCCAGCATCACCACTGGACCACCTGCCACCTACTCAGTTCGGGCTGCTGCTGTTTGCTTTTTTTTTTTTTTTAAATTTTAATTTATTTATTTGCAAGCAGAGAGATAGAAGAGAGGCAGACACAGAGAGAGGCCAGGAACTAGCCATTGCAAACGAACTCCAGATGCATGTGCCCCTCGTGCATCTGGCTTACATGTGTCCTGGAGAATTGAACCAGGATCCTTTGGCTTTGTAGGCAAACGCCTTAACCACTAAGCCATTTCTCCAGCCCCTGTTTGCTACTTCTTTCCAGTTCCATGGAGCTGGGTCTCACTTAGCTCTGGCTACTCACATGTCTGGCACAGGCGGTGCTCAAGGAGCTCATTTAGATCCTTTTCCCACTGCAGCTTCAATCTGGAAACTTCTGGAACACACATCAACCTAGGGTGGGCAGCCATCTGCTGGGTGGACTCCAAATCCTTCAGTTTTGCTCTTGTGATGCCCATTTTTGTCTCTTCTGCCTCATCTCAGCCTATGAAGAAGCTGAACTGTCCGCAATGCTACCAAGCTGCCCGCAGTCCCCATCACTTTCTTAGGGACATTCCTGCCCTTTTGTGGCATGCTGATTTCCCATGACAAATACAACCTCAATGCCAAAAATCAAAAACCGTCCCCAAGAAAGCCACACAAATAAGCTATTGCTATGTCTTCTACCAAACCAGACACAGGGGACCTTCTGCCATGGAGGGCTCCTGAGAGTGGACAGGAGGGGTACCCTCTGCTCTGGCCTGCCCCAGGCCTGGGCACAGTGGCCTTGTGGTTTTGGAAAAGCATTGAGTACAGAGACATGGTCACCAACCAGCAGGGGCGCAATGGAAGACACTGAAAAGCCCAGCGCAGGGGGCGGGCGGGACCACCACTTCTGACCTGCTTCGGCCCCACTGCCTGTGCAGAACATAGGCTGCCACTGTTTCTCACAGTGTCCAGTAATCACCCTGGTCATGACAGAGATCCCATCCTAGCTCCATTCTGCCCTCCTCACAGCCATATACCTGTGTGTCCTGTCTCTGGACAGTCCATCTCCTCCTGTAGCTGGGGAGGCCCTCCCCACAGGAGTCGGGAGCTTAGGTGGTGATGTGATTACTATCAAGTCCTGGGAGGGGACTCCTTGGCCTTGGCTAATGGGCCTATCTAAGTCCCCTAGCCAAGAGTGGATCCAACCTTTTATTCTACAGAAATCTCACCTGTCCCTGCTTCACAGTGGCTTTTAGCTACACAGCAAGGTGCTGGTACTGTCCATAGGACAGTAAGTAGCAACCGGTCTTTTCCTCCAAAATGAGGGCATTGCTCAGTGGTACAGCTCTTGCCTAGCATCCTCAAGGCCCCAGGTTCAATCACTGACACACACACATATGTGTACACATGCACACACACACACACACACACACACACACACACACAGAGACAGAAAGAAAGAAAGAAAATTAAAACAAGGACAAAGTTTGGGAGAATCTGAGAGAGCTGGAATCATTCTGGGTAGAGCAATGAATGAATGAGTGAATGAATGAATGAATATATCTGGAGGTAAATGAGATTATCAGTGCCCCCGTCACCTCAGTAGTCAACCAGGACTGATAACCAGGGATGAGGGCCTGCCCATGGGCCCGAGACACTAACCTCAGTTCCTAGAAACACACCCAGTCCTGGGAAAGGTCTCTGCTCTTTTTACAGTTTTAAAATTTATTTCTTTATATCTCTGTGTGTGAGCATGTGTGTGTGCGTGTGTGTGCATGTGTGTATGGATGGTGTGCCAGGACCTTTTGCAGCTACAAATGAACACCAGATGTTTATGCCTTTGGCATCTGGCATCCATATGCTTATGCTTTTGGGCATCTGGCTTCCATGGGAATTGAACCTGGGCTGGCAGGCTTTGCAAGTAAGTTCCTTTGACCGCTAAGCCATCTCGCCAGACCCATTCTCTTCTTACTG
This sequence comes from Orientallactaga sibirica, assembly GCA_036365145.1. Lineage (NCBI taxonomy): Eukaryota > Metazoa > Chordata > Mammalia > Rodentia > Dipodidae > Orientallactaga > Orientallactaga sibirica. The sequence continues at coordinate 19,087,522 of JAEOAD010000026.1, read as the reverse complement.
ACAGCCCTAACATAACAGCCGCTGGGCATTGAAACATCACAGCCTGGGGCACTGCGTCAAGCTTGGCACCCACATCACTGTGAGTCCATATCCTATAGATGGCTGTCATCTCTATCTGACAGGCGAGGAGACAGCCTCAGCCAGGTTCCAGGCAGGAACAGCATCAGGAACCGGTCCCTTGTCTTTGCTGAGGGCTTCCTCTGTACCAGGCACCATCCTATGCAACCTTCATGACGTTGACACATTTCATTTGTTCCTTTTAGATATTCACCGCACATCTGTGTACCAGATGCCACCGTAGATGTTTGGAACACAGCAAAACAGACACAAATCCCTGCCCTTCTCAGAGCTGGCATTTCAGAGGAACAAATCAGTCAATAAAAGAAATGGGTCATATATATACTTAATCATGGTAAGTGCTAAGGAAGGAAAAAGACTGCAGGGAAGGGAAGTGACAGGTGTGCAAAGGGTTTAGGGTGGCCGGGGAAAGCCCTCCAGAGGTGACTTTTGGGTAACCACCAGACCAAGTGAAGAAGCATAGGCCCATGTAAGAAAGAAGGTTAGCCGGGCGTGGTGGCTCATGCCTTTAATCCCAGCACTTGGGACGCAGAGGTTGGAGAATCACTGTGAGTTCAAGGCCACCCTGAGACTCCATAGTGAATTCCAGGTCAGCCTGAGCTACAGTGAGACCCTACCTCGAAAAACCAAAGGGGAAAAAAAAAGGTGCAACATTGGCAGTTTCTTAGGAGTTCTTCTAGAAGGTTCTAGAGCAAAACTGCTATGCCTGGCTTGTCTGTGCAAGGAACAATGTCTGAAGCCCCCCGTGAAAGATGTGCTGAGGTGGATTCCCTCCATGCGTCTTATGTCACAGCCCCATCCTGTCTGCCACCTGTTCCCAGCTTTCTAGTTTGGGGGAAAGTGAGACCTTATTCATATTGGTTCTGTCACAAACTGTCCCCCTGTCCTGTGAACCCAGGACACAGGAGGTAGGGCTGTACCTTCTCCTCATTGGTCACTCGACCATGGACCACACTGTCAAATATGTCCCCTTCACTCCTGCAGGCTGTCCCTGGTTGGTCAACACTGTCACTGGCCCCAGTGGCTTGAGCAATGAACTAGTAAAATGTCCAGGAGCCCCATGTTCTACTCCACTACCATCACTTCCACAGATTCAGATGATCCGATTGTAAAAATCTCAGAGGACAGGGCTGGGGATCCCTGCTGCCTCCCTTGTGCCCCAGTGCTGACACCATTGGCCTTGACCACTCCCAGGTACCACCTGGTCTCTCTTTGTTTCCTCCCTTCGTTCTCGCGGTTACATTAAGCAAAATTTCTTCATTGGCAAATAAATGCTTTTTCCATCAATAACCACGAATGACTAAATCAAACCTTTAGCCGCTGTTCTTATCTCTTAAACAGACCCATGGATTTCCCAACTAATCAGAAAGGGGATCAGAGCTGCCGTTGGAAGTGGGAGATAACCCGGTCAATTCCTGCCAGGAGGAGGGAGTAGGCAGGAATTTGCGTACGGCCCCCAAAAAAACAAACACTCCTGTAAATAAAGCCGGCCTCCATCCTGTCTCCACAATGCGACTCTTATTGAGTGAGTCAGGTGCTTGGCTGATTAAAAATTGATCCATTTCAAAATCTAATCAACAGAATAGGATTCTTTCATACGTTATCGAGAGAGCTGCTGACATCGAAAACCAAACCTGTTATTAACCCATGAACTCCAGTGACCCGCTCCCCGGCGCTCCCAGGGACCGTAAATTATTCAGTGGTCGCGACTAGGGCCAGAGGGCCTGATGGATTTAGACTAGGGCGGCAGTCCAGGGGTTCAGGTCGATGGCGTGGCCCAGCGAGTCCCTGGAGGCCGGGGTTCAGGACACACGGGTCTGCGTGTCACGACTGTGAATGCATTACCCACGTCCACCGGGACCTGGGCTGGGCTGTGCCTTTGCCGGAAAGGCCTTTCTCTCGGCTCCCTGAGCGGGGTGGACAGGCTGGCCAGGGCCTTGGGGGACAGAAGACTTGGACATGGTGGTTTCTAATTCCCAAGCTAATAAATGATTTCCCTTGAACTACTGGAAAGGAAGGAATAAATAAAGATGGGGGGCAGGGTGGCATTTGATAAGAGACCAAGAAATACTATCCATTCAAACGTTTGCCTCCTCTTGATGGGAACAGCCTGCTGTAGCAATGCACATTGTCAAGAGCTACCCAGGGGCTGCTGGTGTGTCCCATGGGACCTGGGGGCGTAGGGACTTTTTGCCAAATTCCAAGCTCTTTGAACTTGAATTAGAGCCTCCTTAGGAGCTATACCTTATCAAAACCAAAGCAGAAGCCGGGCGTGGTGGCGCACGCCTTTAATCCCAGCCCTTGGGAGGCAGAGGGAGGAGGATTGCCGTGAGTTCGAGGCCACCCTGAGACTACATAGTTAATTCCAGGTCAGCCTGGACCAGAGTGAAACCCTACCTTGAAAAACAAACAAACAAACAAAAAACCAAAGCAGAGTAAAGAAAGGTCTTTTTTTTCTCTTTCTCTCTTTTTTTTTTTTTGTTGTTTTTGGTTTTTGGAGGTAGGGTCTCGCTCTAGTCCAGGCTGTTCTGGAATTCACTATATAGTCTCAGGATGGCCTCGAACTCATGGTGATCCTCCTACCTCTGCCTCCCGAGTGCTAGGATTAAAGGTGTGTGCCACCATGCCTGGCACTCTCTCTTCTTTTTCTAAGGACACATGCCTGCGCCAAGATTTCTGTCCTGCTGAGCAAGCGGGAGACCAGGGGCAATGAGGCTGCCTGCCCTTGGCATTGAGATTTCCGGCCATGTGTTCAACAGCTGAGCTGATGAGAAGGAAAGATATGGAGGGGGAAGAAATGGAACAGTCCAGCAGGATGATCATAGCCTGGAAACTGGAGGAGTCTAGGGGACCCACTTGCTCTGTCTGAGCCTCTGGGAGAAGCGAGGCATGGTTAGTCAGGTAGCAAAGACCCCGGATCCTGGCTCTGCCACTGCCTGGCTGTGTGAGCTTGGCTCAGGGACTCAGCCTCTTTGAGCCTTCATTCCCTCATCCATCAGCTGAGTCATGAAGCAGCTGGATCTCCAATCTCCAGGGCATGGTGGGCTGGAGAGATGGCACGGAGGTTAAGGTGCTTGCCTACAAAGCCTAACAACCTGGGGTTCGATTCCTCGGTACCTGTAAAGCCAGATGCATAAGTGGCGCATGTGTCTAGAGTTTGTATGCACTGGCTAGAGGCCCTGGTGCACCCATTTTCTGCCTGCCTGTGCTGGGAGGTCAGGGGAGTGGCACAAGGGCTCTGCACAGGACTCCTGTGTTGTCATTCTTGCCATTATGACGCCATGTGCCCCTAGAAGTTTTGATACAGTCAGCCACCAATCAGCACCCCTCTGTGCTTCACACCTTTCCACTTAAAAAAAAAAAATAGGGCTGGAAAGATGGCTTAGTGGTTAAGGTGCATGACTGCAAAGCCTAGGGATCCAGGTTCAATTCTCCAGATCCCACGTAAGCCAGATGCACATGATGGCGAAAGCGTCTGGAGTTCGTTTACAGTGGCTAGAAGCCCTGGTGCGCCCATTCTCTCTCTCTCTCTTTCTCTCTTTCTCTGACTGTAATAAATAAATAATTTTTAAAATTCCATTAAAAACTACCAGCCAGACCTCCAGAGATGCAGCTTCCGTAAGTCCCCACCTACGCTGGGGTAGGCTTTCTGGTGATGCTGCTGCCTTGGAGTCATCTATTGCTCCTGGGTAAGCAACCCCTCACCCTGCTCTGTAGGTAACCCCAATAAACTCATCTGTTTGCCAAAAAAAAATTAAAACAAAACAAAACAACAACTACCAGCCTCAGCCAGGCGTGGTGGCGCATGCCTTTAATTCCAGCACTCAGGAGGCAAAGATAGGAGGATCACTGAGTTCAAGGTCACCCAGAGAATACATAGTGGACTCCAGGCCAGCCTGGGCTAGAGCGAGACCCTACCTCAAAAAACCAAAACCACAAACAACAACAACAACAAAAAAATCCACCAGTCTCACAGAGCTTAGCACTGTGCTTGGCACAACATAAGCCCTTGACCAATGCCAGCCATGACCTTCTTCACTATTCAGACTCAGTTTCTCACTTTGTCCAATGGGGATTCTTTTGTTCATTTACCAGCGAGCATTGGAGGACCCACAGAGGCCTCTTGATGAGTGATCCCAGGCAAGGCACTTTCGTCTCTTGAGTTCTGGAGTCCTTCCCAGTACAGGCGAGTAATGAGACCTGAAAAGTCCATCAGACTAGGTCATAGCCCTCCTCCCTCAGTCTAGGACAATGCCTGGCTGACACTGAGGGCCCAAATAAGTCAATAAAGCAGTGCCAATGTTTGTGCAATGAGTCTGCCCAGGAAACGCCAGCATCCAGTATGGCTCTCAGCAGCAAGAGCATCCTACTATCCTCGTGTTGCCGGACGCGGGAGCCCTGCCCAGTGGCATCCAGAGAGCCAGAGTTTGGGGACTGGACCTAAAACACATGGTGTTGGGCTAGGGAGATGGATCAACAGGTAAATACTTTGTGCAAGCATGAGGACCTGAGTTTGATCCCCAGTACCACACATAAAAGCTGGGCATGGTGGGCTGGAGAGATGGCATGGAGGTTAAGGTGTTTGCCTACAAAGCCGAACAACCCAGGGTTCGATTCCTCGGTACCTGTAAAGCCAGATGCATAAGTGGCGCATGTGTCTAGAGTTTGTATGCACTGGCTCGAGGCCCTGGTGCACCCATTTTCTGCCTGCCTGCCTGTCTGTCTGTCTCTCCTTGCAAATAAATAAATAAATATTTTTTAATATTTTATTTTAATTTATTTATTTACTTGAGAGAGAGGAAGAGGGGGAGAGACAGAGAGAGAGAGAAAAAATGGGTGCACAAATGAACCCCAGACGCATGTGCATCTGGCTTACATGGGTCCTGGAGAACAGAACCTGGGTCCTTTGGCTTTGCAGGCAAGTGCCTTAACCGCTAAGCCATCTCTCCAGCCCTAAATAAATACTTTTTAATCGGGCATGGACACACATGCCCCAGCACTGAGGGGGAAAGTGACAGGAGGATTGCTGACCTTACTGACCAGCCAGTCTAACTGAAAAATGGCATGGACCCAGGCTCAATGAGAGACCCTGTCTCAAGGAAACAAGACAGAGAGGGGTTGAAAGGACACCCTACGTCCTCCTCTGACCACTGCACCGTGAGTACAGGTGCATGCGTTTTCACACTCATGTGTATAGATTGTGTGCACGTGCACACATGCACACACACACAGAAAGCACAGCACATAAAACACACAGAATAACCCCACAGTGTCTTCAGTCTGCAGCTGCCTGACCCTCCTCCTGACCCTCAAAGTGGAATCAGCCTCTCAGGCCCCTTGACTGACCACACCCACCCTGTCCTGGCTGTCACTTCCTGACTCTCCAGCACACCTGCCCTGTCCAGCTGCCCCTGCCACTGGAGGGACAGAAATCAGATCAGGCTTCCAAAGCCAGGCAGATAGGGGTACCTCCAGATGGGGGGGGGGTACATACCTCCCATCAGATGACCCAGTCAGGCCTGGTCCAGAGAAGCCCCAAGGGAAATGAATGAATGGATGAACAAATGAAACTTAAGTCCTGGGGCTCTAGCAGGGAAGGGACAGAGAGCTGAAGGAGCCAGCCCTCAGCCCGGCTCAACCTTACCAGGGAAGATGGCAGATCTCAGGAGGCCAGAGGCCTGGGCTCACAGGACGCTGAATCCCTCACAGTGGTACACAGTCCTGGCTGTACTGAAGCGAGCTGGGTCTTCAGGCCTGGCCCAGCCCTAGCGTCTGATGGCCACCGTTCTCTGTTTACTCACTGCCTGTTTGCCTCGTGATGGGCCTTCCAAGAACTACGATCAATGCAGGCCCAGCTACCCACAGGCCAGCTCCCTGTACTGTCAGAGTTTGGCAGCTGCAGCCTAAGATACGGTCCCAGTCCCAGACCCAGCTGCAGGCCACGTCCATACCCACAGCCGAGAGCCCACGGCAGTGCCTATATGGGCTGTTCCTGTCCCACCCTCCCACCCAGCAGGCTACAGCCCTGACTCCCTCACCTTGGGAATTCACCCACAGCCTGGCCTGTGGGAACCACCCCAGCCTTGATTACAAATTATCTGGGCCTCTGGAATTGAACTTCTGCAGGCCCAGGAGATTCAAAGGAGAAGCCGAATTTGGAAACCAGTTCTGGTGGGCCAGGACTTAGCTCTCAGGATGTTAATCCTGGTGCTCAGGAGAGAAAACTGGGATTAGGGCATTGCTAGATCAAATACAAGATACTCAAATCACAGCTCTCGGGAGGCCCTGGCAAGAGGATTGCAAGTGTAAGGCTAGCCTGGGCTACATAGCAAGACCCAAGCAAAAAGTAACAAACAAAAAGAATGCAAGACACCCAGACGGTCCAGCTAAACAAATAACCAGTGCATTTATTTGTAGGTGTAAGTAGATGCTAAATGTTGCACAGGACATACTTGCACTAAAAACTGCTTCTCTGAAATTCAATTTTAACTGGGCTTTTTATATTATTACTAATTATCTTTATACTTACTTATTGCAAAGTCTGATCACCGTAACTGAAAGCCAGCTCTAACCTCACACCAAAGGTTTACTCATAATTTTCAGCTCTCCCACTGAACAGAATATTATACAGCTGGGCTGGAGAGATGGCTTAGCAGTTAAGGCACCTGCCTGCAAAGCCTGAGAACGCTTGTTCAAATCTCCAGGTCCCACGTATAGCCAGACGCAAGCGCACAATGTCGCATATGCGCACAAGGGGACGCACGCATCTGAAGTTCATTCACAGCGGCTGAAAAGGCCCTGGCGCACCCATTCTCTCTCTGCCTCTTCCTCTCTCTCTGTCTCTATCAAATTAAAAAAGAAGATTATACCGCCACTAAATTCAATACTACGGGTCAACACTTCCCTTGCCATGCGTCAGGCCCTGTTCCAACATGCCTCTCGTATATTGATCAACTCATGTAACCCTCCAAATAAGGGAGGCAGACAGTGGTATAGTCCCTGTTCACAGACGACAAACTCGAAACACAGAGAGGCAAAGACACTGAGTCAAAGTCACATAGTCAGGGGCTGGAGAAATGGCTCAAGTGGTTGGGGCACCTGCCTGCAAAGCCTAACCACCTGGGTGTGATTCCTCAGTACCCATGTAAAGCCAGGTACTCAAAGGGTGCATACATCTGGAGTTTGTTTGCAGTAGCTGGAGGCTCTGGCATGCCCATTTTCACCCTCTCTGTCTCTCTTCTATCTCTCTCCGCTTGCAAATTAAAAACAAAAAGTCACACAGCCAGATTTTCAACTAAGGAAGTCAGATCCCTGAGATGAGCAGACTCATGCCTCTATTGCTCTCTCATCCAAAATGGAATAATAAGGGGCTGGAGAGATGACTTAGCAGTTAAGCACTTGCCTGTGAAGCCTAAGGATCCTGGTTCGAGGCTCGATTCCCCAGGACCCACGTAAACCAAATGCACAAGGGGGCATATGCATCTGGAGTTTGTTTGCAGTGGCTGGAGGCCATGGGGTGCCCATTCTCTGCCCCCTGCAGCTTTCTGTCTGTCGCTCTCAAATAAATAAATTAAAATAAACAAAAAATCAAAATGGAATAATAAGACACAGAGAAGATATAAAATATATGTCAGCTGTTGTGAGGAGGAATAATATTTAAAGCAGGATCCCATTCTGCAACCACTGTATATAACTTAAATGTAAATGCCTGCAAAGTGACCAGAGGCTCCATGTAGCTTGTGGAGGTGGCACCTTGCTTTGGGGAGCCATTTACAAGCATCTCTATCTGTATGCACACCATTGAGGGCAGCCACAAACACCCGCCTCCCACAGTCACCAGTGCTTACCAACCAGGGTGCTCTGTGCACCCTTGGAGGATGCTGGGTGATTCCTAGAGACATTTATGTTTATCATGACTTGAGGGATCTGGTGAGAAGGGACCAGGGATGCTAATCAGCTCCCCACAGTGCACAAGGCAGTGTCCCACCAATGCCAACAATGCGGAGACTGAGAAGCTCTGACTGACACCCAAGAGACTACATGTCCCTCTGCAGCAAGAGACACCACGTGCCAGAACCCTGTTGCTGAGAGCCCCGGATGTCCAACAATAGGAGACTGGGGGCCAGGACCTGGGAGGTTGAAGGAGGAGGACTGCTGTGAGTTATAGGTGCCAGCTCCCCCACCCCCAAAAAAGCAGCCAGCCATGAAGGCCCCCTCTAGCCCAGAGTTTCATTGTAGCCATGATGAGAAGGGTCCCAGAAGGGCTTCTCAGTGGGTTGGGTGTGTTCAGTTCATGATAATGAGTTGAGCTGTGTGAGCGCGCGCGTGCCTGTATCCTTTTTGTGCATGTTATGTGCTGTCACAAAGTCCAGAGAGATGGTGCTGCACCCAGCACTGGATTCTTACACATCTATTGTTCCACCAGGGCCGCACTGAATGTATCTTACTTTCCATGAACGAGAAGGGTGCCAGAAAGTGCAAGTTTTCAGGACTGGAGAAATAGATAGGTTAGTGGTTAAAGGCTTGCCAATAAAGCCAAAGGACACAGGCTTGATTTCCCAGTACCCATGTAAAGCCACATGCACAAGGTGGCACATGTGTCTGGAACTCATTTGTAATGGCTACAGGCCCTGGCACACCCATTATCTCTCTATCTGACTCTCTCTCAAATAAATAAATAAAAATATTTAAAAACAAAAATATGGGCTGTAGGGCTGGCTTAGCAGTTAAGCAAAGCCAAAGGACCCAGGTTTGATTCCCCAGGACCCACGTTAACAAGATGCACAAGGGGGCGCACATGTCAGTTCGTTTGCAGTAGCTGGAGGCTGGCGCACCCATTCTCTCTCTCTCTCCCTCTCTCTTTCTGTCAAATAAATAAACAAATAAATAAAATATAAAAACATAATAATAATTAAAGAAAGTGCAGGTTTTCATTCTTGTAGGGTCAGGGACAGGATATGATTCCACCAATCCTGTCCCTATGCTTCTGGGAGTTTCTCTGAATTAGATATTGCTGTCATCCCTGTACTGTGAGAGAGGCAGATGAGAGGAAGCGATGTGTGTGTGTGTGTGTGTGTGTGTGTGTGTGTGTGTGTGTAGGCCTGGCGCATGGGGAGACATGGTCTTGGCAGGAACATAAACACATATGTCTAAGATGTTACTATATAAAACATGGCTCAATCTAACAAATTTGATCCAGGATCTATAAGAAGAAAACTATTCAACTCTCGTAACTAAAATCAAGGAGCTAAGTAGGTGGAGAGACATCCCATGTTCATAGGCAGGAAGACTCAGCAAAGTCAACAGGTTAGTACTTCCCAGTTTCATCTACGGACTCAGTGCAATTCCAGTCAACAGTCCCACAAGAAGACACCACATGCTTCAGTTGCAGGGCACTGGGAAATCAAGCTGGAACTGAGCAGGAGGCCTCCTCCCTGCTGGCTAGCTAGAACAGGGCTGGGAAGTTCTATGCAGGCTGCTGGGGGAGAAAAATCCTCAGCGGTCTTAACCAGCAGTGGACCCCGTGAACTACACAAGCATCCATCCAGGTAGGATGTGCCAACCACTATAGTGGTGGCATGACTGTTCTGTGGGAAACCAACTGCTCTCTGAGTGGATGTGAGGCCTGCTCCATGGGAGAGAATTCCTGCCTGGGACTGAAAACCTGCTCAAAAGCCAGCCGGGCATGGTGGCGCACGCCTTTAATCCCAGCACTCAGGAGGCAGAGGTAGGAGGATCGCCATGAGTTCAAGGCCACCCTGAGACTACATCATGAATTCCAGGACAGCCTGGGCTAGAGCCAGACCCTACCTCGGAAAAAAAAAAAAAAAAAAAAAAAAAAAAAAAGCCTATGGCTGGGAAGGTCATAGACCCAAGGAGGAGAGAGGGGGGGAAATCCTAGCAAGATGCTGTGTGATGAACAAGGTGATACTGAAGTGTATTTGAAGAGACCAAAAACCTACCACAGCTCACAGAATACTGAAGAACTAAGTCCACCACAGTGATGGAGTACTAGACAAAGAGCGGACAAATGGGTCAAAACTGCAACAGATCTTACAAATGTAATGAGTGGACCTTTGATGAACGAGCAAAGGCAATCCAATGAAGAAAAAAAAATATTATGTGTTCAACAGTGCGGAACATCCAACATTTACACACAGCAACATCAGCCCAGACTTGACCCTTTCCAGGGTGTCCGACCTTTTGACATTGCTATAAGACGTTGTCATCGACCAACATGTTGGACTTCATTCACAGTGACCCTGGGGCGCAAACAGCCCATGGGCTGCAGGTTGTACAACCTTCACAAACATTAACTCAACCACGATTGTGGTCCTAAATTACAATGCAAGAGTTTTACCAATGTCCTGGAGGATAACAGATGACGATTCCTACATGACCTTGGACATGGTGATGACATTTCAGATCCAGCTCTAAACACACCGTCAGCAAAAGAAATAACTCAGAAAAAAAATAATAAGCCCAATTTCATTAAAATTAAGAGCATCTGCTCCTCAAAAGACAGTGTCAAAAGTGAGAAGGTAATATCTGAAGGAGACCCCCGTGAAAAAAAACTTTTATCCAAAATACACAAAGAACTCTCAGAATTCAACAATAAGGAAACAAATGACTCAATTTTAACAGGAACAGATACCTCGCCAAAGATATATATATAGCACATGAAAAGGCATTCTACAAAGTATCATAGGAAAAATGCAAATTAGAATGAGATCCCACCATGCACCTGGAAGTCAGAATGCAGGAAACACTGCGGGACACTGACACGTCGGACGCTGATGAAGATGCGGAACAACAGGAACTCTTTCTTGGTCACTGTGGCCGGGCTACAGAATGCTGCAGCCACTTTGCACGACACTGGCATTCTCTTACAAAGCTAACCATACTCTTATCAGCCAATCCAGCAATCATTTGCCTTAGTATTGTCCTGAAGGAGTTGGAAACTGATGTTTATGCCCCTACAAGAACTTTTAAGACCGTAAAACAACTGTGTGCCACTGTCATTGCAAATTTCATTATACACTTGGTCCAAACCCACAAGCTTCATGAGACCGTGGACCTGGGAGGGTGGTAAAGGTCATTACAGATTCCTTGATTATCACAGAGGGACTATTCACATAGGGACTCCCAGTAATGCTGTGACCCTAAAGCTGCTCTCAAGAAGTAAAGTCTTTACAGCTAGAGAAATGGCTCAGTGGTTAAAGCACTTTATATCCATTCATTTGAGGCCTCTCGGGGGCTCACAGATGGCCGTCTTTCCCTGAGTCTTCGCAGTCTGCATTCTGATTTCCATCACTGTATGGTTTTGTTGATTTCTGAGATAGGGTCTTGCCATATAGCCCAGGCTGGCCTGGAACGTGAAGCAGATCTTCCTGCCTCCGTCTCCTGAGTGCTGGACATGCACCAACATACACTTGGACCTTTGATGAACGAGCAAAGGCAATCCAATGAAGAAAAAAAATATTATGTGTTCAACAGTCTTGGAACATCCAACATTTACACACAGCAACATCAGCCCAGACTTGACCCTTTCCAGGGTGTCCGACCTTTTGACATTGCTATAAGGCGTTGTCATCGACCAACATGTTGGACTTCATTCACAGTGACCCTGGGCGCAAACAGCCCATGGGCTGCAGGTTGTACAACCTTCACAAACATTAACTCAACCACGATTGTGGTCCTAAATTACAATGCAAGAGTTTTACCAATGTCCTGGAGGATAACAGATGACGATTCCTACATGACCTTGGACATGGTGATGACATTTCAGATCCAGCTCTAAACACACCGTCAGCAAAAAGAAATAACTCAGAAAAAAAAATAATAAGCCCAATTTCATTAAAATTAAGAGCATCTGCTCCTCAAAAGACAGTGTCAAAAGTGAGAAGGTAATATCTGAAGGAGACCCCCGTGAAAAAAAACTTTTATCCAAAATACACAAAGAACTCTCAGAATTCAACAATAAGGAAACAAATGACTCAATTTTAACAGGAACAGATACCTCGCCAAAGATATATATATAGCACATGAAAAGGCATTCTACAAAGTATCATAGGAAAAATGCAAATTAGAATGAGATCCCACCATGCACCTGGAAGTCAGAATGCAGGAAACACTGCGGGACACTGACACGTCGGACGCTGATGAAGATGCGGAACAACAGGAACTCTTTCTTGGTCACTGTGGCCGGGCTACAGAATGCTGCAGCCACTTTGCACGACACTGGCATTCTCTTACAAAGCTAACCATACTCTTATCAGCCAATCCAGCAATCATTTGCCTTAGTATTGTCCTGAAGGAGTTGGAAACTGATGTTTATGCCCCTACAAGAACTTTTAAGACCGTAAAACAACTGTGTGCCACTGTCATTGCAAATTTCATTATACACTTGGTCCAAACCCACAAGCTTCATGAGACCGTGGACCTGGGAGGGTGGTAAAGGTCATTACAGATTCCTTGATTATCACAGAGGGACTATTCACATAGGGACTCCCAGTAATGCTGTGACCCTAAAGCTGCTCTCAAGAAGTAAAGTCTTTACAGCTAGAGAAATGGCTCAGTGGTTAAAGCACTTTATATCCATTCATTTGAGGCCTCTCGGGGGCTCACAGATGGCCGTCTTTCCCTGAGTCTTCGCAGTCTGCATTCTGATTTCCATCACTGTATGGTTTTGTTGATTTCTGAGATAGGGTCTTGCCATATAGCCCAGGCTGGCCTGGAACGTGAAGCAGATCTTCCTGCCTCCGTCTCCTGAGTGCTGGACATGCACCAACATACACTCTTAATTGCTTTCTTAAATACCCCTTAAAGATTTTATCTGCAAATAGAGTAGCCGGGCGTGGTGGTGCACGCCTTTAATCCCAGCACTCGGGAGGCAGAGGTAGGAGGATCGCCGAGAGTTCAAGGCCACCCTGAGACTACATAGTTAATTCCAGGTCAGCCTGGACCAGAGTGAGACCCTACCTTGCAAAAACAAAGAACAAAAACAAAAACAAAGATTTTATCTGCAAATAGAGTCACATTCTGAAGACTGGGGGTCAGGACTTTAGTCTGAGTTTACTACTAGGGGATGCAACTCAGCACCCACCAAGTGGGGTCACTGTCCCCACGTGTGCTTCTGGACTGTATGTTTGTGGGTTTCAGTTCCTCAGATTCTGAGGGGTTTTCATGTTTGCTGTGTGTGTATGGACATATGTACATGTGTACATGGCAGCCAGAGGTTGACATCAGTTGTCTTCCTCAATCACTCGCCACCTTAGTCTTTAAAACTTTTTTAAATATAGGGCTAGAACTATGGCTCAATAGTTAAGATACTTTCCTGGAAAGCCTAAAGACCTGGGTTTGATTCCCCAGAACCCACTTAAAGCTAGATGCACAAGGTGGCACATGTATCTGGAGTTCATTTGCAGTGGCTAAAGGCCTTGACATGCCTATTCTCTCTATCTGCCTCTTTTGCTTTCTCTCTCTCAAGTAAATAAAATGTTTTAAAAAGTTTAAATATTTACTTACATGTGTGTATATATATGCATATGTGTGTATATATATGTATCTATGTATGTATGTATACACACACACACACACACACACCACAGCCTTCTCTATGGTCATCCTCAGGATAGAAAGGTTGCCAACAGGAAAGGCCTACACAGGGCTGGAAAGATGGCTTAGGGGTTAAGGCTCTTGCCTGTGAAGCCTAAGGACCCATGTTCGACTTTCCAGATCCCATGGAAGACAGATGCACAAGATGACACCTGCACAAGGTCGCACATGCACACAAGGTGGCACACACATCTGGAGTTCGATCACAGTGGCTAGAGGCCCTGGCATGCCAATTCTCTCTCTCTCTCTCTCTCCCCTCCCTCACTTTCACTCTGTCATAAAGAAAAGGCCAGTCTGTTGGGCTTGCCAAAAAAAAAAAAGAAAGAAAGAAAGAAATAAAGAAAGAAAGAAAGAAAGAAAAGAAAGAAAGAAAGAAAGAAAGAAAGAAAGAAAGAAAGAAAGAAAAGGCCAGAGGTGATGACCTGCTGGGTGTCTACAGACAACTAGGAGCCCACTGGACAGACTGAATGTGGACAACTACAAGGCAAGGGGAGCTGCATGGAAGGAAGGAAATAGCACTGGCCTCTGTGGGTTTTGTGGATATCATTGTGGCTGGCATGTGGGCTGTGAGCAAGGGCCAGCCAGGTTTGGTTTAATGAAGTGAGAAATGGTCATTGGAACTTTTAGGAGGCAGGGCCTCACTGGAACAAATGGGTGGCCGGGGAGCTGGCCTTATGCTTGTAGCTCCTCCCAGTTATGGCCCAAGTCCTCAGCTTCCTGACCCACAATGAGATGTAAGGAGCTACCTCATGCTCCTGCTGCTACACTGAGAGCCATTCCTACTGCCACACCTTCCCCACCATGATGGTCTGTGAACCTGAGCCAAAATACACTTCCTTGTTGTACCTGTCACAGTGACAGGAAAGTAGCTAAAACACTCACCCCCTTGTTGTCATGAAACCCACCAGCTCCATTCTACAGATGGGAACACCAAGGCCCACGGAGGTGACAGGATGAGCTCTGTGAGGATAGCAGAGCTGGGATTTGAGCCCAGACTGAGTCCAGCTCCAGAGCCTCGTTCTTTTTTACTTTATTTTTATTTTTATTTTTGGAGAGAGACACAGAGAGAGACAGATAGAGAGAGAGGGAGACAGAGAATGGGCGCGCCAGCAGTCTCTCAGCTGCTGTGAACAAAATCCAGATGCATGTGCCCCCTTGTGGGCAAGTGCGGCATTGTGCCCTTGCATCACTTTGCATCTGGCTAAACGTGGGACCTGGAGATCGGAACCGGGTTCTTAGGCTTAGCAGGCAGGTGCCTTAACCGCTAAGCCATCTCTCCAGCCCCAGAACCTGGTTCTTAACCTTGAGATTTCCCCTCCCCTCCCACAGGGGAGCCTGGAGACACAGCCAGCACCCCAACTCCTCTCACAGCTCAGCCTGGAGCTGCAGACAGACCTGCAGGGGATACACAGATGAAGAGAAGCAGGGAGCTGTGGGACAGCAGAACAGGGAGGCCACGAAGCAGTGGCCGCAGGGCCCTGGCAAACAGCAGCTGCCGCTGCCAGCCTGGCCTTTCGTCTGCACAGAAAATGGATGCAGCTCTGTCCCTCGAGGGCCCAAAGTTTGGGGCTGAAGGCATTCTGGAAAGAAAAAAACAGCTCAGAGTGGCAGGCATCTCCACAGTCACCCTGGGTGACGCCTGACACTTCTCACCACTCACTCGCTGACAAGCGTCTTCAAAGGATAGGCCTTGGCCAGCTTGCTGGCTTTTGTACCCACGTCACTCTGCACAGGAAGTGTTTTTCCCATACAATGTGAATTATTTTGGTTTCAAGGAAGCCAACCCTGATGCACAGCCAAGAAAGAAATAAAAGCAAGAGGGGAAAAGAGCAACTGTGACAAAATCAGAGACAGTGGCGTGCGGGTAAACTACACATAAGGTAACCTTGTTCCTGGCGACCCTTCTTAAGATCAAAGAGTACAGAATGGTGCCAAGTGTTGGCAGGTGCAGCAGCTGGCTCCGGGAGACACAGGGGACACAGCGGGTGTCCGCTGGCCATTTTAAATAAGGGGACAAAATCCACAAAGACAGGACTGCTAGGCTAGCGTGGGAGGTGGGTCTAGGTGGTCCCACAGGCTCTGCTAAGTGACACCAGAGAATGGAACTGATCCACTGTGCAGAAGTGGCCACACACTGCCAAAGTCCTTGCACACAAGCTCCTGTGGGAGGGGGGTGCAAAACCCCATGGGCTGGGGAGCTTTGTCCAAGGCAGTGTCCTGAGAGACACTGCATGGCCCTCCCCTGTCCCCTGGTGATCACCACGGTGATCTTCAAACAACAGTACACATCAGAACAGGCAGTGGATGTGGCATGTGGTATCACTCACCTGAAAATCTGGCCATGCAGAGTGGGATGGCCAAGAGTTTCTAGAACCTCCCGTGGGAGGTATATGTGTGTCGGGGGGAAGGGGGTCCTGGTTGGAGGGGATAGGTACTTAATTCATTCCAACTTAAATAAACAAAAGGACAGAGGTGGCCGCCTGTGATCAAACAAGAGAGACAGAAGACAGCGACCTCAGAGATGAGTCCTTCTCCGTCTTTCCCTGCAGGCTCTTTCATGTGTCCCCAGGAGCTGGTGTCAGACCTAGGCACCCTTCCTTCCAGCATCTCTGCAAGACAGAAAACAGAGACTCCCTTCCCTGTTCCAACTGCAAGGTCCCAGAGAACTCTCTGATTGGCTGATTGGCTCAGCTTGAGTCTGTGACTTCCCCGTGGACCAGTCACTATGACTAGGTGATGAGGGGCTAGGATTGACAGGACTGGGTGCTCTGCCCCATGGATTTCAAAGCCAGTGCTCTTAATCTACACCTCTGATCATGAGGAAACCCTGTTAGGGGAATCAAGTTCCCTAGATGGCGGAGGTCTGCCTGCTGGGACAAGGGGAGGTCACTGACATGGCACACGTCTATGCTCGTGAGAAATCAAGGTCTACTCTCACATGGGTTGGAAGTTCTACTCAGTGTGCATGGGGACCACCTGGACGGCCTATTAGGCTAGAGGTTTCTGGGTCCTGGTGAGCCTGGGAGAGTGCCTTGAATGCACTATCTACGCTATCTGATTCTCAGAGAATGTGACTGTCGCAAATCCAAGAACCTCAGCCAAGAAATTACCTGGAAAACAAATCATTCTCACTGAGTAATACTGGTGGACATTTAGCAAAAACAAATAGAGACTCTTTCGAGCAGAGGGGTGAAGAAACTCTGACCTTTGGACTGAACCTCCTGGCCTGTGGACCAGATCCAGCCATGCTCATTGGGTCCCCTGTCACTTACAGGTTATTTTGCATGGGGCAGTTGTGTAAGAGAGATGGTATGAAAAGCCCAAAATATTTGCTATCTGGCTGGCTTCCAGCACTAGGGTCTGACTGGATCACACAGAATTCACAGGGAAACAAGCTTACCTAAAATGAACTCCCAGTCCAAAGTTATAACACACTCAGGCTTCTGGTCTACCGTGCGCAAAATCAACAGACACAAAAAAAGCATCCAAGAGCTTCAGAAAGCAAAATGACTACCCATAGACTCCATAGTGACTTTTCTCGTTGTTGTGACAGAATGCCCAACAATAGCACTTAAAGGAGGGAGGGCTTATTTTGGCTCGTGGTTTGAAGGGATCCAGTCCACCCCTGCCCGGAAGACATGGCAGCAGGAGGTTCCATGGTCATGGAGTGTGCGGCTGAGACTCCTAGTTTCTTTCACATCTGGGTGGAACAGGGAGCAGACTGGACAGGAAGTGGAGATGGACTAGAAACCTCCAAGTCCACCCCAGTGACCTGCTTCCACTTGTGCGGTTTCATCTCCTAAAGGTTCCTCCGCCTCCCAAGAGAGTCACCAGCTTGTTCAAACGTGTGAGCCTGTGTAGAACACTCTAGAAGCCACTGCCAGGCTTGTCAGCTCGGGTCTGTGACAATGATGGTGATAGTTATTGAGCGCCTGTTGCGTACTGTGTCCCAAGCACTGGGCCCAGGGCTTCCCGTGCCCCAATCCTTCCTTGCCACATGAAGCACCCCCAATGTGGATATAAGAGTCGTGGGCTCAGAGAGAGGCTTTCTCCACTTGCCCAACTTCACACAGCAAATCTGAGGAGCTCTCAGGATGAGAGAGACCCAGGCCTACGCTGAAACCAAGTTCTAAGGGTTTCTAAAATGGATGGCTCACTTCCACCCAACAACAAAGTGTTCCGTCAGAGAAAGGAGGATCTCTACATGGCTGGATTGGGGGAATGCTACAATGTCCCCAAACTGCATACAAAATCCTATGCATCTCTATCTCATTCCTGAAGCGAGCTTTCCTTGGATTCTCAGAGAACAAAAGCAGCCAGGTCCCACCCAGGCCTTCTGTCCACCTCACTGCAATGGGACATTGTCAGCTTGTTCACCCACTGTGACCCTGTGAGGATTCTTCCATCACTCCACTCCACCAAGAAGACTGAGGCTGAGGGAACATCAAGTAACACAATGAACAAGTGACCATCCTTCTTATTCAGAACCCAGCCACATGTCTACACAAGACCCCAAAGGCCTAGAGTCTTTCACGCCCACCCTGAGCCTGGACACACAGGAGCCCTTTCCATGTAGACACATATATCTCCAAGGACACCAGAGCAGAACTGAGACTTCTGGAAAGCTTGTGTACCCTGTCCCCCTCCTACCACCACCTTTCCTGGCGCCCACCTGGATGCCAACTACCTACTTGGCTGGTGCCTGGCACATTACAGTGTAAGCACACATTTACTCAATTCTTTAGAATGAGCAATGTCTGCTCAACAGCCCTGGAATGGCTCATGTGGAACCATTAAACCCCACCACCTCAGCCTCAGCTCTGACTCCCGATCATGAATCAGTATTTTGGAGCGATTTTGGGGCTAAGAGGGGTGCATTAGGCCTAGAGCGTCACTACACTCTGCCAAGGCCCCTGGCCTCCTGCTCCCAGTGCACTCAATGGGGACTCACACAAGGCCAGACAGTAGCCAATGCCCAGCCTCCAGTCCCCACAGTGGTACCTCCAGGGCTACTGAAATGCAAGGTAGATGAGGGAAGGGACAGGTACACACCACCTTGCAGAGCCTGGCCCCACTATGCCAGCTTTGTGCAGCCCCAGAGGACCAGGATGTCCCAGAACCCCCTGCTCTATGTTCTGGTGTGGTCTGAAGTGCTAACATAGCATTTCACACATGTATTCTTGCAGAAAGAAATATTGAGATGAAAATATTTGTTCCCTCAGGCTGCCAAGCCTGGAGCAATGTCGGATTTTCTTTTTGCTTGCTTGCTTGTTTTGGTTTTTCAAGGTAGGGTCTTACTCTAGCCAGGCTGACCTGGAATTCACTATGTAGTCTCAGGGTGGCTTTGAACTCACGGCAATCCTCCTACCTCTGCCTCCCGATTAAAGGCGTGCACCACCACACCCAGCTTGGATTTCTTTTTTTTTTTTCCCTCTTTTTCACAAATTCCTAGGTAAATGATAATGGCAAAGGGAAAAAGGCTTGAATGTGGTGAGGCCAGCCCTTCGGCTCCTCATTCTTGTCCCTGTGCGGACTGCTGAGTCCTGAGGACTAGCGACGATCCTGTATATCCACAAGTACGAGTGGTTGTTAGAGGACAGTGAACAGAGAGCTGAGTGTCTCTGGCCATTTCTCCCATCCCAGGCTTTGGGGCCTTGATCTCCTCTAAC
The DNA here is from genome assembly GCA_036365145.1 of Orientallactaga sibirica. NCBI lineage: Eukaryota > Metazoa > Chordata > Mammalia > Rodentia > Dipodidae > Orientallactaga > Orientallactaga sibirica. The sequence continues at coordinate 19,068,158 of JAEOAD010000026.1, read as the reverse complement.
CTTCCTTTTTCTCCCTCCCCCCAACCTTTGCAGCCACTGTTCCCCTCTGTCCTGGATGAAGATCTCAACAGGGCGCTCTCAGAGATGGCCCGTCAATCATCCCAGCCTCACCCAGTGGCTCTGCCCCTCCCGCTGTGACCCAGACCCAGTGCCCTTCCACTGCCTCGATCCAGGGCCTCTGCACAAGCTGCTTCCCTCCTTTGACTGGACTAACAGCCCCTTGTTACTTCCGGACTCCTTCCCTGACTCCCCGACTAAATGTGATCCTGTTAGAGAAGCGCCTCGTGGCTAGCTCATTTCCTCCGTAGCCCTCCGCAGACTTGCAATTTCAAATGTGTGATTATTTGATTAATGTCAGTCTCTTCAGGGATTCTACTTCTAAACACCATGGAGACGGACAGCAGCAGGAGGGCATAGAGTGACCATTTTGATCCCCAGGGGCCATCCCTGACTAGTGAACCGGGACCCAGAACTTAAGAGGTGCCGAGTAAAACTCTCTGAGCTGAGCAATGGGAGGAACGACTTCCTCCCTACCCGAGTCCTTCCCACTCTGCATCCTCAAGCCAGCTGGGCACACAGCTCCTTTTATGCATGACATCGTTTTATCTACTGCCAGGTGCCGTGTTCACAAGTCCCAGATAAATATTTAATCACAATAAAATGAGTGAGACCCTCCACCCAAGTGGTCCTGCATGCTCGCTGGGGTTTAGCTGAGTGTGTGAGTGCACATGCCAATGTGAACCGCACATGTTCTTTACACATGGGCCCCAAAGGACAGTCTGCACCAGCACAGGCAGGTGAGCCAGACACCCAGCTCCATTCACAGGTCGAGTGGACATCCACTGCTCCCAAAGCCAAGTTTAGAGGAGACAGGGAAGAACGTGACCCACCAGGCCTCGTGCAACAGACACAAAAACACTTATCGGGCACTTACTGCGGGCCAGTCCTGCATTAAATTCATTCCTCTAGCTCCAAGCACAGTCCCTGGGAGGGGGCCCATTTCACAGAGAAGGAAACTGAGGCTTAGAGGTGGTTGTGTGCCTGACCCTCCAGAGGCCTCTCGTCCCCCCAGGGCTAGAACATGGAGGTGGAACATAGCTGACATTTAAAAGCAGAGTCTCATAGGGGCCAGGGCCAGGGGAGCGATGCACTAAGAGGGGTGTCAGGCTGGGAATGTCTGCTCAAAGACAGCGTGACATGTGCAAAGGGACAGAGCCGAACAGCCACCTTGGGACTGGTTCTGTCCCCTACCTCCCTGCACTCTCTTCTCCATGCACAAAGCCCTCATGACACAGGACTGTCATAATGTAAAACTAATGATTCAAGTCCCTCTTTCTTTGCAGACCTGGGATTCCCTGGAAGCCCTTCTACGGCCTGTGCCTCCCTCCCTGGCCCAAATCCTAAAAAGCTTTCCTGGGCTTCTCTTTGTCCCCCAGTGACTGGACCAGGAACAAAAATGGAAGAGAGCGAGGAAGCCACGTGCCATGATGTGTGGGCATCCTAGGTGTGTGCATGTGTGTGTGTGTGTGTGTGTGCGCGCGCGCACAGACTGGGGAGGCTGTTGAAGTCACCTGCCCCATCTTGCAGATGGGGGAAACTGAGGCCACAGTGAGGCCCTTGCTGGAAAAGGTGCCAGGAGTCAGCAATGGAAGGGCTGGCTTTTGTCTTCCCAGCGTCTCTTCCATGGGGGGCCTGGGCCTGAGTGAGGCTAGTTAGGGTTCCTATCTCCTCTGCTGGCACGGCTCAGCATGCTCAGCGCTGACTGGTGACAAGACTAGAACAGAATTGGGCCTCCTTCCCTCCCTGGGACCTCCTTGGCTTAGAGGCAGCTTCCTATCCGGCAATCATCTCTGCAAGGGTGCTGTGACATGTCCCCTTGGTGCCACCCTCTCGGCAACCCTCTGTCTCCTGTGGTACCTGAGATATGAAAACTGTTGTCTCCTCCTCTCTCTCATGTGTCTCTGTCTCTCCTGTTTCCTCCCCAGCCAGGGAGGTGGGGGTAAAAAAAAAAATCTCCCAAGACCTCCCAATTTAAAGGAAAGTCAGGCCTGCCTGTCCCCCTTCCCCAGCACCTCATAATCACACTTGTGAAGAGCGGGTGTGCTCTGTAACGAACAGCAAGGCCTCCTTGGAGAGGGCACAATCAGACAATTTTTAAGATCATGGAGTATTAGACTGTTCCCAACTGGGTTTACTAATCAAACAGCCAAATCCTTCATAACCAGCCAATCCCTACAGGGCAATTAAATCCTTCCCCTTTAAAACACTTGCCACACTGTCTGGGGACAGAAAGAAAAATTTGCAAAATTCATTTGATAAATTAGCCAGGGAAAAGAAAGGAGGGAATCAAGCTTTGTTCTTTTCATTTTTTTTAATTATGGAATTCACAATGCCTGAATAATGTTTAATAAGAACTATGAAAATTCCTAACAGTATTACAACACAACACAAAAGAATTAACCTGGTTACCGTGAAAAATTGCATATTTAATTAAGAACAGAGAGTTCAAAACTATCCTGAGATTTCAAAAGTGCTGTTGCCTGAGGGGCCAAATTACATGCTTCCAGGGCTGCTAACGGAGTTAGTGCGTTCAGTCATTACCCAGGCGTCCCCATTAAGTGACTCTGGGCAGATGACATCAAATTCATTTCAAAAGCACCAGGAACTGAAGCATTCACTTGGGTAGTTTAAGGAAAAGCAACTACCCTGCTGGTACAAATCAGACCCCTGGTTGATAAAGGCAATAATTAAAGAATAATGTTAATTAGCTGCTTTTATTTGAAGAAAAGTACGGGTAGTTGGAGGGCTTCCAGGCTGCTGAGGTGGGAGTCGCTCTTTCTGGAAGAAGGGGAGGCTGCTGCGGGAGTGGGGGGACACAGAGGCCCACTGGAAGACAGAGAGGCTGTGGCAGTGAGCTAGACAGGAGCTTAAGGAAGGTGCGGGCTGGTCGACTGAGGCCTATGTCCACACACCACGTGTGCGGGCACTGGCCAGCCACCCCAAGGACCTCAAGGGGGCAGTTGTGGAAGGGCATCATACTTCCATCACGGCAGACTCAGGCAAAACCAGATCATCCCCCCACACCACACACATTCAACCTTCTGTCACACGCACTTCCTACTCAGCCATTTCTGTCACACTCACTCTCTCTACCACCTCTTGGGTCATCTACTCTCTTGCTCAGTCACTTCCTGTCACACTCATTCACCTCACACTCCTTCCACACAGACAGACTCTGATCAGTCCCATGCATTCCACACAACTTCTAATACCTCCTCTCTCCCTCAGCCACTTCCTGTCACTCTGGCCCTGAAGCACTTGAATCGCCACCACACTGTTCCTACAGAAGATGGCTGCCACCATTTCTCTCCTCCAAGGCTCTTCTTGTATCAATGTGACCTTGACCCTCCTCCCAGTGAGGATTTGGGTCTAGACCTCTCCTTTTAGACTCGGGCCACTAGAAGTGACATTCACTTTCCAAGGCTACATGATGAAAACACCTCACTTCCACCTTGTTCTCTGGGAGACCAAGGGACAGGCCACAACAGTGGTGTTCCAACCAGCATCAGCTACCAGGATTAAGAGCCCCCCGTCACCTCAAAGTGAGAATCTTCCCAGCTGAAGGCTGGCTGTCATGGAGCAGTGACAAGCCACTTCAGCTGGGCTCTGTCCTCATTCCTGAATGACAGATTCTGTGAGTCAAACCGTTATTGTCCCCTCCGCCCTCAAGGCTTGGTGGCTTGTTACACAGCAATGAATGACTGATATGTCGACACAGACATGCAAGGATTAAGTGCCTCACTCCCAACATCCCCTTTCCTCACGACCACCCCCTCCTCCCCCACCAAGAGGCCCAGCATGAGAAACAAACTGCTCACAAAGAAAGCCATCATTTGCCTCTGCCTATGCCCCTGAGGGTGGCAAGAAGGGCCTGGCATACTGTAGCCATGACTGCACAGCAGACAGGCCCTACCAGCCTAAGGTTCCAATCCCCCCATCACCCATCGCTAAGGCCCAGTGAGGACATGCTCAGGCCAAGGCCACTCACCTGTGAGGCACGACCCAGCCCCACCAGCTGAAGGCACCATCCCCTCTGTGGCAAGGCAGCTCGGGACAGAGGGAACCGTCTTCCCTTCCTGAGTCTCTCTTGCCACTCTTGGGGCCTCCGCAGGCCTCACCCACCACAAGACACCACACAGCTCTGCACTGCGCTGCTCAGAGAGTAATTCTTTTACAGAGATGAGTTCCACAAAGTAGGCCACGGGCTGTGGGACCAACCCCCTTGCTCACGGAGGCTGCCGAGGACGTCCTCCAAGGGACCAGGCTGGCTCAGAGAGGCTCTAGGCTGGTGGCCCTAGGGACATGGGTCCAGTGACCCTAGAAGGTAAGGAGAGGAAGGGGGCCTGACTTCTTTCAGCATCTCCTGCTATAGGGACCCAGTGGGTGGGCTCTAACCTTACCCTGGGACTTAAACACCTGCGGCCCAATGCATGTCTGGCACCTATTCACAGGAATACTGCCCAGGGGCCCCCACTCCTGACAGGCAGCTCCACCTACTCTCGGGTATGATGTCTGTAAGACGAACCTACATATACAGCGACTTTGTAGGGAGGAGAGGGACAGATATAGTGTTAAGAGTGTCAGCGGGCCAGGCGTGGTGGCGCACGCCTTTAATCCCAGCACTCGGGAGGCAGAGGTAGGAGGATTATTACTGTGAGTTCGAGGCCACCCTGAGACTACATAGTTAATTCCAGGTCAGCCTGGGCCAGAGTGAGACCGTGCCTTGCAAAACCAAAAAAAAAAAAAGAGTGTCAGCGGGCGTGGTGGCACACACTTTTAATCCCAGCACTTGGGAGGCAGAGGTAGGAGGATCACTGTGAGTTCAAGGCCACCCTAACACTACATAGTGAATTCCAGCTCATCCTGGACTACAGTGAAACCCTACCTCAAACAAACAAACAAACAAAAAATTGTCACAGCTCTCTACCCACCCTCTTCTCTGTCCCCTACCAACTTGGCCATGTTAACCTAGGACTCGGGGATTGCCTCATGGTCTGGTAATTGAGTATACCTCCAGCTAAAAGAAGGGAAGACCACTCCCCCGACCCACATCTCTGCACACCACCCAAGGCCTCTCCCTCAGAGCAGTGTCTCTACTCTTCCCATGAAACCCATTCTCGCCCACCCCCACTTTTTATCCCTCTTCTCTCTCTCTCTCTCTCTGGTGCACATATCCCCTTTCTCTCTCTCCCTTCTCCTCCGTTACAATAAAGTCTTAGATCCAGGAGATCCAAGAAGTTGTCTGTCTTGATCCTCCATTGCAAACCCTGAAATCTAACATGTAGAGTAGCCACAAGAAGGAAAGCTTATAGGCACAGACTCCAAGGTCATATTGCCAAGCTCTGCTGTGTGGCCTGGGGCAAGTTATTTAACCCCTCTAAGCCTCAGATCCTCTGAAGAAAGGAATTAATGGAGTCTAGACCACAGGGTTGAACAAATAAAATCACTTGAGCAAGGGTACAGAGGATGCACTGAGTGTTTTTAAGTTAAAAGAAAACAAATTGTGAGCTCTTTTCATCTCTGGTGATGCAAAATCTGCCTGTTTTCCAGAAGGACTATGTGCAAAGTGGTCAGGGAGGAAGGTGCCCTACCAAGCTCAGGAACAGGGGGAGGACCATGCCTACCAAGAAGCAGTTTCCCAGGCTGGTGGGGGGTGGGGTGGAAAGACAAGTGCAAGGTCTGGGATGTGAGAAGATGTGTCTGTGGAAGCTGTGGGGCAGCAGGACAAAGGACTAAGGCTGGGGACCTGAGGAGCAGCGGGCAGCTGCCAGACATAGGGCAAAGCCCCATTCCTGCTGGACAGGTGCTGTGTGTGCAAGGGGAGCTGCTCAACATCTCTGGACACGGGCAGATGGATGAGCCGCTTGCCTTCACGTGTGTGCAGCTTTGGAGTCCTGGAGAAGCCATGTGGACAGGCCTCATGGAGGACAGTGTCTTAGACACCGTCTTCCAAGCTGTAGCCTGAAGCCACCTCACCCACCTTACCCACCTCACCCACAGCTGAGGAACAAGGTACTGGGCACAAAGATGAAAGCTGATGACAAGAGAATACTCCTGGAATGCCTAGGGCGAGCCAGGTGCCAGGCTGGGCCATCCTCACGGTTATCTCATGGTGGAGGAAACTAAGGTACAGGGAGGGGCTGTCTCATGCAGCTGCTAAGAGGGAAGCTGGTGTCCTTTGGCCAGAGGACCATGGTGGCACCATGCCACCAACCTAGGGTTTCCTTGAAGGGATCAGGTCAGGGCTAGGGACGTGCAGCCAGCGTAGCAGCCAGCTCTGCAGCTGTCCCACATCACCCCGTGTTACCCACACTGCAAAGAGATCAATACCAGGAAGGGTGAGCTCAGCTTTGGGGAAATTGTTAAATACTGCACCAAATTAGTAAGAAGATAACCATGTAGCAAGGAGACAACAGAGCTGTGCCCAGGAGCGTGAGCACACGCAGGTACACACTTGCCAAAATGCCAAGGAGCATACATGAACACACAGGAAACACATACACACATGTGCAGACGCATGCAAAGACACTGAGATACATACACACACAGATACGCACACATGAACACACAAGAGACATCACACCAGGGCTGGAGGGATGGCTTAGCAGTTAAGGTATTTGCCTGCAAAGCCAAAGGACCAAGGTTCAATTCCCAAGGATCCACGTAAGCCAGATGCACAAGGTGGCACATGCATCTGGAGTTTGTTTGCAGTGGTTGGAGGCCCTGGCACACCCATTCTCTCTGTCTGTCTTTCTCTCTGACTCTCTCTCTCAAATGAATAAATAAATTATATTTTTAAAAAAGAGTCATCAGCTGGGCATGGTGGCACACGCCTTTAATTCCAACACTTGGGAGGCAGAGGTAGAAGGATCGCCATGAGTTTGAGGCCACCCTGAGACTACATAGTGAATTCCAGGTCAGCCTGGACCAGAGTGAGACCCTACCTAGAAAAACAAAAAATAGTCATCACACCAGAGACACACATATACACAGACAGACACACACACACATGAACACACAAGAATCATCATACCAGGGCTAGGGTGATGGCTCAATGGGTCTTAAGTGCTTGCTGTGCAAACATGAGAGACCTGAGTTTGAGACCACAGAACCCACATAAAATGTTGGGCACTGTGGCATGTGCCTGGAATTCCAGCACTGGGGAGGTGGAGACAAGAGGATCACTGGGGCTCATGGACCAGCTAGTCTAGCCAAATCGGGGAGCTCTATGTTCAGCAAGAGACCCTGTCTCAAGACTGTGACTGAGGAAGACCCCTGACATTGACCCCCCTCCCCACACATACACAGGGACAGACATCACAGTGCACTTAATGAAATCCATCCCTGTTGGCTTATTTGATTGATTTTATTTATTTATTTATTTTTTGGTTTTCCAAGGTAGGGTCTCGCTCGAACCCAGGCTGACCTGGAATTCACTATGTAGTCTCAGGCAGGCCTAGAACTCATTGCGATCTGCCTACCTCTGCGTCCCCAGTGCTGGGGTCAAAGCTGTGTGCCACCAAGCCCAGCTTGACTGATACTTTTGAGTCCTGTTATGGGCTCGGCACTCTGCAGTTCCGTTCTGGGCGCAGTTCTGTCCTCCTGGAGGGAGTCTGCAGGGAGCTGTGGGCGTTCAAGAGTAACCCCTGAATTGGTTTCATGATTGTCACTGTGACAAGCACCTGACCGAAGCAACTTGAGGAAGGACTGATTTTGGCACACAGTGTGGACAGGCCATGGGGACTGATCCCCTGCACTTAGCCAGACATCACTGCAGTGGGAGTCTCTTCACCCCATAGTGCGCAGGAAGCAGAGAGACACAGGAAGTGAGCAAGGAGAAGATACCTGCAAGGGCCTGCCCCCAGTGACCTACTTCCTCCAGCTAGGCCCCACCTCCTCAAGTCTCCAGAATCTCCAAAACTAGTGCCACCAGCTGGGGACCTAACACCAGGGTCTGTGAGAGGACATTTACTACTGAAATAGTAGCACCCACCGAGTCTGACTCTACTACCATGGCCAGCGCTGTGAGATGAGGGGCTTGGGTCACAGTGCTGTACAAGGAGGAGTGGGAGTTGCCAGAGCTTGACGTTGAGCGAGCACTCAGGGACCCTCCTGTCTCTGCCTCCGTAGCATTTGGGTAGGTACTAGCGGTCCAACTGAGGTCCTTGTGTTTGCAAGAGAAGCACTTGACTGACTGAGCCATCACCCCAACCCCTAGATTTAATTAATTTATTTTTGAAAAATACTTTTAATTTTACTTTTTTATTTGAGAGAGACAGAGAAAGAGGCAGAGAGAGAGAGAGAAAGAGAGAGAGAGAGAGAGAGAATGGGTGTGCCAGGGCCTTCAGCCATTACAAATGAACTCCGGATACATGCACCACCTTGTGCATCTGGCTTACGTGGGTCCTGGGTAATCGAACCTGGATCCTTTGGCTTTGCAGGCCAACGACTTAACCGCTAAGCTATCTCTCCAGCCCAATTTAATTTATTTTTCATGTTACTAGAGAATGACAGACAAGCGAAAATGAAAAAGGAATCTATCCATGTGATGGTTAATCTCAATTGTCAACCTGATAGGATTTAGAATGGCCATGGGAACAAATCTCTAGGTAAATCTGTGAGAGAGTTTCTAGATAGGGTAGGTCTTCCCAGCTCAACTAGCCTAAACGTGGCAACACTCTGTGGAATGGGGCCCTGGACTGAATAAAAAAGTACTGAGTGAAGACTGAATGGGACCAGCGGCATCACACTCCTGCCACCATGCCTTCTCCGCCATGAGGGACTGTTACTGAAGTAAACCCTTCTTGCCCTAAGTTGCTTTTGTTAGGTATTTGGTCACAGCAATGAGAAAAGTAACTGGTATAAGGCATTGGGAAGCTGTAACAGCTATAAACCTATATGTGCCTAATAAAAGAACACCTATTGTGGTTTGAATCTAAATGACCCCATAGCCTCTGGTATTTTTTTAACAGATTTGTTTTTATTTTTATCTATTTATTAGAGACAGAGAAAGAGAGAGGGAGAGAGAGAGAATGGGCGTGCCAGGGTCTCCAGCCACTGCAAATGAACTCAAATGCAGGCACCACCTTGTGCATCTGGCTTACATGGGACCTGGAGAATCGAACCTGGGTCCTTAGGCTTTGCAGACAAGCACCTTAACCACTAAGCCATCTCTCCAGCTCGCCTCTGGTATTTTTTATTAAGTTTCCTACTCAGTCTCCAGCAGGCAGAGCCCTGCTGGAGGAGGTGTGTCACTGTAGTGGTGGTGGGGGTTGTAATCTTGAGTCCAACCCTAAGGTATGTTCATAGCCAGTTTGAGCTCTGGCTATTGACACACTCTCTCTTTCTCTCTCTCTCCCCTGTGGATGTACGATGAACTGAGCCAGATTTTTCTACCATGATGAAGCTTCCCCTGGAATCTAAAACAAACCCTTTCTTCCCATAAGCTGCTTCTGTTTGGTTGCTTGTCCCAGCAATGAGAAGGAAACTGCAATACCACCTAAATACACAAAGAAAAAAAAAAAAAAAAAAACAGAAATGAAGGGAGAAATAGACCAACTCAACAACAGTAGCTGGAGACTTCAATATTCCACTTTCAATAACAGATTGAGTTAGGCATAAGATCAACAAAGCTATAAACCAAGATCAGATCAGAGGACAGTGACCAGTGTGTGCTAAACCTGAAAAGCCACGTTGAGGGTTTTTCCCTCCAAAGCAATGTGGAGCTATGGGAAAATGATTCTTAGGAGATCTGTAAATAATGGCACCATGTCAACAGTGTGGGAGAGCTAAGGTCAGTCCAGGAAAGCAAACTGGTAGAGCAAAGTCCAGGGGAGGTGACAGGGACATAGGTCCAGTGTTGATGGTAGTGGAGGGAATAGATGGGATTTGGGGTGGGGGGCAGTGTTGTGAAAGGGGAAGCCTTGGACTTAATGATGAGTTTCCATGAGAGAGAAAGGGGAGGGGGTAGTCAGGGAGTTCACAGACTCTGCCCTGTAGGCAAGGTGGACCTCAGGTGGTGAACTAGAGACATCTTCACCATGGACATTAAAAAGGTGTCAATATGGAGGCTGAGAGATGGCTTTGGGGTTAAGGTACTTGCCTGCAAAGCCTGATGACCCGGGTTTGATTCCCCAGTACCCACATAAAGCCAGATACACAAAGTGGCACATGTGTCTGGAGTTCATTTGCAGTGGCTGGAGGCCCTGGCTTGCCCATTCTTTATCTGCCTCTCTCTCTCTCTCAAATAAATAAATAAATATTTTTAAAAAACAGTGTGAGCAAATGTTCTAGAAGGTGGCTGTGCAGGAGGGGAAGCAGATTTCTCTGCCTTCCTTTTTCTTCTCTCTTTCTTGGTTTTTTTTTTTTTTTTTTTTCAAGGCAGGGTCTCACGCTAGCCCAGGCTGACCTGGAACTTACTCTGTAGTTCCAGGCTGACCTTGAACTCATAGTGATCTTCCTGCCTCCTGAGTGCTAGAATTAAAGGCATGTGCTACCATGCCCTGCTATCTTGAAACAAAACAAACAACAAGAACAAAAACAACAACATAGGTTTTCCCTGTGCACGCCCTCCCTGCCTTGCAGTCTCCTCACAGCTGCACTCCTTTTTCTCTTCCCAGTAACAAAATCTTACAAACCACTTCAGGGAGGGAGGGTTTATTCTGGCTCATGGTTTGAGGGGGTCCAGTCTACCATGGCAGGTCAGGCACGGCAGCGGGGAGCCCATGATGACGGAAGTATGGAATGCTAGGCTCCACCTCATCACATCTCAGAGGAACAGGAAGTAGGCAGTACCGGAAGAACTGAGCTGTAAATCTCAAGGCCGGCAACATCAGAGACCCACTTCCTCCAGCTAGGACCCACCTACTCAAAGGTTCTACAGCCTCCAAAAACAGCGCCTGCCCTCCCCCCCCCAGCTGAGGACAAAGTGCACAAGCTCATGAGCCTGTGGGGGACAAGGGACCACTTCTGCCAGGATCTGAGTGCCACGCAGGTTAGGTGCCATGAGTCTGCATGGTGAGGTTCTAGCAGCAGTCTGGAGACCAGCCGTAACCACCTCCAGGGTCATGGACCTTCTACCCCAGCAAAGTCTCTCTCAAGTACTTTAATGGGATCTGTCTTCTACAGGACAGTACTTGGTCCTTCCTAGACCTGCCCAGGAGTCTGGGGACAGCTCTTCTGTGGTCCCCTTGGAGGCACACTAACCTCTGGGACCACCTTGTCCACAGAATCCAGACAACGCTGAGAATCACACATCTCCTCCACCCACTTTCCTTTAAATTTTTTTTGTTTATTTTTATTTATTTATTTATTTGAAAGTGACAGAGAGAGAAAGGGACAGAGAGAGAGAGAGACAATGGGCACACCAGGGCCTCCAGCCACTGCAAACGAACTCCAGATGCTTGTGCCACCTTGTGCATTTGGCTTACATGGGTCCTGGGGAACTGAGCCTCAAACCGGGGTCCTAAGGCTTCACAGGCAAGTGCTTAACCACTAAGCCATCTCTCCAGCCCCTCCTCCACCCACTTTCTAGGTCTATGGAGCCAGTGGTTCTGTCTCCCTCCCCAAGCCTCACAGCTTGGTGACCTTGCTGATGACACTGGCCTAGGGTCCTTTCTCTACACTTGACTCCTCCACCAGTTTATAAAGCCGTTTGGAACAGGAACCACTCCCAGCCAGTCTTTGCATTCTCAGTGTGGGCTGAGTTGATGCTGGATAGAACCATGCCTGAGGAAGGGGTTGTAGCTGGGTGTGTAAGAAGTGGAGGGGTCGGGCATGGTGGCGCATGCCTTTAGTCCCAGCACTTGGGAGGCAGAGGTAGGAGGATCACTGTGAGTTCGAGGCCACCCTGAGACTACAGAGTGAATTCCAGGTCAGCCTGAGCTACAGTGAGACCCTACCTCGAAAAACCACAAAAAAAAAAAAAAAAAAAAGTGGAGGGGTGGGTGAGAAGGATAATGGACAGAAAGAAGGATGAATTGATGGATGGATGGATGGATGGATGGATGGATGGATGGAGATGATCATCAAGCCCCTGCAAGACTTCTGGTCCATGGGAGCTCATGGGTTAGGCAATAACTAAAGGTTCAATGGGTCTCTTGATCCGTGTTCCAGTCCTTACCTCTGCTATTCCCCAGGCAGACATCCTCCCCCTCTCCCACCCCACAGTATCACCATCTATATGTACGTGAAAGCAAGACATGGACCCCAGGGACTGGGCATCTTCACATAGCCTGGGCCCCAACAACCAGAGCATCTTGGTCACCTCACCTTTCCATGGTCCTTCTTGACAAGGGTGCCTGCAAACACTAAATCTAGGCCCACAGTGACCAGGGGGCAAAGGGCCTTTTTTAAAGTCCCTTATAGCTCCCCAAAGTCCCTGCACCCACTCTATCTCAGTGCAAGGACACAGCCCCCCTGGCTGAACCACTGCCTACCTGCTACCAACAGCCTGCAGTTGTACACCAGGTCCACTTATGTGTGGGTACAGCCTCCATCCTGCTGGGGACAAAAGGCCAGTCTCCATGATGCCCCCCCCCAGTGCTGTTATCCTCAATATGCCACTGTGATCTATAAGGGCCTGCACCATGGGGACCTTCCTCTCACTCTGACCTCATCTCCTTCCTTTCCTGTCTGCAACCCCTCGCCAGCCATACAAAAGAAGTTCCCACCTCAGGGCCTTTGCACAGACCACTATGGTAGTTGTAGTTAACCTTCCTGTTGCTGGCACAAAGCACTCAACCAATGAGTGATGAGGGGAAAAGGTTTGTTTTAGCTTATAGACTGGAAAGGATGCTCCATGATGCCAGGGGAGACCATGCTGTGAGCAGAGGCTGGACTTCACCCCCTGGCTAACAGCAACAGGAGAGTGTGCCAAACACTGGCAAGGGGAAGCTGGCTATAAGCCCATAAGCCTGCCCCCAACAACACACATCCTCCAGAAGGATCCAATTCCCACATTGCCATCAGCTAGGGACCTAGCAGCCAGAACACATGAGTTCATGGGGGACACCTAATTCAAACCATCTCAGTGGCTATGAGCTCTCTTCTACCTGCGCTTTGCTTAGGCAACTTTTTTTCACCACTCAAGTCTGACAGCCTGAATGTCACCTACTCAGGGCGACGTCCAAAAGTGCCCTGATTTCAACCCTCAAGTTGTTTCTTTCCTCCTTTCTGTCCATTTCTGCAACTATGCACTCATTTGTTTAATTTGCCCCCTTGACACCCAGCACTTGGTGTGATGCTTGCCCAGAGGGCACTGACTGGATACATATTTGGTCTGCTGAATGGATGTCAGATTCTGAGCAAAGTCTTCATCCAGACTGTCTAGGACAGAATCCTGAGCAACCTTATGCAAATGGATGAACCACCCTGGACCTGTTTCCTCATCTACAATATGGAGAAACAGGGTTATAAGGACCAAGCAACAGAATGGGGTAGTGAGTAAGGAGGTGGGGTAAACCGGAGCCTTGAAGGATCGTTCTACCTTGACAGGAAGCAGTAGGTGCCATGGAGCTCATAGTGGCCTGCTGGAGATGCAGCTTGGAAAGGGTGGGGGGCAGGAGTTGGCTGTTAAAAAAAAACACTGAAAAACTTTTTTAATACAGCCTACAAGTCTATCTCCTTCCTTCTTTATCAACGACACGATTTATTGAGCGGGGAGGCCATATTGACTGAATAAATCTTGATAATGACCATGGAGGCGATCAATAGCTTCTTATTATCAGCCCAGGCTGGGAGTTCCATCTTGCGGAACGTGGGTCTGACGACAGGGGCACCACACGGCCCTGGCACAAGCAGGCGGGTGGGCGGGTGGCCGTCCATCTACACAAAGGAATGTCGGGGAGTCGCTGATAAGGGATACCCAAGGTACTCGGGTTTGGGGCCTAGATGGCGTCCAGGAGTTCTCAGTGATGGGTTATTTCAAAAAGTCTTTAAAAGGAAAAGTAAAGAGGACCTGGGGAGATGGGCTGCTCAGCAGGTAAAGTGCTCGCTGTGCAAGTGTGAGTTCAATTCCCAGAGCGGGCATGGCGGTGTGTGTTTTTAATCCCAGCGCTGGGGAAGTAGAGAGAGGCAGATTCCTAAGTACATTAACCAGCCCATCTGGCCTAACTGGTGAACCCAGGCCAGTAAGAAACCCTGTATCTAAGGACGTGGATGGTGTCCCTGCAGATGACATCCAAGGTTATCCTCTGGTCCCACATGCAAATACACACACACACACACACACACACACATTCATGCACACCTGCAAACACACCCTCGTCCATATGCATATGAATGCACACACACACACTTTTTTTTTAAAGACACAAGAACCTCTAGAGTGGACAGGCCTTCCCAAGAGCATGCTCTGACCTCCAGAGTCCAAGAGAGGAGGCCTGTCTATCCAACTGCTGGCTGCCAGCTCTCAATAGGCTTGGCAAGGAGGCCCTGGTTGTCCATGGGCTGTGGGAGGAGGTGCCTGGGCTTGGCTGAAGCCCAGATGACTTTCCTTTTTCTGACACCAGAACAGCTAGCCTGTCTTGTATCTGAAGGCTTCACCCAAACCTGGCATCCCTGAGCTGACCAGAGAGGTAGGACTGACTGGCAGTGGGAGTAACAGTGACAGTAGTGAAAGAGGTGGGGTCAGCCACTGTGGCAGCCTAGGGAGTAAGTGTTTTCTAGGCCATGGCTGAGGGTGAGGCTGGATCAAATTCCCATTTGGAGGGCTGGAGAGATGGCTTAGCAGTTAAGGCACCTGCCTCTTAAGCCTAAGAACGCTGGTTCCAATCTCCTGCGGTTCCAATCTCCAGGTCCCACGTTTAGCCAGATGCAAAGTGACACAAGGGCACAATGCCGCACTTGACCACAAGGGGGCGCACAAATCTGGATTTCGTTCGCAGCAGCTGAGACTGCTGGCACGCCCATCTCTGTCTCCCTCTCCCTCTCCCTCTGTTTCTCTGTGTCTCTCTCCAAAAAAAAAAAAAAAAAAAATTCCCATTTGGACAAAACTGAGGTAGAGGGTCTTCCCACAGCCTCTCTGGCAAAGCATAAAGTCCAGGTCACACCAGGTGTGTCGCCTAAGGTAACTGAAACACTACAGGGATGGTCTTACATTGTAGGACAATAAAAGCTGCTAAGAGAGATGATGAACAACAACAAGTTGGTGGTGTACTGAAAGCTAGGGAGATAGCTCAGTAGATAAAGCACTTGACAGGCAAGTGTGAGTACCTGAGTTCGAATCCCCAGAACCCATGTAAAACCAGATGTTGTGGTGGGAGTCTATAATCCCACCAGGCCTATAGTGAGAAGGGAGGCAGAGACAGGAGAATTTACCAGACGGTCCCAGGCAACAAGCCTGGTGAACAAGAGACCCTGCCTCAAACAAGGTGATGTAAGGTTGTCCTCTGACCTCCACACATAGGCCATGGCATATGTGCACGCACGCACACGCGCACACACACTCAAAAACAAAAAAGGTATACCACATCAGCCCTAGCCCAAGGCCCCCACTCTTCTCTTACTATCTTCTGACTACAAACATGACATAGTGGACACCTTAGAGGCAGGGCCTTGGCTAGCCATGTCCCCTGCCTGCCCCATAGCACCTGACCCAGCAGGGGCTGCAGAGTGAGCTGAGGTGATGAATGGGGGCAGCCATCTCCACAGCTGGGGAAGCTGAATTCTAGGCAGAAAAGCTGAGTCCAGGGCAGTCCGTGAGCCTCAGAAGGAGGAAGATGGCTCTAAACCTGGATACCCTCATAAAGTAGGGGTCTGGATTATGCTGAGAAGAGTCCCTAGCCTAGGTCACTGTCCCCAGACACTCCCTCCCCTCTCTGACACCTGATGAACTGTTCACATGGCCCGTGTCCCAGGCATGGGATGAGCTTGTTATCTGATTTAAAAAATGCTGCCTGGCTATCCCATGTCCATAAGACAGCTGTCCATCAGACTGCTTTGAGCTCTCAGTGACTAGGCCCAGCAAAACCATTGCTTGTGGCCCGCAGCCACTGGCAGTTATTCATGGCTGTATTAATTAGGAGGGGAGGGGTCCATCGCCTGGGCTGAAACTGGGGTCACCAGTTTCTAAAGTGAGACTCACAGAGCTAAAGAGAGACCTGCTTACTATAGGTCTGAGGCCCAGGCCCCAATTCTAGGGTCTGGGTTGAATGACTTTCAAGAGTCAGGGTGGGGGTGGGGTTGACGAGAAAGTCAGAAACCAGGAGGGAGATCGAATCACACAAGGTCTGTGGACCGAGCTAAGGCCAGGCCGCAGGACAAACCAACGCTGGCAGCAACAGGATGTGCAGAGAATTCGGCAGCGGGTTCTGAGACACTGCGAGCTGCATCCAAGATGACAGGGTCACACCTCACTCTCATGATTTCTGACTCCCAGAAGCACACACGGAGGTGGGTGCACGGCTAAGAAGTGTAGCGGGCCTGTTCCAGAATACTTGTGCTCCCAACATGGCCTCTCAGGAGTACATCACCATGTTCATCCTCCACATGGGCAAACCAGGCCCCAGGAGGGGAAAGTAAGTTGCCCAAGAACACACAGCTAGCCAGGGCCAGAGCCGGGATTTGAACCCCAGCATCCCAGGCACATCATGAGATAGAAAGGGGAGGCAATGGACTGGAGAGATGGCTCAAAGGTTAAGGTGCTTGCCTGCAAAGCCTATGACCCAGGTTCAATTCCCTAGTACCCATGTAAAACTAGATGTACTAGGTAGTGCATGCATCTGGAGTTCACTTGCAGTGGCTGGAGGCCCTGGAGTGCCCATTGGCTCTGTCTCTCTTTTCTCTCTCTCTCTGTTGATGAATAAATAAATAAATAAATAATATTTTTTAAAAGATTTTATTTTATTTTATTTATTTTTGGAGAGAGACACAGAGAGAGACAGATAGTGATGGGCGCGCCAGCAGTCTCTCAGCTGCTGTGAAAGAAATCCAGATGCGTGCGCCCCCTTGTGGGCAAGTGCGGCATTGAGCCCTTGCGTCACTTTGCATCGGGCTAAACGTGGGACCTGGCGATTGGAACCAGGTTCTTAGGCTTAGCAGGCAGGCGCCTTAACTGCTAAGCCATCTCTCCAGCCCAATAAATAATATTTTTTATTTATTTTTATTTATTTGAGAGAGATACAGAAATAGGCAGGTAAAGAGAGAGAGAGAGAGAGAGAGAGAATGGGCGCACCAGGGCTTCCAGCCACTGCAAATAAACTCCAGATGCATGTGCCCCTTTGTGCATCTGGCTTATGTGGGTCCTGGAGAATAGAGCCTTGAACCAGGGTCCTTGGGCTTCACAGGCAAGCGTTTAGCCGCTAAGCCATCTCTCTAGCCCCCAATAAATAATATTTTTAAAGAAAGAAAGAAAGAAGGAGGGAGGGAGGCAGAGAAACCCATTTGCCAACAGATCAGCAACTGGGCCATCTAGTTAAAAAAGAAAATTGAGGGCTGGGGAAAGGGCTTAGTGGTTAAGGCGTTTGCCTGCGAAGCCTAAGGACCCTGGTTCGATTCCCCAGGACCCACATAAGCCAGATGCACAAGGGAGCACATGCATCTGGAGTTCATTTACAGTGGCTGGAGGCCCTGGCATACCCATTCTCTCTCTCTCTCTCTGCCTCTTTCTCTCTCAAATAAATAAATAAATAATTTTTTTTTTAAAGAGAAAATTGAGCTTGGTGTGGTGGCACACACTAATCCCAGCACTTGGGAGGCAGAGGTAGGAGGATCACCGTGAGTTCAAGGTCAGCTTGAGACTACATAGTGAATTCCAGACCAACCTGGGCTATATCGAGTCCCTACCTCAAAAAAATAAAAAAATAAATAAAAAAACAAAACAAAACAAAAATGAAATTGTGCCCAAGGCTTTTGTGGTATTTGACAGTTTACAAAGTATCCTCAGAGGATGAGGAGAGCCACGGAGTCTGTGAGCCGGCCTCCTCCAGTTCCAGGTACGTGCAGTTCTTGCACCCCGGGCCCTCTGTGCACACCACACCGTTCCCTCTTCCCTCTGTCCCTTTCCTTCAGCCTTGAGATCTCTGCTGAACAGTCACACCTCCAGGAAGCCAGGCTCACAGCTAACTTTGTTTCATTGTTTCAGAATATGTCTCCAAGTCTGGCAACAAACTCAGCATTCAGTAACACATGCCTACCTTCCCCCTGCTGTCCTTGGACTCAAAGCGAGCTGCCACCCAGCCATCTCTGTTGAAACCTTCCTGTTATACTTGTATGCGATCTCCACCATGTAGTTGTCTTAATTATGCCAGTACAGTTATTGTCATTTATGACATTATCCACTGTCATTATTAGTGCTGGTGAGTGTAAACACATGTGAGGAGTAAAAACCATAGCATTTACCACTCACTGTGAACATTCGATGGAGCTTCTGTGTGCCGGCCACTCGGCACTTCAGTCCATCGACTCCATCCTCACAGGTTACCACTGTTCTCCCCGTTTTCCACATGAGAAAACCAAGGCTCAGGTTAAATGACTCACTCAAGTTACACAGCTGGTAAGTGGTAGTCCTGGGTCTTGAGTCCAGGCTGCCTGGCTCAAATCTACATTACCAACCTCTGGGGTGGGAAAACAGACCCCACCACACTCCGCAGATATTAGGACCCACGGGTGCTCACGAGAGACAACAGACACTCTGGGCAGGTGTTCCTAGAAGCATGGTTCCAAGTGACCGCTTCTTCATGGGGGGGGGGTCTGCCCAGCCTGGATGGCCCAGGTGACCCTTGTGGTCTCCCCAGCCGCAGCACCCACACCCAAACAGCAGGCTGGACACACAGATCAAGCGTACTAGCTCCCAGGGAGCTACTGGCGCTGTCCAGTTTGAATGACGGCGGTGGCGGCGGCAGAAGTCCTAAGCACCGCTGGGCTTCAGGCACCTCAGGCAGACGCCCAGCTCAGGCCAGAGAGCCCAGGGGATTGATTTTGCTCTGTCTGTCTTTTTAATGACAACTGAGTGTCTGGGAAGTACAGTTAAGCTTGGCTGAAGAATGGCAGAGGCAGGGTGGGGGTAAGGCGGGGCTGAGCAGGCTGCCTCAATCCAAATCTGGGAGCAACCACCTACTGGGCACCGTACCCACGACCATCTCTCTCCATTGAACTGTCAGGGTCTCCTGCTGTTCCTGGAACCACAGCCTCATCGCACAGGAGGCTCAGCCAGCAACCTGGGTGTGGATGACCTTGACAGCCAGTGAACTTGACCTGCAGAAATTCCTGGAGCCTCAGTGCTGGCTGTCCCCTCAGCATGGACCTCCTCCCACCTTCCCAACTGATCTGCTTCCATGGCAGGGAAGAGACTCTATGTATCTGGAATGCCTAAATACCAATAGCTCTCACAAGAATGATTTCAAATCTGCATGTACCAAGACAGACAGTTGGAAACATTTGATGGCCAAATGTGGGTTCCCCATCTACAACCTCTGCACTCAGTACCCCCAAAGCACAGGATAACATGTATGATACCAGAAACATGTGAATACTATAACCCCGAGGGTAGGATGAGAGGGGCCAACACCTGCCCAGAAAGCTCTGATATGACCTACAAGGTTGGCAACTTCCAGTCACTGCTGTCAGCCCTCTAAAAGCATCCAGCATAGGAGTGAGGCACTAGCAAAGCATTAACTGTGTGCCCTATACTGTGCTGGGCACAACCATATCCAAACGACCAGAAGGAGAGATAAGTAATAGGCCCACTAGGAGAGAAGTGGGGCTCGGGCTGGAGAGATGGCTCAGAAGTTAAGGCACTTGCCTGCAAAGCCAAACAACCCCAGTGTCCACATAAAGCCAGAAGCACAAAGTGGCGCATACATCTGAAGTCCGTTTGCAGTGGCTGGAGGCCCTGACACACCCATCCTCTCTGTTTGTCTCCCTCCTCTGCCTTTCTCTGCTTGCAAATAAATAAATAATTTTAAAAAGGGGGCTGGAGGGATGGATTAGCAGTTAAGGCGCTTGCCTGAAAAACCAAAGGCCCCAGGTTCAATTCCTCAGGACCCACGTTAGTCAGATGCACAAGGGGGTACATGTGTCTGGAGTTCATTTGCAGTGACTGAAGGCCCTGATGTGCCCATTCTCTCTCTCCCTCTTTCTCTGTCAAATAAAAGATAGAAAGTTTTTAAAAGATAGAAAGTTGGGGCTTAGAGAAATGGCTCAGTAGTTAAGGCACTTGCCTGCAAAGCCTAACTATCCGGGTTCAATTCCCCAGTACCTATGTAAAGCCAGATGCACAAAGTGGCACATGCACCTGAAGTTCATTTGCAATGGCTACAGGCCCTGGTGTGCCCATTCTTCTCTCTCTCTCTCTCTGTCCTTGAAAACAAATAAACAAAAATTTTTTTATAATTTTTGTTTGTTTGTTTGTTTATTTATTTATTTATTTATTTGAGAGTGACAAAGAGAGAAAGAGGCAGAGAGAGAGAGAATGGGCGCACCAGGGCCTCCAGCCACTGCAAACAAACTCCAGATGCATGCACCACCTTGTGCATCTGGTTTATGTGGGTACTGGGGAATCGAGCCTCGAACCAGGGTCCTCAGGCTTCACAGGCAAGCACTTATCCACTAAGCCATCTCTCCAGCCCCAAATTTAAAAAAAAAAAAAAAAACTTAAAGAAAGTATAACAGGGAGAGGTTAGGTGAGTGCCCAAGGTAACA
This sequence comes from Orientallactaga sibirica, assembly GCA_036365145.1. Lineage (NCBI taxonomy): Eukaryota > Metazoa > Chordata > Mammalia > Rodentia > Dipodidae > Orientallactaga > Orientallactaga sibirica. Next base: position 19,047,458 of record JAEOAD010000026.1, on the reverse strand, counting down.
TAGCTGGCAGGTGAGATGGAGCTAGGATCTGAAGCCGGGCAGAATCCCTTGTCCACAGTCCTGGGTATCTGTGTTTCCCTTTTGAAGGGGTAGAGCAAGCAGTTTTTAGAACTCAGTTTAATCCACATTGATTTTTTTGTTTTGTTTTGTTTTGTTTTTTGTTTTGGAGGTAGGGTCTCACTCTAGCTCTGGCTGACCTGACCTGGAATTCACTATGTTGTCTCAGAGTGGCCTTGAACTCATGACAATCCTCCTACCTCTGGGAATAAAGGCATGTGCCACCACGCCTGGCTCGACATTCTTATTTGAAGTGAAAAACTCTAGGCATTCCTCACCTTTAGGGCAGCCATCACATCAGCCAGAAAACCAGAAGCAATCACTGCTCTCAGTCTTGTTTTTATAAATGAAGTTTTATTGGCACATGGCCACACCCATTCATTCTTACTGGCTATAGCTAGCTCTGCCCATTCATCTTTATTGGTTGTGGCTTCATGCACAATCCCAGGGCAGAGTTGGGTAGAACACCAGAACAGGTAAGGCCCACAAAGCCTAAATGCAAGAAAGTGACCGCCTTGGATGTCAAGTCACCATTGCTTAGAAAGTCCCTGGGTACACATCTGCATATTAAAAGAGGAAAAGGAGACTGGAGAGATGGCTCGGCCATTAAAGGCACTTGCTTGCAAATATGATATTCTGGGTTCAATTTCCCAGCATTAATGTAAACCCAAATGCACAAAGTGGCACATGCATCTGTAGTTCTTTTGCAGTGGCAAGAGACACTGGTGTGCCCATTCTCTCCTCTCCTCTTTCTCTCCTCTCCTCTTCTCTCCTCTCTTCTTCTCTCTCTCTCCCCCTACCTTGCAAATAAATACAATATTTTAGAAAAGAGGAAAAGAGTTATGGAAATTTCTGTAAGCTTCTGGAGGGCTGAGTGATCTTGACTTCTGAGACTGGATGAGTGGAGGAAGCAGCCGGCAGAAGAGTTTTGGGCAGAGGGAACTGCAAGTACCAAGGCCCTGGGGTGGGATGGGTCCCATATGATGGAGGGACAAACAGGTCCTGGCATTGGAACAAAGTGAGCAGGGGGAAAGATGAAGGAAGCAGGTCACGTGGGATTCATAGGAGGGAAAGAACTCGATTTTTAAAAGATTTTTTTTTTTTTGAGAGAGAAAGAGGCAGCTATATAGAGAGAAAATGAAAATGGGTGTACCAGGCTCCAGCCACGGCAAATGAACTCCAGATGCATGTGCCACCTCTTGCATCTGGCTTACATGGATTCTGGGGTAACTGAATCTGAATCCTTAGGTTTCTCAGGCAAGCACCTTAACCACTAAGCCATCTGTCCAGCTGGAGACTAGAATTTTAATAGATGCGTAATAGGAGAATATTGTCCACATTCTACCAAATACTGCAAACAGTCATTGCCAAGGGCTCATGGACACTTAGCAAACAAGTCATTCCACCCTAATGATTTTACACACACACACACACACACACACACACACACACACACAAAGCTTAAAAGGCCAACAGTCACTCCTCCCCCCCCCCCAGGACTGCTTCTACTGCCAACCATGGTGGGGTTGAGTCCAGGGCTAGATCACAACGACATTGGTCCACAAAGCACACCATCACCCTTCCTCTTCACCCCAGCATCTGGATCAGTGCGCTGGGAGCCATACATGGAGGGACACCTTCCCCTGCTCTGAGAGGAAGCTCACACAGACTCGGCTCCCAAGGCCAGGACAAAGTCACACTCAGAGCACTGGCCCACATCTAGAATCTCAGAACTGGGGAGACTGAGGCAGGAGGAACTCACGTTTAAGGCCAGCCTGGGCTACGTGGCCAGACCCTGGCTCAAAAAACACAGGGTGGGGGAGCACAAGGTGAGTAGACCACCACCTCACCCTTTTCCTACATTACCTGTGCCAGGAGGGCCTGAGAATGGAATGGCTATGAAGCGGCTGGCATTTCAGCCCCTGCAGAAAATGGCATGAAAACCCACAGTTTCCAGGCAGCCCGGGTCTGCCATCAAAAAAGGTCCAAATTTAGACCAGCCAAGGTGCTCACGTGTGAAATCCCATCTGCCGGAAGAAAGGTTAACTCGGCAGAATGTCAAGTTTGAAGATAGAATCCTCTTTTTAACAGGCAAGTTAAAAGGAAAAAAAAAGAGAGAGAAAGAAAAAGAAAGAGGAAGGAAAAAGGCCCCTGAGGAATGCCACGCATGCCATGCCACCGGCCCGGTCAGTCATGCCAACAGCCCGGCAAACCTGAGACAACCCACTGACATCCTGATGCAGCCCTGACTCCATCTCCTGCGCGGAACTAGTGAGAAAAATCCCACCAGAGCCAGATTGGAACCCGAGAAGAGGTTTGCTCCTAGCATCCAAGAGGGTGCCCACCATTAGACAGCAATTTCCAGAACTGGAGGATACCCAGACAGGATCTGTGATCCTTAACTTAAATACACGTCAAATACCTGTTTCCAGCTCCCCTGCAGGAAACAGGCACAGAGCAAGTCCCCACAAGCCCAGACCTGTAAGAGCATCTAGCGGTCTGGATCTTAATCCTAGCCTCCTTCTGGAAGGTTCTCTTCATCCCACATCCCTCCTCCCCTTGTCTCTCCTCTGGTCCTCTGTCCTAGACCCAAGCCATGCCAAGCCCTTTCCACCCAGTCTCCCCACCCCAGCGACAATTCTATTCTCACAAAGTTTCCAAAGTTAGGATTCTGCCAACAGGACGGATAGCTTATTTACCGCTGTCATCTGTACAAAGGAGAATTTTGACACATTGTTAAATGATAGCACATTTAGATAAGTCAAGCTGTCACTGGCTCTAATGGATGTCTCCCCTCTCTGTGGCTGATATGTAAAATTTATGCACTTCAGAATATCATAAGGTTATAATATTTTAATCACATCCATGCTCTTTTCTAAACTTTAAGCTTAGGGAAAAAACATTTCACAAAGCACCATCCTCCCTCCGTGCACCAAGAGATCGCCCCATCCTGAATGTGTCTGAAGTCTCCTTACAGAAGCCTGGCCTTTCCTGCTCGTCCTGAGGGTCACCCTCATTACTAATCCCTCAAGTAGAACTGGCCTTTTCCAGCCAAAGTCCCCTGTGAGGTGGCCTCCACCACCTCTTCCCATCTCCAGAAACACAGTCATGAACAGACACCATTCACCTTTGTTTGAACTGGATGCCCCCAACTCTGGTTAGCCTAAGCCACCTTCTTCAGAGGGGAGGGAAAAATGGCTTAGGGGCCCTGAACCCAGAACATCATAAAAAGAGCCGGGGAATGGTGGGGGCAGTGACAGAGGAAAGCAGAAAGAGAAATCATAAAGGCATGAATCCAGTTATGACGATAATACACAGAAAAGCCATAAAAAAACCTGCATTAGTAATGTTCACCATAAAGCCATCTTATAACCAAATGAAATATGCCCAGCATTAGCTTCAGATGGGATTTTATTTCTTCTCGTTTCCTGAGCTGCTAGAAGCAGAGGGGTGGAGAGGAAGAGCAGGAGGGAGGCAGTTCAGAGGTGCTAAAGTGGGGTACACACGTCAGATAAGCATTAGCATCAGTCCTTAAAGTCCCCAAGGTTGTCGACTGACTTTTATCTACTGAATTGGCCTGCTGTGCTCTGACACAGGGCTGGAAGAATAATGACTAACTGGACAGCTTCCATGTTTGAAAAATATATACTTCTAGAGGTCACCTTTCTTGCCTGGGTGGGGTGGCATCAGCAGTGTGGTACAGCCTGGGGATATGGAACCATCGTTACTGGCTGAGCCACTTGAAGACTCGGCAACCAGGCTGTAAGAAACCATCCAACCTGAACAACTGAGAACGCCAGCCACACGCCTCTCCCAAGGCCACCAACCCCAGGGCAAGACAGCCTGAAGCTGTGGGCCAGCACAGGACATAGGCTGGGGACCTAAGGCCCTTACCTGCAGCTCAGAGCAAGTGGCAGAAGTTTTCCTTTTTGTGATGTCTCTAGAAGGGAAAATGAGGACGCAAGTGTGGAGGAGGATTTGCTGGCATGATGCTGAGAAATGCCCTGAGGTTGGGTGAGGCCTGGGAGCTGTCCCTGGTGGGCAGGGGGCCACAGTAGTAGATTCTGGGATGAAGTCAGGGAGCAGGCAGATGTGCAGGCTGGGGCCTGACTGTCTGCAGGCTGTGGCAGCCCACGTTCATTTCTCTGGGCTCTAGAAGTGTGCAGCCTTTCAAACTCCCTGGGGGATGCCCCCCTCTTAATATCGATGCAAATGAGCCCCCCCTCCTCAGGAGCCTTGGTGGTTTGGGCCAGACACACAGCCATTGTTTTAATGAGCCAACAGCCCCCCCCCCATGCACAGCCCTGAGGGGGTCCGGGTGCTCTGTGTCCCTGTCACCTAGACAGGCCCGTCGACTCCCCCTGCCAACACACACACACACACACACACACACACACACACACACACACACACACACAAAATTTGATTTCCAACTCAAATCTGCTTTTCCATCTCCGGGTGTTCTAAATCTTAACAAAAGGCTCCCAGGCCCTGGGGAGTCTGCTGGAACCAAGGCTGGGGTGACCTCCGCTGCTCCACAAAAGACTCCCCACCAAGAATGAACAGGGGGAGCTTCAAGTCTCCCCTACCAAGCTCAGAATCAGCCCCCTGGGAGCCCCGCCCAGCCCTCAGCAAAGGGCCCTGGCCTCTCCCCCAACCCCAGGGTACACAGCCCAGCCCGGGCTCCCCAGATGGAAATGGAGTTATCTAATGAAAATTGTGTTAACTGACATTCCGGCCGACCTGGAGCAAATACCAGCGCTGTAAATCTCACCGCGGAAATTTTTCTCCAGCCCAGAATAACAATAGGACCCAGCAAAGGGCTTTCGCCAGCCCTTCTGCTTGCTCTCCTCTCGTCTGCCACGTTCTTGTCATTCTTTATGTTACAGAACATCAATCATAAATAAAGACGCTGTCCCCGAGCCATGCCCGGGTCTCATTTACAAACATTAGCAGGGAATACGATTACCATTGGCCTTGGTGCCAAGCCCAATGTGGCTGCTCAACTCTCTCTCTCTCTCTCTCCCCCCCCCTCAATATCTCTCCCTCTCCCCTCCCCCCAAAGGCCACTTTAGCATCGTTTAAACGGGCAAGCACAGCTCACAGCCCTGCCCATCTCAGGCGGCCACCAAACTGTGTAGCCTCAACTGGAGCGAGGACCTGGAATTGCAAGGCTCTCGCAGTTATTAACTACATGCCTGAGTGCCCCGATTTTCTCTCCGGCTCAATGGCTTTGGGAGGAGGGGCGCGAGGAGTTTGGGGGGAGGCGTGCTAGGAAAAAGAAGAGCTGGGACCACTTATCAGAAGAAACTTAATGAGATCTGCGAACAGATTTTTAAAAAATTTTTAAGTGGGTCCCTTTTCATCTCCAGACATACTGTCACGTATAATGCGAATGTCACAGCCAAGGCAGGACGCGCTCACCGCGCAGTTATCCGCGCCGTTTCCCCCGCCCCTGCCACGACTTTGCAAGACTGCGGGGATTTTTTTCTTTTTTTGGTGGGGGGAGAATACATAAGACGCATCCTGGACACCCTAGAAAAAGATCAGGGGCTGGAGCTGTATCTCCAGTGCGAGGTACACTGTGATCACCCCAAAACCCGAGCCACCGAACAACACCTCCCCCCAACCTGGTGAGCCCCGGAACCCGGGCAGGAGGAATGGGGAGAACAGTGCCAGAGCTGAAGATGAAGTCGCCCAGGGGAAGGGAGTAGGGGAACATTGGGCTGGAAAAGTTCCCGGGGGCCCAGAGCCCCGTCGCCCGCTCGCTGCTGGGGTTCCCGTGGGCAGGTGCGCAAAGTTGCGCGCGCCCGGGCGGCGGGCTTGAGGAGGACTCGGGAAGAACTCGAGCCGGCTACGAAGGAGGGAGAAGCAAGAAGCAGAGACGAACCCGGGAGAGCACGGCGGCTGAGGAGCCCCAGACCGATCCTTCCTTCTTTCCTTCTTTCCTTCCTTCCACCTTCCCCGGCGCCTGCAAGTTGCGCGGCGCGCAGAGCGCGGGGGGCCGCTCGGCTCCGCGGCTCCTTCCGCGCTCGGGCTCGGGCTCCGGCGCGTCCCGGCGGCCGATCGATGGCGAGAAGCGAACAAAGAGCAGCAGCGCGGCCGGCCCGGCCCGGCCCCCCGCGCGCCCCGCCGCCCGCGCCCTCCCCGGGCCCCGCGCGCTCCGCCCGCGCCCCGCCGCGCACTCACCTGCAGCCGCCGCGGGTCCAGGCGCCGCCGCGGCCGGGGCTTCGGTCCCCCCTCGGCCGCCATCTTGGGGGCGGCGGGCGGGCACGCGCCCAGTGGGGTCGGCTCTCCGGCTGCTCCCAATACCCGGGCTGGACCCCCGGCCCCGGGCCCTGCGCGCCCTGCCCCGCTGCAGCCGCCGGCGCCCGGACCGCGCGGCGCTCGCGCATCGCCCTCCTCCCCCGCCGGGCCCCGGGTCGCTGCGCCGCGCGGTTGCACTTGACTTTGCCTTTCTTTCTCTCTCTCTCTCTCTCTCTCTCTCTTTTTTTTTCAAACTTATCAATACTGACGTAACGTGCGGATCAATGCGAAGGGAAGTTTGGGAAGGGGAGGCTGCGGAAGGTGTAGGGAGGGGGGACAGGCTGCCCTTCCCCCCACACCTGCACCTGCCCACATCCCCCTAGGCTCTCAGCGTGGCATACTTAAAAAAAAAAAGTTAACAGTTTGCAATGCATTTTTTTTTTTTCACCCTTTTCCCTTTTGCAGTCCTGGAGCACAGACAGACACGTGCCGCCGCTCGGCCGCCAGCCAGCCGTGCTTCCCAGGCCGGGGCGGACCAGACCCCGGACCAGACGCTCCCGCGGGCGCGCGGAGGCGGAGGGCAGCCGCCTGGGGGCGCCACTGAGTCGTGGGAAAGGTCACTGCCAAGGCCAGCACGATGTCCGCCCTCGTCTGTGGCTACTAGGATGCCAGGGATCCTCTTTTGCCTCTGTGGCCGAGAGGAGGGTCCTTTTACAGTAGGGATTTCTTATTGTTATCACTTTGGGGGAGGGGCCTTAAAGCCCAATCGTAGAGGAGCACCCCATAACTTAGTAACAGCGAGGCCCTTTTGTGGAATGATCGTGATACCAGATTTCTGAGCTCTGCAGGGTCTCTCTCCACCCACAGCCGGCTGTTCTGTTGAGGGGCCTCGGCGCCAGTGTGAGGACTCTGGGCACCCAACCACTATGGTGGTTGTGCTGTTGTCATCCCTGCTTGGGGTCAAGGCCCTCTGCAGCCTGGAGTTTCTGCACTGTAGCTGTACTTTGGGAGAGAAGGGAAATCCAGGTCTTTTGACCCTGGGCTACAGGAATGACCAGAGCTCCTGATTTATTTCATTTGCATCACTCCTTCTGTTTCTAGAGGTCCCCAGTTCCTTCCCAGCAGTTCATCCCCAGAAGGGACTCAATTCCCCCATGCCCAAGGACACTAACCCACTTAACCCCCTCCTGACCCTGGGGTTACCCTTCTTGTCTGACCTATTCCCCCATCCTATGTACCACCCCACTTGCTTCCCCTTCCAAAAGAAGGGACACGGTCCCCCCCCTTTTTTTCTGATCCAAAGATTTGCTTTTATGGACAGCAAGCGGAAATGATATTCTCATTTTATGACCCAGCTTGGACTTCTGACATCACTCTTGGTCCGGGACAATAGATCAATACAGTGGGTTATAAAAAAGATGAAGTTTAGAAGAGTTGTAAAGGAGAGAGAATCATGATGGATATTTTTGATGATTTTCCAATATTTGTGTCTCGGAACACGTGCTTCAAGGCAATTAAAGTTTTTAATGTAATGTAAATAATTGTTTCATAACTGCTGGAGAAGAAGGTGTGATCTCTCTGGGCAATCATTTGAGCTGCTTAAAACTACACCGTGATTTAAACAAGGATACAGTATTTCTGTTCTCATCCTCATACATTTTCCTTGAGGTCTGGGCAAATATATTAACACAGGAGTTGAAAGGCTTCTCATACCCAAAGTACAGTTTTTTTTTTTTTACAGAGATGAAATGAATTAGGCCTAGTTAGCAATTCCGAGTGGCCTGTTTCCCTGCCAGAGTAAATTGCACGTGATGTGTGGTTTATTTCAGCTCTCGACAACTTCACGTTTAAATTACAGCTCTCATTCTGCGAAATGAATTTAGGGAAATTTCATAACTAACGCGCTGCAATTTTTTCAAATGGCTACATTTTCTCCTGAGCATCTGTAAGATTACAGTTTCCTTGTCTTTGAGTCTGTTTTTAAAAGATCTGTAACAAAAAAAAAAAATCTAAAGTGAGTGTGAAGCCCTTCCAAGTCATGTTTAACAAACCAAGCTTCTGATAAAAGAGTGGTGTAAATTTATGTCCGACTTTGCGGCAGTGGGACATGTTGATCTCCTGATATGATGGGCTAAGGACACATGGCTTCTGTGGGATGCCTTCCCAAAGTGCCGTCTAAATTTCATTGTGAAGAAAGATCAAACAACCCAAGCGGAGGGGTAATTTTCCAAAATAAGCAGGCTATTCTCTTCAAAAATGTCAGTGTCGCAGACCGAGTGACTCTTCCAGACTAAAAGAAGCTAAAGATGTTCTCACAAGCGATCAAAAAACGTATGACCGGGGACTCTTTCTCTAAAGGACAGCAAACTGGAGCCAGTGGTAAATTTAGAACCAAGTCAATACATAGATAATAGTATTGTATCAATATTAATTTCCTGATTTTGATTATTCTGCTGTGGCGGCTATGTAACAAAATATCTTTGTTCTTAGCAAACACTGAAATGTTTAGGGAAGAAGGGACAGAAGTCATTCCTGTGCCTAACTCCAGCAGCACACAGGAAGGTAGTACGTATCTAGTCTCTCTCTAGGAAGAAACAGAGAAAGCTTCAGTGTGCTACTGTCTGAGGACTGGATGTCGAGCCAGCACACATTGCTTATATCTCCTTGAGATGTTTCTAAGAATTTGAAATTATGTTAAAATTAAGAGATAAAATGATATTAATAAAATCTAGGACTGATCTAATTTCAGGTTTTTTTTTTTAAATTTCTTCTTTTACGTAGAAGTCCACATAAGAATTCTGCCGGGGCTGGAGAAGATGGCTTAGCGGTTAAGGCATTTGCCTGCGAAGCCAAAGGACTCTCGTTCTATTCTCCAGGTCCCACGTAAGCCAGATGCACAAGGGGGCGCAACGCATCTGGAGTTCATTTGCAGTGGCTGGATGCCCTGGTGTGCACATTCTCTCTGTCTCACTCTCTCCTTCTCTCTCTCTCTCATAAATAAATAAATAAAATATATTTTTTAAAAAATTCTGCCGGCAACTATTCTCACTGAAGCAGGCTACACCTTTGACCGAGTAGGAAATTGCCACAGCAAACATGCTTACCCAAGAACAGCGAGGAAATCCAATAATTCAGATTGTTTTAAGTCTGTGATATTTTTAAATGACTTAATGCAGGGGAGTCTCTGAAGGATTCCGACAATTTTAATGGTGGAAACTTGCAGTCCCACTGAGGAACGAGCTGCTACATAAATACTGAATGATCGTGTCTTTCTGTCTGGGCCGAGACATATTAGCTTTGCTTAGCGGCTTATTGCTTTATTCACAAAATAAATTTCAGCCGTCTCTCCCCACCACATTCCTAGCACATCGTGAGACTGTGCCTTATTAGATGTGGAGGCTTTGGTTCCAGAGGCATCTGTAACCGTCTTCTGGCTCAGCAATAATGAATTAAGCAGTTAAGTGTTTACCCCCTAAATAGAGTTAGCTGGACGAAATGATAGCATTATGGGTGGTCCTTAATGAAAGATGGGAAACTGGGAAATATAGACTTTTTATTTCTTTGGCACACACTGGCCTTGGGCTTTGGAGCTAAAGCAATAAAAATTTGAAGTATTTTTTTGTGAGAAGATGCTTTTCATGTCATGCACACACTTCTCTCCCACAAACACACAGGCATGGGCGCTGGGGAGGGCTTAGCAGGTTAGAACATTTGCTACTCAAGCCTGAGGGCCTGAGAGGGCTTGAGTTTGATCCCCAGCACCCACATAAAATGCCGGTCATGGTCATGCACACCCATAACCCCAGTCTTGTGGGAGCAGAGAATTGCTGGGGCTCACTGATCAGCCAGTCTGGCCAAAAATGGCAACTCTGGGTGCAGAGGAAGACTCTCGTCTCAAGGAAACGACACCAGAGAGCAAGAAAGACACCAGGTGTTCTCCCTTGGCCTCTGCATGCGTACGCATGGGGCATTCATGCATTTACACACTCACGTGCATGCACTATGCACACGCATCACACACCACACACACACACACATACCAAAAAAATTAAACAGGTTCCCGACTCCCAGAGAATCCCCTCCCCATACCATAATGAGTCTTAGGAAATTACAGAGGGGAACACAGCCCCCCCCTTCTGTACAGGGCAGCGTGAGGCAGTCTATCCTGAAAGCAGAAGCAGCCAGGTTCCTTTGGGAAATTCATAAAGTGTGCAATAATCCCAGGAAAGATAATGGCAGGTCCTTAGACACACGCATAATGATATGCGAGATCCCCAGCGTCAAAGCTGAAACAAAAGAAAAAAATGTCCTTTGAGAGCTTTGCTTGGCCCGGCCCAGCGCAGCTGCCGGGCAAGGAGGAAAACAAGCTCCAAATTCATCTAGAAGTGTTCACACCCCCGGGACAGAGGAAGGGAAGTGGGGCAGGCTGACAGATGCCTGCAGGGCATGCTTTAGGAGGCTGGGCTTTAGGTCAGGTCCATAGTCCAACCAGAGGGTTGTCCTGACTGGATACCCACACCAAACCTGCGTTCTTATACACAGTGCTGATGGCCACTGCCTTTATGAAGCTCCTCCTGTTTGACGATGCTTGTCTCAGCGGCTAAAGCACTTGCCATGCAAAGGCATCTGAGTTCAGAAACCCAGAACCCACATAAAGCCCAAGCGTCCACAGTACCAGTGCTCCAATGGTGAGGAGGGAGGTGGAGATGGGAGAAACCCTGCATGCTCACAAGCCAGCTAGTCTGACAAGAGACCCTGCCTCAAGCAAGGTGGAAGGTGAGGACCAACAGCAGAGGGTGTCCTGTGATCTCCATGTGTGCATCATTGCACGCCTGCACCTGCACTCACACACGGACATGCACACACATATATACTGAGGTGAAAAGTCTGAGGCCCTGAGAGAAGTGGCTGGCGCATGGCCATGTGGATGCAGAGGTTCAGAGCTGGGACAGGTGCTTGATTTATTCACAGCACCCTGGGGTTCTGTGGACTCACGGAGGTGCTGATGCCAAGGAGATGCAGAATGGGTGGAGAAGTCAGGGGCCCAGACTCAGCCTAGTGCCAGCTCTCCCTAACCAATCAAACTGCATAGGAACACCACAAGACCTTAGGCTCTCCAGGCCTGCCTTTCCTTCCATGTCAGGATGAGTTAAATAAGCGCTTGCATGGTCACTGAGCCCATGATTTCCGTTTGGCTCTCCCTCATTCCCTCTGCACCTGCTGACCTCAGTGGACTACATCTCCCAGGCGCACTTGCTCTCTCAGCTGTCATTTGGCATGGCCAATGGGAAGTCTATAGGAGGTCAGGGACAGACGGAGAGGAAGCTCAGGATATTTGTTCTCCAGCTCCCTCTCCCTGCTTCCCAGCTGTTTAGACAGAGACCAGGATGGTCCACAGTCACAGCCCATGTTTTGCTGTGTCTCTCTTGTCCCTGCTGGCCCCACATGCTTCTCCTTCTGCCTCCCCTTCAGGAATGGGGAATAACTTCTCCTTCTAACCTTAACATTGTCCTACCTACACCCCTTAGTGCAAGGCCACAATCCAAGGCTCCAAAGGATGCCCAAAGCCTCAGACAGTACATTGTCCCTGTAGGCACATGCCTGTGGCCGAGCAGAATTCATAACTTATTAATTAAACACAGAAGTTGACAATAACAATATTAAATGACAGAGCAAGCATAATCGCACACTATAAGAAGAGATGGATTGTGCTCACTCTGGAATTTTCCATTTTGTCTTTGCAGACTTTGGCTGGCCACGGATAACTGAACCCCTGGAATTAACACCACATTAACATGAAGCAGGGGCTGTTGTGGTCTCATTGAAACACCCTGCTGCAGAGGGCTGAATAGTACTGCTCATCTGTTGAGGAAGACAAGAGCTAGTTATTTATGTGTTGAGACACATGCTTCCACGTCTGTAAAATGTCACAAAGTAGACACAGTGTGATGAACAAGATGGCAGAGTAGACCCATCTTTACTTAAAACGTGATTCTTGGGGAGGAAAAGTAGATACCAAGTGGCCACGTTTGAATTTCCACATCAGCATTTTTTGTTTGTTTGTTTGTTTGTTTGTTTGTTTGTTTGTTTGTTTTTCAAGGTAGGGTCTTGCTTTAGCCCAGGCTGACCTGGAATTCACTCTGTAGTCTCAGGATGGCCTCAAACTCATGGCAATCCTCCTACCTCTGCCTCCCAAGTGCTGGGATTAAAGGCGTACGTCACCACGCCCGGCCTGTTTGTTTTTATGAGGTAGGGTCTTGCTCTAGCCCAGCCTGACCCAGAATTCACTATGTAGTCTCAGGGTGGCCTTGAACTCACACAGTGATCCTCCTACCTCTGCATCCCAAGTGCTGGGATTAAAGGCGTGTGCCACCATGCTGAGCTTTATTATTATTTTTCTTTCTCTCATTCTAGGGCTGGAATCCAGGGCTTCCTTTTTGCGAGGCAAATATTCTACCACTGAGCTCCACTCCTAGCCCTTGATCATCACCTTATTGGCACATATTAGTTTTATGATCAGAAATCTTCATTTGATTTGGGGCAGAGAAGTTTGTTTGTCCTTGGCATCCTGTCTGGTTCACTCCCCACCACATGCCACATCCATCCTACAGGTCTGTAAAAAAGAGTGGCTATATTCATGACCAGGAATCTTCTTCCCAATGTCAAGGTATCTCCTCAGGCCATTCCAACCCAAACTCCAGTGAGGGTTCTCCCAGCACCTGACAAGTGCATCTTCAAATGCTTATTCAGGTGTAAGGGACAAGAACGGCCACGACACAAAGGAGGAGAACTCTTCCCATCAGATATCAAGACCTGTCATCGCGTGGTGATGACAGAGATAGAGCAGCAGAAGGACAAGGAGGAAACAAGACGCCCAGGCACAGACTCACATGCATATAGAACAGATGCACGCAAATGGATAGAAGAGTGCATACCGCCAGCTAGAAAGGAAAAGACAGATTTTATGTTTCCCACGATGCTGGACCAGCTGGCTGTCCACGTGGAAATAACACCTGCAATCAGATCCCTACCTCAAACCACACGCAAGGATTGGCTGGGCAGGAGTGGAGGGCGTGTCTGCATACCATGCCTCTGCTTATTAACTCTTTTTTTGTTTGTTTGTTTTTTTGGTTTTTCAAGGTAGGGTCTCACTCCAGCTCAGGCTGACCTGGAATTCACTATTCACTATGTAGTCTCAGAGTGGCCTCGAACTCTTGGCAACCCTCCGACCTCTGCCTCCCAAGTGGTGGGATTAAAGATGTGCACCACCACGCCCTGCACTCTTTTTTTTTAGAGACAAATAAATCCATTTTTATTCATTTATTTGATAGAGAGAGGGGGAGGGAGAGAATGGGTGTGCCAGGGCCTCCAGCTGCTGCAAACGAACTCCACACGCATGCTCCACCCTGTGCATCTGGCTTATGTGGGTCCTGGGGAATTGAACTTGGGCGTTTGACTTTGCACGCAAGTGCCTTAACCACTAAATCATCCCTCTAGCCCCAATTAACTCTTTTTAAAAAAAATATTTATTTGAGAGAAAGGCAGACAGAGAGAGAGAGAGAAAAAAAAAGAGAAAGCAAGAGAGAAAATGGACATGCCAAGGCCTCTAGCCACTGCAAACAAATTTCAGATGCATGTGCCACCTTGTGCATTTGGCTTTATGTGGGTACTGGGGAATTGAACCCCAGTCCATAGGCTTTGCAGGCAAGCACTTCAACCACTTAGTCATCTTTCCAGCCCTATTATTTCTTTTTTTAAAAAAATATTTTATTGGGGGCTGGAGAGATGGCTTAGCAGTTAAGGCACTTGTCTGCAAAGCCAAAGGACCAAAGTTCAATTCTCCAGGACCCAGATAAGCCAGATGCACAAGGTGGTGCATGTGTCTGGAGTTTGTTTGCAGTGGCTTGATGCCCTGGCGCACCCATTCTGTCTTTCTCTCTTCCTCCCTCTCAAATAAATAAAAATAAAAATGTTTTTAAAATATTTTATTTATTTGAGAGGGAAAGGAAGAGGCAATAGGAGAGGCAGAAGAAGTGTGCCAGAGCCTCTTGCAACTGCAATTGAACTCCAGACATATGCGCCACCTTGTGCATCTGGCTTTACGTGGATACTGAGGAATTGAACCTGGGTCCTTAGGTTTTGCAGGCAAGCACTTCAGCTACTGAGCTATCTCTCCAGCCCTAATATTTCCGTATTTATTTTGGAGATAGGGTCTCACATTGGCCTGGAACCTGGCTATGTAGCTGAGGATGACCTTGAAACTTGTGGTCTTCCTCCACCTCCTGAGTGCTGGGATCAAAGGCCTGTGCCACCGCACCTTGCCCCACATCATGGATTTAAAGGCAGAAGCCAGCCTCTTCCTTTAGTCCAGCAGCACAAGGCAGTGACCCAAGACACCTGTATCTGTCTTTAGCCAGAGACACTGAGTCCACTGTACATCTGTGGTCATGGAGTTGAACTCAGGGCCTTGTTCACACTAGGAATACTCTACCCCTGCGCTTTAATTCTGTGTGTGTGTGTGTGTGTGTGTGTGTGTGTGTGTGTGTGTGAAAGGGTCTCACTCCTCACTCTATAGCCAAGGCTGGCCTCAAAGTCATCATCCCCCTGCCTCGGCCTCCTGACTGCTGGAATGACAGGTGTGCAACACCATGCCCAGCTTCTACACTCTTTATTTCATTTTCTCTCCCCACAACCACTCTTCCCCCTTCTATCCTGTATTACTGTGTTTTTTTTGTTTGTTTTTTTGTTTTTTGTTTTTCCAAGGTAGAGTTTCACTCTGGCCCAAGCTGACTTGGAATTAACTATGTAGTCTCAGGGTGGCCTCAAACTCATGGCAATCCTCCTACCTCTGTCTCCCTAGTGCTGGGATTAAAGGTGTGTGCCACCACACCCGGCTTCCTGCATGACTGTTTATGTCCCACTTCCCCTTCTCCTTCCCCCTCTTTCTGTCTCCTTCCCCCTCCCTCTCCTGGCAATCTGAGGGTCTCACATTTAATCGAGTCAGCAAAACAGGCAGTGAGCCAAACAAAAAGAAAAGAATTCCATTACTGCTTTGGTCAGAACAGGAAAAGGAAACCTTACGCTCGTCTCTTTGTCCCTGACCCATGATCATTGCCATCCTCACTGTCATTGTCACAATGGTGTCTACTACACATGGGGCTGTTGCCAACGTGTGCCTCAGCTCTCATAGCTGGCATCGCCGCATCCATCTTGCAGGTAAGCAAACTGAGACCCAGAGAAGCAGGAGCGCTCACCATGTCACTTAGCAGGACAAGGGCCACAAACAATTTGGAAGCTGGTGGGAGCCACTGGCCTTGGGCGATGAGCTCTGGGCAGGAAGGAAGTAGATAAAGATGCCATGGGGCAGATGGGTTGAGGGGCACGTGTCTGATGCCCTCTCCCAGCCTGCTTGGAGCTTCTGCTTTCTACACAGTTGGTGTGCACAATCCAAAGAATGATGCCCACTGCCCACAGGATAGAGGAGTGGGACAATGCCACTATTTATGGCCTGCACCTGACAGCCATCTGATTTCCTCCTCTTAACAGCAGTAGAGGTTAGCAATGTCCTTTCCTGTCTCCCTTTTGGAAATGGCTCAGAAAAGGTAAGTGACTTGCCTGAGGTCACCCAGCCCACGAGCAGCCAAAGTTGGGGTCAAATCCTGTTCTGTCTAAGGTTGGTTCAAGTTCTTGACTTTCTTTTATTTTATTTTATTTTATTTTTATTTTGTGTGTGTGTGTGTGTGTGAGAGAGAGAGAGAGAGAGAGAGAATGGGCGTGCCAGGGCCTCTAGCCACTGCAAATGAACTCCAGATGCATGTGCCCCTTGTGCATCTGGCTTAAGTGGGACCTGGAGAATCAAACCAGAATCCTTAGGCTTCACAGGCAAATGCCTTAACTGCTAAGCCATCTCTCCAGCCCAAGTTCTTGACTTTCATTACTTCCCTTTCCTCTCTCAAGGGCCTCTGACTCCTCCATAGGACACGGGGGTACCTGCCTAGTGGGTGTCTCCCTCCCTCCCAAGCCCACAGTCTCCAGCCACACTCGCCATAACTCAGAGGGCTCAGGGTGAAGGTTCTGGAAGCCCTCTTCATTCCCTCCAACTCCAGTAGCCTTTAAAGATGTAAGAACTTAGAGTGGGGGTGCAAAGGCTACCCCCTCATCATTCCATCACCGCCTGGCTCAGGTTATTTGTTAAATGTTCCAGGCAGAGGGCACCCCAAGAGATCACCTGTTCTATCCCCCTGCCTCCAAACTGCCCAGGAAGGAGACTCTAAAGTGATTTAAGACCCACGTTTGAGGTCTTATCCTTCATCCTCATCTGCACACACTCACACCTGCACATACATGTACATACATGCATACACGTCAGCTCAGAGGTACACACATCACGGGGCTACTTGCTATACTCACACCCACCTGGACTCACAAACACTGTGTGTCTACACTTCCTCTTGCACACGCATGCATATGTGCACTTATCATTTCGTGCATGTTGACACACAAGCCCAAACCAGCATCTTGAGACACACATGATGGTGCACACACGTTTGCACAGCTGCACCCACAGGGCGAGCAAGCTGCAGATATGCAAGGGTGAGTGGCCCAGTGTACCATCCCCAGTCCAGCTTTGGCAAAAGCCCCACCTGCTGGACACTCTGTGTATGTGCCAGCTCACTCCAAGCATGCTGCCTCATCCCACAGGAGGATTCTGGGAGCTCCCATACTGGCCTGGAATAACCTAGTGGGTGCAATGTAGACTTTGGGGACACCTAATCTCTTTTAATTTTTTTTAAAATTATTTATTTATTTGAGAGAGAGAGAGGAAGAAGAGAAATAATGGGCACTCCAGGGCCTCCAGCCACAGCAAACAAACTCCAGATGCATGTGCTACCTTGTGCACCTCTGGCTTACGTGGGTACTAGGGAATCAAACCTGAGTCCTTATCTCACAGGCAAACACCTTAACCACTAAGCCATCTGTGCGGCCCCACCCTGCTGTTTGAAGGGCTCCTCTCTCTCCTATCCCTTCACCTGGCAGTGACGTCCTTGGCCACAAGCAAGGAAAGTACTCACAGGGAGCAGGCACGGTACCCCTGCTCCTGGGCCTGTGCTACTCAGCTGTAAAATGTTTACAGCAAAATCCAAAACTGTATCTGGAAAGTGCACGTGTCGTGGCTGCTAAGTCATCGCTGTGTACCTCAGGATGGACAGTGACTCAAGAGTCAGCCTTAGACCCAAGTTCAAGGTTGCAAATCCTGGCCTCTCCATGGCTGTGTGAGCTGGGCAAGTTGCTTCCCCATCCCTGGACCTGTCACCTCTGTTATAAATAAGTCACAGCTCCCAACATGACAGTTGGAAGAAGTACTCAACATTATGGGGGCAACGCCCATCTCTGTCCCAGTCTCTCTTCAGCCCAGTGCAAGATGGTACCCGGTGACAAGGAGTGGGAATGAAATCAGATTCCTGGCTTGGCTTGGCCATTTCTTAGGTGTGCACCTGTCAAAGTCATCCTACCTTGTGGATCCTCAGCTTTCCAGTCTGCACAATGGGAATTTCCTGTGCTGCACTGAGAATTAAATCACATGCTGTGTGCAAAGCATGGGGTCCAAATGAGTAAGTCCGAGCAGGTGTCCACAACCAGCATTCATATTTGGGAAAAGAGGGCTGGATATGGTGGCATGTGCCTTTCATCCCAGCACTCAGGTGGCAGAGGTAGGGGGATTGCTATAAGTTCAAGGCTATGCTGAAACTACATAGTGAATTCCAGGTCAGCCTGGGATAGAGTGAGACCCTACCTCAAAAAAAAAAAAAAAACATATTTGGGAAAAGAAGTGAGTCATGGGTGTTGGGGGTAGAGGACTCTGAGGAACACGGCTCAATAATGATAATTAATTGTGATTTTTCACTATTCTAAGCACAACTTATCTCCGTGACTTTACAACAATCTGTGAGCTATTACTCCATTTCACAGATGAGTGCCCTGAGGCATGGAGTTGACTTAACTAGGGTCGTGGAGCCGGAAGGTGACTTAAGAGCTAGGCAGACTGATTCCAGAGCCTTCTGGATTTCTCCTTTGCCCTGCTCCAGCTGAGCTGTGCCACCAGCTCTGACCTTCCAGTCCTCCTTAGGTCTAAAAACTTGTGCTTAGGGCTGGAGAGATGGCTTAGAGGTTTATGTGCTTGCCTGCAAAGCCTAAGAACCTGGGTTCAATTCCCCAGGACCCACGTAAGCCGGATGCACAAGGTGGTGCATGCATCTGGAGTTCATTAGCGGTTGTTGAAGGCCCTGGTGCTCCCTTTCTCTTCCCCCCAACTCTCTCTCTCTCTCTCGCTCTCTCATTCAAATAAAATAATAATAAATAACTTGTACTTAGAGATCAAGTCCTCCACCATGCGAGTCCCTGACAGCCCAGCAGCTCTTTGTCCCAACCCTCAGGGAAGAGAAGAGAAAAGGGTTGGAAGAGCATGGTGGCCTCCCGGATGGACACGAAACAAAGATAACCTCAAGGAGTCATAATGGGCTGGAATTTCTGCTAATTAAGAAACACCTGCTGGCGGCGGGAGCTGGTGTCAAGAAACTTGCATCTGTCGGATGCTGCTAAGTGGCAGGAAGGTGGAGGGAACCTGGCTGGTAAGGCCTTGCCCTGCTGCTGAAGGAATGCGCAGAGCGGAGGGACAGATGGTGGCCCAGACAAGAGACAAATGTAAAAGACAGAGTAGGCATGGGAAATAGTGGTGTTACACTTTGTTTAAAAGTCTGCAAAACATACAGAGAAACTGCTGCCTGCTGTGTGGCTGTGTGACTGTGTGACTGTGTGGTCTCAGTCTAGACCTCAGCGGGCCTCAGTTTCCTCCTTTAGAGAACAGGGTGGAGAATCCAGAGAAGGAATCCTCCTCCGTGGTGGTTGTCCACCATGGGTGGGGCATGCTTTTTGCCATTCCATCTTGGATAGGGACATGTGACCTGGACCAGTGGAATGAGGGAAAATGTTGGCTTCTTCTTTTGCTTTGACAAGATTTCAGCCCCCACACCCCCCAAACCAGGAGTGACATTCCCTGGGGGCACCAACCAATTCTCTGGTGGTGTCCACCTGGCTCTGGGTTCTGGGGTCGCAGAGGGTGGGTCATGCAAGAAGCTAACCAGAGTCATGATGCCATGTGCTTTGACTAAGGTCCCCTGCACAAGACACCTTTGTGGCCTCATTTTTCACATCTATAAAGGAGCGTTGTTCTCTGCTGGGCTGAAGTTTAGGGACATGAAGATCCATGATTGGGGCTGGGGAGATGGTTCCAAGGAAAAAGCGTTTGCTATGCAAGCAGGAGGACCTGGCTTCAGATCCCCAGAACTTATGTTAAAGCTGCACATTGTAGCATGAGGGTCTGTAATCCCCTGCACCTACAATTAGAAGGGAGATAGACATAGGAGAGTCTTCCAGAAGCTCAGGGGCCTGCCAGCCTAGCAAATGGAACAATGAGAGACTGCCTCAGATGAGGTGGAAGTGGCATACACACACTCTCACGCATGAGCATGTCCACACACATCACACACATACACACAGTAAAATAATAATAATAAAAAACATCCAAAGGGGTGGGTGGTGGGAGATTACAATCATGGTATTTTGTCTGTATGTATGAAGATTGTCAATAAAAAGTTTTATTTATTTATTTATTTATTTATTTATTTATTTATTTATTTGAGAGAAAGAGGCAGATGGAGAGGAGAGAGAGAGAGAATTGGGTGCACCAGGGCCTCTAACCATTGCAAATGAATCTAGAGATCTAGAGATGCATGCATCACCATGTGCATCTTGCATCTGGCTTATGTGGATACTGGGGAATCGAACCAGGGTCCCTAGGCTTTGTAGGCAAGTGCCTTAACCGCTAGGCCATCTCTCCAGCCCAATAAAAAGTGTTTTTTTTTTTTTTTTTTTTTGCTTTTCGAGGTAGGGTCTCACTCTAGCACAGGCTGACCTGGAATTCACTATGTAGTGTCAGGGTGGCCTAGAACTCACGGCAATCCTCCTACCTCTGCCTCTTGAGTACTGGGATTAAAGGTGGGTGCCACCATTCCTAGCCAAAAGTTTTTATAAAAAGAAAATCCAGGGGCTGGAGAGATGGCTTAGTAGTTAAGGCACTTGCCTGCAAAGCCAAAGGACCTCAGTTCAATTCCCCAGGACTCACGTAAGCCAGATGCATAAAGTGGTGCATACATCTGGAGTTCATTTGCAGTGGCTGGAGCCCTGGTGTACCCTTTCTCTCTCTCTCTCTTTCTCTCTCTCTGCCTCTTTCCTTCTCTCAAATAAATAAATAAAAATAAATTAAAAAAAAAAAAAAAAAATCCAGGCCAGGTGTGGCGCATACCTTTAATCCCAGCACTTGGGAGAGAGAGGATTGCTGTGAGTTCAAGGCCATGGACTAGAGTGAGACCCTACCTTGAAAAACCAAAAGAAAGAAAACAAAAGAAGAAAGAAAATCATCAATGACTAAAAATAAGGTTCTCTTGAAGTAGGGGACATTGCAGTATTCCACATTCCTTACAGACTCTAAGGACTGTCACACGGATAAATGAAGGAATCTCTCTGCCTCCCCTCAGGCCCCTCCTGCCTCTTCGTATCTCTCCTCATAACATTTGGACTTCCTGTTGCTTTGGCAAGCTGGTACTTAATATTTTTTAAAATTTGAGACAGAGAGAGAGAAGGAAGAGGGAGAGAGAGAATGGGCATGTCAGGGCCTCCAGCAAATGAACTTCAGACGTATGTGCCACCTTGGGCATTTGGCTTCCGTGGGACCTGAAGAATCAAGCCTGGGTCCTTAGGCTTCACAGGCAAGTGTCTTAACCACTAAGCCATCTCTCCAGTCCCAAGCTGGTACTTAAAATGAAAGACTTAGATGTCCTCAGAGAAGCCCCATAGGAAGGTGGCTTTCTAAGCACCAGGTAACAGTCTTGGGCAATCACCTCACAAAGAAGAAATGCCAACTGCCAGTAGATTGGTGCAAAGCACTGAACTTCACTACTAACTAGAAAAAATACAAACTAAGGCCAAAAATATCTCATACCAGTCTGGCCAAAATCTTAAAGGTTATGAAATCAAGCGTTGACAAGGATGTGGAGCCACCAGAACCTCATCGGCTGTGGTGGGTGTAATTGGTTCAAAGAAAGGCATCTTAGGATCCACCCCCCCCCCCGAATATGCATGTGCATTGTAACCTGGAATCAGGGGCTGATGTGACAAATTTTGAGGTGACTGGTATGTAGCAGGTGTTTATGAAATCACTGTTAAAGAAAGGAGAGAAGGAAGGAGATCGAGAAGAGAGAGAGAGAGCGAGGAAAGGAGGGTAGAGAGGCTGGGAAGACACTCAGGAGGTTAAGGTGCCTGCTTGCAAAGCCTGCTGGCCTGGATTCAATCCCCCAGCACTCATGTAAAGCTGGATGCAAAGTGGCATATTTGTCTGACCCCAGGGTGCCTACCACAATGTGAGGCAGAGCCAGGAGAATCTGAAGCTCACAGGCCAGCTAGTCTGACATCTGTTCATTCATTCATTCATTCATTCATTCATTCATTCATTCACAGTCTGGCAATTCATTTGCAGGGCCAAGAGACCTCCATCTCAAAAAAGGTGGAGCATAGACATTTCAAAAAAAAATTTTTTTTTTTTGGAGAGAGAGAGAGACAGAGAGAGAGAGGGAGAGGAAGACAGATAGAGATGGGCGCGCCAGCAGCCTCTCAGCTGCTGCGAACGAAATCCAGATGCTTGCGCCTCCTTGTGGTCAAGTGCAGCATTGCATCCTTGCGTCACTTTGCATCTGGCTAAACGTGGGACCTGAAGATTGAAACTGCTGGAGATTGGAACCAGCGTTCTTAGGCTTAGGAGGCAGGTGCCTTAACCACTAAGCCATCTCTCCAGCTCTCAAAATTTTAAATGTTAAAAAAAAATCCACACTTAAACAATAAAATTAGGGGCTGGGAGAGATGGCTTAGTGGTTAAGGTGTTTGCCTTCAAAGCCACAAGGACCTTGGTTCAATTCCCCAGGACCATGTAAGCCAGATGCACAAAGTGGAGCGTATATCTGGAGGTCATTTGCAGTGGCTGGAGGCCCTGGTGCACCCATTCTCTCCCTCTCCCTCTCCTTGTGTCTTTCTTTCTGTCAAATAAATAAATAATTTTTTTTGTTGTTTTTCGAGGTAGGGTCTCACTTGGGCCCAGGCTGACCCTGAATTAACTATGTAGTCTCAAGGTGGCCTAGAACTCTTGGTGATCTTACTACCTCTGCCTCCCGAGTGCTGGAATTATAATGAAATGTTTTTTTTAATAAATAAAATGAGCCGGGCGTGGTGGTGCACGCCTTTAATCCCAGCACTTGGGAGGCAGAGGTAGGAGGATCGCTGTGAGTTCGAAGCCACCCTGAGACTACAAAGTTAATTCCAGGTCAGCCTGGGCCAGAGTGGTGAGACCCTACCTCGAAAAACCAAAAATAAAAATAAAAATAAAAATAATAAAATAATAAATAAATAAATAAATTAATTAATTTAAAAATAAATAAATTAAAATAAAATTAGGCTGGGCATGGTGGTACATGCCTTTAATCCCAGCACTCGGGAGTCAGAGGTAGGAGGATCGCTGTGAGTTCGAGGCCACCCTGAAAATACAGAGTGAATTCCAGGTCAGCCTGGGCTGGAGTGAGACCTTACCTCGAAAAACAAAACAAAAAACAAACAAAAAATAAAATTAGGGCTGGAAAAATGACTTAGCGGTTAAGAGGCACTTGCTGGCAAAGCCAAAGGACCCAGATTTGATACCCCAGTACACACATAAAGCCAGATGCACAAGGTGGTGCATGAATCTGGTGTTTCAGTAGCTAGAGGACCTTGGCACACCCATTCTCTCTCTCTCTCTCTCAAATAAGTGAATAAATAAAAATATTAATAAAATAAAATTAGTTGGGTGTGGTGCTTTTTAATTTTTATTTATTTATTTCAGAGACAGAGAGATAGAGAAAAAGAGGCAGACACAGAGAGAAAATGGGCATATCAGGGCCTCTAGCCACTGCAAACAAACTCCAGATGCATGTGCCACCTTGTGCATCTGGCTTACGTGGGTATTGCAGAATTAAACCTGGGTCCTTTGGCTTTGCAGGCAAGTGCCTTAACCACTAAGCCATCTCTCCGCCCCAGATTTGTTTGTTATCGAGAGAAGTATACACAGTGGGTTCAGAAGAAATTGTTAGGATGGCTTTGACTTAGCAGCCACCCCAGGAGTCACAGAGACAGAGACAAGAGAAGAGACAACAGACAACTCTATGGAAGAGGCAGGTTGAGGTACATGGTGGATGGTAGAGTCAGAGAGACGATGCTGCTGGGTTGGGGGGGTGAATCCCTGGGACCAGGAAGGACGCCGGTTACCAGCTCTACAAGAGTCACATCCAAATCTCAGCTCACAGCCAGTAACGATATGGTGGCCTTCTTATGTTCCCTTCTGCTCTGGTTCTGCTTCTATTTCTCAGCCTTTTCCATGACTCCAAGGAACGAGACTAAGTCAGGCATTAGGAAACACACACTGCCTCCGACCTAGCCAAACCTCTGTATTTGTTTACTTATGAAAGAAGGGACCTCATGTAACCGAAACTGGCTTCAGACTCACTATGTAACAAGGATGGCCTTTAACTTCTTTCTAAAGAAATAGTTTTATTTATTTATTTATTTGTGAGTAGAAAGAGAGAATGTGGGTATGTTGGGTGCACCAGAGCTGTTGCCACTGCAGGCAAACTCCATACACATGTGTCATTTTGTACATCTGGCTTTTGCATGGGTACTGGGGAATTGAACCAGGGCTGGCAGGCTTTGTAAGCAAGCAAGCAAGCACTTTCTTTCTTTCTTTCTTTCTTTCTTTCTTTCTTTCTTTCTTTCTTTCTTTATTTTGATTTTTTTGAGGTAGGGTCTCACTCTGGTCCAGGCTGACCTGGAATTCACTGTGTAGTCTCAGGGTGGCCTCGAACTCAAGGTGATCCTCCTACCTCTGCCTTCCGAGTGCTGGGATTAAAGGCGTGCGCCACCATGCCCGGCTAAGCACTTTATTTTTACTCTTTTTCTTATGAGAGAGTTAGAGAGCAAGAGTGAGAGCAAGAGAGAGAAAGAGAATTGGCACACCAGGGCCTTTAGCCACTGTGATCAACTCCAGACCAGTGCACCACCTTGTGTGCATACATAAGCTTGTGTGTCTGGCTTACGTGGGTTCTGGGGAGTCCAACCTGGATTATTAGGCTTTGCAGGCAAGTGTCTTAACCACTAAGGCATCTCACTAGCCCAAGCAAACACTTTTAACTGCTTTGCCATTTTCCCAGTCCTTCCACATTTGTTTGTTTGTTTGTTTGTTTGTTTGTTTGTTTTCAAAGTATGGTCTCACTCTAGCCCAGGCTGACCTGGAATTTACTATGTAGTCTCAAGCAGGCCTCAAACTCACAGCTATCTTCCTACCTCAGCCTTCCCAGTGCTGGCATTATAGGTGTGCACCACCACATCTGGCTGACACCTTATTTTTTAAAATATATTTTATTTAATTCATTCATTTATTTGAGGTGGGAGAGAGGGAGAATGGGTGTGCCAGGGCCTCTAGACACTGCAAACAAACTCCAGACCCATGCACCATCTTGCGCATCTGGCTTATTTGGGAACTGGGGAATTGAACCTGGGGCCTTAGGCTTCACAGCCAAGCGCCTTAACTGCTAAGCCATCTCTCCAGCCTTACCACCTTATTTTTTTAAGGCAGGGTCTCTTATTGAACATGGAGCTCACTGATTAGGCTAGACCAGCTACCCACTGAGCAATCTCCTTAGTCCCCCACACTTTTCTTCTTCTCCTCCCCCTCCTCCTCCCCCTCCCCCTCTTCCCCCTCCTCCTCCTCCTCCTTCTTTTTTGTCACCTTCTTCCTTCTGTAACAACCAGAACTACCCACTTGTCTTATTTTGGGTAACCCCAGAAACAGACCTCAAGATGAGGACTCAAATACAGATTTTTTGTTTTGGTGGGGGGGGGGATACACCCCATAGAGTGGGTGATTAAGAGGGAGAAGACAAAGAATTTTACAGTGCCTTACTTAACACTGGCAACTGAACTGGAGTTCAACACACCAGGAAATCCTGGGAGATGACGTCACAGCACTGTCCCACCTGAGGAGTGAGGGACGAAGGAGGACGGGGGTGGGGGCACTTCCTCATCTCTTCTGATTGTCCACCTGCCTCAAATCACGACTCCAAGGAGAATGGAAATGACCCTCTCTCCAAATCCTGATTGTCCGAAAGTCTAAACTTCTTGAGATTCACATTGCCCTTGCTGGCGATTGGTCTGGGAGTGGACATGTGATTCAGGTCCAGCCAGTGAGACGGTGAGGGGACTGAGGGAGGTTTGCTATGGACATTTCTGTATCTAGATGTGATGTTTGGTTCTGGGGCAGCCATTTTGGGGCCATGAGGGGAGGAAGCCGACTGAGGGGTTGAAGGTCACACAGCAGAGCCGGGCACAGATACCAGTCCTACCAACTGCATCAAGCCTGGACTTGCCTATCCTTGTGCTTCCATTTTTTCTTTTTCAAGGCAGTTTCTCACTCTAACCCTGGCTGACCAGGAATTTATTCTATAGTTCCAGGCTTGCCTTGAAGCCACCTCAGCCTCCTGGGCTAAGGGCGTATGCCATCACATCCTGCCCCGTGTTCTTTTTTGAGTAATACGGTCATATGCTTTATAACCACATTTTCAACAACAGACTGCATATGAAACAGTGTCCCCTAAGTCCTGATGACATTGTAGCTATCTCTGCACAGGACTGCTATAACGTTCACATGCCAAAAATGCACCAGGACTTACTTTTCATTCGTGGCATTGTCCCACGTGGATGAGAAAGGGGCACATATGTGCACGCGAAGACGCATTTTCAGCTGTGTACTTTGGAATTCTATGGTACTTACAGGAGAAATATATCGTTTTGGCTATTAACGGAAAGTATAAATTCAGAAAGTGAGAAAATGCACTGGTGTGGGGGGTGTCTTACATTATACGATTTCACATAAACCAAGTGAATTTTAAAGTCGAACACGCATGGTGTGACACAGTAGACAGGAAGGTAGGGCTAATGGTGGCTTTATGAAGGTGGAAATAGTGGCTTTTTTTTTTTTTTTTTTTTTGAGACAGGGCCTCATGTCATGTATCTCACGCTGGCCTTGAATTCACTATGTAGCTATGGATGACTTTGAACTGCTGGTTCTGCTTCCACCTCCCAAGAGCTGGGATTACAGGCATGGGCCACTGGTCTCTGCTTGGAAAAGACGTCTTTAAAACAGCCCCGTGTTCTCAGCCCAGGACCTTAAGCTTCCTCCCCAGATCACAGAGAGAAACGGGGCCATGGGATCTGGAAGGTTCTGGGGAGATGCAGCCTCCAGCTCGCAGATCTGGGCTCGTCTGGCCTTCAACGTGTGATTCTGAGAGTTGGAAGCGAGAAGACGCGACTCAGAATGGCACGCGGGTGTGAAGCGGCTGCCTTGCCAGCTATTTGTCTGTATTTAAAACACATATGGGTGATATTTTTAAATATCTTAGCTGTGTGATTGAAAAACATTGCAGTTGCTATTTCGTGGACGTGGGTTTTTATGCAAACCCAGGGAATGGAGAGTGAGCTTGTTGGGCCTCCATGGGCTGTGCTGCAGAGGACACAAGGACAGAGACCATCTGGGGCAGGGTGGCTGAAAGCTATGCTCCCTCGGCAGGGATTGGTGGAGGGGCAAGCTCATGTCCTAAGGCCAGCCAATGAGACTCAAGGAGGGATTTTCTGGGATCTGTGGACACAAAGACTGCACCCAGAACTATGAAAGCTTTGTCACCACTTTGGGAACTTCCAATAAAGCCAGTCTGGTGACAGTGAGAGCTGGAGGGAGTCCTGGATACAGCCATGCCTGAAGTCTACTCTTAGATCCTTTTTCCCTCTCTTTCTTCCTCCCTCCCTTTATTTTTCCTTCTAACGTTTCATTCTTCTTCCCTCTCTTCCTCCCTCCCTCCCTCCCTCCCTCCCTCCCTCCCTCCCTCCCTCCCTCCCTTCCTTCCTTCCTTCTCCCTTTCTCAGAAGCTCAGAAGTTTCCCTATAGGCCTCAGAATGGTTTGGGTCTTAAATGCCACCCCCTCTCAAGCTCACATGTTGAAGCTTGGGTTTTCAGTACAGCCACTCCAAGGCCTCTGGGGAAGAGGTTCGTGAGTGCTCTGGCCTCACAGCTGGTTCAACCCATGGATGGGTTCACAGCTTGATGGCCTCTGAGTGGGGCTCTGGCAGGATTGTCTCACTGCTTCTGCTGTCAGACGGCGAGCTGCTCGTTCTACGCCATGATGCGTGGCCTCATCACAGTCACCTAGTTACAAGCCAACCATGGACTGAAACCTAGAGGCCCAAGAGCCAAAAGAAATTTTCTCCTTTAAAAGAAAACAAACGCCAGGCATGGTGGTGCACACCTTGAATCCCAGCACTCAGGAGGCAGAGGTAGGAGGATCTCAGTGAGTTCAAGGCCAGCCTGAGACTACATAGTGGATTCTAGGTCAGCCTGGGCTAGAGGGAGACCCTACCTCGAAAAACAAACAAATAAACAACAAAAAAAACAATAAAAATAAAAAGAGGGGCTTGGAGAGATGGCTTAGCGGTAAGCACTTGCCTGTGAAGCTTAAGGACCCTGATTCAAGGCTCAATTCCCCAGTACCCACGTAAGCCAGATGCACAAGGTGGCAAATGCATCTGGAGTTCGTTTGCAGTGGCTGGAGGCCCTGGTGCGCCCATTCTCTCTCTCTCTCTCTCTGCCTCTTTGTCTGTCACTCTCAAATAAAATTAATAAAAAAAACAATAAAAAAATAAAAATAAAAAGAGAGGGCTGGAGAGATGGCTTAGCAGTTAAGGCGTTTGCCTGAAAAACCAAAGGATCACGGTTTGATTCTCCAGAACCCACGTAAGCCAGGTACAAAAGGGAGTGCATGCATCTGGAGTTCATTTACAGTGGCTGGAAGTAACCATTCCCATTCTCTCTCTCTCTCTTTCTCTCTCTGCTTCTTTCTCACTCTCAAATAGATAAATAAATAAAATATATTTTAAAAAATTTTTAAAAAAATAAAAAGAGAAATTTACTCCTTTAAGTTAATTTCCTCAGGTAATTTTGTAACCATGACCAAAAAGTAACTAACACAGATAATTGGTGATTAGGTTAGGTTGTTCTGACCAACACAGGAAACTTCTTAGAAGCCTCACCCAGGGAATATTTTCCCTCACACCTCACTGGTCAATATTGAGTCACATGCCCATTCTTTTTTTTGGGGGGGGGACGGTTTCCAGGTAGAGTCTCACTCTAGCCCAGGCTGACCTGGAATTCGCTATGTAGTCTCAGGGTGGCCTTGAACTCACGGCGATCCTTCTACCTCTGCCTCCCAAGTGCTGGGATTAAAGGCGTGCACCACTATGCATGGCCATTCTTTTTTTAAAATTCACTTTTAAATTTAAAAAAACTTAAATCCATTTTAAAATTTTAATTCATTTTTAAAATATAGTTTATTTTACTTGTAATTTTTATTTGAAACAGGTTTCAACTCCCTATGTAGTTTAGGATGACCTTGAACTCCTAATCCTCCTGTCTCCCCCACCTTCCAAGTGCTAGAATTATAGTCATGTATTATGAAACCAATTTTTTTTTTGAGGTAGGGGCTCACTCTAACTTATACCCATGGCCTCAAACTCACAGTGATCCTCCTACCTCTGCCTCCCAAGTGCTGGGATTAACCACACCCAGCTTTTAAAAAATACTTTTTTTATTTTTTAAAAAATTATTTATTTATTTGAGAGAGATAAAGAGGCAAATAGGAGGGAGAGAGAAAATTGGGTGCACCAGGGCCTCTAGCCACTGCAGACAAACTCCAGATACATGTGCCACTTTGTGCATCTGTCTTTACGTGGATACTGGAGATTCGAACCTGGGTCCTTTGGCTTTGCAGGCAAGCACCTTAACCGCTAAGCCAATCACTCCAGGCCTACACCCAGCTTTTTATGTGCTGCTGGAAACCGAACTCAGGGTTTCAAGCTTGCTGGGCAGGCACTCTCCTCACTCAATTGCATTCCCAGCCCACCACATGTCTATTCCTTCGTCTGTGCCTTAGAGGCCGGTGGGCACTCCTTTCCCTGAAGCAAGCTGCTGGAAGGGGAGGCAGCTGGGAACCTGGGTGAAATGGAGAAGGAAAAAGAAAAGGATCCTGGGAAGGAAAGCAACCCTGTCTGTCACAGAAGACAGCACAACCCCCATACCCTTCCTACCCACCCCTACCTCCTCAGGGAGGTGAAACTGACAGGGAAGTGGAAATGCAGTGCAGCATCGTGAGAAGGCACAGGGCTGGCCATCCCAAACCCGAGAGGTGCTGTCCTCAAAGGACGGAGCCACATGCTTCTGATACTAGCTGCCAGAAACGCAACTTGTATTGGCTTAGGCCAAGAGGCGTTTACTGGCTTAACTGGGAAAGTCTGGTGGTGTGAATGGACTTCAGGCACAGCTGGGTCAGAGGCCTCTGACATTGAATTACAGACTCCCTCACTCTCTCCTCCTCTCCTCTCGGCTCTGATTTCTTCCTTGTCAGCTTCGTAGTCTCAGACAGGCCTGTCCCTTCAGGGCGGAAAAGTTGGTTCCCAGAGCCCAGATCTCCAGCACCCAGCAGCTGAATAGCCCTGGGGGAAATAGGGCTTCCTCCTCAAAGCTCCATCAGAAACCCTGGAGAAGAACTTATTAGGCCACATTACACCACATGCCCATGCCCATGCCCGTGCCCATGCCTGAGCCAATCATCAGGAGAGTAGGACAGGGTGATAACCAGAGGAAAAGCCACAAGGGCACAAACTGGTCAGTGGCCAAGAGTCCACTTTTATAAGAAACGTAGCACTCTAGTTAAAGCAACACTTGAGTCCTAGAGGCGTCAGTTACCCACTTATAGACCCAGAAACTGTAGGACACTTGCCCTGGGTCTCACCACAATAGGCCCAAAGCCATGGACTATGAGCTACCCCATGGCCTTCCAAGGAGAGCCAAGAGGGCTGGTGGCCAAGGTGCCCCCGCCATGCCCATCCTAGCTCCCTTCTTGTCCAGGTCTGTGGTCTAGGTCTCCCCTGACTTTTCTCAAGCTGAGGTTTATCAGAACATTGAATGTCCCTCCCAAGTTCATCCCATACCATGCCTTTGGAGGTGGGGCCTCTGGAAGATCAAAGTTGAGTTTGGATGAGGTCACCGGGGTAAGGCTCCCATCATGGGATGGGTGTTCTTATAAGAAGAGACAACAGACAATTTCCTACTCACTCCCCTCCTCCCTCTCTTTAACTCCCCTCTGCCCTGTGACAACACGGAAGTGTGTGCACCCACTTCTCTGAATGGAAATACTCCTTTCTGAAGAGAGGTTCATAAGCTAAGGAAATGAAGGAAATTTAGAAAGATTCACCAGGTCCCTTCCCGGTGACAGTGACAGTTGGGGAGAGGGGACTCTTCAGTGGAGCTGCCTTCAAGTTGCACAGTGATCTTCAGCCTGAGAGTCAGCCATCCTCTCACTGGGTCACAGAGCTAGACAAGGGTGAGTCATTTCTTTGGTCCATGGTCGGTACCCTGTCTGGGGTGAACAGATGCCTCCCCAGAAGTCTGCTCAGGAAGTCACGCAACAGGAAGTCACGCAACAGGAGCCATTTGATGGCTAGGACCTCGACCATGCTTGACTTCAGACCAGCCGCCTCTCCAGCACTGTACGAAGCTGACTTCCTATGGGAATTTGTCACTTTGTCCCTGGTATTTTGCTGGAGCAACCACGCAGGGGCCATTTATGGGTACCGCGTAGGGGGCAAGGTTCCCTAGCTAGGTCTCAGCCCCCAGAGAGCCTGGGACCTAGAAGCAGCATTGAGCTGTGAGTGAAAGCTCCTTCCAGCACCACACTAACTTCATCATCATTTTCCTGAAGAAAAACATATTCCAGTTTAACCAATAACCTCTTTGCCCTTTCCCTCCTCCCCTCCATCTGTCCCTGGAGGGGGAGCAGCACAGAAACCTCCATTCCTGTCTTCCTTCTTACTTCCAGGCAAAGCCCCGAGAGAAAAACCCTGTAGCTATAAGAAGAGACAGCAGATGCTGAGGTGCCCCAGGGGTGACGGCTGTCCGTGTTTAACGGATTCCATCTTCCAGTCACGAGGCATCCATTACGGCTCACATTGTCCAGATGGGGCAGCTGAGGCTCAGAGAGGCAAATTGGTTTGTCTAAAGTCACACAGCTGGGCCGGGCGTGGTGGGGCACGCCTTTAATCCCAGCACTCAGGAGGCAGAGGAGGCTACATAGTGAATTCTGAGTCAGCCTGGGCTAGAGTGAGACTCTACCTCGAAAAACAAAACAAAACAAAACAAAACAAAACAAGAAAGAAAGAAAGAAAGAAAGAAAGAAAGAAAGAAAGAAAGAAAGAAAGAGAGAGAAAGAAGTCACACAGCTGGGAAGCCAAGCTGGGGTTTTCATGAGACAGGCTCTCAATAAGTAGCCCAGGATGACCTGGAACTTGTCATCCTGCTGCCCCAGCCTCCTGAGCATGTGTGCTGTCAGGATTAGAACCCAGATCCCTCAGCTTCATTGACCACATCCTTGGTTCCCCACTGACCCCTTGGCTCCTTGGGCTGAGCTTTAGTTCATAAACTATGCTATTGACACAGTAGGACTCGCTGGACACACAGGACCTTGCGTGGACCGTCAATGATGTAGCCATGGTGTGTCTTCCCAGGAGCCTGGACTTCAGGACAGCCATGCAGATGTCTTAACGATCCTGTGAGGTGAGATCCCGCCTTGTTCTCCTTCTCCTGACCCTGAAGCTAAGGTCAAGCTCGGGCATGTGGGAGAGAAGTCATGGAATCTTACCATGGACACTCAAAATTATTAGGGCTTCAGAATTGTCAGAAACCAGAACAAGATGAAATACATACATATATATATATATGATATTTATATTTAAAATATATTTATATATTATAATTATTTATATAATTTATATTAATTATTTATATAATTTATAAAATATATTTAATATATATAATATTTTATTTTTATTTATTTATTTGACAGAGAGAAAGAGGAAGAGAGAGAGAGAATGGGCACATCAGGGCTTCCAGCCACTGCAAAGGAACTCCAGATGCATGTGCCACCTTGTGCATCTGGCTAACATGGGTCCTGGGGAATTGAACCTGGATCCTTTGGCTTTGTAGACAAACACCTTAACTGCTAAGCCAACCCTCCAGTCCAAGATGAAATGTGTTTTTATTTATTTATTTTTTTGTGACAAGGTGTCCTTGAATGCATGGCAATC
This sequence comes from Orientallactaga sibirica, assembly GCA_036365145.1. Lineage (NCBI taxonomy): Eukaryota > Metazoa > Chordata > Mammalia > Rodentia > Dipodidae > Orientallactaga > Orientallactaga sibirica. The sequence continues at coordinate 19,014,779 of JAEOAD010000026.1, read as the reverse complement.
CTCCTGCCTCAGCCTGCTGAAATTCCACGTGTAAGCAGAAGGGTTAATGAACCACTGACCTCGGTGGACCATAAAACCTTCTGGGACCATGGCATGCTGCGAGACTTCTGTTACAAAACAAGCTGATAACTCAAAGAGCCGCCCCAAGAGCTATCAGGCCACCTGGACATGAAAGGCTTCATCTTCCCCCTCCACTCCCAAAGACCCCCATGTCCCCATCCCTCGGCCCTTTAAAAATCTCTAGTCTCCCACATTCAAACACAGCAGCAGCAGGTTCATCCTGGGAAGCTGCTGTCCCTCCAATAAAGGACAGTCTGCACTGGCTTGCTTTCTCTTGGATTCCTCGTGTTGCTCTAGTCAATCCTGAATTCTAACAGAAGCCACCACCTCTGCCTAAAATGAAGATTTAAACAAAAAATACCTCCTCTCTTGTGGCTGGAGAGATGGCTTAACGGTTAAGGAATTTGCCTGTGAAGGCTAAGGTTCAATTCCCCAGGGCTCATGTAACCCAGATGCCCAAGGAGGCACATGTGTCTAGGGTTCATTTGCAGTGGCTAGAGGCCCTGGCATGCCCATTCTTTCCATATATCTGTCTACCCCCCTCAAAATAAATAAATAAATAAATAAATAAATAAATAAATAAATAAATAAAATTATTTAAAAAAGAACCCCAAACTCCTCTCTGCTCTCGTGTTACTGGAGAGTTCAGGGGACTACCTTGGGTGCCCCAGAGTTTCCTGGACAGACTTGGGGCTTCTGCGTACGCAGTGTACATCTTTCAAGAAAGACCGTCAGCTGGGCGTGATGGCGCCCGCCTTTAATCCTAGCACTCAGGAGGCAGAGGTAGGAGGATCACTGTGAGTTCAAAGCCACTCTGAGACTACATAGTGAATTCCAGGTCAGCCTGGGCTGGAGTGAAACTCTACCTCAAAAAAATGAAAGAAAGAAAGAAAGAAAGAAAGAAAGAAAGAAAGAAAGAAAGAAAGAAAGAAAGAAAGAAAGGGAGAAAGAAAGAAAAGGGAGGGGAGGGAAGGGAGGAAGGAAGGAAGGAAGGAAGGAAGGAAGGAAGGAAGGAAGGAAGGAAGGAAGGAAGGAAGAAAGACCTTCACATGCTAGGAAGAAGACTCAGTGGAATAAAGTGCTTGCTGTTCAAGTGCTAGTTCCTGACTCCAGATCCCAGAGGCCACATTGAAGCGGGAAGCAGTGATGGGCTTCTGTCATCCCAGCCCATGCTGAGATGGGAAACAGAGATAGGAGGACTTCCTGAGAAGCTCAAAGCCCGGATAGTCTAGTCAATGAAGCAGTGGACAAGAGACCTTGCCTCACATGAGGTGGAAGGCAAGGACCAACATTGCTAAGTTGTCCTCTGACCTCCACACATGTGCTGTGGCACCCATGTATCCATACGTACGCACGTGTGTGCACACACACCCAGAGAGAGAGAGAGAGTGACTCACAGGAAATGCAAGCACAACAACATTGACAGTGGGCAGGATGCTTGCAGCCACAACTGACCATGGTCTCTACGATGCCAGCCCAAACAACAGGACTGTTGGTTGTTACTTCACATGAAGCTTCGAGGTTAGAGGTTCTAGCCTGGGCTTAGAGACTGAAGAAATGTCAGCAGGGACCCAGACACCTGTGCCCTTTGCATTCTGTTCCACTTGGTGTGCTGGTGGCATCTCTTCTAATGATCGCGGCATGGCTACCACAGCACCGGACACCAGGAACCAGCAGCAAGGGAGAGTTGATGGGGCCAGAGAAAGCTTTATCTTCATCTCTCTCTCTCTCTCTCTCTCTCTCTCTCTTTTTAAATTGTATTTATTTATTTGGAAAGAGAGAGAGAGAGAAAATGAGCATACCAGGGCCTCTAGCTAATGTAAATCAATTCTAGACGCATGTATCACCTTGTGCATCTGGCTTCACATGAGTACTAGGGAACTAATTCCTGGTCTTAGGCTTTGAAAGCACACACCTTAAGTGCTGAGCCATTTCTCCATCCCATCCTCTTTTCTTTTCTTTTCTTTTCTTTTCTTTTCTTTTCTTTTCTTTTCTTTTCTTTTCCTTTCCTTTCCTTTTTTTTTTTTTTTTTTTGTTTGTTTTTCAAGGTAGGGTTTCACTCTAGTCCAGACTGACCTGGAACTCACTATGTAGTCTCAGGGTGGCCTCGAACTCACGGTGGAAGAGGGAGGGACTCCTGGGAGTGCATTACCAAAAGGCTTCTAGAAACCCATCTGTAGTCACCACCATTGGGATGGGACTCTCAAAGGAGCCCTCACCCATGCTCCAGTGGGACTCCATCCTCTTTCTGAGAGCCTCTTCTTCCTCCTCACTCCATGGGTGAGCCTGTGGTAACACAGCTGTAGGCCTTCTGCCTGGCTGCCTGGGCTGCTTGCTGGCAAGTGCATGTGTCCTGTTGCTGTTGTCCTTCGTGGACATCAGAACCCAGCTTCTTCAGCCTTCCTCTCCATCTCTCACTCACAAATAAGTAAAAGAATTTTTTTTTTTAAAAAGGAATCAATCTGGGTGTGGTGGTGCATGCCTTTAATCCCAGCACTAGGGAGGAAGAGGTAGGAGGATCACCATGAGTTTGAGGCCACCCTGAGACAAGATAGTGAATTCCAGGTCAGCCGGGACAAGAATGAGACCCTACCTCAAAAAAAAAAAAAAAAAAAAAAAAAAAAAAAAAAGGAATCAGGGCTGGAGAGATGACTTAGAGGTTAAGGCACTTGCCTGCAAAGACTGAAGACCTAGGTTTAATTCCCCAGTGCCCACGTAAGCCAGATGCATAGGGTGGCACATGCCTCTGATGTTTGTTTGCAGTGGCTGGAGGCCCTGGTGTGCCCATTCTCTCACTCTCTATCATTCCACTTCTTTCCGTCTCTCAAATAAATAAATAAGAAATAAATAATTTTTAAAAAGGGAATCAATTGTTCACTGGTCAAAAAGACCGTCACCTCCCATTTTGATTTATCTGGCTGGTGTAATTGAGAATTAATTTGAGATTCTTAGGCTTCTGACAGTATCTTGAAACATCATGTCTTTGTATGGGATAATGACTGAGAGAGAGGATCTCCCACTCCCGCAGCCCGGCCTCACAGCCACTTATTCTTGACATCCTTCAGTCAAACAGAAGCCACTGGACTTGGCACTGGTATTGATTCCAGCGGCTTATATTATTTTACTGTAAGTACAATGTCTGCTGTAGTTAATATACAATGGGGTAATTTAAAATGCATTAGTTTAATAAAAATGCATAAGATAGAATTGCATCAGCTTCAATAAAAATTCAATTTCATAAATATTATCTCGTGTTAAAATGCATTGATTTCCAGGAAAATATATCGGTCGGAGGTAATTTACATGGGCTTGGATGGCAGTGCCCAGGTCTCCATACATATGGATCAGTTTAGCCAGACGTGTCCAATTGTGTAAAAACCAGTCAGGCCGAAATGGATTCCGACCCTGTTGTCGTCAAAACTGTCATCGTCTTGCTTCCCTTGACTGAAGGAATGTCTCACACGAAGGCTGAGTGTGGTCCACCTGCACGAAGGCAAGTGCTGAGCCTGAGGAATGTTCTGGTAGTGCAAGCGAGGCACTTGCTGATGTCAGATGGCCTGTGAACTAGATTCCCAAGAACAGGCAGGGACACGATTTCTCTGTATGCCTGGGCAATGACAGCTGCACCCTCAGTCCAGGAAAAAGGTGCCTTCGTCACGAGCTGGCTGCAAGCCTTTGACTGCCCAGGGTGAGCTAAAAGAGAACCTGGAATAGGGAACCCCTGGAGGCTGAAGCCAGGAGATGAGCTTAGGGTGACCAGGACAAGGGATCACAGCTAGGGTTTGGGGGTTCAACCAGTCCTGGGTTCACATCCTATACCCCTACTTCTTGGGTGACTATCCTTGCCACTTACCCTCTCCAAGTCTTTCTCTGGGACCCTGGCAAACTCATCCGTTTCCCATGGCTTGCTAGCAGCTGACAGAGCTGAGATTTACACTCAAGTCTGGGACAGGTGGACATTTCCCAATCATTTTTATTGTGGGGAAAAAAAAAACCACATTATACCAGAAAATTAAGTCAAACAAAAACTTGCTGTTTAGCACATGTGGCTTGCCTGTTCCCTCCATCACTGTCCAGTCTGTTTCCTGCTCCTCGAATGCTGGAGGTGGGAGTTATATTCATCCCTGAGTCCTTTCCATACTCAAATCACTGTATGATTGTCACCTTCAGGGAACATAACACTAATCTGAATTGTGCCCTCAGACCATGTTTTGTAGCTGAAGAACCTGCCAGGTCTCTCGAGACTCACTGGCTCCACCCAAGGCATCTTTCTTGAGAGTGACATCTTTTTGTAAAAAAATATTTATTTCTTTATTTGCAAGCAGAGAAAGATAGAAGAGATGCAGACAGAGAGAGAATGGGGCATGCCAGGGCCTCTAGCCGCTGCAAACGAACTCCAGATGCATGTACCCCCCTTATGCACCTGGCTTATGTGGGTCCTGGAGAATTGAACCAGGATCCTTTGGCTTTGCAGGCAAATGCCTTAACCGCTAAGCCATTTCTCCAGCCCCAAGAGAGTGACATCTTTTTAAACATTTTTTTATTTTTATTTTAGAGAGAGAGAGAGAGAGACAGGGAGAGAGAGAATTGGTGCGCCAGGGCCTCAGCCACTGAAATTGAACTCCAGACACTTGTACCACCTAGTGGGCATGTGTGACCTTGTGCTTTCCTCACCTTTGTGCATCTGGCTTACCTGGGATCTGGAGAATCGAACATGGATCCTTAGGCTTTGCAGGCAAGCGCCTTAACAGCTAAGCCATCTCTCCAGCTTGAGAGTGACATCTTTAAGACTCATCCTGGAGGCAGCTCTTACTGTGTGTTTGCCTGATATTCCTGGGGATGAGATTCAGTCAAGCACATGACAGGGAAACCAAGGACACCAGACTGGGTCGTAGTCCATCACAGTAGCAGACACCTGGTGTCACTGTGTCCCTTTCCTGGGCTAGAACCCCCTACCTCTTTGATAAGTCACGTCATTATAACTCCCCGCTATCACTGTGTCCTTTGTAAAGAATAAGAAACAGAAAGGAGGTGTGTGACAGACAAGACCATGCCCAGAAGAGCGTGGATTTTCTTAAACTTTAATATTTAAATATTTATTTTTAGGTTGCATTCTATTTCTGCAAAGGAAAACTGGCGTTTCGTTTATAGTAACAGAATAAAAGTTGCCTCTCCAATACATCTATTTACAGTTAAAAAAAGATAAGTCCATCTGAAGAAAAGTATAAAATAAGTGACAATCCGTGTGCATGGATTGTACACGTGGCAAAATGCTAGGAAGGGGCTGGAGACATGGCTCAGCAGTTAAAGGCGCTTGCTTGGAAAGCCTGAAGGTCTGGGTTTGATTCCCCTTTACCCACAAAAATCCAGATGCATAAAGCAGAGTATATGTATGGAGCTCATTTTCAGTGGCACTAGGCCCTGGCCTGCCTATTCCCATTCTTTCTCTCTCTCCTTGCAAAAAAAAAAAAAAAAAAAATTATTATTTTTTTTAAAGTGCTAGGAAGGATGGTACCCCAGGGGCTGTTTGTGGGACACAGAACAAGAACACTGCTGTGCACCAAGCACGGCAGATGTAGCCGGAAAGATCCAGAGCTGAGCTGCAGGGTGGGAAGTACCATCCCGGGCTCATCTGTAGTGCCTGCTTGGATGGTCGGTTTTCCAGGACGGTAACAAAACATCTAAAGCTCATGACACACTGTGTGAACTCTGCAAGCAGGTTGGCTTCTCTCAACCTGTTTCCTCATTATTAAAATGTCACTGAGAACCCATCACTGACTACTAAATCTGTGGTGAGACTTGGAGGAGCCCACAAAGGCCAGCCAAGCCCTCCAGTGGATGACTTATCTCTCCTTCCTTCCTTCCTTCCTTCCTTCCTTCCTTCCTTCCTTCCTTCCTTCCTTCCTTCCTTCCTTATTTCTCCTTCCTTTTTTCATTTTTTAAAATTTTAATTTCTTTTTATTTTTTGGTTTTTCAAGGTAGGGTCTTGCTCTAGCCCAGGCTGACCTAGAATTCACTATGTAGTCTTAGGTTGGCCTAGAACTCATAGCAATCTTCTTACCTCAGCCTCCCAAGTGCTTGGATTAAAGGCGTGCATGACCACATCTGGCTTATTTAAAAAATATTTTATTTATTTATTTGAGAGAGAAAGAGGGAGAGAGAGAAAAAGAGAAAGCAAAAGAATGGGTATGTCAGGGCTTCTAGCTACTGTAAAACAACTCCAGACGCATGCACCACCTTGTGCCTCTGGCTTATGTGGGTCCTTAGGCTTGGCAGGCAAGTGCCTTAACTGCTAAGCCATCTCTCCAGTCCCTTCTTTCTTTTTTTTTTTTTTTTTTTGGTTTTTCAAGGTAGGGTCTCAAGGCTGCCTGGAATAACTCAGGGTGGCCTTGAACTCTCAGCGATCCTCCTACCTCTGCCATCTCTCCAGTCCCTTCTTTCATTTTTGAGTGTGTGTGTGTGTGTGTATGTTGTGCATGAGTGTGTGTATGTGTTTATATGTGCATGGGTACACCAGGGTGCATTCATGCATGTGGAGGTTAGAGGTCAACGTTAGGGTGTTCCTCAGTTACTCGCCACCATATTCTTTGGCCCAGGGTCTCTCAGAACCCAGAACTCACTGATTCAGCTAAACTGCAGAGCCATTAGGCCCCAGAAATCCTTCCGTCTCTGCCTCCCCAGTGCTGGAATTACAGACGTGGGCAACCACGCTTGGCATTTTACCCGGGTTCTGGAGATCTAAACTCAGGTCCTTGTGCTTGTAGGGCACTTTACCCACTGAGCCTTCTCCCCAACCCTCTTATTAATTAATTAATTAATTAATTTATTTATATTTGAAACAGTGTCTCACTATGTTGGGTAGGCCAGCCTGGAAACCTTGGACTCAAGTGATCCTCCTGCCCCAGCCTCACACATTCTGGGACCACAGGCATATGCCATTATGCTCAGCTTTAAACTTTAGATAAGTTTTATTGTGTGTTGTTATTCTTGCTCTTTGTGTCACTGTTTTTCCTTCATCTCCTCCTGCACATGATTTATAAGTTAACACCACCATAGGCATGTGTTATGATAGGTCTGCATGATTGGCTGTTTCTGGCACCCACTAGGGGATCTCTGAACACGTCCCCTGCAGACACACTTCTATTTCATTTATTTATTTATTTATTTTCAAATTTCCTTCTCGATACATCTCCAGGTCTTGTATCTGACTCTGTTGTTGGCCTGGAACTCTGTAGATTGTCTTCCAAGCCTCTAATTCTTGGGTCATGCCCTCCAGGAAGCCTTCCCTGACCATGTAAGACAGGCTAAGAGGCCCTTCCCTGCATAACCATAGTCCCTTTGGCTGCCAAAACACCCAGGTCCCCAAGATCTGCCTCTGGAATTTTTCATTTCCATCTAACACTCTGGCAGCAGCTGCGCTTTCTCTCTTGCCTTCCTGGCTTGGTCCTAAAACACTGTGGCGGCGGCTCAAGGGAGGAGAATCTGCTAACAGCACATTTGGAGTGCTGATGCTGTGTCTGCTGTCTTATCTTCTCCTTGCTCTGACAAAACCAGCTCAAGGAAAGGATTTATCATGGCTCACAGTTCAAGGGTCCACTCCACCATGGCAGGGCAGGCCTGGCAGCAGAAGCATGAAGCAGCTGCTCACATGGTGTCTGTAGTCAGGAAGCAGAGAGGTGAATGCTGGTGCTCAGCTGACTCTCTCCTTCCTTTTTCTTCAGTCCAGTACCCCTGTCTGCAAAATGATGCTGCCCACACTTACAGTGGGTCTTCCCACCTCACTTAGCATAATCTAGAAACTCCCTCATAAGCACACCCAGAAGTTTGTCTCCTACATGGTGGACATTAACCATGGCACCCACTCTGGTGAATTGCACAGGAGTTTCTTGAATGACTTACCGCCCTGTCCCCATGTCCCGTGTGCTCTTGGCATCACTGTGATTGACACTCCCTGTGGCCTAAGGTGACCCTTGCCTCAGGGTTTCTGTGCCCCACCCCCAGGAGTGGCCCAGAGAAGGTTCCAGGCTTTGGCTGTAGGGTCTGATCCGTTTCTGGCCCTGGTTGCTCAACGCCCTACTGCACTTTGGTTCCCCAGACCAGCCCGTCTCTAGAAATAAAGTGTTTTGTGGCTTTGCATTTTTATCTGCCCAGACAGTCTCACTTCGCCAGTCCACCGCAGGCTACACCAACTCTCCAGGATAAAAATACCCCTGACATTTGTGAAGGTCTAGGGGGCCACCGCTGCTCTCCTCTGCATGTCCAAGCCCAAGGTGAAAGTCGCAGGTGCAAGACGCCTGCACCTTCACTGCTGGCCCCACCCACAGCTGGACATACCTGCTCATCCGGCCCCAGCTCCTGGACATGTACTGAGGCGTACCCTCCAAATTCTCATGTGGCACCCCAGTGTGACTTGTCATATACAGTGCAATGGGGTGGGGCCCTGGTCCCATCAGTACTGGGGGACTTGGGAGAAGAAGCAGAAAGTCTGTTATTTCACATGTGTGTGTGCGCGCGCATGCACACACACACACACACACACACACACACACACACACACACACACACACAGGCTAGGCAAAGCAAGGAGGCCAGGACCACCACAAACCAGCCCCAGTGTGCTTGGTCTTGGACTTCCAGCTGGCAGAGAAAGGTTGTCTGCTTTTTCTACCACTTAGCTGGAGGCAAGTTGTTATGACAACCCAAGCAGTGAATTTTCCAGGGACCAGGGCTGGTTCTTCTCCATGTGGGCACACGGTCTGGTACACAGTAGGAGCCTAATGAATGTGGTAGACTCATGCACACTCCTCACAAGCAGGATCCTACAGCCAGACGCCTGGGGTTGCAGTTCTGCCCCTACCCCAACTCCTAGGCCTCAGTTTTCCTAACTGTGAACAGAAGTAGTAACATTGCTAAGCTCCAGAGGTTGCTGGGGGTGGGGGCAAAGGCATCACTAGGATCCCATGCTCTGCTTGGCCAAGCCTGAATCACATGAGTATTGAGAACCAATCATTGTATAGAAAGGGATAAGATGATCTGATTGGCCAGGCCTGAATCACACAAGGATCCTTTGGGCCAAGGGCTGTGCTGAGCATCATCCAGGTGCTTGGATGGTGGTGATGGGGTGTGAATGGTATGCCTCCCAGGCTCAGGGTTGTGTGAAGGACAGGTGTCAACAACTCCAAAGTAGAACAAAGTCCTCTGTCCCCTTTCCTCCAGCATCTTTCACTCCTGAGCAGCCACCCACATGACAGGGTTTGCAATTTGTGGTAAAGTCCTGGTAAGTACAGGAGCTTAATGAGCACAAGAAACCAGTCACTTCTTAGAACAGGCTGAGACTGGGGACTCAGTTGGCGTAGTGCTTGCCCAACATACACGAAGCCTTGGGTTCCAGGCATGGCACTGTACACCTGCAATCTCAGCGTTCAGCAGGTAGAGGCAGGAGGGTCAAAAGCTCAAGGGCTAGAGAGATGACTTAGCAGTTAAGGTGCTTGCCTGTGAAGCCTAAGGACCCATGTTCCATTCTCCAGATCCCACGTAAGCCAGACGCACAGAGGTGAAGCAAGTGCAAGGTTGCACATGCTCACTAGGTGGCACAAGTGTCTGGAGTTTGATTTCAGTGGCTAAGGTCTTGGCTTGCCAATTCTCTCTGTCTCTCTGTCTCTCTCTCTCTCACTAGCTTTCTCTTAGAAAATAAAATTAAGAAAATAAAAAAGTTCAAGTTTGAGTCCACAGGCGGCCTACATGCTGCTGCTGGTGCCACCACCATGTCTCTAGTGATCCCTGAGAAGTTCCAGCACATTTTGCGAGTACTCAACATCAGTGGGCAGCAGGTAATAGCCTTTGCCATCACTGCCATTAAGGGCGCGGGACAAAGGCATGCTCATGTGGTGTTGAGGAAAGCAGACAGTGACCTTACCATGAGGGCTGGAGGACTCACCAAAGATGGGGTGGAACATGTGATCACCTTTTTTTTTTTTTTTTTTTTTTTTTTTTTTTCAAGGTAGGGTCTCACTCTAGCTCAGGCTGACCTGGAATTCACTATGTAGTCTCAGAGTGGCCTTGAACTCACAGTGATCCTCCTACCTCTGCCTCCCGAGTGCTGGGATTAAAGGTGTGCGCCATTATGCCCAGCTTTTTTTTTTTTGGGAGGTGGCGTGTTGAGGTAAGGTCTCACTCTAGCCCAGGCTGTTCTGGAATCCCAGACTGGTTCTTAAATAGGCAGAAAGCTGTGAAAGATGGGAAGTATAGCCAGGTTCTGGCCAGTGGTCTGGACAACAAGCTCTGGGAAGATCTGGAGCTGTTGAAGATGATCCGAGCCCACCGAGGGCTGCGCCACTTCTGGGGCCTTCGTGTCCAAGGCCAGCACACCAAGACCACATGGTTGCACTGTGGGTGTATCCAAGAAGAAATGAGACTGTAGGCCTTTTCTGTTAATAAATATTTCTATACCCCCCCCCAAAAAAGTTCAAGGTTGAAGCTGGAGAGATGGCTTAGCAGTTAAGGTGCTTGCCTGTGAAGCCTAAGGATGCAGATTTGTTTCACCAGGACCCACATAAGTCAGATGCACAGGGTGGCACATGCATATGGAGTTTGTTTGCAGTGGCTAGAGGCCCTGGCATGCCCATTCTCTCTATATGACCCCCCCAATAATAATTTAAAATTAAAGCTGGGTGTGGTGGCTCATGCCTTTAATCCTAGCACTCAGGAGGCAGAGGTAGGATGATTGCTGTGAGTTCGAGGCCAGCCTGAGACTCCATAGTGAATTCCAGGTCAGCCTGAGCTACAGTGAGACCCTACCTAAAAAAAAAAAAAAAAAAAAAAAAAAGTATATTAAAAGTTCAAGATCATCCTCAGTTAATATATGGAGGTAGAGACAGCCTGAGCTACAAGAGACCCTGTCTCCAGCAAACATCTTAGAATGCTAAGCAAAGTGCCATATTAGAAACACCAAGTTCCAGAAACCATCTTGGAGCTGGGATGGAGCCTCCTGGTCTGCAGAATCAGTCAGGCAGTTGTCTTATTTGATAAGAACTAGTGGATTTCCCAGAGATCACCCATTTGGTTTTAAGATTCTATCCCTGCAGGCAGTGTTTACAAAACGCCTTTGCAGAAACGCCAGTGTGCACAGGGATGGAGGATGGGCCTTGGGCTCCAGTGGCCTGTCGTAAATATCATATTAGGATGATGCCTGAAATTAATGGGAATAATTTCCCAATAAATACAGTCAGTTAGTGAGGTGTTCCGGGACTGCTGATGGGAGATGGATTTTGGTAAAATATGGTTTTTGTCTCATAGGGAACTGGGGTGTGGGAACGTGAAAGGCATAAATTTCCACAGAGGAAGTATCTTTTATGATTATTCATTCCATGGTAGCTCCAAAGCCTAAAGGAGACTCATATTTACAGTTTCTAGAAGTACCTGGGTTTTGTACATTGGGGGAAGATTTAGCTTCAGGTCTTGTGGAAATCAGGCATATGCAGGAGATGGCAGGCAGGTTAAGGCACCTAGTGCTGGAATATTCCATAGACTCGAAGGAAACTGCACCCAGGGACCAAGCAGGAAGAGACTTAGGGAAATAAATGGCTTCTGGTTGGGTGCGGGTGACAGGGGTCTGATGGGAGGAATCTCAGAGCTGATGAGCCAGAAGTGGGGAAAATGTACCCAAGAAAGCTAGCTGTAGTGACTGTGAATGGTACGTGCATCTGTCCTCAGGAGCCCAGGCTAGCACAAACATCCCACCTCACCTGCCATCTGTGAGTCCCCAGTTTGGCACGTGGAGGAAGAAATGCATGTCCTGCCACTTGTCATTCCCTCTGTGGGCATCAGTTTAATTGTAAAACTTTTTTAAAAAGTTATTGCCTTATTAATTGATTAATAATTAATTTGAGAGAAATACAGAAAGGAAGAGAAAGAGAGGGAGGGAGAAAGAATGGGCATACCAGGGCCTATAGCCACTGAAAATGAACTCCAGACACATGTGCCACTTTTTGCATCTGGATTTAAGTGGGTACTGGGGAATCAAACCTGGGTGGTTAGACTTTGCAGACAAGTGCCTTAACAGCTAAGCCATCTCTCTAGCCCTGTAAAGCCTTTTTGCCCTGGCAGATGGAAGCGATCCAGCAGTCTCCAGACAGCTTAACCACTATGAGTTTTATGGAAAACTCAGCTGGTGGGCAACATGCACTTTGACTGGCCAGTGTTCTCCTTCTCTGATTCCTCCCACTTTATGGGAGTGTTTTTATCTCACTGCAGAAGTTGTAAAGAGTTTAACCCTGTCCAGTCCTTTCTGCAAGGGTCCCCTAAGGCACACAGACCAGTTGGCACTCAGGAGCCAAGCAGAATCTAATTCTGAACGGTGTCTCCCCAGAGCTTTCAGATAAGGGGTTGAGGGCTTGAACTGGCTCATTGGAAGAAGAAGAAAGCCAGCTGTTATCCAAAGATGGCAATGCTGGGCCCATGGCTCAGAGATGGAGTGCCTGCCTAGAAGCCACCAGTGAGGGGTTGGGAGAGTGGCTCAGTAGTAGAGTGCTTGCCTAGCATTCATGAGGTCCTGGGTTCCATCCCAACTCCCCAAAGATGGCTTTCATCTCCATCATGTTATCAAGCATGGGGAGGATTTGCCAAAAGATTCTCCATTCATCCAGGTAGGGGGTCAATCAGATTCTCCATTCAACCAGAGAGGGGGTAAGTCAGATTCTCCATTCACCCAGTGATGGGGTAAGTCAGATTCTCCATTCACCCAGTGATGGGGTAAGTCAGATTCTCCATTCACCCAGTGATGGGGCAATCAGATTCTCCATTCACCCAGTGATGGGGTAAGTCAGATTCTCCATTCACCCAGTGATGGGGCAATCAGATTCTCCATTCACCCAGTGATGGGGTAAGTCAGATTCTCCATTCACCCAGCGATGGGGCAATCAGATTCTCCATTCACCCAGTGATGGGGTAAGTCAGATTCTCCATTCACACAGTGATGGGGTAAGTCAGATTCTCCATTCTCCCAGAGAGGGGGTAAGTCAGATTCTCCATTCACACAATGATGGGGTCAGTCAGATTCTCCATCCACACAAATGGGGTAAGTCAGATTCTCCATTCACACAATGATGGGGTAAGTCAGATATTCCATTCACCCAAAGGGGGGTAAGTCAGATTCTCCATTCACACAGTAATGGGGTAAGTCAGATTCTCCATTCACCCAGTGATGGGGTAAGTCAGATTCTCCATTCACCCAGAGAGGGGTAAGTCAGATTCTCCATTCACACAGTGATGGGGTCAGTCAGATTCTCCATCCACACAGCAATGGGGTAAGTCAGATTCTCCATTCACACAATGATGGGATAAGTCAGATATTCCATTCACCCAGAGAGGGGGTAAGTCAGATTCTCCATTCACCCAGCCATAGGGTAAGTCAGATTCTCCATTCACCCAGTGATGGGGTAAGTCAGATTCTCCATTCACACAATGGTGGGGTAAGTCAGATTCTCCATTCACACAGTGATGGGGTAAGTCAAAATCACTTTACTGGTGCTGGAGAGATGGCTTAGCAGTTAAGTCACTTGCCTGTAAGCCTAAGGGCTCAGCTTCGGTTCCCCAGAACCCATGTAAGCACTTGGTGATGCATCCATCTGGAATTTGCTTGCAGTGGCTGGAGCTCCTGGCAGGTCCATTCTCTCCCTCCCTCTCTCTTTCTCTCTCAAATAAGTAAATTAATTAAATTAACAAATATTTTAAAAATCACCTTTCTGAGGAGTTTGGCAATGCCCATGGACATTAGCCCAGAGATGCCATTTGGGATAATTTTTCTTTTCTGAGAATCAACTTCCTGTTACTACGCTGAAACATCCAAGACAATCAACTTGTAAAGAGACAAGGTTGATTTTGCCTTATAGTTTGTAGGTTTTGTCCACAGTCAGCAAGTCCCTTTGTGTTTGGGCCTGTGATGAGTGAACAGCACATCATGGTGGCACTAAATGTTCACTTCACAAGCCAGGGAGCAAAGAGGAAGAGGAAGGTTCAAGGTCCTGGGATACTTTGAGGGCACACCCCCAGTGACTAAGGACTCCCCACCAAACATAACTTTCAAAGACTCAACCACTCCCTAATGCACCACTCTAGCGTACATTATTTTTAAAAAAAAAAAAAAAAAAACTTTTTTCTGGAGAGAGACAGAGAGGGAGAGGAAGACAGATAGAGAATGGGCACACCAGCAGCCTCTCAGCTGCTATGAATGAACTCCAGATGCGTGCGGCCCCTTGTGGGCAAGTGCGGCATTGTGCCCTTGTGTCACTTTGCATCTGGCTAAATGTGGGACCTGGAGATTGGAACCGGGTTCTCAGGTTTAGCAGGCAGGCACCTTAACCGCTAAGCCATCTCTCCAGCCCTAAAAAAAACTTTTAATGACAACCTCTCTCTATATAGACAGTTTATATAAACCTAATGCCCTCTCACCATCCTCCCTTTTTCCCTGTTCCAAATTCTGCCTCCACTGAATCCCTTCTTCTTTCCAAAGAGTCTCTCTTCTATTTTGATGTCATCATTTTTTCCTCCTATTATGCAGGTCTTGTGTAGGTAGCATCAGTCACTGTGAGGTCATGAATACCACGGGCATCTTCTGAGACCAAACTTTTTAAACTGTGGTCTTTGGGAACATATAAACTGTAGCACCACACAGCAAATCACATTCACCTGGTACAAAGATGAGCGAGTGTTCCAGAACAGAATTCATAGGTAGTAACAGCAGGTAATTGGAAACAAGGTGAATGCTCTGTCCTTGGAGGTGGACTGGTAAAATATACTGGAAACTCACCATTGGATATGATGAAGCCGTGAGAATGAATGATGCAGGGACCCACAGGCTGGGCAAGATGCCGGTGACACACCCTTCCATAGACAAACTGTTGCTCTACATTGCTGGGAGGAACATCTAAACCAGGCACAGTTTATACAAATAAAATATTTATACAAATAGGGCTGGAGAGATGGTTTAGCGGTTAAGGCGCTTGCCTGCCAAGCCTAAGAACTCCTGTTTGATTCTCCAAGTCCCACGTTTAGCCAGATGCAAAAAGTGACGCAAGGGTGCAATGCCATGCTTGCCCACAAGCTGGGTGCATGCGTCTGGAGTTCATTCACAGAGGCAGAGAGGCTGCTGACATGCCCATTCCCTCTCTCTCTGCCTCTTCCTCTTTCTCTCTTTCTCTCTCTCTCAAATAAAAACAAAAATTTTATACAAATAAATATAAGTTTATCAGCTTACAGATTCAGGGGAAATTCCTTAATGGTGGAAGAGGCTGGCCCCCTTTCACAGATCCAAGCAAAGAGACACCATCAGCCACACCACAAGCAAGCATGTACAAGCAGTAAATAGCAGACTGCTCTCACACCTTTGGGTTAGAGTTCAGATCCATCCCTAAACACACCTTACAACTGGACCCCAGGATCCTTCCCCCAGTGATACCTCCTCTAGCCAGGTGGCTGGAAATCCACGTTGCAAGATTTAGTAAAACACCTCAGTCTATGGGGGACATACATGGAAACTACCACAGAAACCAAGAGCAAAGCATTCTACAGTCAGTTCTTTTTTCTTCTTTTCTTTCTAAAAGCACCTCCATGCACGTTATATTTTTGTGCAGAGAAAAACTTGAGAACGAATCTACTCCAAGCTATGATACTCCTTCAGCAAGTCTCACTGGGACCAGGAACATTTCTGTAGACTTTAGACATTTGTAACATTTAAAAGTTTTCACATTGCATCTATACAATTTGTCAATTAAAGTATGGGCCATGCGGAAGGGAAGCAAAAGCTATCTGTAGCTCAGCTCTTACCCAGAAATTGGCTTTGTTCAAATTTGTTTGGTGCTCTAGAATTTTCTTTGTGAATTCATCATAGTTTTTTTTTTCCTTTTAAATTCATCACAATTTTTTGAATTCACATTTACATGCACACATATGAGAATTTCTTTCCTACCACAAGAGTGAGTTTATTTTCTTTTCCCTTTTTGACACAGTGTCCCCACCACCTTCTCCTGTCATTGCAAAAGCTCTCCCTGCAGCATCCACCATGCCAAGACATCACCATCTCCCACGCTGGCCGCCGTGATGGACACCTGGGCTGGCTCCAACTTTGGAGGCCTTATGTTTTAAAAGATTTTTGTCAACCAAACTGAATTGATTAAGTGATAATTAATTCACTTTCTCATTTTTTTAAATTCATCAAAGACACAAACCACAGAGCAGGGCTCTGAGCAGGAGGTTCCCAGAACCTAGAGAGACCCAGCCAGGAGCATCAACACTGGTGTCCAGAGGCGCCTGGGAAGCCTGTGGAGGCAAGTGAGTTCCTTAGGGATGTCACATTTTTGGCTTTTTAAAAAAATATATTGTGGCTAGGCATGGTAGCCCATGCCTTTAATCCCAGCGCTTGGGAGGCTGAGTAGGGCAATAGCCATGAGTTCAAGGCTAGCCTGGGACTACAGAGTGAGTTCCAGGTCAGCCTGGGCTAGAATGAGACCCGACCTCAAAAAAAAATAATATATAGAGCTGGGCATGGTGGCACATCCCTTTAATCCCAGCACTCGGGAGGCAGAGGTAGGAGGATTGCCATGAGTTTGAGGCCACCCTCAGACTACAGAGTGAATTCCAGGTCAACCTGAGCTAAAGTGAGACCCTACCTCAAAAAAAACCCATTTTACACACACACACACACACACACACACACACACACACACACACACATATGGTGAGAGAAAGAGAAAAAGTGTGGGCATACCAGGGTCACTTTCAGCTGCAAAGAACTCCAGACACATGCACCACGTTGTGCATCTGGCTTTATGTGGATACTGAGGAATGAAACCCTGGATGTCAGACTTTGCAAACAAGTACCTGTAACCACTGAGCAGTCTCCCTAGCCACCCCCCACCTTTTTAAAATGTGCATGTGGGTTCTGTGCATGTGTGTGTGGATGTCAAGGCTTGAACAACCTCAGGTGTCGTTCCTCAGGATCCATCCACTTTTTGTTGAGACAGGGTCTCTCATTGGCCTGGAGCTCATCAGTTAAGCAAGATTGCCTGGTGAGCAAGCCCCAGTGATCCTCCTGTCTCCACCTTCCCAGGGCTAGAATTACAAGCATGGGTCACCAAGCCTGGCTCTTTCACATGGTTCTGGGAATGGAATTCAGGTCTTCATGCTTGCAAGGCAAGCACTTTACTAACAGCTCTCTCCTCAGTCCTCAGCTTTCTTTCCAGCAGAAGTCTTAAGAGCCAGCACGCAGCTAGCTCACCCTCTTCTCCTTTCTGCCTGCCATGAGTCTAGTGAGGCCTGGAATAGAGCCTCTTCCACCACCTTGCACCCTGATCAGAAGATGACATGGAACAGAGCCATGGGTCCACATGTAGCCTGAGTGAAAAGTGAGCCTGTGTGGTTATAAACCATGGAAACTTAGGGGATTTTTGTTATGTCAGCTCACCCCAGGCTCACCTGACTGTTACAGAGGGCGGGTGAATGAACTGCTCACATATGACTCATACTGTGAGAGCCAAAAGGTCCAAGGTCTCTCTGGAACCTTACCAAGGCACGCTGCCATCCCTCCCATCCTCGCAGTCACGGTGTCAGGCTGTCAGTGCATGCCACGGGGAATAATTTGGGTGGGGTGGAAAGATGCTCTGAACCCAGTATTTTCCTGTTAAGGGCAAATTTGCAGAGATTTGGAAAATTGGGTTCTGTATGGCATAAACAGACTGAGCGTCTCCAGCTACAACACAGCTGAGCTTGGGAACGGGGTTTGATAGTTGTGTCAGCACAAAGAATTAAAAAGCAAACCCGCTCCGAATGTCTGTGAACACTGTCAACTGAAAAACTGTGCCTGTGGGTTTTTTTTTTTTTTTTAAAGCAATTTCCCTAGTCACTGCGGCTAATAATATCTCATTTTGTTAACTAGGAATGATTTAAAAGAAAATACTGTAACACGTGTCCTTTCCTAGCTTAACCCCTGTTAGTGACTCCCTATTGCCCCAAAGGTCAAGTTTAAAGTCTTTAAATGACTTTTAAGCCCTCATGGTTTCTACCTGCCCCCCTATCTGACTTCACATCTGCCTCCTCCCATCCTGGGACTCTCACCCCAGGATTGAGGCTACATCCACCACATCCACTTTGCCTTGGAGCCTTTATGTTTTCTATTCTGTTGGCCTGGAATACTCTTCCAGACATTGGGAGCCAGGTCAGTACTCGTGGTAGAGTGCCAGAGAGAGACAGCTATTCCAAATATTTTAACTAAAACAAAAACCTTAAAAATGGAGACTAAGTTTCAAGTCCACATAGCCGTTTTTCTGTGTGGTACCATTTCTTTTCTTTTAGTAATAAAAAAAATTTTTAGAGAGAGTGAGAGAGAGAGAATTGGCAAGCCAGGGCCTCAGCCACTGCAATCAAACTCTAGATGCTGGTGCCACCTAGTGGGCATGTATGACCTTGCGCTTGCCTCATCTTTGTGCGTCTGGCTTATGGGGGATCTGGAGAGTCGAACACGGGTCCTTAGGCTTCACAGGGAAGCACCTTAACTGCTAAGCCATCTCTCCAGCTCCCATTTCTTTTTTGAGTCCCATATAAAGTCATGACAATCTCCATGCTAGATCTAAAGCACAGATCTCACTGAGCTCCTGGCACTGTCCCCTGCTATTTTCCTGTACTCTGTAGGTTTTAGAGTGAATGCCACTTCTTTCTGGAAGACACCTGTGACCCCACCTTCCACCCAAGTCAAGGTCAGTGATCTCAGGGTCACACTTTCTTGTGACAGTGAGGATCTTCTCTTGCTGTTCTTTTCACCTCCTTTGTTTATGGAGTGTGCTGTGTGTGTGCATGTGCACATATGTGTGGTGTGCACGTGGAGGCCAGAGGTTAACCTCGGGGGGATTGTTCCTCAGACGAACATTCACCCCCTTTTTGTTGTTGTGACAGGGTGTCTCATTGGCCTGGAATTTGCCAATCATCTAGACTGGCTGGCCAGTGTAGAAGTCACCTTCTTGTTGCTGGGACAAAACACTAGACCATGAGCAGCTTATGGAAGAAAAAGGTTTACTTCTAGCCTCCAGTCTCTAGGGGAAGTTTCATCATGGTGGGAAAGCATAACAGGAGTGGACAGCCAGGCAGCGTATCTCCACAGTAGCAGCAGGGAGGGAGTGGAGAGAATGAGCTGAGCTCTGAACACACAGTGGGGCTGGACTGAGGAACTTCAGGGCCTGCCTCCCGTGACACGCCTCCTCCAGAAAAGCTCCACCTCCCAAAGATTTAAGGGGATTAATATGAGGCTTAATCACAAACAAAAGAGGATGGGGGACATGTATAGCCAGGGGCACAGAGGTCCTTCCTTCCTGTCTCTGACTCCCCTGCACTGGGATTACAGGCTCACCCACCACACCCAGCTTTTTCTACAGGGGTGCTCAGCTCCTCTTGCTTGTGAGGTAAGCACCTTAGCAACCAAACCATCTTCCTAGCTCATCTTCTGCAAGATCTCTCATGGGGTCTGGGGGAGGAGGTTCTCTTGCCTCTGGAAGTAGTACGTTGAGGTCTGGACTCTGGGAGCCAACTTTGCCACCTTGAGGGGACAGGCTTGCCTAACAGTGAAGCCACCACCACTATTTCCCTGCCTTGACATCACTTCCATTAGAAACTCTTTAACACATTTATTTATTTAGTTATTTTCAAGCAGAGAGAGAGAGAGAATGGGCATTCCAGGGCCTCCAGCAAATGAACTCGAGACACATGTGCCACTTTGTGCATCTGGCTTTACATGGGTACTGGTGCATCAAACCTAGGTCATTAGGCTTTGCAGGCAAGTGCAATGACTGCTGAGCCATCTCTTCAGCTCCTAGAAGCTCCTTAATAAGCAGTAACAACCCCCCTACTGTTCCCTCATCTCTTCCAAGCCCCTGGTGACTTCTGACTAACTTTCTGTCCTTGTGGGTCTATCTCTTCTAGACATCTGTCAGTGGGATTGTACAATACAACACATAGCTTTTGTGACTGGCTTCTTTCACTCAGCATAAGATTTTTTTGTTTTGTTTTGTTTTTTCAAGGTAGGTTCTCACTCTGGTCCAGGCTGACCTGGAATTAGCTATGTGGTCTCAGGGTGGCCTTGAACTCATGGCAATCCTCCTACCTCTGCCTCCCGAGTGCTGGGATTAAAGGCGTGCGCCACCACGCCTGGCTAAACATAAGATTTTTTTAAAATATTGTATTTAGGGCTGGAGAGATGGCTTAGCAATTAAGGCGTTTGCTTGTGAAGCCTAAGGACCCTGGTTCAATTCTCCAGGTCCCATGTAAGCCAGATGCACATGGTGGCGCATGCGTCTGGAGTTTGTTTGCAGTGGCTAGAAGCCCTGGCATGCCCATTCTCTCTCTCTCCCTCTCTCTGTCTCTAATAAATAAATAAATAAAAATAAAATCTTAAAAAAAAACAAAAATACTGTATTTATTTATTTTCAAGGAGAGAGAGACAGGATATGAATAGGTGAGCCACAGTCTCTAGCCACTGCAAACAAACTCCAGACGCATGTGCCACTTTGTGCATTATGGCTTTATGCGGATACTGAGGAATGGAACCTGGGTCGTTAAGCACTGCAGGCAAGTGCCTTAACCACTGAGCCATCTCTCCAGCCCCAGCATAAGATTTGAAAGACCACACACATGGTGGCATGTGTTCATGCTTCCTTCCTTCTGATGGCTGAGTATATACTATTCCATCGAATGAATACATTGCTTCTGCTTCTGCAGTCGTTTGATTTTACACATAGGCTGTTTTCATCTTGGGGCTCATGTGACTGACATAGCAGTGAACATTGGTGAATAAGTCCCTGTTTTCAACCTCTTCCGTTGTAGACCCAGGAGTGGGGTTGCCAGGAGTTCTGCCTCCCGCCCTCCTACCTTCTCTCATATTGTATGTATGTCCTCATTTTCAAGTGAAGAAACTGAGACCTGAGTAGCTTCAGCAACTTGCCCCAAATCACACACGTAGGAAGTGTGCTTCCTAGCAGGGATGTGAACACTAGAGTCGTCTCTGACCCCAAAGAATCCCACAGAATGGTGGCAGGACAAGTGTAGGGAGGGAGCGGACAAAACCCTTCACTGAGAGTGCTGTTGCGTCTCTGTCAAGACTTGCTTGGTAGTCACAGAGCTGAGATGCATTGGCAAGTTGCATACTGCTTTGATATAACCGTCATTATTGGTCAATTTAAAAAATAGATTTGGCCAAGCGTGGTGGTACACACCTTTAATCCTAGTACTTTGAAGGCAGAGGTAGGAGGATTGCTGTAAGTCTGAGGCCAGCCTGAGACTATAGAATGAGTTCCAGGTCAGCCTGGGCTACAGTGAGACCCTACTCAGAAAAAAAAAATTTTTTTTTGTTTGTTTGTTTTTTTTCAAGGTAGGGTCTCACTCTAGCCCAGGCTGAACTGGAATTCACTATGTAGTCTCAGGGTGGCCTCAAACTCATGGCGATCCTCCTACCTCTGCCTACTGAGTGCTGGGTTTAAAGGCATGTGCCACCACACCGGCTTTTTGAAAAAAAAAAAATTTTTTAAGCAGAGATCCAGAGTCTTTTAAGAGATCATCACTGAAATAGACTTAAAACACACCCACCATAGCTCAGAGAATTTTGAGGAAGAGGGGGCGGAAAGAATGTAAGAGTCACAGGGTGAGACATCATGCCCAGAGGTATTGTCTCCCCACCCCCAAAAACTGACTGCTGCTCCCACAATGCATAACCCACAACCCCATGGGGAATATCTGCAACCCCACTAAGGAGGATCTCCAGTGGAATGGGGGCAGGGACAAGGGAAAAGAGGATACCAACACATGATGTATCCATACAAAATATGTTGTTAATGATAATAAATAATTTTAAAAAAACAACAAAAAAATAGATTTGGAGCCAAGAGTGATGGCCCACGTCTTTAACCCCAGCACTTGGGAGACAGTGGTAGGAGGATTGCTGTGGGTTCAAGGCAATCCTCCTACCACTGTCTCCCGAGTGCTGGGGTTAAACTACATAATGAATTCAAGGTCACTCTGGGCTAGAGTGAGACCCTACCTTGAAAAGCCAAAAAAAAAAAAAAAAAAAAAAAAAAATTTGGGCCAGGCATGGTGGCTCACGCCTTTAGTCCCAGCACTAGGGAGGCAGAGGTAGGAGGATCGCTGAGAATTTGAGGCCAGACTGAGACCTGAATTCCAGGTCAGCCTGAGCTAGAATGAGACCCTACCTCGGAAACACAAAAACAAAAATTAAAAAAAGATTTGGTCTGGAGTCATGGCTCAGTGGTTAAAGCGCTTGCCTGCAAAGCCTGATGATCTGGGTTCGGTTCCCCAGTACCCATGTAAAGCCAGATGCACAAAGTGGTTCATGCATCTAGAGTTTATTTTTGCAGTGGCTGGAGGCCTTGGTGAGCCCATTCTCTCTGCACCCTCCTCCTTTCTCTCTCTCTCAAAAAAATTTTGAACAAATATATTAAATTAGATTGTATTTATTCATATGTAAGGAGAGAGAGAGAATCTTAACAGTGGCTTTCAGAATAAAAATGGGTCCCTATCTCTATGCAGGTAGGTCGCCCCTCTCTGAGGACATTGATAGTGGGAGCTCATGCTTGTAAAGAGACAGAAATCCAGTTCAAACCAGCCTTGCCCTGCCAAACAAACCAACCAACAAAACCCAAAATGGCCCCATGAGAGGATGTACCAGCTCATGGGAGCCAAAGCTCAAGGGTAGGTTAATTTGTCATGAAGTCAGCCGCACCAAGAGGCCTCCCATGTCCCTACATCTCTGTCTCCCTTTTGGCCCGCCCCTGAGGGCTGGGCAGGAGTCAGCATACTTGAACTACAAGGTCAGAGGGTAGGAGAAAGATGGCCCCTAGAAAGAACATTAAAAAAGACTTGTCCCAAGAGAAGAGGAATGGACCAGCCTGCAGGCAGACAACCTTACCCGTCACTCAGGAAATGCATAGGTCAAGTGCCCGGAAATGAGTATCCAAAATGACAGGAACTGGAAAAGATCAGATTCAGAGATATTGGCAAGTATATAATGGACATTTGGGGGAGGGCAACCAAGTCTAAATATAAGTCTCATTTCTGTTTCATATAGATCTTGGTCACACAGTCTGAGGTGACTTCAATGCAGTGTTTTTAGTAATTTTGTGTATGAGACAAAATTGGTACCAATTGAATGGTCACACTTGGAACCATTGAGTTCTCAGAAAGTTTCAGGGTTAGGGACCTGGGTTCATGGTAAAGCATCTGTCTAGCATGGGGATCCCCAAGTTTCAGGTTTTTGGATCATTTTGGATTTGGAGTTTGGGACTGGAGATGTGCAACTTGTGGTAAACATTTTATTTCATTTTATTTTTCCCCCTAGAAGGGATGGGTCATACTGGGCCTTTCCCCTGTTTTTCTTACTTTCTCCCAAATGTCAAACTGTTTTTGTGAGTTCATTGAAAGAAGCAGTGCTGTCTGATAGAACTTTCTGGAATGACGGAAGTGCTCCATATAAGCGCTTTCTTTCCAGTTTTGAAGTCCCTAGCCACAAAGTTGCTACCAGCTGTTGGAAATAAGACGACCAAGATTTATTTCACATTAAATAGCCACAGGAAGCTGGTGGCACTGCATGGGACATCACAAAGTCAAGGCCTTTTGCTAAGTGTTTACACTGGACTCCAGTAAAGGACGCTTTCTAGCCTGTGTTTGGTGGCAGAAAACGTTCTGAATCCCAGGGACATTTTCCTGGACAGGAAAGGGAGGCACAAACTGTGCCTGCTTGTACTGAAAACACTGAGCATGGTTGTGACTTCAGAACCCGGGGTCTCCCCTCCTTATCTCCAAAGCACCCTTGTTTTACATGAAAAAGCGTTTCTAATTAATAGGCCGGCCCCTCTTGAGTTTGATAAAAACAGAGGAGAAAAGGTTTTGATTAACCCACAATCTTTTCAATTCCGCGTGTTCTGCATGAGTGAGGCGTGTTTTCTGCAACCGAGCCGAGCACCGCTCGTCCTGGTCGGGGTGATAACATTCTTCCCCATTCTTCCCTTTGCCAGCGCAGCCTGGAGAGGCGGGAGGACGGGGTCTCAGAGGCGATCAGCGCTGGCCTGCCAGGGTAATCAGGATTCTTGACACAGGGCAGCCCACCCTGGGAGAAGAGAGTGACAAAAGCTTCCATTGTCGCTAAATGAGATAGTGTTTTTGACCTGAGATGAGGTGGGAGCTGAGCAAGGGTAGAGGAACCATCTGGATAGCTGAGTGTACACTCAGTTAAAAGGTTGGGGGCTGCAAGGTGACAGTCCATTGTAGTAGTCATTGCTCAGTGTGATGACCTGGCTCTTGTTTGTCTGCTTTCCCATCTTCTGCTCCAGGCCCAAGAAGCCCTCAGCCCTGGGGTGGGGGTGGGGTCACATCAGGTCCTGGAGTTACCGCTGACTTCATTGCTTCATTTTTTACCTTGTGGATGTAGAAATTAAAACACTTCTCCTTTCTGCTGAGAGTGACAGGCAAGACAGCACATGTCATGCCATCTCTCTATATAGAAATAGAGTTTTTAAAAATATTTTTAGTTTTATTTATTTATTTGAGAGACACAGAGAGAGAGAGAGAGAGAAAGGGAGAGAGAGAGAGAATGGGTGTGTCAGGGCCTTCAGCAAACAAGCTCCAGATGCATGTGCCACCTTGTATCTGGCTTATGTGGGTCCTGGGGAATTGAACCATGGTCCTTTGGCTTTGCAGGCAAGCGCCTAACGCTAAGCCATCTCTCCAGCCCTAGGCATAAAGTTTTAAAATATGACTGCAGGGCTGGAGAGATGGCTTAGTGGTTAAGGTGCCTGCCTGCTAAGCCTAAGAACCTGGTTCCAATCTCCAGGTCCCACGTTTAGCCAGATGCAAAGTGACGCAAGGGCGCAATGCTGCACTTGCCCACAAGGGGGCACACACATCTGGATTTCGTTTGCAGCAGCTGAGACTGCTGGCGCGCCCATTCTCTGTCTCCTTCTCCCTCTCTGTCTGTGTCTCTCTGTGTCTCTCTCCAAAAATAAATAAAATAATTAAATATATATATATATATATTTAAGACATGACTGCAAATTTCTTGCCTATCAAAGTGGGGAGATCGCTGGGTCATGCCCTTGTATGGCCTGGTCACTACCACCCTGCCTCAGAAGCCACTTGGAGCTTTCAGCCAGGGCCCTGGCAGAACCCTGCCTTCCAGGCCACCACAGTAAGGCATAGGATATGGGATCAGATCCCTCCCCAGAGCTCAGCCACCTCCACACTGGGACAGAAGGCCCGGCATGAGCCCTGCCTACGTGGCCTGCACATACAATCCTGCCACACCATAGAAGTGCAGTAGCCAGAAGCTGAGAATTGAGACGGCTTTCACAATTCTTGGAATGATGGAGAGGTGATATGGACAGGTCAGTGGCTGGGCCACTGAAAACTTTGAATAGGGTAACTGCTTAGGTATCAACCACACTTCCATGGACTGGGGAGATGGCTCAGTGGGTAAGGAACTCGCTGTGCAAGATGAAGATTTGAATCCCTAGAAATCATGTCACAGCTGGGCATGGTGGTGTGCACCTGCAGTTCCAGCGCTGGGGAGATGAGACAGGAGGATCCCCAAGGCCAGCTAACTCACTGGTCTGGATGGATCAGTGAGCTCTGGATGCAGTGAGACGCTCCCTGTCTCAATAAAAACAAGGTGGAGAGGGCTGGAAAGATTGCTCAGTGGGTAAGGTGCTTGCTTGCAAAGGCTAACAACTCAAGCTTGACTCCCCAATACCCATGCAGATGCACAAGGCAGTACATGCATCTGGAGTCCATTTGCAGTAGCTGGAGGCCCTGGTGCACCCATTCTCTCTGTCTGTCTCTCTTCTATCTCTCTTTCTTTCTCTCTCTGTTTGCAAATAAGTTTTTAAAACTTCAATTGAAAAAAAAAAATAGCTGGGTGTAGTGGCACATGCCTTGAAACCCAGCACTCAGGAGGCCGAGGTAGGAGGAAAGTCCTCACCAGTCCCCAGCTGAAGTCAGGCCATGTGGTGGCTCTAGGTGAGACCATGAGTCACATGTACACTGTTGCCATGGGACCCAGTGCTGTTGACTTCACAGCCATACCCCTTTCCCTGGCTGCATAGAGCAACCTTCAGGACAATGCCCACTACACCAATTACTGCAGACCAAGGGACAGCATAGGCAAAAGACATGTGTCACCTCTTTTGTCATTTGGCACTTGATGTCCTCTTGTCTTTATTTATTTGTTTATTAAAATATATTTTAGCAGGGCGTGATGGCACATGCCTTTAATCCCGGCACTTGGGAGGCAGAGGTAGGAGGATTGCTGTGAGTTCCAGGCTACCCTGAGACTACATAGTGAATTCCAGGTCAGCCTGAATTAAGGCGAGACCCTACCCCCAAAAAAATATTAAATAAAAAATATTTTTATTTATTTGCCAACAGAGAGAGAGACAAAGAGAGAATGAGCACGCCAGGGCCTCCAGCCACCACAAATGAACTCAAGATGCATGTGACACTTTGTGCATCTGGCTTTACATGGGTACTGGGGAATTGAGCCCTGGTTGTTAGGCTTTGCAGAGAAGTGCCTTAACCACTGAACAAGCTCTCCAGCCCTATTTATTTATTTTGTTAAATATTTTATTTTTATTTATTTATTTATTTGACACACATACAGAGAAAATGGGCACGCCGGGGTCTCTAGCCACTGCAAATGAACTCTAACCACCTTGTGCACCTGGCTTCTGTGGGTACTGGGGAATCG
This sequence comes from Orientallactaga sibirica, assembly GCA_036365145.1. Classification (NCBI taxonomy): domain Eukaryota; kingdom Metazoa; phylum Chordata; class Mammalia; order Rodentia; family Dipodidae; genus Orientallactaga; species Orientallactaga sibirica. Next base: position 18,987,934 of record JAEOAD010000026.1, on the reverse strand, counting down.
AACCTGGGTCCTTAGGCTTTTCAGGCAAGTACCTTAACCACTAATCCATCTCTTCAGCCCCTACTTATTTAATTTTTGAGGTAGGGACTCACTCTAGCTCAGAAAGGCTGTCCTAGAGCTCACTCTGTAGCCCAGGTTGGCCTCAAACTCACCATGATTCTCCTACCTTAGCCCTGAGATTAAAGGTGTGCCCCACCACATCTGCCTTCCCTTGTCCTTAGAAGCTGTAAACCTAGCCATATGTTCCCTGGCAGGGTGGTGGTGAATGTCACTAGAGCTCAGGATATTTGCTGTTTCTTAGGGGAAACTGAAATATAGTGACACATGCAAATCTTTCCCATGGCAAATATACCACTGGGCGACCCAAAGCCCTGACATGGCACCCATCAAAACCCAACCCAGAAGTTTCCCTCTGGCCTTCCCCGCCAGTACCCATGCCTGCTCTTTCAGGGTCCACCAAACCCATTACGCTTTTTATTAATTTATTTTATTTTGAGAGAGAGAGAGATTGAGAGAAGAGGCAGACAGAGAGAAAGAATGGGTGCACTAGGGCCTCTAGCTACTATAAACCAACTCCAGACACATGCGCCACCTTGTGCATCTGGCTTACGTGGGTCTTGGGGAATCAAACCTGGGTCCTCAGGCTTTGCTAAGCCATCTCTGTGCCCCCATTCTGATTTTTCTCATTGTGAGTTACACGGCTTACTTAAATAGGGCTGTACAGAATGGGTCATTTGGGGCCAGGCTTCCTCACATAATATTTTTGATTCATTCTTCTGCTAAGATACCCATGAGACTTGTCTGAGATGGTTCACCACCAGCTGGAAAGAGTAAGCCAAATGGATAAATAGTGATGTGTGGTGCCAGGCCCCAGGACGAGGATGATTGTGGATACAAAATAGGACAACTCTGATAGCCAGACGTTCACGAACATGGTGGGAGAAGGAAGGAAAGAGTCCATGGTTCTCAGCAACAATGAGAGCAGGAGAATAGAGCAGAGATAGAAGGTCCGCAAATACGATCCCAACATTATCATGGTTTATCAGAAGCCTTTCTTTAAAATATATATATATGTGTGTGTGTGTGTGTGTGTGTGTGTATAATTTTTATTTTTATTTTTTTATTTTTTGGTTTTTCAAGGTAGGGTCTCACGCTAGCTTAGTGGACCTGGAATTCATTAAGTAGTCTCAGGCTGGCTTCAAACTCACAGCGATCCTCCTACCTCTGCTTCCCAAGTGCTGGGATTAAAGGAGTGTACCACCACACCTGGCTAAACCAATTATGTATTTGTTTATTTATTATTTTATTTATTTATTTGAGAGAGAAAGAGGCAGAGACAGAGAGAGAGAGAAAGAGAAAGAGAAAGAGAATGGGCACACCAGGGCCTCCAGCTGCTGCAAATGAGTTCCAGGCTCATGTACTACCTTGTGCATCTGGCTTTACGTGGGTACTGGGGAACTGAACCCGGGTCCTTAGACTTCACAGGCAAGCACCTTAACCACTCAGCCATCTCTCCATCCCTAAGCCAATTATTTTAATTCTACTGGGAATTGAACCCCAATCCCATGCAAGCCAAGTAAGCGCTCTTCCACTGAGCTAACTCCCAGCTCTCTTTTGACTTTTTGATTTTAAGACAGGGTCTCACCAAGTTGCAAAGGTTGACCTGGAACTCACTCTGTGGTCCAGGTCAGCCTGGAATGTGCAATCCTCTTGCCTCAGCCTCCTGAGCAGAGGAGATGACAGGTATGCACCCCTAGCCCTGGCTTATGGCTTTTCTGTAGTCACAAGTGTTTGGACACAAAATGTTGCGCTGACTAAAACTGCTTTTGGCTCCCCAGGTGGCAGGGAGGATTCGGCCCCCAGTCCTCCCAATGAATCATAGGCAGACTGGTGGCTAGAGGTCCCAGGACGCTCTTTGATTTCTTAGTGAAAATGAGGGGCTAGAGAAATGGTTCAGTGGGTGAAGTGTCTGGCTTGCAAACATGAGCACCAGAGTGTAATCCCAGCACCCACGTTAAAAGGCCAGGTGTGGTGGAAAAAAAAAAAGCCACAGGTGTCATCATAGATATCACTGGGGAGGTGGAGACGGGAGGATCCCTAGCTAAGGAGAGAGTTCTAGTCTAGTAAGAAACTCGATGGGCTGGAGAGATGGCTTAAATGCAAAGCCTAAGAACACCCGCTCAATTCTCCAGGTCCTATGTTTAGCCAGACGCAAGTGATGCAAGGGCACGCACACGTCTGGAATGCATTCACAGCACGCCCTGGAGCACCCATTCTCTCTCTCTCTTTCTCTCGCCTTTCAAATAAAAAAATAAAAATACATAAATGATGATAAAAAAAAAAAAAACACCTCGAACCAGTCATGGTGGCACATGCCTTTAATCTCAGCATGCAGGAGGCAGAGGTAGGAGGATCGCCATGAGTTCGAGGCCACCCTGAGACTACATAGTGAATTCCAGGTCAGCCTGGACTACAGTGAGACCCTACCTTGAAAAAGGAAAAAAAGAAAAAGAAAAAAAAACTTGGTCTGGAAAGAAAGAAAGAGAGAAGGAGGAGGAAGAGGAGGAGAAGAAAAGGAGGGAGGGAAGGAAGGAAGGAAGGAAGGAAAGAAACTGTCTCATATGAAGTAGACTGCCCCTGAGGCTAACAACCAAGGTTTACACACACACACACACACACACACACACCTGTGTGAACACACTCATGTGCACACACAAAGATGGTGGTGATGAGGGTGGATGGACATGCTCCTTTGGTTCAGACTTTTCCCTCCTCTCTCCCTCCTTCCTGCCTGGAAGGATGAAGGGCTGTTCCCTCATTAGAGCACCTTAGACAAGACTCTGAGCTCACAATCATAGGGAGGTGACAGCAGATGATGGGAACATGGAACCGACCAGATGTGTGTGTTTCTGGAGCTGTGCTCAGAGGCAGACTTTAGTCTGTGGGAAAGTAGGGCTCAGCCCCCAGGACCCCTGGGAAATGTACTCTGGGGCCAGGGAACCCAAGCTTCTCCACATGGGAGCCCAGGAGCGCCTGCCAGGAAGGTCGGCTCTGTATGTAAATGACATAGACCTAAGGCTGATCAGGGTACCCCAAAATGCTCAGGGGAGGCCTAGAGTGGAGATCAAAATCCACCCCTTCCAGAAGGTTCCTGATGATCTGGTGCAGTCTAGGGTCTAGGGCACCATCCTGCTGGCAAGTCCATGCATGGCTGGTTCTTCCCAAATCCTCCGAGCCCCCTGACAGCTCCCAGCAGCTCTGTGTTATAAAATCAGAGGCCAGATTAAGTCTGTCTACAACTGAAGACTGAGCAACTGAGCAGATGCGGATGCTCAAGACGCTGTGAATTATACATGGCCATCTGCAGCCTGAGCAGAGCCGGCCAGGCTCCTAGCCCAGCACCAGTGGCCATATGGAGTCATATGTTTGCAGTACAGAGCCCCCTGCTGGCACCCAGCCAAGCGACACCCTGGGCCCTGTGATACTGGCCCCAGTAACTCAGGGGACAATGACTAGGTCATTTTTTCCCAAACTTTAACAATGTTATTAAACCCCTTTCCTAAACTGGGTATGATAACTCACACCTATAATCCAGAGGCTGAGGCAGGAGGATTGCCCTGAGTTGGAAGCTAGCCTGGGCCACATAGCTCCTAGATAGCCTGGACTACATAGTTAAGACCCTGTCTCAAAACCGAAACAACAACAAAGCCAGGTGTGGTGGCGCACACCTTTAATTCCAGCACTCAGGAGACAGAGATAGGAAGATGGCCATGAGTTCGAGGCCACCCTGAGACTACATAGTGAATTCCATGTCAGCCTGGGCTAGAGCAAGATCCTACCTTGAAAAACAAAAACAAAACAAAAAAGACAGCAACAAAAACCCCTCTCTCCTGTCATTTAGAAGGCAGACTTCACATCCTCCACCTCATAAGTACCCCTTGGACATGGGATTTAAAAGAAAATCTTATTTGAGAGAGAGACTATGAATGAGTGCACAAGGACCTCCAGCCACTGCAAATGAACTCCAGATACATGCACCACCTTGTACATCTGGCTTACATGGGTCCTGGGGAATCAAACCTGGGTCCTTTGGCTTTGAAGGCAAATACCTTAACCTCTAAGCTTAGCCCATTCTCTGTCTCTCGCTCCCACCCCCCGCTTTCCCTCTCTCAAATAAATAAAAAAAATAATATTTTTAAAAATAATAAAAATTAAAAACAGGCAGACTAAGGAATTCTTTCAGGATGAGGGACTGGTCCCCACTACCTTCTTTTTATTTTTTCACTCTTCTATTGACAACGTCCATAATTATAAACAATGTACCATGATCAAAATCCCATCCCTCCATCCTTTCTTTTCCTCCCTCAAATCTCCCTCTCCACTAAATTCTTTCTTCTTTCCAACTAGTCTCTCTCTTCTATTTTGATGTCATAATTTTTCTCTCCTATTATGCAGGTCTTGCATAAGTAGCATCAGCCACTGTGACGTCATGAATAACAAGGCCACTTTGTGTCTGGCAGATTGTATTGTAGGCAGTCCTACCCTTCCTTTGGCTCTTACATTCTTTCCACCACCTCTTCTGCAATGGACCCTGAGCCTTGGAGGCTGTGATAGAGATGTCTTGGTGCTGAACACTCCTCTGTCACTTCTTAGCACTTGGGTGAGTTTTGAGTCTCCCCAGTGGTCACCGCCATCTGAAAAGAGAAGCTTCTCTAACCAAAAGGGAGAGTAGCGTTAATGCATGGGCAGAAATATAAGTGTTTAGAGGGTAGTTTGATGAGTATAATATATCTGTTTAGCCAAACAACAGTAGTAGTTCCCAGCTAGCACTTATGACCTCTTGGGCCATAGGTTTTGATTAGGTTTTCAGTACCAGGCAGGAATTCCCTCTGGCGGAGTGGGCCTCAAATCCAATCAGAGGAGAGGGGAGGGAAATTTCATGCATTTTTGTATGTAAGTATAGAAGTTGTCAATAAAAAAAAATCCAATCAGAGAGCAGTTAGTTTCCCCCAAAACAGACATGCCACCATTTCATCAATTGGTATATTTGGCCTGGTTGGCAGGCCATAAAGCTTGCAGGGTCTACTGCTGGTTAAGACCACTGATGACTTTTCTCCTGCAGCATCCTGACAGCTGGTCAACAGGAAGGCGGCTTCCGGCTCAGCTCCAGCTTGATTTCTTAGTGACCTACAGCTAAAGCATGTGTTGCCTTCAATAATACATCTTGTTTGAAAATATATATTTTTTATTTTATTTTTAAAAAATATTTTTATTTATTTATTTATTTGAGAGAGAGAGAGAGAGAGATACAGAAATATGCAGGTAGAGAGAGAGAGAGAGAGTGAGAGAGTGGGTGCCCAGGGCCTCCAGCCACTGCAAACGAACTCCAGATGCATGCACCCCCTTGTGCATCTGGCTTACATGGGTCCTGGAGAATCGAGCCTTGAACCAGGGTCCTTAGGCTTCATAGGCAAGAGTTTAACTGCTAAGCCATCTCTCCAGCCCTATTTTATTTATTTATGTAAGAGAGAGAGAGAAAGAGATAATGGGCGCACCAAGGCCTCCAGCTACTGCAGACAAACTCTAGACGCATGCGTACAAACACATGCGCCACCTTGTGTGCATGCGTCTCCTTGTGCGTTTGGCTTACATTGGTTCTAGGGAATCGAACCTGAGTCCTTTGGCTTTGCAGACAAGTGCCTTAACCTCTAAGCCATCTCTCCAGCCTAGCAATAGGATTTTTTAAAGGCAATATTTTTATTTATTTATTTGAGAGAAGGAGTATGGATGCACAAGGGTCTCTTGCTACTTCAAAGTACAGATGCATGCACCACTTTGTATGTCTGTCTGGCTTTACATGGGTATTGAGCAATTGAATTTGGACTGGCAGGCTTTGCAAGCAAGCACCTTTAACTGCTGATTCACTTTCCCAGCCACACCCCCAGGAAGGCTTGCAGGAGCTTGGAGGGCCTGGATGCAAAAAAAAGACAGAGTGGTCCTAGCCATGTACAGCTCTGGGGGCTGGAGGTTGTTCTGGACAGCTGGAGACTCACAGCTCTTATTTTAATAGCTACGTGTTTATTTTGAAGATTATCATCTACTTTGGGCTAGTCCCCCATTGACAGCAGTGATCTAAAATTCCTTTTCAACATAAATGCTTTGAAATGGAAAAAAAAAAAAAAAGAAGCCAATTTTAAGAATCTGAGGCAACTATGAGCAAGAACAGTGACGTGTGTGTATGGAAACCACGATTTGATAATACACTGACAAATTTAAACATCAAGAAAAGTGATGTCAGAAGTATTCCAGATAAAGGTTCCAAAAAAAAAAAAAAAAACTGCCAACAAGGAAAACCTAAAAATAAAGAAGAGAAGAAAAGAGAAAGAAAGGAAACCTGGTGTTCAATCATAGGGATCTCCAGCCACTCCCTCCACTTGACACCTACCACACACCCAGCAGCAGCAGGAAGAGGGAGCACCAGGCAGAGTTCTGAAGAGCCTTCCAGTCATTGCCAAGTCATTTCCTTCCGGAAGTTCCCTAAAGTTGAGAGCCCAAGGGGGGTCCCAAACATAGATTTTTTTTTTTAAGGGGCAGCAGGAGGTGAGTAGAGTTGGAAGGCAAGAAACAAGGAGGCTGGCTATAGTCACTGGAGGGACGTGGGTCCCACCCAGAATGACAGATTCATTGAGGTGCTTAGAGAGATCCTGTGCTTGGCGTTTCCAGAACGGCTCTGGGGGAAGATGGGAGAGCCAGGCGCTAGATACAAAGGACTGCCCGTGTTGAGAGGCAGGTCCAAGTCCTGGCTCCTCTCTGATGGACTTTTAGCTCCAGCTTGTAAAAATCCAGAATGTTGAGCTGGAGAGATGGCTTAGTGGTTAAGGTGCTTGCCTGTGAAGCCTAAGAACCCAGGTCCAGCTCTCCGGATCCCACGTAAGCCGGATGCACAAAGGTGAGGCAAGTGCAAGGTCACACATGCCCACTAGGTGGTGCATCTGGAGTTCAATTGCAGTGGCTGAGGCCCTGGTGCGCCAGTTCTCTCTCTGTGTCTCTCACCCTCGCTCTCTCTCTCTGTCTCTCTGCCTCTAAAAAAGAAAAAAAAAAAAAAAAAAAAAAAAAAAAAAAATCCAAAATGTTAAGATGAGATAGCTCAGCAGTTAAGTTGCTTGGCTGCAAAGCCCAAGGATCTGAGTTCAATTCCCCAGTACCCATGTAAGGCCAGATGTACAAGGTGGCACATGCATCTGGAATTGGTTTGCAGTGGCTAGAGGCCCTTGTGCATCCATTCTCTCTCTCTCTTTCTTTCTCTCTCTCTCTCAAGTAAATAAACCTTTCAAAATAAAATTAAAAAAAAAAAGACCTGGGTGTGGCAGCACATGACTTTAATCCCAACACTCAGGAAGCAGACATAGGAGGATTGCTGTGAATTCGAGGCCAGCCTGAGACTACATAGTGAATTCCAGGTCAGCCTGGGCTAGAGTGAAACCCTACCTCGAAAAACCAGAAAAAGAAAAGAAAAGAAAATTAAAAAAAAAAAAAAAAAAAGCAAGTACTGAAACAGAAGGGGCAACAGGTCTGTTCTTGGTGAGCTTTGCCTGGGGGAGCCTGTGCCTGTCGGACAGTAAAGCATTACCATTCTGGGCCTCAAGACAATCACAGGCTGGTAGAAGAATGTATGGAGTAGGCTTTATCAAACAAGACTCAGACAGTAAAGAAACATCCACTGACATGGACAGGAGGCCCCCAAAGTGGGGAACTCAAATGAATCCTGACTTCAAGAGGTTTAAGTATGTTGGAGCTGATTCTACCTGTAACTGGAGGTGCCCTAAACTGATTGATGATTGATTGTCTATTGAAAGTTTAGTAGATCCAGGAGATCTTTTGTATTGAGGAGGAACAGGGAAGGCTGATAGCATAAGTCATGATTAGATGCCTTGGCTGACCACAGTGTTTTTTTTAAATTTATTTGTTTATTTATTTATTTATTTATTTATTTATTTATTTAAAGAGGCAGATATATAAGAGAGAATGGGCATGCCAGGACCTATAGCCACTGCAAGCAAACTTCAGATGCATGTGTGCTGCTTTGTGCACCTGGCTTACATGGGTCCTGGGGAATCGAACCTGGGTCCTTAGGCTTCACAGGTAAACACATTAACCACTAAGCCATCTCTCCAGCCTGACTATAGTGTTTTTGGATGAACTCCCAGAGCACCAAGCTGGTCCCAGTCAGCCATGTAGTTTCTCAGTCTCTAAGCCAGCCATACAGTTTCTGAATGATATCATTTCCAGGACTGGAGGATTTCTTCCTCAGTAGGGCATGGTGGGGCACACCTATAATTCCAGCATTCAGAAGGCTTAGGTAGGAGGATCACCATAAATTCAAGGCCAGCCTGGATAACAGAGTGAGTTACAGGTCACTAGGTTAGAGTGAGACCCTGCCTCCAAAAACAAATTAAACAAAACAAAGAAAAAGTTTGTAGCCATGTGTGATGTTTATTACTGAAATCCCAGTACTTGGGAAGCTGAGTAGGAGGGTCACAATGATTTTGATGCCCGCCTGGGCTATAGAGTGAGTTCCAGGTTTGTTTGGGCTAGAGTGAGACCCTGCCTCAAAAAAGGGGGACAAGCTGGGCGTGGTGGTGCACGCCTTTAATCCCAGCACTCGGGAGGCAGAGGTAAGAGGATCGCTGTGGCCACCCTGAGACTTTGAAGCCACCTGGACCAGAGAAACCCTACCTCGAAAAACCAAAAAAAAAAAAAAAAAAAAAAAAAGAAGAGTATGCCTCCCAGCACCTGGGCAGAGACCTAGGATCCTTAAAACCCTGAGACTCTAGTGAATTCCGGTCAGCTTGGGCTAGACCTACCTTAAAAAAGACTCTACCTTAAAAAAAAAAAAAAAAAAAGGCAATTGCTAACTCTGGGGAAAACAAAAAATACTGTAATCAGAGAATACAAAATGGCCCAGTTGTAATAAATATAAACTGAATATGAATCCAATATTTTAATTGATCATTTTCAGGAGTCTCAGATTTACAGAAAACATTGGTAGCACAGACTAGTTAGGCCCTTCCCATGTTCTCCTCAGCCCCTCCCTCATGCTAGCACCCTACAGTCATGTGGGGCTTTTTTTTGTAATTAATGAACAGATATGACTATAGTACTGTCAGCTACAGTCCCTTCCTTAGTTTTTCCTATTTTTTTCTGTTGTAGTATTTAATCCCAGAAATATGCATTACAATTAATTATCAAAACTGGGTGTGGTGACACATGTCTTTAATCCCAACACTCAGAGGCTGATATAGCAGGATCGCTGTGAGTTCAAAGCCAGCCTGGGCTACAGAGTGATTTTCAGGTCAGCCTGGGCTAGAGTGAGACCCTGACTTAAAAAAAAAAAAAAAAAAAGAAGCTGGGCATGGTGGCACACGCCTTTAATCCCAGCACTCGGAAGGCAGAGGTAGGAGGATCACCATGAGTTCGAGGCTACCCTGAGACTACATAGTGAATTCCAGGTCAGCCTGGACTAGAGTGAGACCCTACTTTGAAAATCCAAACACACACACACACACACACACACACGTGCACTCGCCTGCAATCAATTATCGTATGTCCTTAGCCTCCTCTTGGATAGGACAATATCTCAAGATTTCTTTGTTTTGGATGACTTTTTTTTGTTGTTTTGTTTTTTGTTTTTTTGGTTTTTCGAGGTAGGGTCTCACTCTGGTCCAAGCTGACCTGGAATTCACTATATAGTCTCAGGGTGGCCTTGAACTCATGGCAATCCTCCTATCTCTGCCTCCCGAGTGCTGGGATTAAAGGCATGCGCCACCACACCCGGCTTGGATGACTTTTGATGTTTGTTGTCCCTGTGTGGCTCAGGCTAGCCTGGAGCTGGCTATGGTCCCATGTCCACGTCCACGTCCATGTCCAGACACTTGGCTAACAGGTATGCACCACTGTGCCTGGCCGATGATTGTACTAGAGAGGTTTTATTAGAGTGTTTGGTGGCTCAGACCTGCCTGGCTCCTGTGGGGTTCTGTCCACATTCTGGCTGAAGCCTGGTTCACTTTCTGGCTCCAGCAGAGCTCCTTACGACCCCTTTAGTCTTCAGACAGACTTCCTGTAGGCAGCTGAGGCAGAATCCTGCAGACTTCCAATCTCCGTTACAGTTCTTGTGACATCCCTGCACTTTATTTTTATTTTATTAGACAGAGAGAATGGGCGCACCAGGGCCTCCAGCCACTGCAAATGAACTCCAGATGCATTGCGCCACCTTGTGCATCTGGCTTGTGTGGGTACTGGGGAAATCAAACCTGGGTCCTTTAGCTTAGCAGGCAAGCATTTTAACTGCTAAGCCTTCTCTTCAGCCTCATCCCTGCACGCTGTATCTTGACATTTATAGATTTTACTTAATGCTGTAAATTAGGATCATTGTGCTGAAGTCAAATCTGGCCAGTGAGTTGCAAGGGACAGACACAGCACAGGCTGTTGGGGGACTGAAGCTGAGAGCCTACAGCTGGCTGTCCCTTCCTCTCTGATGAAGCCCTGCACACCTCAAAAACACTTGTGAGTGTTCCCCTGTGCCCACTCAGTTTCCCCTCATTAGAAATGCAGGCATAAGACTCCACCCACCATTGGCTCCGCCCTCCTCTCCTTACCCTTCTGAGCTCTCTGTGTTGTTCTATCCCCTTGAATTCTCAAGACCTCTCCTGGCGGGAACCTCCCTGCTGCCACCAGAGGCTGGGAAGCCATCGTGAAGCTGATGTTCCCTTCTCTTCAAAGACCACTATGGCTCCATCTCCATGCCCATGAAAGCCAGCCTGGGATCTGCCTCTCTCTAGTCCCTCCCCAGCTGATTTCTCTCGCTCTCTTTGTTCCAGTCATGCCCTTGCCCTGAGCTTGGCCTGCATGGCCTTCCCACCCATCTGGTGCCATGGACACTGCCCTTTGTGCTCTCAACTCCTACACATCCTTGGAGAGCTTGCTTCAGGGAATCCCCCATGATGGACACTCTGACTTAGTGAAAGGTGCTGAAGGACAGGGCCGGACATTGCCTACATAGTTCAGCATTGGAACAGTCCCCAATACACAGTAGGTGCTCGCTAGATGGTTGTTGATGTGTGTCATAGACAGGGAAATACACTACTCCTGCTAGCCAGCAGCAGGGGTCTATGTACAACCATGTTTGGGCTGAGGACTGCCATCCAATGTACACTCTGTTAGAAACGCTGTGGGACTGGGGATGCTGCTCAGTGGTTAGAGTGTCTGCCCAGGATGTATGAAGCACTGGGTTCCATTCCCAGGACCATATGAAACAGATGCGATGCAGGCAGGAGGATTAGAGGTTCAAAGTCATCCTCAGATACATAGCAAGTTCAACTCAGCCTGGGATACATGAGACCCTGTCTCAGAAAGAAAGAAGAAAGAAAGAAAGAAAGAAAGAAAGAAAGAAAGAAAGAAAGAAAAAGAAAGAAAGAAAGAAAGAAAGAGGAAAGGAAAGGAAGGAAAGGAAGGAAGGAAGGAAGGAAGAAAAAGAAAAAAAAGAGGGCTAGAGAGATGGTTTCAGTTAAGGCACTTGCCTGCAAAGCCAAAGGACCCAGGTTCAGTTCCCCAGGACCCATGCAAAGCCAGATGCACAAAGTAGCATATGTGTCTGGAATTCACTTGCAGTGGCTAGAGGCCCTGATGTGCCCATTCTCTCTCTTACTCCCTCACTCTCTCTTTAATAAATAAATTAAAAAAATTTTTTTTCGAGGTAGGGTTTTACTCTAGTCAAGGCTGACATGGAATTCACTATAGGATCAGGGTGGCCTCAAACTCACAGTGATCCTCCTACCTCTGCCTCCCAACTGCTAGGATTAAAAGTGTGTGCACCACACCTGGCTAAAAAAATATTTAAAAAAGAAAGAAAGAAAAAAAGAGAAGGAGAGAAAGGGAGAAGAAGGGAGGAAGGAAGGAAGAAATTAAAAAAGAGCCTGAGGAGATGGCTCAGCAGTTAAAGATGCTTGCTTGCTAAACCTGCTAGCCCAAGTTCAATTCCTCAGTACCCATGTAAAGCACACGTTTGCCCATGCATCTGGAGATCATTTTCAGTGGCAAGAGGATCTGGCAGCCTATTCTCTCTCTCTTTCTCTCTCTCTCTCCAAATAAATAAATACAATATTAGAAAAGCAAAGAAAGTCACAAGAAGTCATCAATCCTAGTCACACAGTCAAAAGCAGAGGTCAGTAAGCTGTGGTCCACAGGGAAAACAGCACATGCTCCCCATTGGGAAAATAGCGCTTTATTGGATCCCTGTCACACCATTGTGAATATATCGTTGTTGGCAGTTTTCATGGTACAAATGAAGGCTGAGTTCAGTCACCTCAGTTGAGACCATCGGGCTTCAAGACTTAAGATGCTGACTGTGACCTGGGCATGGTGGCGCACGCCTTTCATTCCAGCCCTTGGGAGGCAGAGGTAGAAGGATCGCTGTGAGTTCGAGGCCGCCCTGAGACTACATAGTGAATTCCAGGTCAGCCTGGGCTACAGAGAGACCCTACCTTGGAGAAAAAAAAAATGTTGACTATGGCCCTTTATAGAAGGCCCTGGCTGAGGCCTCAACTAGGGGAGCTGGACTTCCTCACACGAGCCCTGGAGCCGTGGCTCTCAGGTTAGTGTGGTCTTGTGTGAAGGCAGAGTGGATGTGTCCTGTGTGACAGCGGAAAAGAATCTAAAACTTCAGGGACAAAATGAGAGACAAAGGGTAAGGACCCAGGAGGACCCGCTGTGTGCAAGAAGAGAGGCCCTGGCCTGCCCCTTCTGTCCTGAACTCTCACAGAAAGTCTCCTACACTCCCAGTACCTGCTAGAACAGGCCCTTTATCTGCATGTACATGATCTCAAGCATTTATCCCTAGCCCAGCCTGTGAGGAAGGAATTATGTTCTATGCTTCACATTTGATTACAAGATCGAGGCGCAGAAAGGTTAATGAACTCAGTTGCAGCGGAGACAGGATTGGTTGGAACCAGCAGCAGCTCCAGAGCAGACCATTAAGAGCATCCCTCCCAGCCCCGGCACCAATGAGAAAGCTGCTTCGATGAGCATGTTGGGAGGCCACAGGAGGTGACAGGCCCACTTGTTACCTCCTTTTTTGGGAATGGCCTGTCTCCAGAAATGTGACCCACGGCACTCCTGCAAACTACCTTGGCCTAGAGAAGACGGAAGGGCAACTGGGTTGTGCAGCGAGGGCTGCCTTGGTTCTGTGAAGTCCTCGTGCCAAGCTTGTGTCACTGTGCTGGCTTCCAATGGATTTCACTCACCATGATTGACAGATGGAGTGGGACCCAGACCCGGTCATGCTGGTTTTCCCAATTCACATCATGAACAAAATGAACCGGAACCGCTGGACACTCCCGTTGGTTTCCCACTGACCTGGATAAGCATCTGGAATACTGGAAAGCTTCACCTGATTTTTCTTTTTCTTTTTCTTTTTTTTGGTTTTGCAAGGTAGGGTCTCACTCTGGTCCAGGCTGACCTGGACTTCACTATGTAGTCTCTGGGTGGCCTCGAACTCTTGGCGATCCTCCTACCTCTGCCTCCCGAGTGCTGGGATTAAAGGTGTGCGCCACCACGCCTGGCTTAGGCTTCACCTGATTTTTAATGTGGAAAGGGTGTGGTGCCACATACTTTGGGGCTTAATCTGCAGGCTTGACACTTTTTCCAGCTACTGTGAGAATTGGCCCAACCAGCATGCTGGAAGCCTGTGCTAATTTCCATGGTGTAAAGACTCCACCATGGCCGGATACCAGCCACCAAGCAGTCACTGGGTGTGAGCTGGGAAGAGATGCAGAGTGAGACTCTGTGACAGAGTTTCAGCAACACATAAGGCAGACTTCACTTGCTCTCAGAGCATGGAGTTAGCCAGCACTTGGGAGGCTGTGGAAGAAGAATGGATGGGAGTTCAAGGCCAGCCTGGGCTACAGAGTGAGTTCCAGCTCAACCTGGGCTAGAGTGAGACCCTGCATCCAAAAATATAAATAAGTAAACAAACAAACAAACAAACAAACAAACAAACAAACAAACAAACTGTAATGCCCAGTTCACAGTGCCCCCAGTGACCACCAAGGATGACCAAACACATATGCAAGTGCAAAGAGCTTTATTTGGGCTTAAGCTCAGTCTCTTGCCTTCACCAACACAGTGGATCCATGCAAGAGCCCCGAGAAGCAAAAAAGCGGGCTTTTTATTGAGGTTTGAGCAAGGGGGAGAGGGCTATCACCCACACAACTACATGATTGGCTAATTTGAACAGTAACTGTGCTTGGGGGTTCTTGATTGGTCTTAGGGTTTTGGCGGGCTAGGTCTAGGGGAATTTCTAACTTAATTGGCTCAGCAAGTGGCGGTTACATTTGAACAGGTTGGTGGGCGTGGTTACATTCATTTGATTGGTTGACATTTACAAAACTCTGAGTTGGTGGATCTTATTGGGCTATCCAGCCCAGCACTGCAAGAATGTTGAGTCATGCTCACACAGCAAGTTTATGGTTTTTCCTGGTACTGTTTGTTCTTCCCTGGATTCTGGGAACTCACCCCTGTGGCCTACAGAGTGACTGAGGCTTGTCATGGTGCTACTCTGGCCTGGGTCTTTCACAAACAAGAACATGGATGCAGGCAAAGTCTATAAAATGGTTAGAAACTAGTGGGTTTTGTCCACAGCCATACTACCCTGAATGCGCCCGATCTCATCTGATCTTGGAAGCTAAGCAGGGTACTTGGATGGAAGAAAGTCGTGGGTTTTGCTGGGCATGCTGGCACATGCCTGTAATCTGAGCACCTAGGAGGCCAAGGTGAGAGGATCTCAAGTTTAAAGTCAGCCTGGGCTACATAACTAAACCTCAGGAAAAAAGAAAAATAAAGAGAGATTTTATGGTTAGCCAGCCAGGCCAAATGTACCAAGTGGTGCAATGGTGGCATGTCTGTTATGAGGAAAACCAATTGCTCTCTGGTTGGACTTGAGGCCCCCTCTATGGGAGGGAATCCGTGCTTGGTTTGGAAAACCTAATGAAAAGCCTATGGCTAGGGAGGTCATAAGCCCCAAGGGAAAACTACTACTGGTGTCTGGCTAAATGGATACCTTATACCCACCAAACTGCCCTCTAAACACTTATGGCTATGCCCATATATTAATGTTACTCTCACTTTGGGTTAGAGAAGCTCCTCTTTTCAGATGGCAGTGGACACTGGAGTGATTCAAAACTTACCAAAATGGGCCTGGAGAGATGGTTTAGCGGTTAAGTGCTTGCCTGTGAAGCCTAAGGACCCCGGTTCAAGGCTTGATTCCCCAGGACCCACATAAGCCAGATGCACAAGGTGGTGCATGCATCTGGAGTTCATTTGCAGTGGCTGGAGGCCCTGGCGCGCACATTCTCTCTCTCTCTATCTGCCTCTTTCTCTCTCTGTCTGTTGCATTCAAATAAATAAATAAAAATAAAAATAAATTTAAAGTTTTAAAACAAAAACTTACCACAGTGCTGAGAAGTGACAGTGGGATTGTTCAGCGCTAAGTGAGACATCTCTATCACACCCTCCAATACTCAGGTGGGGGAAAGAATGTAAGAGTCAAAAGGAAGGGAGGAGTGTTTTGTACCGCATGACTTCCAGATATGGTATTCTTGACCTCACAATGGCGGACACTACCTACACAAGACCTGCATAATGGGAGGGGGAAATGATGACATCAGAATGTAAGATACGATGTTGGAAAGGAGGGATTCAGTGGAGGGGGGATTCAGGAGGGAAGAAAAGGAGGGTGGTGGCAGAGGGTTATGATTATGGTTTATTGTCATATGTATGGGAGTTGTTGATAAGTTTTATTTTAAAAAAAAGGAGAGGGCTGAAGAGATGGCTTAGCCATTAAGGTGCTTGCCTGCGAAGCCTAAGGACCCATGTTTGACTCTCCAGGTCCCACATAAGCTAGATGCCCAAGGTGATGCAAGTGTGCAAGGTCACACATGCACACAAGGTGGTGCAAGCGTCTGGAGTTCTATTGCAGCAGCCAGAGGCCCTGGCGGGCCAATTCTCTTTCGGTCTCTCACCTTGCTCTCTCACAAAAAAGGGCCATATTGTTGGGCTTGCCTCAAAAACATTTTTTTTTTTAAGAATGGAGAATTTTTCTGTGTTATGTATTGTCTCCTTTTAATTTAATCTACTTAAGTGTGAGACTATATAATTTAAAGTAATTGCTATGTTTAGCAACTGGCTTTCAGAACTCTCCAGAATTTGTCAGCCACTGTGAACCACTTCCAGTGCATTACCAGCTTTAATCCCTAATTTCCTCAGAAAACTTCAAGCAAGATAAAATGAGGAAATACATTCAGTAATGATAGAACACGAGAGATTTTTTTTTAATTAGGCAGAAAGGTTTTTTTTTTTAACATAAAGGAAGGATTTCCTTAGACTGTTACATCATAGTTTTCAACATGGCCACAACAGTCTCTCCTCAGATGGTCTTAGAACTCTGTCACGCTCTTATCCACAGATGTAGATGGCAGAAGTGGGGTCCATCCAGACGCGGCTGGCTTCCACAGACAAGTGGTAAAATGATGGCATGTTTCCTTCCTTGTGCATTGCACACTCACTGGTGAGGCTCCAGGTGAGATCACCACACATGGGGAAGCCCTGGCTGGCTTAAGTACAGGGACTCCCTGAGTCTCCATGAGTGAGACCTGCAGTCTGCAGCGCCCCCTGCTGGTTGGGCTCCACACTCCAGCAATTAGCAATGTCTTGCTGGTCCAGAGATCACCCCCAACACCTGCTGATGGAGCCAGATCCCAGCAGCCTGCAGCATCCCCCTATTAGACGAGCCAGAGGCCAGCAGCTAGCAGTGCCCCCTGCTTGTCCAGCCTCTGCCAGAAGCCCACAGCACCGTCTGCTTGCCAAACTCTAGAGCCGCTGAACTTCAGTGTATAAAGGGCAATAGCCAGATCTTAGTCCCTGAGACCGTCCCAGGACCCTGGAGGACCGGTGATCTGTAAAACCTTGAGGACATCAGCACAGACTTGAGGACAATGTGATTGTCAACCGGAGGAAAGAGAATCTTTGTTCCGTAGTGGCAGAATGCTTGGTAACGTGAAAAAGAAATGTCGCTAATGAACTCAAATACAGAAAGTGTCATCTGGATTTTCTTGCTACCTATAATCATAGCTTGCAGGAAGCTGAGACACAATTGCTGCAAACTCAAGGCCAGCCTGGGCTACATAATAAACTTGTCTACAAACAAAACGTCAGGTGTGGTGGTTAGCACATGCCTGAAATCCCACTCAGGAAGTAGGAGGCAGGAGGCTCTACTCAGCTACATAGTGCATTCAAGGCCAGCCTGCATAAGACTCTGTCTTAAATAACACTCCCCCCCCAAAAAAAAAAACCCTCCTCCAATTAAATCCTTAAAAACTCCTCAATTGAGTCTGAACCGCTGGAAAACAGAGCAGAGCAGAACTATCCCTCATTCCTGGCTTCTAGAGGGTTTCAAACACTTAACATTCTCAAACAGAGAAGGAAGCTGCCTTGCGGGTCCAGGCCCAGGCAAGCGGCCTGCAGCACCCTCTGCTGGTCCAACCAGAGCCCAGCAACCTACAGCAGCCCCTGCTGGTCCAGCCAATAATAGCCTGACTACCACAACTTGTGGTGGAAGGAGAGGTACCCCAGATCAATGGGGTGGTAGAAGGGAGGATGGAGTTTAGAAATAGACCCCCCTCAGTTACCATCAGTTGATTTTTCAACCGAGGCACAAAGGCGATGCAATAGAGAAAGGATGGCCTTTTCAGAAACTTTGCCCAAACAATGGGGCATCAAAAGTAAAAACAAAATAGTGCAAAAAATAATAATGCAAAAACTAAAAAAAAAGTAATAAGGTAAAAAAAAAGACTACCAGGTCACACCTGGATCTCCCTACAAAATTGGCTTGACATGGGTCATAAAACTATAAAACGTCTAGGGGTGACATGAGGAAATCTTTGTGACTTGACTATGGCAAAGATTTGTCATGTAGAACACAAATTGTAAATAAAAAATAAACAATATGTTAGGACTCATCAAAATTTAGACCTCCCATTCTCTCAAAGACATGGTTAAGAAACTAAACTAAACTAAAATAAAATAAAATAAAATGGAGAAAATATTGGCAAAGCACATAGCTTATGAAAGACTAGTTTTCAGAGTAAACTGATTAAAAAATTTTTTTTTCTGCAGGCTGGAGAGATGGCTCAGTGCTTAAGGCGCTTGTCTATAAAGACTAATGACCCAGGTTTGAGTCCCCAGCACCTACAAAAAGCCAGATGCACAAAGTGGCACATACATCTGGAGTTGATTTGCCATGGCTGAAGGCCCTGGTATGCCCATTCTCTCTCTCTTTCTGCTTATAAATAAATAATATTTTAAAAGGCTGGATGTGGTGGGACATGCCTTTAATCCCAGCATTTGGGAGGCAGAGGTAGGAGGATCACTGTCAGTTTGAGGTCATCCTGGGACTACAGAGGGAATTCCAGGTCAGCCTGAGGCTAGAGTGAAACCCTACCTCGAAAAATCAGAACAAAATAATAAATACCTTTTTAAATCTCAGGGATGGAGAAATAGCTCAGTGGTTAAAGGCACTTGCTTGTAAAGACTGGCTGTCCAGGTGCAATTCTCCAGTGCCCACGTAAAGCCAGATGCACAAAGTGACACATGCACCTGGAGTTCATTTGCAGGCTTTGGTATGCCCATTCCTTTTCTCTTTCATTCTCTCTTATTCTCTTAGTCTCTACTTGCAAATAAATATAGAAAATTTTCTTATATCCCCAAACTCAGCTTTATTATAAAATTAACAACTTGATTTCAAAATTGGTCAAAGACTACCTGTTCTCCACGGATTTGCTTGTGCCCCTTTGTTCTAAAACCAGTTGTCCATATCTGGGTGTCTTTTCTATTTAAGGACAGTCTAGACTGGGCCACACCAGAGCCCTAGTTCATATACTGTCACTTGTAATCAGGCCTTGAATCAAGTAGTGTTTGGTCTCTGGTTTGTTGTTGTGTTTTTTTTAATATCTATTTATTTATTTCCACATGTGTGCACACATGAGCATCAGGGTTTCCTACCATTGCAAACAAACGCCCGACCCATGTGCTACTTAAAAAATATATTTCATATTTACTTATTTTTTTTTGAGAGAGAGAGAGAGACAGACAGACAGACAGACACACAGAGAGAAAGGATGCTCTAGTCACTGCAAATGAACTCCAGACACGTGCCACCTTGTGCATCTGGCTCTACGTGGGTCCTAAGGAATAGAACCTGGATCCTTTGGCTTTGTAGGCAAGTGCCTTAACTACTAAGCAATCTCTCTAGACCTCCATGTGACACTTTTAACATCTGACTTTACATAGATACTGAGGACTGAACTCAAAGCCAGCAGGCTTTGCAAGCAAGGGCTTTCAACTGCTGAGCCATCTCCCCAGCCCCAGATTTGTTATTCTTTCTTTATCCCTCCCTCCCTCCCTCCCTCCCTCCCTCCCTTCTTTCTTTCTTTCTTTCTTTCTTTCTTTCTTTCTTTCTTTCTTTCTTTCTTTCTTTCTTTCTTTCTTTCTTTCTTTCTGAGGTAGGGTCTCACTCTAGCTCAGACTGACCTGGAAGTCATTATGTAGTCTCAGGGTGGCCTTGAATTCACAGTGATCCTCCTACCTCTGCCTCCCGAGTGCTGGGATTAAAGGTATGCACCACCCTGTCTGGCTTTTCTTTCTTTTTTTTTTTTTTAATTTTTATTGATTTTTAATCTTACATACCAAAAACCCCACCTGATATTTCCTCCCCTCCCCATTCCACTTTAGAACTCCAGTCTCCATCATATCCCCTCCCTTTCTCCATTAGTCTCTCTCCTACTTTGATGACATCATCTTTCTCTTCTATTTTGAGGGTCTTGCAAAGGTATTGCTAGGCACTGCAAGATCATGGATATCGAGGCCAATTTCTGTCTGGGCAGCTGCATAGTAAGAGGTCATATCCTTCCTTTGGCTCTTCCATTCTATCCGCCCCTCTTCCGCAATGGTCCCTGAGCCACTGGAGGATGTGACAGAGGTGTTTCAGTGCTAGGCACTCCTCCATCCCTTCTTCTCAGCACTATGTTGCCTTTTGTGTCGTCCCAGTGGTCATCGCCATCTGAAAAGAGAAGCTTCTCTAGCCAGAAGTGGGAATAGCGTTAATATGTGGACATGAACATTTAGTGTAGTGTCCCCAGGGCAGCTTGGTGGGAATAATATATACATTTAGTCAGACATGAGCAGGCTTATACCCCCAAGGCTCATGACCTCACCTACCATAGACTTTTACTTAGGTTTTTCTTTCAGTACTGGTATGTATTCCCTCCCGTGAGAGGGCCTTCAGTCCAATTATGGAGCAGTTGGTTACCCCAAGAGTAGACACGCCACTATTGCAACCTGTTCAGTCATTGGGCCTGTCTGGCCAAGCTTGAATATTCAGCATCCACTATTTTCACTGTTGATGGCTTCTGTCTCCCATACGCTGCGTGCAGTGCAGCTTTTTCCAGCTTTCAGTTGGCTGGTCTACAGGGAGAAGGTTTTCTGCTCAACACCAGCTTGCTTTCTCAGTGTCCTTGCCTCTCAGGCATGAGATGTCTTCAGCAATAGGGTCTTACTATCTATTTCTCTAGGGAAACCAAGGGCTTTGGCAAAAGCCTTAATGTTTTGGAGGCTACCGGGACCTCCTTGGCCAACATCTCACTGGAAGGAGTTCCATCCCAGGTACTGAAAATTTTCTAGTAACAGTCTACATCTTCTAGACGTGACCTTAATCAAAAAAAAAAGTAGTTTTACATATGTCTTATTGATAATATCTTGAGTTTAGATTGTCCCTCCCCTGCCCTTTTTGTATGCATTCTCTTCCCATGGCCTCGCTTAGGCCATTCCCTCCCTGTACTCAGTTCTTCTACTTACATATGTGTATTACCATACACTTAAGTCCTTCCCTTTCTTCCCTCCCCTTATAGCCTTTTACCCGCTTACTGGTTTCTGGTACCTATTTTTGGTTCCAGTTCATACACAAGTCTATACATTGGTAGCTAGGATCCACATATGAGAGAGAACATGTGACGTTTGGCTTTCTGAGCCTGGGTTACCTCACTAAGTATAACCCTTTCCAGATCCATCCATTTCCCTGCAAATTTCATAATTTCATTTTTCTTTACTGCTGAATAGAACTCCATTGTGTAAATGTACCACAACTTTATTATCCACTCATCTGTGGACGGACATCTAGGCTGCTTCCATTTCTTAGCTATTGTGAATAGAGCAGCAATAAACATGGTTTTGCAAGTATCTCTAAGGAAGTGAGAAGAGTCCTCTGGATATATGCCTAGGAGTGCTATAGCTGGATCATATGGTAAATCTATTTCTAGCTGTCTCAAGAACCTCCACACTGATTTCCACAGTGGCTGGACCAGCTTACATTCCCACCAACAGTGTAGAAGTGTTCCTGTTTTTCCGCATCCACGCCAACACTTATTGTCATTTGTTTTCTTGATGGCAGCCATTCTGACAGGAGTGATATGGAATCTCAAAGTGGTTTTAATTTGCATTTCCCTGATGGCTAAGGATGTAGAACATTTTTTTAGATGTTTATATGCCATCTGTATTTCATCTTCCGTGAATTCTCTATTTAGTTCCGTAGCCCATTTTTTAACTGGGTTGTTTGAATTCTTGTTATTCTGTTTTTTGAGTTCTTTGTATATTCTGGATATTAATCCTCTGTCAGATGAATAACTGGCAAAGATTTTCTCCCATTCTGTAGGTTGTCTTTTTGCTCTATTCACAGTGTCCTTTGCTGTACAAAAGCTTTGTAATTTTATAAGGTCCCAGTGGTTGATTAGTGCTTTTATTCTCTGAGCAATTGGAGTTATATTCAGAAAGTCCTTGCCTATTCCAATATGTTGAAGAGTTTCCCTACTTTTTCCTCTAGCATTTTCAGAGTTTCAGGTCTGATATTAAGGTCCCTGATCCATTTGGACTTGATTCTTGTGCAAGGAGAGAGACAAGGATCTATGTTTATCCTTTTACAAACAGATGTCCAATTTTCCCAACACCACTTGTTAAATAGGCTATCTTTTCTCCAATGAGTATTTTTGGCGTTTTTGTCAAAAATCAGGTAGCTGTAGCTGTCTGGATTAATATTTGGGTCTTCTATTCTGTTCCATTGATCTACCTGTCTGTCCTTGTGCCAGTACCATGCTGTTTTTGTTACTATGGCTTTGTAGTATAACTTAAAATCGGGTATGGTTATACCACCTGCCTGATTTTTGTTATGCAAAATTGTTTTGGCTATTCGAGGTTTTTTGTGTTTCCAGATGAATTTTAGTATTGTTTTTTCTATTTCTGTGAAGAATGCTATTGGGATTTTAATGGGGATCGCATTAAATGTGTAGATTGCTTTTGGTAAGATTGACATTTTCACTATATTGATTCTTCCAATCCAGGAGCATGGAATGTCTTTCCATTTCCTTGTGTCTTCTGCAATTTGTCGCTCGAGTTTTTTTATAGTTCTCATTGTAGAGATCCTTCACTTCCTTGGTTAAGTTTATTCCAAGGTATTTTTTTTTTTGAGGCAATTGTGAATGGGAGAGATTCCCTGATTTCATCCTCTGCATGTTTGTTGTTAGTGTATAGAAAAGCTACTGATTTCTGTGTGTTTATTTTGTATCCTGCTACATTGCTAAAAGTGTTTATCAGCTCTAATAATTTGCTGGTAGAGTCCTTAGGATCTGTTATGTATAGAATCATATCATCTGCAAATAATGATAATTTGACCTCTTCCTTTCCGATTTGTATCCCCTTTATGAGTGTCTCTTGCCTTATTGCTATGGCTAAGACTTCCAATACTATATTAAATAATAGTGGAGAAAGTGGACACCCTTGTCTTGTTCCTGAATTTAGAGGAAAAGCTTCAAGTTTTTCCCCATTAAGTATTATGTTGGCTGTAGGTTTGTCATAAATAGCTTTTATTATGTTGAGATATGTACCTTCTATTCCAAGTTTCTGTAGTACTTTCACCATGAAGGGGTGTTAGATTTTGTCAAATGCCTTTTCTGCATCTATTGAGATGACCATGTGATTTTTGTCCTTCAGACCATTTATATGGTGTATTACATTTATGGATTTGCATGTTGAACCATCCCTGCATCTCTGGGATAAAGCCTACTTGGTCAGGGTGAATAATCTTTCTGATATATTCTTGTATTCTGTTTGCCAGTATTTTGTTGAGAATTTTTGCATCTATGTTCATGAGGGAGATTGGTCTATAGTTTTCTTTTTTGATCTGTCTTTGTCCGGTTTGGGTATCAGGGTGATGCTGGCTTCATAGAAGGATTTTGGTAGAATTCCTTCCTCTTCTATTTTATGGAAAAGTTTGAGAAGCATTGGTGTTAGATCTTCCAGGAATGTCTGGTAAAATTCAGTAGTGAATCCATCTGGGCCTGGGCTTTTTTAATTGGGAGACTTTTTATGACTGCTTGGATCTCTGTGGTTGTTATAGGTCTATTTAAATGGTTTATCTCATCTTGATTTAATTTTGGTAGGTCATATAAATCAAGGAAATCATCCATTTCTTTCAGGTTTTCAAACTTAGAGGCATATATATTCTTAAAGTATGTCCGTATGATTTTCTGAATTTCTTTGGTATCTGTTGTGATGTTGCCTTTTTCATCTCAATTTTATCAATTTTTGTCTCTTCTCTCTTTCTTTTGGTCAGATTTGCTAAGGGTTTGTCAATCTTGTTAATCCTTTCAAAGAACCAACTCTTTGTTTCATTGATTTTTTTGATTGTTTTTTTGGTTTCCATTTCATTAATTTCTGCCCTAACCTTTATTATTTCTTCCCGTCTACTAATTTTTGGTTTGCCTTGTTCTTCTCTTTTCCAAGGCCTTAAGGTGAAGCATTAAATTGTTTAGTTGTGAACTCTCTAGTTTCTTAATATAGGCACTTAGAGCTATAAATTTCCCTCGTAGGACTGCCTTCATTGTGTCCCACAGGTTTTGGTATGTTGTATTCTCATCATCATTTGATTCTATGAATTTCTTGATTTCCTTCTTAATTTCTTCAATGACCCATGCATCATTCAATAATGTACTGTTTAGTCTCCATGAATTTCTGTATGCTCTGTAGTTTTTCTTGTTGTTGATTTGCAGTTTAATCCCATTGTGGTCAGATAGCATACAAGGGATTATTTCAATTTTCCTGTATTTGTTGAGATTTGATTTGTGTCCTATCATATGGTCTATTTTAGAGAATGACCCATGTGCCGCTGAGAAGAATGTATATTCTGCAGTATTTGGATGGAATATTCTGTATATATCTGTTAGGTCCATTTGTTCCATGATATCATTTAATGCAGTTGTTTCTCTGTTTATTTTTTGTTGGGTAGACCTGTCAAGTGATGACAGCGGGGTATTGAAGTCACCCACTACTATTGTGTTAGGTGTTATTTCTGACCTTAAGTCCGATAGTGTTTGTTTGATGTAATTAGGGGCCCCGTGTTGGGAGCATAAATGTTTAGGATTGTGATATCCTCCTGTTGGAGTGTTCCTTTAATCAGTATAAAGTGACCTCCTTTATCTCTCCTCACTAATGTTGGTTTGAAGTCTGTCCTGTCAGAAATTAGAATGGCAACCCCTGCTTGTTTTCTGGGTCCATTTGCTTGATATATCTTTTTCCAGCCTTTCACCCTAAGAATGTTTCTATCTTTTATTCGGATGTGAGTTTCCTGAAGGCAACAGATGGTAGGATCTTGCTTTTTAATCCAGTCTGCAAGTCTATGTCTTTTGATTGGGGCATTGAGGCCATTGATATTAAGAGTTATTATTGAAAGATATGTATTTGATCTGTCCATTTTTCTTGTTTTGTAGTTCTTCCTGGTTTTCTTTTTACCCACTTGTTCTAACTGTTGAATATGATTTCTTTTTTCCTATTTCCTGCTGTGTGTGTTTTGCTTTTTCTTCAGCATGAATGATTCCTGCAAGTATTTTCTGTAGAGCTGGCTTAGTTGTCATAAATTCCTTTAGCCTGTCTTTGTTGTGGAATGTCCTTATTTCTCCATCAATTTGGATAGAAAGCTTTGCAGGATAAAGTAATCTTGGTTGACAGTTTTTATCTTTCATAACTTGGAATACATCACCCAGGCCCTCCTGGCTTTTAGGGTTTGTGTTGAGTAATCTGCTGTGACCCTGATGGGTTTCCCCTTAAATGTCATTTGCTTTTTCTCTCTAACTGCTTTCAGTATACTTTCTTTGGTTTGTGTATTTAGTAGTTTAATTATAACATGGTGAGAAGAGGTTCTTTCTAGGTTTTGTCTGTTTGGTGTTCTAAATGCTTCTTGTATCTGCATTGGCATTTCTTTCCCAATTTGGGGAAATTTTTCTTCTATGATTTTATGGAAAACACCTACTAAGCCTCTGGATTGAAATTCTTCCCCTTCTGCTATACCTTGAATTCTTATGTTTGATCTTTTCATAGTGTCCCTCATGTCTTGGAGTTCCCATTCATACCTTTCTATTAGCTTGTCTTTCTCTTTGTTGGACTGTGATAGATCTGCCACCTTAGCTTGGATATTCTGTCCTCTCCTTCATCCATTCTACTAGTGAGACTTTCCACAGAGTTTTTTTATTTCACTGACTGTGTTCTTCAATGTTAAGATTTCAGCCTGGTTTTTCTTCAGTAGTTCTATTTCCTTGTTCATGTCCTCTAATGACCTTTTTATTTCATTAAACTGTTTCTCTGTAATCTCCTTCAACAGTTTGTTTTCTTCTCTAATTCCTTTGTTTTCTTCTCAGATTGCTTTCATTTCTTCTTTCATTTCTTTGAGCATAGATATCATCATTCCCTTGAAATCTTTGTCAGGAATTTCATCTAAAACAGTCTCATTGTTGGACCTATCTGATGGATTTGCAATTTTTGGTGGAATTGCATTGTCTTGATTCTTTGTGTTTCTTGTATTATAGTGTAGTGACTTTTGCATCCTGGATTGCTTTGATGCTTAGGTTTCCTATTTATCTTCAGTGTTCTTAGGTGTTGTGATCCACCTTTATATTATTTTAGGATATGGGTTTAAGGTGTCAAGTGTAGCACTTGTACAAGTAGAAGTACTCTAGCTGTTGAGTTTGCTTGTTAAGCAATTATTGTAGTGGACTGGTGGAACAATTTCGATGCAAGTTCTAAACTTCAACAGAGCAAAATACACATTCAATTGACATGAACACAGAGTATACAAGTGTGAGAATTGAGACAACCAGTCCTATAGGGTTAAAATCCTAAGGGCATGTGATGGTCCACTCCTTAGTCCTGTCAGCTTGGGAATCAGACCCTGTCCTCAATAATAACTGAAGCAAAAGATAAAGGCCCTTTAAATCTATAAGTAGTACAGATAGCAATATTCAACCCCTCACATTCAGCTTATTTGAAAATGGTAAAGCCACCCACAAATATGTAATACATACCCTGCCTTGACCTGGAAAGAGTGGTTAGCACTTCCAATGCAGGCCTTTGTTATCTTTTGGTGTGGCTTTTAAACTCACTTGCTGGGTGCCCACCTCGTTACCTGGGCTGTGGAGCTTGGGTCAGGTCAGCTGGGGCCGTGTTGACGATGTGGTTCAAATTTGCCACTGGTTGTTGTTTGGGAGCTGATGAATGGGGATGGGCGACAGGAAGCCTGCAGCAACTCACGGTGTGTGTCTCTTTCAGTAGCTCCAATTTTTCTTTGATTTCTGGGCTCTGTGAGGAGACTGATGAGGTTGAAAAGTCCCTTTTTTTGTTTGTTTGTTCGGGCGGCGTTTGCAGCGGAAGCTCAGCGGGGCTTAGCTGACCTGGTTGGAAGCTTTGGATGAGAGTTGGAGTCTTGGTGCCGATCCGTTGGGGAACCGGCTGAGTGAAGTGAAGTTGCTGGGGTGCTCTTGGGGTGGAGCGAAGCCGCTGGGAGCCCACTGATGGGGAGCCCGTGGATGGGGAGCCTGCGGCTGGGGAGCCCGCGGCTGGGGAGCCCGCGGCTGGGGAGTCCGCGGCTGGGGCGCCCGCGGCTGGGGAGTCCGCGGCTCCTTTCTTTCTTTTTTTCAAAATATTTTATTTATTTTTCAAGGAAGGAGGAATAAAGAGGGAGAGAGAGAAAGAATGGGTGCACCAGGGCCTCCAGCTGCTACAAATGAACTCTGTGCACCTGGCTTTACATCGGTACTGGGGAACTGATCCTGCATCTTTGGGCTTTGCAGACAAGTGCCTTAACTGCAGAGCCATCTCTCCAGCCCATGTCATTTTTATATTTGTTTGTTTGCTTGGGTAGCTCCTGGAAACCATTCCTACAGAATGACGGCAGTGTCAACTGTTGAGCTGGGGAAGCTTCTTTTCCTACTTCACATGCTTCTCTTCTGTCTCTTGTGTTAGTTCTTTATTTTTTAATTGATACATGTGTGTTGGTTGTTTTAATATTGTCTTTATGAGAAAAATTAATTGAAAAAGTAATGCATGCCCAATGTAGAAAAATTTAATATAGAAAGAAGAAAATTAAAAATAAAAATCATCTCCCAGGCCAGACCCTGGAGACAAGCCCTGCAAATGCCATGGGGAGCTTCTTTCTCTTCAGAACAGGTGATTCAATACCAAAGGCTTTTCATCCCAGCACTCATGAGGCTGAGGCAGGAGGACTGTGAGTTCAAGGCCACCCTGGGCTACATAGTGAGGCTAGATCTTGCATAAAACAAACAGATAACCCACCCCCACAAGGACATGTCCTTGGTGACTACAGGATCCCCTGAAGCCCCAGAGGCCTGCTTGAGAGCCCCTCAGGCCTCGCTGGCTTTGAAAGCAAGCCCGATAGCATCCCTGCTTCTTGAACCGGAAGAGGGACTACAGTGTGGCTCAGTGGTGAGAGCTTGCCTAGCAGGTGGGAGGCCCTGCCTTCCATTCCCCATATTGCAAACAGACAAGACAGCACACAGAAATGGTCGCATCAGATAGCATGAAAGCAGCCCCATCTAATGGATAAACCCAGGAAAGACCCTAGCTTCCTTATTTGTATGGAACACCCACAGGTGATCCCATAATGGAAATCAATACTTATTGATGTGGAATGATTGATTGTCTTGTCTTATTATTAAGCAAATGAGTGATTACAAAACTACATGACTCGTTTTCATTAAAAGTGTTTTGATTAGCCATTGGGAAGGAGATGAGAGGGTAACGGGGGTGTGTGTGAATATGCTCAGAATACATTATGTACACATATGAAAATATTACAATGTGGGGCTGGAGAGATGGCTTAGTGGTTAAGGAACTTGCCTGCAAAGCCTAAGAACCCAGGTTCAATTCCCCAGAACACACATAAGCCAGATACACAAGGTGGCGCATGTGTCTGGAGTTTGCTTTGCAGTGGCTGGAGGCCCTAGTATGCCCATTCTCTCTGTCTCTCTCTCTCTCCTTTCCCTCTCAAATAAATAAATAAAATAAATGTCACAATGCAATCCATTTTATGTATAATTAATATATGTTACTAAAATAGTAAAAGTTATTTGAAACAGGAAGAGAGGGAGGGAAGTTAGAAAGATTGAGTCATTTTTATAAAATATGGAAGAAGTGAGAAAGGAAGGAAAGAAAGACAGGAAGGAGAGGGGAAGGAACAAGTATGTAAGTACTAAGTATGTGAGCTTGCTTAAAAATACACAAGGTGGGACTGGAAAAATGGCTCAGCTAAGGTTAAGGCACTTGTCTGCAAAGCCTAACAACCCAGATTTAATTCCCCAGTACCCACTTGAAGCCAGATGCACAAAGTGATGCATGCACTTGGAGTTCATTTGCAGTGGCTGGAGGCCCTGACACACCCATTCTCTCTCTCTGTCTCTCTCTGTCTCTCTTCTCTCTATCTCTCTGCTTGCAAATAAAAATATAGATAGATAGCTGGGCATGGTGGTGCATGCCTTTAATCCCAGCACTTGGGAGGCAGAGGTAGGAGGATCGCCGTGAGTTCAAGGCCATCCTGAGACTACATAGAGAATTCCAGGTCAGCCTGGACCAGAGTGAGACCCTACCTCAAAAAAAAAAACTTCTAGGGCTGGAGAGATGGCTTAGCGGTTAAGGCGCCTGCCTGCTAAGCCTAAGAACGCTGGTTCCAATCTCCAGCCGTTCCAATCTCCAGGTCCCACATTTAGCCAGATGCAAAGTGACACAAGGGTGCAATGCCGCACTTGCCCACAAGGGGGTGCATGCATCTGGATTTCATTCACAGCAGCTGAGAGACTGCTGGCGCGCCCATCTCTATCTGTCTCCCTCTCCCTCTCTGTCTGTCTGTCTGTCTCTCTCTCTGTGACTCTCTCCAAAAATAAATAATAAAAATAATTTAAAAATTTTTTAAAAACTTCTAAAAATATAGATAGATAGATAGATAGATAGATGATAGATAAGGTGCTGGGAGGTGGATCAGCAGTTAAAGGCGCTTGCTTGCAAAGCCAGATGGCCCAGGGTTCAATTCCTCAGTACCCATGTAAAGTCAGATGCACAAAGTGGCACATACATCTAGGGTCTTGGCTTTCACATTTCTCTCTCTCTCTCTCTCTCTTCTTTCCTTGCAAATAAATCAAAACAATTTTTTTTGGTTTTTCAAGGTAGGGTCTCACTCTAGCCCAGGCTGACCCTGAATTCACTATGTAGTCTCAGGCTGGCCTCAAACTCAAGATGATCCTCCTACCTCTGCCTCCCAAATGCTGGGATTAAAGGTGTGCGCCACCACGTCCAATTTAAACAAATAATTTTAAAAATACCCATCAAAACCACACGGCACTGGGTTAACAGTCCTCGTTCTGGGTAGGGGATCACAGCGATGTGTTTCTTTCTCTTGTCTGATTTCCCCACATACATGGATATCACCTGGCTCTGTGTTGGTTTGCCTGGGCTAGGAGGAGCCAGGCCTCTTTTACATGTTTCCTAAGGAGCTGTCCTGCAGCTTGACCTTGCACCTCAAACTGACATTTAAAGAATACCTAAGAGATTTACCCCCAGGACCTTGGCCTAGGCTGTTCCCTCCTCCCCAGTACTGCTCCCTCCAGTCTCAGCCTCCCTCAGGCCTGTGCTTTACAAAACATTTTAAATTTAACAAATATTTTATTTATCTATTTGAAAGAGAGAGAAGAGGGTGGGGGAAATAATGGGCATTCCAGGGCCTCAAGCCACTGCAGACAAACTCCAGATGCACATGCCACCTTGTGCATCTGGCTTACGTGGGTATTGGGGAATCAAATCTGGATCCCTAGGTTTCACAGGCAAGCACCTTAACCACTAAGCAATCTCTCTAACCCTTAATTTTTTTTTTTACACACGCGTGTGCAAGTGTGTATGGGCACTCCAGGGTCTTTTGCTTTTGCAAATGAATGATTGTCTGGCTTTACCGGGTGGCTGGAGAATTGAAACCAGGTGAGCAGTTTTTTTTTTTTTTTTTTTTTTTACACGCAAGTGCCTTTAACCTCTGAGCCATCTCCCCAGCTCCCAAGTCTGCACTTAAATGCCTTTTTCTGCATCCCTACCATGTCCAGGACTCAGTATATTTGTTATCCGTGACCTCCAGCTGGTTTTTCCTCCTTAAGCCAGCCATTGGAGGGCGGGTGAGGACCGCAAGCTAAACAGAGCTTAATGTTTGAGGAATGAGTGACCGAGACTCCAGCCCATCCTCACCCTTTCCGGCTTCCAGAAGCTGCAGGGAGGGTCATGGCTGGGGTGTGACCGGCAGACAGGTGGGACAGGTGTCGTCTGCCAGCTTTCTGTCCCTCCTTCTCTAGGCCCCGCCCTGTGCAGTGCTTCCCGGCTGGCCTGTTTGGAGAACGGCAGGGCGGAGGCTCAGCCTGTGTGTTGGTCACAAAGCTTGAGGGTGAGAAAGGACCCAGGTGGACGGGTTTATAGTGGCTAGATTGGGGATGCCAAGCGAGAGCGTGGGGGCCTTTCTAGGGTCCTGAGGAGTCTGGGTCCAAGCAGACACAACCTCCAGCTGTGACTAGATCTTTCCTGTTGAGAGATTTGACCTTTGGAAGGTGGCTCAGTGCATAGAAAGGCTATCTATAGAAAGGCACAAGGCCCTGGGTTCTGTCCTCAGCACTGCATCCATCAGGTGTGGTGACCTAAGCCTGTAATCCCAGCACTCAGGAGACCAAAGCAGGCGGATCAGAAGTCCAAGGTCATCCTCAGCTACACAGTACAAATAGCATTTATTCAATAAATGGCCATTGTGATTAAGACTCTGAGAGGTCTTCCTGCAGTGAACTACTGAGCTAAACTCACTCTGTGCTGGAGGAAACTCTACTGTATACATCTGGGAAATACTGCTTTAGCTAAGGGGGAGGTCATAAAAGCATTTATTGCATACCCCAAATCCACTTGCCACTTCTGAGACTTTGATCTTAAAGAATGTAGACCAGGCTTCATGCAGACCTGCAACTCACTGTGATCTGGCCCATGACATGAGTGGACTGTGTCCTGGACGAGTCCCCAGGAAGATGTTTTCTTCCCTGACAAGAAGCAGGTACTCAAATGACGTCATACCTCCTGCCATGCCTAGCTACTGAACAGCCCTGGACCCCAGTCCCCAACTCATTGTTGTACTTTTTTTTTTTTTTGAGAGAGACAGAGAGAGAGAGAAAAAGAGAGAGAGGAAGACAGATAGAGATGGGTACGCCAGCAGTCTCTCAGCTGCTGGGAACGAAATCCAGATGTGTGCGCCCCTTGTGGTCAAGTGCGGCATTGCGCCCTTGCGTCACTTTGCATCTGGCTAAACGTGGGACCTGGTGATTGGAACCGCTGGAGATTGGAACCAGCGTTCTTAGGCTTAGGAGGCAGGCGCCTTAACTGCTAAGCCATCTCTCCAGCCCATCATTGTTGTACTTTTTAAAGTTCTTTTAGGGCTAGGGAGATGGCTTAGTAGTTAAAGCACTTGCCTGTGAAGCCTAAGGATCCAGGTTAGATTCTCCAGGTCCCACATAAGCCAGATGCACAGAGTGGCACATGCATCTGGAGTTCGTTTGCAGTGGCTAGAGGCCCTGGCATGTCCATTCTCTTCCCCTTTCAAATAAATAAAAATAAATACTTAAAAAATTCTTTTAGTATTTTTATTTATTTATTTGCAAGAGAGGGAGAGAGGGGGAAAGGACATGGGTCTTCTGCCATTGCAAACAAACTGCAGATGCATGTGCCCCCCACTTTGTGCATCTGGCTTTATGTGAGTGCTGGAGAATTGAACCCAGACGAGCAGGCTTCGCAAGAAGTGCCTTTAACCGTCAAGCCATCTCCTCGACCCTCATTGCAGAAGTTAATACCTTTGCTTTCAGATGTGTTGATGGCTTCCTGACCCAGCATCTCACACCATTCTCAACCCAATCTCCCAGCTTCCCATCCAGAACTAAGAGAAACTGGTTCTCTCCCTTGGCCTAACAGCTTCCTGGTTCCCTTGGGTTCAGTCTGGGCACCGTGGCCGGCCTGGGGCCAGTTCCCCTGAGAAGCCCATGAGTCACCGTGGAGAATGGCTGGCGGCACACCTCATTCCAGAGCGGCTTCTGTAATCCCTCCCTCTGTCTTTCTTCTCCATCCTGTCTATTTTTGTCCTTGGTCCTGGACTAGGATACGGAGATCTTAGCATAGCCTCGCCTAATCCCTCAGCCGCTTGTTCCCTGTCCAGAGTCTACAGGAAAAATGAGGCTAACCTGGCTGCTTCTCTCCAGCTTTCCCGGGGGAGACAGAATGGCCATGTCCTTCCATCTGCCCCAGTTCCACGGGGGCTCACCTACTATGTCTCATAGTAGAGTGCGAGCCCTGGAAAGATGACTACTTCCTCACCCTTGTCCTGGAAATTTCTAGAGAAGATAGAGTGGCAAGGTGATGATGCAGAGCACAGCGGATGCTGCCAGGGCCCGTCATTCAGTTATTCAATAACATCTATTGAGAGCCCACCACGTGCTGGTCACTGGAGGAAGCAATGGTGGCCAACACAGGCGTGGTCCCTGCTCAGAAAGGGGAGCTCCATGAGGGAGTCAGATGCAGTGCGGGGGCTGGGCTGAGTGTTAGGGGAGCAAGAATGTACTCAAGTGATCCAGAGAGGCAGGTCGCCAGCGGGAATGACTTTGCCCCCAGGGGACGACATGTTGATTGTCATGACTGAGTGACATTTAGAGACAGCAGCCAGGTCTCCCAAGATACAAGGCAGCCCAGCCACGCAGAAAGAGCGAATGGTTCCACGTTACCAATATTGATGACACACATTGGTTCAGACAGTGCGGGGAAGCAGGATGCACACAGCAGGAGAATCTGTTTCCCGAGTCCAGCGGCCACAGCCCACACAGGCAGGGTCCCTCTGTGGCCTCGGCTGAGGAGCATGGTGGCAATGGGATTATCCGGGAGGTGACGGCACTGAGCCACACTTCCTGCATCATGACTTTTGGTGGCTGTTTAGGGAGCCGTGTTCTAGATGTAGCAATGTGGGCTGGACCTTTGCCTAAGGGGAGGGTGGTCCCAACTGTGATCCGAGGTAGTAGAAATGGCCCTGGTAGCAGGTTTGGGGCCACAATGACATGTGATCATTTTGGCTGTGGCCATCTGGGAGCTGCTCCTGGCAGTGAGTGTGGCAGGGATTTCTTTATGTCCTGCACCAAGGAGATACCACCGCTCACCAGAGTGGGGCAGTGCTGTCTCCAGTGTCCCAGAAGCTGAGTGTTGGCTAAAGATGTGTTGAAAGGTCCTTCACCCCATGACCTCAGGTCATATGACTAAGGAGCCAAGAGTGTGGCCTTTATATAGCTCTGGCGGGCGTGGGGAACCAACGGGGCTGTCATGGTGCCACGTTCTTCAGTGAAGGGTCCGCCAGGGGAGATCAGCCCAGCTGTCACCAGCATCCAGGTTTCGCAGAAAGGACAATGCCCTGGAATGTCAGGCATGTCACCATGACAGCTGGCCGCGGGCATCTGAAGGGCATCGTTAAAATGGGATTGTCTGCACCTCTGTCCCCAGCAGGCAAGGCAGGGGACCCAGAGCTGAACACACTGTGGAAGAAAAAGCCACTGGTGGGGTTTGGGTGACAGGTGAATCCCAGGCTAAGGTCAAATGCATAGAGGCACCTGACAGCCGGGGGTGGCATCCTGTGCTGGTAGGCACCAGCTATGGGGCTGGTAGGGAGTGAGTGTCAGAACTTCTTTGAGCCTCAGTTTATTCATGTAGAAAGAGGGTCTGGTCCGACCGAGCACTCGCTTTGCAGCACTGTTTGGGGGGTGAACTGGGATGAAGCAGAGCACCGGCCACACAGCCTGACATGGGGAGAGGCAAGCAGGCAATAACACTTGATTTCTTTGAGACCTTGGAGAGATCAGCTGGGGGTGCTGCAGTGGGCAGGACCCAGTACATGTCCACTTGAACTCAGCTGGCTTGGGACATCTGTCCTCAAGAACTGTGTGTAAGGGGTCTGTTGTGGGAGTGGGGAGAGGAAGGCAGATAATAATCTCTCTCTCTCTCTCTCTCTTTGTCCTCCTCTGCCCCGTGTGTGTGTGCATGTTTTTCATTTGTTTAGACTCCATGTCTGGCACTGTTCATGGACATTTGTAGTCATGCACATGTGACCATGTGGCCCTCCTGTCAACAGTGCCTGGCACACAGTAAGCACGCAATGGCTATAAGCCACTACGGTTTAATAACAACCATCTTCTAAAGCCAGCATTATTGTCCGCCTGTCCACCAAGTGAAGACTCTGATGATGAAGGATCCCATAGTCGAGGAAGTGGAAGGTTGACCTGGAGCCCCTTGTACCACTTTCAATCCTTGTACCACTCTGGTAGGCCAGTGTCAAGTGGAGAGAGCGGGAAGCCATGGAAGGTTCTGGAGTCACTGTTGGTGTGGTGTTTTGATTCAGGTGTCCCCCATAAACGCAGGTGTTCTGAATGCTCAGTTCTCAGCTGGTGGAGATTTGGGAAGTGACGCCTCCTGGAAGCAGTGTATTGTTGGGGGCAGGCTTATGGGTGTTATAGTCAGTGTCCCTTGCCAGTATTTGGCACAATCTCCTGTCACTGTTGTCCATCTGATGTTGGCCAGAGGGTGAGGTCCACCCTCTGCTATGCCATCATTTTCCCCTGCCATTGTGGAGCTTCCCTTTGAGTCTGTAAGCCAAAATAAACTTTTTTTTCCCCAGAAGCTGCTCTTGGTCGGGTATTTTCTGGCAGCAATGGAACCTGACTTGACTGCAGCAGTAAAGTTGGTACCACGAGTGGGGTTGTTGCTAGACACTTGACTTGGCTTTGGTCTTTTTTTTTTTAAATTTTTTATATTATTTTTAATTTATTTTTTGAGAGAGACACAGAGAGAAACAGACAGAGTGAAAAGGAGACAGATAGAGAAGGGCGTGCCAGCAGTCTCTCAGCTGCTGTGAACGAAATCCAGATGTGTGCGCCCCCTTGTGGTCAAGTGCGGCATTGCGCCCTTGCGTCACTTTGCATCTGGCTAAACGTGGGACCTGGAGATTGGAACCGCTGTAGATTGGAACCAGCATTCTTTAGGCTTAGGAGGCAGGCGCCTTAACCACTAAGCCATCTCTCCAGCCTGGCTTTGGTCTTTTGTAGCTGATTTTCAAGAGGAATGTGGAAGGATTTGAAATCTTGGCCTGAGAGATGCCTTGCAGTGTTGTAAGTACAGCTTGATGGACTATTCTGGTCAGAGTTGAAAGACCTGGATGCATTAAGAATTATGGGCTATGAGGTTTGGCTTATGAGGGTGAGAAAGAGCTTTGCTTGGACTGGGCTAGAAGCAGTTTGTGTGAGAGGCTTGCTGTTATGTCCCTGTCCTGAGAATTTGAGCAGGGTTTCTTGTATAGAAATAGACTGGTGTGAGCAGAGGGATATGGCACAGAAATGAAATCTTTGGGCTGAAACTTCTGCTTGTTCAGCTGCAATTATATGAGAGATTACAACCATTGAGACTGGGCCAGCTGACCTACACTGGGGAAAGAGGAAGAATGTAGACTCTTTTGAAGGGGCCTGAGTGCTCAAAGGAGTGTCCTGTTCTTCAAAGTCTGCTTTATTCCCCTCTGAATTAAAAAATTGGCACTCCACCTGGTATTGTGGAGTATAACAAATGCGGCAGAGATGGCTTAACGGTTAAGGCATTTGCCTGTGAAGCCCAAGGATCCCAGTTTGATTCTCTAGGACCCACATAAGCCAGATACACAAGGGGCACACACATCTGGAGTTCATTTGCAGTGGCTAGAGGCCCTGGTGTGCCCATTCTCTCTTGTTCTGCCTCTCTTCTCTCTCTCTCTCTCTCTTTGCTTGCAAATAAATAAATAAATAAATAAATAATTTTAAAAAAGAAATTCAGGAAAGAGAGGGTCATTGAATTTGCAACATGGTCTTGTGTTTTGGAAACAGCCATGGGTAGTGTGAAGCAGGTTTGATGGATGTCTGCATGGAGCCATTAGGATGGACTGTGGGTTGCAGTGGAGATGCTATGACCACGAGATGGCTGCCAAGGAGAGCTGCCAGCCCCGATGAAGTTTTCCAAGACTATGAGTAGCCTAGCTGGAGGGGCAGAATTTGAATTCCAGAGACTTGTTGCTGGTCAGAATTATCGGACTTGGAGATTTGTCACTGACTAGAGTTGTTGGACTTGGAGTTAGAGTTTGATGTTTGCCCTGTTTATATCTTGTTTGGGTTAAATATTTCTTTGCTATGCCCAATGCCATCTTTTGCAGTATGAATGTTTATTCTGTGTCATTATTTTTTTTGTGGGGGGTTGTTTTTGATATTATGGGGATGTTTGAACATCATTAGGATTGATAAAAAATATGGGGAAAAAAGTTGGATTGACTGCATTGCATCTTACATCATGGACAGTTATTAGTTTATGGGGACCAGGGGTGGAATGTGGTGGTTTGATTCAGGCATCCCCCATAAACTTAGTTGTTCTGAATGCTAGGTTCCCAGCTGATGAATATTTGGGAATTAATGCCTCCTGGAGGCAGTGTATTATTGGGGGCAGGCTTATGGGTTTTATAGCCAGTTTCCCCTTGTCAGTGTTTGGCACAATCTCCTGTCACTGTGGTCCATCTGATGTTGGCCACGGAGTGAATCCACCCTCTGCTCATGCCATTGTTTCCCTCTGCCAGCATGGAGCTTCCCCTCGAGTCTGTAAGCCAAAATAGCCCCCTTTTTTTTTCTTCAGAAGCTGCTCTTGGTCAGGTATTTTCTGGCAGCAATGCGAACCTGATTGCAACAGAGATATCAGGAGGTGACATGGATGGGGGAAGGAGTTGGAGGAGGTGTGTGTGACAAGTAGGGTAGGATAGCGAGAGAGGGGAGGCCCCAAGCTAACTGGGAGTTACTACTGTGGTCTGGAACTTGTGCAAGATTAGAAGGAAGAGCCGGGCATGGTGGTGCACGCCTTTAATCCCAGCACTCTGGAGGCAGAGGTAGGAGGATCGCCAAGAGTTCGAGGCCACCCTGAGACTACATAGTTAATTCCAGGTCAGCCTGGACCAGAGTGATAACCAAAAAAAAAAAAAAAAAAAAAAAAAAAAGAAGGAAAAATGGTGGATTTGCAATGCATCTTGGGAGCAGAATAGAAACATGGCGTTGGCAAGGGGAAGAATCAAGATGGTTGAAGATTTTTAGTCTAGGAACCCAAGAGATCAAGTGGTAATAGAACAGAAATTGCAGAGGGAGAGGTGAGAGAATACATTCACATGTAACATGTCCAGCTAACGTCTGGAGTAGAAGCTGACTGATCATTGCTATGCCTGGAACATTCTAGAACATTAAAAATATTAACCATAAGCCTTCTCCTTCTCATGTGAGGAAACTGAGGCACAGAGCCATGATGCCTGTCCAAACACTTGACACTCCACGTGTCCCTCTCAGACTGGCTGGAACAGCTGCCGTCCCTGCAGGTCAGCTGTCACTGACACCTGGGGACCCTGACATGAGGAGATAAGGCTATCCTTGGTACCAGAGCTGGCAGGGCCTTTGCTCTGCAGAGACACCAACTCCATCACCTCCTTAAAGGGCACTGCACCCAAGGCGGGCTGGCCACTGTGGGGCTGCTTCCAGAAGAATTCAGGGAGCCACTGTAGGGTGCAATCCTGCCCCTGGCACTGTACAACTTCCTTCGTGAGGTGATCCAGGGAAACACTTCAGATGTGGGCTCGTGGGCTCTGCTGAGAAATTTATTTTTCATGTATGTCTACCTCTGCGTGTGTGTGTGTGTGTGTGTGTGTGTAGGACAGAGTTTACCATCAGGTGTTTCTCACTGTCCACCTCTGGCTGAACTCAAGCCTCACTGATTAAGCTAGACTAGCCAGCAATTCCTAGGTATGTTCTTGACTCTGCCTCCACACACCATCTGAGGTTCAGAGTCCAAGAACCTGCCGAAGGTCACACATGCAAGCGTTGGCCTGGCTGATATTAAGGTTCTGAGAGACATGGCTTCGGGAAGGGGAATTGCTCTAGTGGTTTATCTTGTCACACTGAGGGTCTGTGGGTTAAAGGCCTCTGTCCTTGCCTTTCGTAAAGCCTAGAATTGCCAAACCAGTGTGATTCTGTTCACCTGGATGACTGTTTATTCTGCCCGGAAGTACATCAGTATTTCCCATAATCGTTGGACTTTGTTTGGCCAAGACATATGTCACGTCATGGTGTGTTCCTCCCACTGGTGTTCCATGCGTGGAGTGGGAGGCGTTACGATCTGCAGAGTGCTTGCTCGAGGCTGAGCATCTCTGTGTGACGTGCCGAGGTTTGAACCTTCGTGGCTAGGATGGCCACTGACTGTAAGTGTTCTTGTCTTGCTCTAAAGAACCATTTTCCAGCCCTATTGCTATCGAAGGCAGGCCCGTTCCTGTAATGGAGCTCCTCAATGCTTCGTGCGGAAATCAGGGTGGATGACCCCAATGGGACGGTTCTAAGTTTCACTTGAGTTTCTCTAAGGTTTAACATGTGGATTTGGTTCATTTGTTTGGTGGAGTAAATCAATACTTAGGCTTTTAAAAAAATAATAGTAATACTACAGCCAGGTGTGGTGGCGTACGCCTTTAATCGCAGTACTCGGGAGGCAGAGGTAGGAGGATCGTTGTGAGTTCAAGGCCACCCTGACACTACACAGTGAATGCCTGGCCAGCCTGGGCTAGAGTAAGACCCTACCTCAAAAAATAATTAATAATAATAATAATAATATCTGGGTGTGGTGGCACCCACCTATCATTCCAGCCCTTGGGAAAGTTCAAGGTCATCCTCATCTACATAGTGAGTTTAAGAACAGCCTTGGCTATGTGAGTTCCTGGATCAAACACAAACAGCCCCTGATGTGGTGGCACATACCTTTAATCCCAGCACTCAGGAGGCAGAGGTAGGAGGACTGCTATGAGTTTAAGGCCACCCTAAGACTGCATAGTGAATTCCAGGTCAGCCTGAGCTAGAGCCATACCCTGCTTTGAAAAACAAAACAAAACAAAACAAAACAAAACAAAACAAAACAAAACAAAACAAAAAGAAAAAAAGAAAAAAGAAAGAAAGAAAAAGAAAAAATGGCATCAATACACCGCTACATTTTTAGAATTGAAGATTGTTATCCCATGTACAGTTGAACCCAAGTTCCCACATGTCTCAAATTGAAAATTATTCTGACTGGTTCCTTCAGATTGAGTCATTTTAGGTTGCTATAATACTATAATATAATACTATAGATTGGGTCATTTACAAAGACAAGAAATACCTTGTTGGGCTGCTGAGGTTATAAGTCAGAGGGCATCATGGACTGAGGGGAAGCTGCCAGCTGGGGGCGCTCTTCTTCAGTTTATTAAGCCACTAACACCATGCAGGGGCCCCATCCTTATAATGTCATCTAACCCCAATTCCTCCCAATACCCCACCTCCTGAGAGCAGCAGCATAGGCATTTGAGGATTAAATTTCCAGCCCATGAACTTCTGAGTGGCATATCCAACCCTCGGTACCCACTTTCACCTGATGCACATCAGGTCCTGCCACATGGTAAGGCCCCCAAATTAAAACTCTTTGAACTGGGGGTTATGCTCATTTTTTTTTCCTCAAAGGCAGGGACTCACTGAAGCCCAAACTGACCTGGAACTCACTCTGTAGCCCAGGCTGGCCTCAAACTCATGGTGATCCTCCTACCTCAGCCTCCCAAGTGCTGGGATTAAAGGTGCCGCGGTGCTTGGCTAAACTCATTCTTTCATGCATAAATGTAATTTACATTTTTTTTTCTTATCCTAATCTCTTAAATTTTCCATGGGTAAAATTTTAAAATCACCACTCAATAAAATTGACCTTTGTTGGTTTTTTTTTTTTTTTTTTTTTTTTTTTTTTGCGAGGTAGGGTCTCACTCTGGTCCAGGCTGACCTGGAATTAACTATGTAGTCTCAGGGTGGCCTCGAACTCTCGGCGATTCTCTTACCTCTGCCTCCCAAGTGCTGGGATTAAAGGCGTGCGCCACCACGCCCAGCTACCTTTGTTGTTTTTTTTTAATGTGCATATATATGCGTGTACGTGCCCATGTGTGCATGTGACTGTGGAGAGCAGAGAACAACCATGAGAGTCACCCCTAGGAACACCATCCACCTCTGGTGAGGCAGTGTCTGTCATTGGCCTGGAGTTCACCACCTGGGCTAGAGTGACTGGCCAGTGAGCCCCAGGGATCCTCCTGTCTCTACCTCCCCTGTGCTGGAATTGAAGTTGGGTGCCACCACGCCAGGCATTTATATGTGGGCTTTGGGGTGCTCATGCTTGCATGGCATGCATTTTGCTGACTGATCCATCTCTCCAGTCCCGAGTTTTTATTTCTTGATTTTTTTAAAACTTTTTATTTTATCTTATTTTTTAGGAGAGAGACACAGAGAGAGAAACAGAGAGAGAGAGAGAGAGAGAGGAAGACAGAGATGGGCGGGCAAGCAGTGTCTCAGCTGCTGTGAACGAAATCCAGATGTGCGCGCCCCCTTGTGGCCAAGTGCGGCATTGCTCCCTTGCTTCACTTTGCATCCGGCTAAACGTGGGACCTGGAGATTGGAACCGCTGAAGATTGGAACCAGTGTTCTTAGGGTTAGGAGGCAGGCGCCTTAACCCCTAAGCCATCTCTCCAGCCCAATTTCTTGATTTTTTTGAGGTAGGGTCTCGCTCTAGCTGGGACTGACCTAGAATAATTTACTGTGTAGTTTCAGGGTGGCCTCAAATTCACAGTAATTCTCCTACCTCTGCCTCCCCAGTGCTGGGATTAAAGGTGTGTGCCACCACGCCTAGCAAGTTTTTTTTTTTTTTTGAGAGAGGCAGAGACAGAGAGAGACAGATAGAGAATGGGCATGCCAGCAGCCTCTCAGCAGCTGTGAATGAACTCCAGATGCGTGTGCCCCCTTGTGAGCATGTGCAACATTGAGCACTTGTGTCATTTTTGCGTCTGGCTAAACATGTGACCTGGAGATTCAAACGGGCATTCTTAGGCATCGCAGGCAGGTGCCTTAACTGCTAAGCCATCTCTCCAGTCTGAGTTTTGATATAAAAAAAATTTATTTGCATGTGGAGAGAGACAGAGAGAAGGGGCACACCAGGGTCTGAATTGAACCTGAGTCGTTAGGCTTTGCAGGCAAGTGCCTTAACCTCTGAGCTATCTCTCCAGCCCCCTGAGTTTTGATTTTTTTTGGGGGGGGGAGATTGGTTTTCTTCCTCTGTGTATTTCCACTCATTTCAACATGCTTTGCCTTATCATTTCAACTACCATCATGTAACTGTACATATGTACCAGTCACCATCCTATTTCTTGAGGTGTTGGGGTGCCAGAAAAGATTCCTCAAAGATGCACATGTCCCAGTCCCTAGAGCTTGTGAATGTGTGTCCTCCCACAGCCAAAGGGATGCCCACCGGCCAAAGGCTGGATACAGACGTCAGACTGATGCAGGCAGGAGAGGAGGGATGTGGCAGCTGCCGGGAGCTGAGGAAGGGACGGCCCCCCGAGCCCCAGCAGGAACGCAGCCTGTGGCCCATTTTCTATTTCTGACGGCCAGTGCTGCCAGGTGATGAGCCCGGCTGCTTAAAGCCGCCAGGTTTATGCTGGTATTTTTATTGCAGCCATTGGAAAGCAAGCCTCTTGCTTGCTTCCTGGTTGTTCTAGAAGTCCCTGTCCACATTGCTCCACCTAGGACAGTCTCTCAGGCTCAATGGCTCTCAGGCTTGGTGTTCGGAAACTTCTATGCTGCAGGAATCTCACAGGCAACAAAGAGGTGGGGCTGTCTCTGGGAGGGGCTGGGGGTACTGGATGGGTGACAGCCACCAGTCTGGGGACAGACCAGCCCCAGCACCTGTACCCTTCCCAGGAACTCTAAGGGGAGGTGCTGAGATCCCCCTGAATACTCAAACTCAGACCTTCCCAGCATCCTCCACTTCAGGGTCTGATCTCTGGGTAAGGGATATGGGGAGATAACCTTTGGGTGTCCCCCTCCCACCACAGAGCTCAAGGCCTGACACATGGGCCCCAGCAGCCAGGCAGCCCTATCCAGGCTGCCACATTCCCAGAGTCCCTCGGTGCAAGCTCATGTAGTCTCTGCAGGTTTCCATGCTCCCGTGACGCAGCTGAGGGCCATGGAGACTTGGCTCTGGGACTCTCACCTCTCAACAGCCCCTTGGAACTCACCTC
Organism: Orientallactaga sibirica; assembly: GCA_036365145.1. Lineage (NCBI taxonomy): Eukaryota > Metazoa > Chordata > Mammalia > Rodentia > Dipodidae > Orientallactaga > Orientallactaga sibirica. The sequence continues at coordinate 18,945,240 of JAEOAD010000026.1, read as the reverse complement.
TTCCCACCATCTCCTCAGATGGCCCAGTGGACCAGCATCCCTGGGGACAACACTTGGACAGGCCATCTCCATGGGGACTGGGTCTATGGTAACCGCTGCACCCTTCTATCTTTCCATGTTTGTCGTGGGAAAACTCCATTCCCTGGCCACTCACCAAGGCAAGGCTTTAACCAAACCCACCCTTGCCTCCATTAGTCAGGAAAACGGGTTTCTGATTGTTTGGTATTTTTTGTTTATTTGTTTGCTTGAATTTTTTTTCTTTTTTGGGGGGGGGTGGTTTTGAGGTAGGGTCCCACTCTAGCCCAGGCTGACCTGGAATTCATTCTGTAGTCTCAGGGTGGCCTCGAACTCACAGCAATCCTCCTACTTCTGCCTCCCACGTGCTAGGATTAAAGGCGTGCGCCACCACGCTCGGCTCGTTGGCTTGATTTTTGATTTTTGTTGTTTCTTTCTTTCTTTCTTTCTTTTTCTTTCTTTCTTTTTTTTTTTTTTTTTTTTTTTTTTGGTTTTTTGAAGTAGAGTCTCACTAGCCCAGCCTGACCTGGAATTCACTATGTAGTCTCAAGGTGGCCTTGAACTCACAGCGATCCTTCTACCTCTGCCTCCCGAGTGCTGGATTAAAGGTGTGCATCACCACGCAGGGCCTGTTGTTGCTTTTTGAGAGAGGGTCTCATGTAGCCCAGGCTAGCCTTGGGTTCCTGATCCTCCTGTCTCTACCTCCCAAGTGCTGGGATTACAGTGCACCACAATGCCTCGTTTATGTGGTGCTGGAAATTGAACCCAGGACTTGGTGCATGCTAGGCAAGCATTCTCCCCACTGAGTCCCAGCCCCAAGCTTTTCTTTTCACAGTCCTTTCAGAGTCTAGACTCTGGAGTCTTGTTTATGTGCCCAGACACACCACTGTGTGCCCCAGGCAGCTTACGTGGCCTCTCCAGACCTCAGTCTCTACACATGGAAGGTGAGGACACAATTGATAAGGTGGTCCCTTGTCCGCAGGGAGCCTGGAAATTTGAATATGAACATGAGATGTGTGCCATTTCTTTTTTAAAAGGATTTTTAGGGCTGGAGAGATCTCTTAGCAGTTAAGGCACTTGCCTGCAAAGCCTAAGGACTCATGTTCGACTCTCCAGGTCCCATGTAAGCCAAACACACAATATGATGCAAGCATGCAATGTCCCACATGTGCACACAGGACATACACATCTGGAGTTTGATTGCAGTGGCTAGAGGCCCTGACACGCCAGTTCTCTCTCTCTTTCTCTCGGGCATTAAAAAAAGGCCAATCTGTTGGGTTTACCTAAAAAAAAATTTTTTTTTTTACACGGGGGCTGGAGAGATGGCTTAACAGTTAAGGCACTTGCCTGCAAAGCCGAAGGACCCAGGTTCAATTCCCCAAGACCCAAGTAAGCTAGATGCACAAGGTAGTGCATGTTCCTGGCATCCCTTTGCAGCATCTGGAGGCCCTGGCATGTCTATTCTCTCCCCACCCTTCTGACTGTCTCTCTGCCTCTTTCAAATAAATAAATAAATAAATAAATAAATAAATAAATAAATACATAAATAAATACATAAATAAATAAATAAATAAATAAATAAAATATAGAAAAAGATTTTAACTTATTTATTTGCAAGGAGAGAGAGAGAGAGAGAGAGAGAGAGAGAGAGAGAAGAGAAAAGAGACAGAGAGAATGAGGGCGTCAGGGCCTACAGATACTGCAAATGAACTTCAGGCACATGTGCTACCTTGTGAATCTGGCTTTACATGAGTACTGGGGAGTTGAACCTGGGTCATTAGGCTTTGCAGGCAAATACCTTAACCGCAGAGCCATCTCTCCAGCCTGATGTGTCGTTTCTTCAGTGATATGTTTCCGCTTCTGAGAAACTACCAGATAGGTGCTGAGAGCTGGGGCACAGCATAAGGACAGCCCCGAGGACTCTGTTCTTGTGAGTGGTCTGTTCAGACGTCCAACAAAATAAATAGCAGGTGAACTGCCTCGCCTACTTGGAAGGGATGAACACTGGGGAGGAAAGGTAGACGGGGGGGGGGGCAGAGGGCAAAGGGCAGAGGGTAGGCAACATTTGAACAAAGATGGAGGGAAGAGAGGGGGCTGGGCAGGGTGCCCAGAGAGAGAGTCCCATAGGCACAAAGATGCCTGGTAAAATTATACAATGTTAATGATTCCTGCTCCTGGGCCATTCTCGCCCTGGACACTCATGGGCTGTGCAGAAAGCACACAGCATCTCTCCCCAGACCACACCCCAGCTGCTTGCTGTCTCTTTGACCTTGAGGGCATTTCTGGGTCTCACGTGTCACCCAGTGGCGGCAGCCAGTGAACTGCCCTTACTTCAGAAGAACGGTATGGAAGGGGGGGGTAGGTGACGTCCACCTCACCTAGGACAGCCAAAAGTGGTCATGGGGTTATTTTTAACCCAGGGGACAAGGTATTTATTGTTCCCAGGCAGAGGGGAGCCAGCCAGCTTGTGGAATTCTCCCACAAGGCAGCTCAGAGCTCCTGCCCACCATGGTGAGTGACTTCAGGTCAGCAAGGGAAGATGCTGGGTGGGCGGGAAGGGGCACCCCCTCCAAGCCCAGCGCTTGTGTGAAGAGAGAGAGAGGTGTTCTCAAGGAGCCCAGCCTTGAGTGGACAGGTACCACAACGCTAGGTGCACAAAAAAAAAAAAAGAATGCCAGTCAATAGCCAGGAGGCCACCTATAAGGGCAACAGTCTAGGCCAGTTAGCTTTTTATGGTCTGCTTGCTGGCCTCTCGACTCGATACATCCCAGTACTTGCTGAGTGGGATTGAGCACCTAAGAATTGTAATTCATTTCCCTTATTCAATTAGCCGGGCGTGGTGGCTCATGCCTTTAATCCCAGCACCCGGGAGGCAGAGGTAGGAGAATCACCATGAGTTCGAGGACACCCTGAGACTACATAGTGAATTCCAGGTCAGCCTGGGCTAGAGTGAGACCCTACTTTGAAAAAAACAAAACAAAAAAAATTAATTAATTAATTAATTTGAGAGAGAGAGAGAGAATGGGTGCTCCAGGGTCTTTGGCCACTGCAAATGCTCCAGACCCAGGCACCACCATGTGCATTTGGCTTACGTTTTTACTGGGGAATAGAATCTGGGTCCTTAGACTCCACAGGCAAGTTGCTTTAACCGCTAAGCCATCTCTCCAGCCCTTGTTTTCACCTTTTGAACTTGTGAGTGTAAAGATTTCCTCCCGTATTGTCTTGGATAGGTGCACCCCTCCTTTCCCCAGTGACTCTAACTTGGGCATTCTGTGCTAGGGGCACAGAATGCTCAAGTTTCTGTGGCTGTGTGACCTTGGGTAAGTAGCTTAATGTCCCTGGGCCTCAGGTGGCTCCTCTGGGAGATGAGGATGATCTTAGCTCTGTGGCCTTGGTGGAGCAGTTCTGAGAACTAAATGGAATAAATATTGGGCTGGAGAGATGGCTTAGTGGTTACGGCGTTTGCCTGTGAAGCCTAAGGATCCCAGTTTGATTCTCCAGGTCCCACGTAAGCCAGATGTACAAGGGGGCGCAAGCATCTGGAGTTTGTTTGCAGTAGCTAGAGGCCCTGGTGTGCCCATTCTCTCTCTCTTTCCCCTCTGTCTCTAATAAGTAAATAAATAAAAATAAAATCTTTGAAAGAAAGAAAGAAAAGAAAAGAAAAGAAAAGAAAAGAAAAGAAAAGAAAAAAGAAAAGAAAGAAGAAAGAAAGATGAACGCAGTGTTTAGGTGCCTGCTGCCAAGCACTGTTTCATCTCAGAGTTCCCTGTGGCTCAGTGACCCTGACTTGTGACTCCTTTAGTCGGTCTCACCTGGGAGGTGCGGATACATCCTGCTCTGACTAGCCCGCTGGCCGGCCCTGTGGTGGTGGTGATGGTGGTGGTGGTGGTGGTGGTGGTGGTGGTGGTGGTGAGGGGATGCCTGCAGACCAAGAGATACACCACGTGTCTCCCAGCGTGCACAGCAGCCCCAGCACCCATCATCTCTTCAGCTTCTCTCGCACCCTTTCCTCTCTCCATTGGCTCTCTTGTGACCCATTTTCACAGCTGGGGGACAGGGACCAGCTTGCTCCTGTTCCCCATCCACAGCCTCTGTGCTGCGTCTTACCCAAGCTTCCTCCCTAGGCACCAAAGAAAGCCAAGAAGAGGATCGAGGGCGGCAGCTCCAACGTGTTCTCCATGTTTGAACAGACACAGATCCAAGAGTTCAAGGAGGTAGGGGGAGCCTTTGGCCATCCTCCCTGCAGGGACTCTCATCCCCAGTGTGCATGTGTGTGCGCACGCATGTGTGTGTGTGTGTGTGTGTGAATGTGTCTCCAGAGAAATGTTTGGTTTTATAACTTTGCTGGCTATCAAACAGTAGCATATGCTCTGTTGAGAATGTAGGGAACTTTTCCTGAAAAGCACAAAGAACAGAATAGGTGCCATGGAGCTACTTTTAGCCCAGGAGAGCTCAGCGCTCTGTCAGTGTCGGGCATGCTTGGATAAGAGAGAGAGAAAGGGAGGGAGGGAGGGAGGGAGGGAGGAAAGCTTGCAGGTAATATTTATTAAGGGAACTGTGTTCTGCCTGTTATCCCAGCACCGGGGAGGTGGAGGAGTTAAAGGCCAGCCTCAGTTACATAGTAAGTGGGAACCAGCCTGGGATGCTTGTCTCAAAAATTCAACGAGAAGGGCTGGAGGGATGGTGGTTAAGGTGTTTGCCCACAAAGCCAAAGGACCTAGGTTCGAGTCCCCAGGACCCATGTTAGCCAGATGCACAAGGTAGTGCACGCATCTGGAGTTTATTTGCAGTGGCTGAGGCCCTGGCACACCCATTTTCTTTCTCTCTCCCCCTCTTTCTCTCTGTCAAATAAATAAATAAAAATAAAAATAATTTTAAAAAACCAAACGAGAAGCCAGGTGTGGTGGCACATGCCTTTAATCCCAGCACTCAGGAGGCAGAGGTAGGAGGATCACCATGAGTTCAAAGCCACCCTGAGACTACATAGTGGATTCCAGGTCAGCCTGGGCTAGAGTGAAACCCTACTTTGAAAAAAACTATCCAACGAGAGGGCTGGAGAGATGGCTCAGCAGTCAAGGGACTTGCCTGCAAAGCCGAATGACATGGGTTTGATTCCCAAGTGCTCATGTAAAGCCAGATGCACGGTGGTGCATGCATCTGGAGTTCATTTGCAGCAGCTCGAGGCCTTGGTGCACCCATTCTCTCTACCTCCTCTCTCTCTCTGCTTGAAAATAAATAAAAATATTAAAAATAAAAAAAGATTCACTTTTTAAAAAACCCAAAAAAGGGAGATCAAGAGGGAGGGGGAGAGAGAGAGAGAGAAGGAGTGAAGCACAGAGGGGTAAATGAATGAAAAGGAAAAAGAAGAGGGGGAAAGGAAAGGCGAGGAAAAGAAAGAAAGAGAAGAGAGAGGAGAGGATGGAAGGACCGAGTCACATACCTGGTCCAAATGGTCCTCCCAGATTCTCCCCTGCCGTGGGCCCCAGTGTTAATGAAAATGGGGGATGGGAATGGCCATCCCCACTGGGCCCTCTGCATTCTTAGTGCCCATAGGAGCTATTCTGTTGTTCTTCATGCTGGCCTGAGAGGGAAGAGCTGCCACCGACAATGACAGAGACTCCGTGCCAAGCCCTCTCTCACTCGATGGGGCTGTTCCTTATAAGTTCCTGTCTGGAAAAATGAGGCCACTGGCCATGATCTGGAAGGACAGGCTGAGTTTCTGTCCCCACAGCTGATGGCTTGTGCTGAGTGGTCCCCGCTTCGTGTGATCCTACATAAGAGAGGGGTGTGGGACTTCTACCCAGGATATGGGCCTGGGTACCTTTGTCCCCACTAAAATCCAGATGGCAGGAATGCTATGAGTCATCAGGGAGAGGAAGTACTGGGGTGAAATGACATATCTGAACTTGAAATTGTCACTGTCTGGAGAACAACCAACCCTCACTTCCTTAGCTTCGCCCATTGAGACCAGCTGTTGGGTAGGGTGGATGGGGACTGCAAATGCCATTGGGAAGCTGCTACAGCAAGCTCAAGAAATGTGCCTGTGGGCTGGGGAAATGGCTTAGCGGTTAAGGCATTTGCCTGCAAAGCCTAAGGACCCAGGTTCGATTCCCCAGGATCCGTGTAAGCCAGATGCACGGGGGGTGCATGTGTCTGGAGTTCACTTGCAGTGGCTGGAGGCCCTGGCATGCTCATTCTTTCTCTCTCTCTATCTGCCTCTTTCTCTTTCAAATAAATAAATAAATAAAATATTTAAAAAGAAATGTGCCCGTGTTGCCCCATTTGTGATACTAGGGACATCTGGGACATCTGACAGCTGGTGGGACAAATTGCTGGTGGGACAAATTCTGGCCCCACTTTCCAAATAGCTTAACCTTAGGGCTGGGAGTAGAGGAGGCCCCCTGACTTTAGCTTTAAAACAGAGCTTTAGCCGGGCATGGTGGTGCACGCCTTTAATCCCAGCACTCAGGAGGCAGAGGTAGAAGGATCGCCATGAGTTCGAGGCCAGCCTAAGACTACATAGTGAATTCCAGGTCAGCCTGGGCTAGCGTGAGACCCTACCTAGAAAAACCGAAGGGGAAAAAAAAAAAGATAAAATAGAGCTTTATAGCAGCAAATTCACATATAAAATTATTTTTGTGTGTGTTTTGGTTTTTCAAAGTACGGTCTCAAAGGCCCAGGCTGACCTGAAACTCACTCTGTAGTTCCAGGCTGGCCTCCAACTCACAGTGATCCTCCTACCTCTGCCTCCTGAGTGCTGGGATTAAAGTTGTGCACCACTATGCCTGGCTAGAAAATTCTTCTTTTTTTAAAACATTTATTTATTTATGAGAGAGAAAGAATGGGTACACCAGAGCCTCTGTCACCACAAACTCCAAATGCATGTACCACTTTGTGCATCTGGCTTTACATGGGGACTGAGGGGTCAGACCTGGGCTATCAGGCTATCAGGCTTTTTAATCACTGAGCCATGTCTCCAGCCCAAATTGTTCTTTTGTTTGTTTTTGGTTTTTCAAGGTAGGGTCTCATTCTGGCCCAGGCTGACCTGGAATTCACTATGTAGTCTCAGGCTGGCCTCGAACTCATGGTGATCTTCCTACCTCTGCCTCCTGAGTACTGGGATTAAAGGTGTGCACCACCATGCCCGGCCAAGTTCTGTTCTGTTCTTTTCTTTTCTTTTCTTTACTTTTCTTTTCTTTCTTTTTTTCTTTCTTTCTTTTCCTTCCTTCCTTCCTTCCTTCCTTCCTTCCTTCCTTCCTTCCTTCCTTCCTTCCTTCTTTCTTTCTTTCTTTCTTTTTTTTTTTTTTTTTTTTGAAGAGAGACACAGAGAGAGACAAAGAGGGAGACAGATAGAGATGGGCGTGCCAGCAGTCTCTCAGCTGCTGTGAACGAAAGCCAGATGTGTGCGCCCCCATGTGGGCAAGTACGGCATTGCGCCCTTGCGTCACCGCATCTGGCTAAACGTGGGACCTGGAGATTGGAACCAGGTTCTTAGGCTTAGCAGGTAGGCGCCTTAACCGCTAAGCCATCTCTCCAGCCACCAAGTTCTTTTTTAAATGTGGTTTTAGTATAATCACAATGTTTTTCACCTGTCAGCACTATCTAATCTCAGGATGTTTCCATCACCCCAAAAGAAACCTTGAGAACATTGGTCACTCCTCACCCCAACCCTATCCCTGGCAGCCAGTGGCCCCAATTTGCCGTCTATGGGTTGGCCCATTCTGGACATTTCACAGAAACGGAATCGTGCAACATGAACTCTAGTGCATGCCCTGTGTTCTCAGTCAGTGTCCTGCCCTGAGGGTTTCATCCCGCTGTGGCAGGTCTGAGTCCTTTTTCAGGCTTGAATTGTACTCCATTGTGTGGATGATTCTCATTTTGATTCTCCATCTCTTGAAGGACACCCTGGGCCTTTCATGAATAATGCTGCTGTGAACAGGGCAGGGGGTTTGGGGGTGTTCCTGGGGCACGTTTTCAGTTCTGCCAGATGTGGCCCTAGCAGGAAGACCATAGAGTCATAGTGACTTTATGCCTCACAGTTGGAAAACTCTGTTTCTAGTCTGTGCCGACTTCCCTCAGGACTGACCAACACCATTCCTCCACAGGCCTTCACCATTATGGACCAGAACAGAGATGGCTTCATCGATAAGAATGACCTGAGGGACACTTTTGCAGCCTTGGGTATGTGGCCCTCACTGGCTCTGCACAAAGGTCTCCCCACATCTAGGGTGAGAGTGGACATCAGAAAAAGTTAAGAGCTGTCACTGTCCAAAGAAACAGCTCAGAGCTGAAGAGATTGCTTAGTGGTTAAGGCGCTTGCCTACAAAGCCAAATGACCCAGGCTTGATTCCCTGGACACAAGTAAAGGCAGATGTACAAGGTGGTGCATGAGTCTGAGGTTGGCTTGCAGTGGCTAAAGGCTCTCATGTGCCCATTCTCTATCTGCCTCTCTCAAATAAATAAATAAATAAATAAATAAATAAATAAATAAATAAATAAATAAATAAAGGAAAAGCGAACAGCTCAGTCTCCGCCTTTGGGAAAACTTCAGAAGGTGGAAGAGAAGCACCCAGTCCCTGAGGTTCTTTGTGAGCCTTTCATTTTATGTGTGTGTATGCATGTGTGTGTGCATGTGTGCTTTCATATGTGTGGAAGTCAGAGGATAACTTTGAGGCATGCGTGTTCCACCTCCTTCGACACAGGGTCTCTTATTGCAAATGAACGTCCGTCTAGCCGGTCCTCGAGTTTGGGATTCTCCTGGCTCTGCCTCCCACCTCCCACCCACTTTGGGATCACAGATGTAGGCACCACTTTGTATTTGGCTTTGAACCTGGTGCCTTTACCGCTAAGCCATCTCCCCCAACCCCTATTTTTCCTTTGAAACCACTTTTTCGTGTATAATTTTGAATGCGATACCAGGTCACAAGTAGAAAACTTTGAGCGTTCAGAACAGGATGAAGGAGAACGCAGTATGTGTGCAACCCAAGGCCACCCCCAGGGGCTTTCTATACATTTTTCTAGATAACGGGGGTCATCTTCTTTGGGATATCAAAGAAGTTGTACCTCAAAAAAAAAAACAAATGTGTGTGTATGAGTTTTAAAAAATATTTTAATCTTATTTATTTGAGAGAGAGTCAGATAGAGAATGGGCGCTCCAGGGCCTCCAGCCAACTGCAAATGAACTCCAGACTCGTGAGCCACCTTGTGCATCTGGCTTATGTGTGTACTGGGGAATTGAACCCGGGTCCTTAGGCTTCATAGGCACCTTAACCACTGAGCCATCTCACCAGCCCAAGGCAGAGAGTTTCGAAGCTAACCAGGCTGTTGTGATGAACCACGCTGAGACCATCCTGGGTTTCTTTGCCCACTCTCACCCCTCCCATGAGTCCCAGGGGCTAGCTTCCTGAAGCGGGATTCCGAACGCTGGTGTCCCCACGGCTGTTCTAGCAGCTCTGAGTCCCTGCGTCTCCCACACTAGGCCGTGTGAATGTGAAAAATGAGGAAATTGACGAAATGATCAAGGAGGCTCCTGGCCCAATTAACTTCACTGTGTTCCTGACAATGTTCGGGGAGAAACTCAAAGGTAAGCTCAAGTGTGTGCATGTCATCTCCAGCCTGAGTAAGCACTGGGAGAGACAGGGTGGGCAGAAATGGGCAGTTCCTGAGGGCTCAAAGGACCACTGGAAAACAGCCTAGGACTAGCTGGGGTACGGCTCTAGGATCTCTGCCAGGCCAGAGCTAGCCTCGTGCTGCGTTCCTGGCACCCACAGGCCAGTTCTGCTTTGCCCAGCATGGGTGGGGACCGAGGCTCAGAGGAGTCCACTTGCCTGAAGCCCCTAGCCTGCAAGGTCCAGGGTCAGAGCTCACACCCGCGTCTTTGGAAATGTAGGTCGCTGCTGCTGGCCTTTGGTCGGCTTCGCTGACCTCTCTTTCAAAGCGTGGGTCTCCTTCAAGGGAGGTGGTCTTGCTATGGCCCCTCGGGTTTGGGGTTTGCTACTTGGGGCCCTGCTGGCCCCAGCCACTACAGATGAATGAGCCCCACGTTTCATTTCAGGGGCAGACCCCGAGGAGACCATCCTCAACGCGTTCAAGGTGTTTGACCCGGAAGGCAAAGGGTCCCTGAAAGCTGACTAGTGAGTGGGTTCTGGGGAAAGGGGTCCTCACTTTCTACACCGCTCCCCGTCTGTTACCAACACCTGCTCTCCTCCCCCTGCAGTGTTCGGGAGATGCTGACCACGCAAGCTGAGAGGTTCTCCCAGGAGGAGGTACAGGGTTCTGGGGTGCCCCACTGCCTTGCCCTGGGGTTTCCCTTCAGGGATTCTAAATCACCTAGCCCTAATGTGGAGAGAGAAGCAGCTAATGTTCTACCAGACACATGACTTCAGACAACCTTCTTAACCTCACCGGGCCTCAGTTTCCCATCTGTAAAGTGCCTGCTGCAACACACACCTGAGACTTGAACTCATTCATTGTGCAAAGTGCTGGTCTGGAACGAGGGCACTGTCATGTGTGTGCACGTTAAAACAGTAATAAGCCGCTGGGGTTGGTGGCGCACGCCTTTAATCCCAGCACTCGGGAGGCAGAGGTAGGAGGATCACTGTGAGTTTGAGGCCACCCTGAGACTACATAGTTAATTCCAGGTCATCCTGGGCTAGCACAAAATCCTACCTCGAAAAAACAAAAAAACAAACAAACAAAAAACCAGTAATAAGCCAATGAGGCCCTGTGGTGCCAGCCTGACATACTAGCTACTCAGGAGGTGGAGGCAGGAGGATTGCAGGTTCAAGGCCAGCCTCGGCTATGAATTGAATTCAAGGCCAACCTAGGACTACAGAGTGAGTTCCAGGTCAGCCTGGGCTGGAATGAGACCCTACTTTGAAAAAAACAAAAGAAAACAATAATAAAAAGTAAAAAGAAAGGGCTGGGGCTGTAGCTTAGTGGTAGAGTGCTTGCCTGGCATATATGAGACTCTAGATTTAATCCAATATTCTTTTTAAAAAATTATTTATTAATTTACTTGAGAGAGAGAGAGAGAAAGAAAGAATGGGTGCTCCAGGGCCTCTAGCCAATGCAAACGAACTCCAGATGCATGTGCTACCTTGTACATCTGCTTTTACATGGGACCTGGATAATCGAACCTGTGTCATTAGACTTCGCAGGGAAGCACCTTAACCACTAAGCAATCTCTCCAGCCCCCCCAATATTCTTTAAATGGGGAAATTGCATGTGAAACACAATCTGAATTTTAGTTTCCCTCCCATAAGGCAACGTTCTCACCCATGCGGCAACATCTAGCTGGTCTGAAATGTTGCCACACTGTGCTTGCACCCTGCCTCTCATCTGGCCCTCTCACACACTCATCATCTACCTCTCTGTAGGGTGTCTGGAGGGAGCTTGGGGTCACCCTGGTGAGGAAGGGTGGGAGGGCAAGGATGTATGAGTGGGTTGGGAGGGAATCTACTAGTATTCAGGCTGAAAGGTAACCTGGGCTGAATCCCTAGAGATCTTGGAGCTGGAACGTCCCCTCTGAGCCTGCACAGTCCTCTGCCCAGTCCTGGCTGCCCTGGGGGGTGGTGGGATCTGACCTGGGAGACAATGTCACCCCCCTCCCTATCCCAGCATCTGCCCCACCCTCAGCATCCCTGCTCCCTATGGCTCACAGATCGACCAGATGTTTGCGGCCTTCCCCCCTGATGTCACGGGCAATCTGGACTACAAGAACCTCGTGCACGTCATCACTCACGGAGAGGAGAAAGACTGAGCGCCAAGGCCCTGGGCCCTGCAGCCCACTTCCAGCCTACCTCTATCCCTGCCTCCCCTGGCCTGCAGGTGGAAGCCATCCAGGTCACTTGCAAATAAAAAGAAGGCCATATATCTGGCCACGATGTTCGCCAGGCATGCACTAGAAGGGAGGCCCTGGGAGGGTCACTGGCTCTGGGTCACCAGAGTCACTGTTGAAGCATTCCGGGTTATGCCACAGAGTCCAAGCTTGGAAAACCAATGGTCCACGTGGCTAAGGTGGCCACGGGCTTCAGGAAAACTGCACCCAGAAGCTGAGGTGTCGCAAGTGCCGAGGTGATCTTCTCTCAGAGCTGTTGCTCTCCTGTGGTGCCATGCGAGTGATGGCAAAAGGGAGCTCGTACCAGTGTCAGGCACTCTTCTTCCTTCTTCCCCTCTGCTCCAGGAAAGCTTCAGAGCAGGACGAGGGAGGGAGGCCCCGAGACAAACAAAAAATAGGGAGGCTGGGTGTGGTGTGTGGTGGCGCATGCCTTTTATCCCAGCACTCGGGAGGCAGAGATAGGAGAATCGTCGTGAGTTTGAGGCCACCCTGAGACTACATAGTGAATTCCAGGTCAACCCGAGATAGAGTGAAAAAAAAAAAAAAAAAAAAAAAAAAAAAAGGAAAAAGAAAATGGGGAAGCAGACTTTGTGGTCTTAGCACACTAGATACTAAGGCAGGAGGATCACCACAAGTTCAATGTCAGCCTGGGCTCCATAGTGAGACGTTGTTTGGAAGAAGGAAGCCCACAATGCCATCCTCAGGAGCCCGGCATCAGGCCCAGCTCTGCAGCCAGTCAGGCCCCCAGGGCTACAGAGAACTCTTACTCCTTGCCACGTCAAGCCAGCAAGAAGCTGCAAGGCAAGGGACCCAGGAGGGTTTGCCACAGTCCATGGCCCCAGGGCCTCTGAGTGCTTCCAGAAAACGAGGCAGGGTTCTTGTTCCTGGGCTCTACAGAGAGCCAGCCAGGTCTCAGCTCTGTGGTGGCAATCCTTGCCCACAAGATACACACACACAGAGACGCATGCTGGCACACGAAACAGAGACACGGACACAGAGGGTCCTGCACTTTTCTGCTCCCTGCTCTGAAAGACCTTGGCGAGGGAGCATTCAGACCCCACCTCCGTAGGTCCTTGAGGGCCACACAGACTTCATAAAATTGCCGCCCCGCCCCATTGCACAGCTGGCTCCCAGCCTCTGGGTTTCTGAGCATGGCAAAGGCCCTGGGGTTACAGAAGAACACATTTATTATCTCTGGGTATAGGATGAAGGCAACCCTATGGCTCACATTGTCACCTTCTTCTTGGACCTCAGCTCGTCCCCCTTCTCTGTCAGGCTGTCTGGGTCCTTGTTGCGGCTCTCCTTCTGGACGTAGTTGTCCAGTACCAGCTGCCGGAGGGAGCTGTGGTCCAAGGGTTGATCAACTGCCAAGGACAGAAACACGTTAGGCACAAGGAGGCAGTACCCACCTGGGGTGTCCTTCCCAGGGTCAGTGTTGCTCAAGCCTGGTCCTGGCTGCCCAAAAGGGAAGGGTCCCTGTGGAGCACTGACAGTGGAGTGAGAATGCCCCCAGAGGACAGGGAAGGGCAGAACGCACTTCTCCGAGGTGCAGAGGCGACCACAAGAACGTGTAGGATGTTTGGTTTAATATCAAGGAGATAAAGCTATAATGTATAGTCAGATGTTCCGGTTGTGCTCTGTGCAAAGGCACTGAAGGATGGAGATGACTCTATGGGCTCAATCCGACTGCCACTTGATTGCTAAGCCATGTGTGCCCAGAGGAATGTCTGCCCGGATTGATCTACCCAGAAGGGGGCATCTCTTCCAAGTCACTCCTGTGGCGAAGAGAATTAGTGGTCTCAGAGAACCCAGTGGATGGCCATGTTCCTGGGATGGAGGGAAAGCCACTAGCCATAGGTTCCGGAGCCAGTGCAAACAGATTCCCAGCACTGTATCCCACCCTCTTGTAGGGACATGAAAGGCTGAAAGAGTCATGCTAAGGTGGGTGGTGCTGACCAACTAATGGACCCTGGGTTTCAGCTGAATGGAACAGGAGCTGCAAGAGAGAGGAGGCGGGGAGGGAGCGAGAGATAGAGAGAGAGAGAGAGAGAGAGAGGGAGAGAGAGGGAGAAAGAGGGAGAAAGAGGGAGGGAGAATGTACGCATGCCTGTGTGCTACAGATACACACATGACTTTTTTTTTTTTAAGAATACTACCAGATATACTGTTTTGCAATGTGTGGCTTCATCTTTTGGTCTGAATACTCCTACAAGAGCCCATATTGCCCTGGGCATGCTTTTTTGGTGGCTGTGTAGTACTCTGTGCTATGCTGGGGTGAACTGTGGCTTTCTTCACCTTGAATGGGGGGCCATTTTTTCTTGTTTCTGGTTTGGGGTGGCAAAGAACACCTCATCCTTCTTCCCTGACCTTTATGAATTTTCTACAAGGATCAATTCCCCTCTGTGCTTTGGAACAACAAATGGGTCATTTGCTTCTTGCTGAGGGCTTATCTGGAACTCCAGAAACAGCTGGACCAGAAGGGCCCCAGTGAAGTGCGTCACTTCCGTATCACAACCACACACACTGGTTTTACCACAAGCTTGGGGGACACAGATAGGGAGGAACCAAGGATGGAGTGTGAGACACAGAGAGGGTCAGGGGATGGGAGGGACATGGGTTGGGAGAGAGAGAGAGACTCCAGGGCTTGGAGAGAGGTGGGGGTGAAGGGGGAAGATCCCAGAACCTATATATACCCACAGCTTGCCAACCTGTAGCATTTCAATATCTGGGGGATTCATTGTAAATCATCACAAAATAGTAGACTTTTTTTTGCATGTGTATATGTGTGTTTGTATATGTGCGGGTGCATTGTGTGTGTGAAGGCGTCTCCCTCCACCTTAGTTACTGAGGTGGAGTCCCTGGCTGAACCTCGAGTTCGCAGATTCAGCTAGTCCAAGCAGACAGCGAGCCCTAGGGGTTTCCTGTCTCCCCTTCCCAGCACTGGGATTGCAGGTAGGCACCACCATGCCAGGCATTTACAAGGGTCCCGGGGATTTGAACTCAGGTCCTCATGCTTGTGTGACAAGTAAGCACTCTTGTCCCAGCCCAGTTATAATTGTTTCCAAAACCTCCCGGATAATGAAATTTGGGGCTCTAACACTGGATGACTCTTGTGTCATGGGGAGAGGACTCCCCAGCAACCAGGTCCTGACTAAGATGGGGCCAATGGAAGTGAAAGGGCCAAACTGAGGCTCCGCCCCACAGACCCTCGGGAGAACCAGGCTCCTTAGGACCCAGCCCTAAAGCGTCCCCAGGCCCCTGTTGGGAACTCACTCTCATCCAGCTTGTCGCTTAAGGGCTCAGCGCCGATCGCAGGGGGAATAACCCTTATGGACTCTGGGGGCTTGAGGAGTGCAGAGCCGCCCCAGAAGGGGTTGTCAAAGGGTTTGGGGACCTCAGCCTCCGTGATCTCCACATCCAATAGGCGCCGGAAGGACTCCAGCAGCAGCATGTCATTGGTCTTTTTCTCTATGATGGCTGGAAGGAAGAGGTTGGGGCCAAGGTCACGGTCAAGGTCACAGTTGCCTGCCTAGGTGGCTGTTACTGCAAAGTAGAAAGCGAGGAGGAGTCTGGGGTGCCTGTTAGGAGCCCCTGGGAGGACATTGGCTTTCTTCTGGTCACAGGACACGTCACCCCGGCAACCTCGCAGACACCTCAGTCTTTGATACACACAGCGCACACTCAGGCATGAGGTGGCTCTAGGTAGGTCACTGGAACCTCACCAGGAGGAAGAGATGTCTAAAAAGGCTCCTCAACGAGTGACACATTGTTATACCGTAAATTAGAAGCTGGGGACAAACCTGTCCTTCAACTCTCTCTCTCTTCTCCCAAATCCACTCTCTGCTCCAACCTCTAGGGTTTGGGGGCTCCTTTGACCTGGAAGGTCTTTCTCTAGACCCTGTCTGACCTTGGCTAGTTTTTGAAGACTCAGCGGCTTTACCCCCTACAGACTGCTGGGTTACGCGAGCTGCCCTTCATTGTGCTTCTAGAAAGAAATCACTCATTCGCTCATTCATTCATTCCTTGGTTGATTAGCAACCTGACCGTGTTAGGTACCATGAAAGGTGCTAAGGGCTCAGTGCAGACAAGAGAGATGTGTCCTTCCTCGTCCTGGGAAAGTTTCAGTGTGCCCAGAGGGACAGAGGAGAACAAGCAGGACCAGACAGCCAATGAAAGCCTGTTACCTGTGATTCAATAGCTGTTGAGTTTGGATAATTTAAATTTTAATAAACTGTTCTATCTCAAAGTCAGGAGCCCAAAATATTTGCACGTGAAACTTGCTATCCATTTTCTCAAGGGTCTCGTGAATACAGACAGTAAAAAATTGTCTCCGTGTGTCAGACACAGGACCACCACAAGTTGGAGGGCAGGAAGTTGGGGGGTTGCTGGTTGGAGAGAGGGCAAACATCTGAGAATGAAGAGGAGGTGGGAACAGGGCAAGCCCTCCAGGAAGTGCCCATGCAAAGGCCTTATGGCAGGATGAGAGGCAGTGGGGCAGAAAGGGTTGAAAGGATTGACAGAACTGCTTGACTAGAGGCGGGGAGCAGCAGGGAGGGCTGGCAGAAAAAACGAGGAAACATGTGAGCAGAGCCCAGGCTGTGAAGAGGCTGTGTGCAGTAGAGTTCTCAGAGCAGGCTCCAGGCCTCACTCTTTGGATAGGCCATCTACCAGTATGGTCTTGGCTGCCATCAGAAAAACTGAATTTGGTCTGGAGAGATGGCTTAGTGGTTAAGTCATTTGCCTGCAAAGCCTAACTACCTAGGTTCGATTCCCCAGTACCCGTGTAAAGCCAGATGCACAAAGTGGTATATGCATCTGGAGTTCATTTGCAGGGGCTGGAAGTTCTGGTGCACTCATTCATTTTCTCTCTCTTTCTCTCTCCCTTCTTCCCTCCCTCCTTGCAAATAAATTAAAATATTTTAAAAAGAAAGAAAAACTGGATTTGAAGAGGGTACCTGCCTCCGCCAGCTGATGAGCGGCTCACCTTGTCCATCCAAACCATCCAATGTGGCTGATGCGGTCCCAAACACCCCTCACTCCTTTTCCCTTCCCTGCCTTATTTTTTTAAATTAATTTTTGTGTGTGTGTGTGTGTGTGTGTGTGTGTTTCGAGGTAGGGTCTCACTCTAGCTCAGGCTGACCTGGAATTCACTATGAAGTCTCAGGGTGGCCTTGAACTCATGGCGATCCTCCTTACCTCTGCCTCCCGAGTGCTGGGATTAAAGGCATGTGCCACCATGCCTGGCTCCTTCCCTGATTTTATCTTCCACTCCCTCCCAGGAACCAACTGCAGCCACAAGTGAAACTGCGTGCTGAGTCCCAGAAATCCTCTTTTAAAAACTGCTGATGGGAATAATATATACACTTAGTCAGACAAGAGCAGGCTTTATACTCCTAAGGCTCATGACCTCACCTACCATAGACTTTTGTTTAGGTTTTTCAGTACCAGGTATGTATCATATTCACATAGTAACGCCACTCTCACTTCTGGCTAGAGAAGCTTCTCTTTTCAGATGGCGATGACCACTGGGATGACCCAAAAGGCAACATAGTGCTGAGAAGAAGGGATGGAGGAGTGCCCAGCACTGAAACACCTCTGTCACACCCTCCAAGGCTCAGGGACCATTGAGGAAGAGGGGGCAGATAGAATGGAAGAGCCAAAGGAAGGGTATGACCTCTTACAATGCAACTGCCCAGACAGAAATTGGTCTCGATATCCATGACCTTGCAGTGCCTAGCAATACCTCCACAAGACCCTCAAAATAGAAGATAAAGATGATGGCATCAAATTAAAAGAGAGACTAATAGAGAGAGGGAGGGGATATGATGGAGATTGGAGTTCTAAAGTGGAATGGGGGAGGCGAGGGAAATATCAGGTGGTTTTCTTTGTATGTAAGTATAGAAGTTGTCAATAAAAAAATATTTTAAAAAACTGCTGAAAGGGCCAGGCATGGTGGCGCACGCCTTTAATCTTAGCACTCGGGAGGCAGAGGTAGGAGGATTGCCATGAGTTCAAGGCCACCCTGAGACTACATAGTGAATTCCAGGTCAGCCTGGGCTAGAGTGAGACCCTACCTCAAAAAACAAAACAAAACAAAACAAAACAAACAAACAAAAAATACTGCTGAAAGGAAAAAGGGCTCCAGGGCTACCTGGAGCCCTCCCAAACATGGGTTCTGTCAGGTTGAATTCTAAGAACAGTGGGTACCATTTACTGTAAGCTGTCATGATCTGGGTAACGGTCCCTCTGTCCCCAAGTTTCAGGCTCACACTATGAAATAGGTATGGTAGTTAACAAGCATTTGCTATATGTCAGGTGCTGCTCGGAGCACTTGATCTCCTCTATTCCAATCAGAGCACCTTTTCTTTCTTTTTCTTTCCTTATTGAATTGGCAAGGAGCACAGTGAGAGCAGACACCCCTGCCTTGTTCCCAATCTTAGAAGAAAAGCATTCAGCTTAAATGTGAAATTAAGTGTCTTTCTCTCTCTCTCTCTGTGCACCTTTTTACTAAGTTAAAGTTTCCTTCTAATTCTAGTTTTTCAAAGTTTTTTCTTTTTTAAAATATTTATTTGCAAGCAGAGAGAGAGAGAGAGAGATAAAGACAGAGAGAGAAGAGAGACAGACAGGGCCTCCAGCCATTGCAAACAAACTCCAGATGCATGCGCCCCCTTGTGCATCTGGCTTTACATGGGCACTGGAGAATTGAACTCAGATCCTTAGGCTTTATAGACAAGCACCTTAACTGCTAAGCCATATCTCCAGCCCCAAGTTTTTTCCATTTTTATCATGAATGGTATTGAATTTCATCAAATGCCTTTTCTGTGGGTTTTTTTTTTTTTTTGAGGTAGGGTCTCACTCTAGCCCAGGCTGACCTGGAGTTCACTATGTAGTCTCAGGGTGGCCTCGAACTCACAGAGGTCCTCTTACCTCTGCCTCCTGAGTGCTGGGATTAAAGGCGTGTGCCACCACACCTGGCTAAATGCCTCTTCTGTATCAACTGAGATCATCATAAAATTTTTGTCTACGAACTAATTGTCTCAAGAGAGCCGCCTTTAATCCCAGCACTCGGAAGGCAGAGGTAGGAGGATCACCACAAGTTCAAGGCCACCCTGAGACTACATAGTGAATTCCAGGTCAGCCTGGGCTAGAGTGAGACCCTACCATGAGAAACAAAAAAAAAAAAACAACAACAACAAAAAATCTTATGAAGAGCCAGGCATGGTGGCGCACGTCTTTAATCCCAGCACTTGGGAGGCTGAGGTAGGAGGATCGCCGTGAGTTTAAGGCCACCCTGAGTCTACACAGTGAATTCTAGGTCAGCCTAGGCTAGAGCAAGACCCTACCTTGAATATACCTCAAAAAACCAAAAAAAAAAATTTTTTTAAATTTATAAAGTAAAGAATTTTGTGAGGCGCTGGAGAGAAATGACTCAGTGGTTAAAGGCACTTGCTTGCAAAGCCTAATATTCCAGGTCTGATTTCCCAGTACCCACATAAAGGCAGATGCATCTGGAGTTCATTTTCAGTGGCAGGAGGACCTGACATGCCCATACCCTCTCTGTGTGTCTTTTTCTCTCTGTCTCTCTCGAATACATAAATAAAATATTAAAAACAACCTCATGAGGTAACTCTTGTGTTTACTCTCATGTTGGGATTGAAAGAACTGAAACACAATGAGGCTCAGAAGCACGCCTAACATCACACGGCTCAGAAGTGTACTGCCAGGACTTGAACCCAGAAGACTGGCTTTAGGACCCCATGCTTCACCACCATGCTGACTCCCAACCCAAGAACGGGTTCTTGTGTGCAGAACATACAGGAAAGGGATTGCAGGGGCTGGGCAGCCCCACCCCCCACTCACCAAAGTACTTCAGGAGGTTGGTGTTAGTGATGGTTCCGGTCTCCCCAAGCTGCACCAGGATCTTGGTGGCGTCACAGTTGGTCTTCTTAAACAGCTTCTCCACTGAGCTCTTGAGGTGCTCCAAGGTCTTGTTCATCTCCTTGTTTTTCTTCTCATACATATCGGCCTCTTCTGTGGTCTTCTTCAGCTTCTCCTGTGGGCAGACACATAGGGTGTGCCTCCCCGGCTCAGTCTGAGGGTAAGGACTTCTGTGCAAAGGGCTTTAGAACACTCTGGGACCAGCAACGCCCAAATGCAGGATTTCAAACTTTCCAGGGTGGGACATCAAAGGCTGGAGCTCTCCAGGTAAAATGTGCAGACTGGTGCAATGGTGGCATGTCTGATATGGGGGAAACCAACTCTCTCTGGTTGGACTGGAGGCCAGTTCCGTGGGAGGGAATCCATGCCTGCTACTGGAAACCTAGTCAAAAGCCTATGGCTGGGAAAGACATAAGCCCTAGGTGGGGGAACTACTATTGGTGTCTGACTAAATGGATGCATTACGCTCACCAAACTGTCCTCTAAACACTTAGTTTATGCCCATATATTAATGCTACTCTGACCTTTGGTTAGAGAGAAGCTTCTCTTCAGGTGGTGGTGACCACTGAGGTGATTCAAACTCATCAAAGTGCTGAGAAATGACAGTGGAGTGTTTAGCACTAAGTGAGACATCTCTATCACACTCTCCAAGGTACAGGGACCATTGTGGAAGAGGTGGCAGAAAGAATGTAAGAGTCAGGCCAGGCATAGTGGCACATGCCTTTAATCCCAGCATTTACCAGAGGTAAGGGGATCACTGATTGAGGCCACCCTGGGACTACATAGTGAATTCCAGGTCAACCTGGGCTAGAGTGAGACTCTACCTCAGGAAAACCAAAAGAAGAAGAAGAAGAAGGAGGAGGAGGAGGAGGAGAAGGTAAGAGCCAAAGGGGGGGTGGCTTTGTAAAACTGTCTTCCAGACACCAAGTAGCCCATGGTATTCATGACCTCAAAATGGCTGACACTACCTACACAACACCTCAGTAACAGAAGGGAAAAAATGATGATATCAAAATAGAAGAAAGACTACTTAGAAAGAAGGGATTCAGTGGAGGGGGCACAGGGATGGGGGACAAAGGAAGGTGGTGGGAGGGGATTATGATTATGATCAGGGCACATTGTGTATGAATGGAAGTTGTCAATAAAAGGTTTTTTTTTTTTTAATTTGAGGGGGACAGGACAGAGAGACTGAGAGGAAGAGGCAGAGAGAGAACGGGTGCTCCAGGTTCAGCCACTGTGAACAAACTCCAGACACGTGCGCCCCCTTGTGGTGCATGTGCGACATTGCACGCTTGCATCACTTTTGCGTCTAGCTAAACATGGGACCTGGAGATTCGAACAGGTGTTCTTAGGCTTCCCAGGCAGGTGCGTTAACCAATAAGCCATCTCTCCAGCCCAAAAGTTTTGTTTTTTTTTTTAATCACAAAAAGGTTTTAAAAAGAAAAGCAGTGGACTGGAAAGATGGCTCAGAGGTTAAAGGCACTTGTTGCAAAGCCTAAAGACCTGAGTTTAATTCCCCAGTGCCCATGTAAAGCCAGATGCATCAAGTGGCACATGTATCTGGAGTTTGTTTGCCATGGCTAGAGACCTTAGTGCACCCATTCTCATTCTCTCTCCTTGCAAATAAAAAAAGAAAAAAGTAGAGTCAGGCATGGTGGTGCATGCCTTTAATCCCAGCACTTGGGAGGCAGAGGTAGGAGGATCACCATGAGTTCGAGGCCACCCTGAGACTACATAGTGAATTCCAGGTCAGCCTGGACCAGAGTGAGATCCTACCTCAAAAAAACAAAAACAAAAACAAAAAGAAAGAAACAGAAAGAAAGAAAGAAAGAGAGAGAAAAGAAAAGAAAAGAAAAGAAAAGAAAAGAAGAGAAAAAAGGGAAAAAGTAACAGGCTTTAAAATGCTTTCATCAGCATTTAAAAATTTTATTTTATTTTATTTTATTTATTTTTGGAGAGAGACATAGAGAGAGACAGACAGAGAGGGAGACAGATAGAGATGGGTGTGCCAGCAGTCTCTCAGCTTCTGTGAACGAAATCCAGATGTGTGCGCCCCCTTGTGGGCAAGTGCGGCATTGCGCCCTTGTGTCACTGTGCATCTGGCTAAACGTGGGACCTGGAGATTGGAACCAGGTTCTTAGGCTTAGCAGGCAGGCGCCTTTCATCAGCATTTTAAAAATGAGTAGTGGTTCACACCTTGGGGAGGCAGAAGTAGAAGGATTGCTGTAGAGTGAGGCCAACCTGGGATTACAGATTGAGTTCCAGGTCCGCCTGGGCTAGAAATAAAACCCTACTTCAAAATCCCCCAGATACAAGCGTGTTGGGGATATAGCTCAGTGGGTAGAGTGCCTGCTTAACATGCATAAAACCCTGAGTCCCAATCCCAACACCGCATAAACTCGCGGTGGTGGCGCGTGTCTCAATGCCAGCATTCAGGAGATGGAGGCAGGAGGGTCAGAAGTTCAGGTCAATCCTCAGCTCCAGCAAGCTTGAGGCTAGCCTGGGCTACATGAGACCCTATCTAAAAAGAAAGAAAGAGTCTGGTTTCTCTTTCGGTTGTATACATCTTTTACCTTTTTTAAGAAAGAAAGGAAATAAGGGAAGGAGGGAGTTGGGGAGAGGAAGACAAAGAAAGGAAGGAAAGAAAGAACATGAGAAAATACCACTGTGTGTTAAGAGCCAGAGGAGAAAATGTGGATTATTACTCTGTCTCGCTTACACAGACGCAGGCCTTCCTGTGGGCTGGATCACAGTCGTTTGCTTTTGTCTTTCTGAGGCAGGGCCTTGCTAAATGTAGCCCAGGCTGATCTCAAACTCACAGTCCTCCTGCTTCAGCCCATGGGGTGCTGGGATCCCAGGCACATACCCACTGCTCTGAGAGTTTACCCAGGATTCGAGGTCTTGGTTTCTTAACTGCTATTTAAAAAAAAAAAAAAAAAAAAGGTGGTGGTGATGGAGATATGGATTAGCAGTTAAGGCAGTTGCCTGAAAAGCCTAAGGACCCATGTTCAACTCTCCAGGTCCTATGTAAGCCAGACACACAAGGTGACTCAAGTGCACAAGGTCACACATGCACACAAGGAGGCGCACGTGTCTGGAGTTCAATTGTAGTGGCTGGAGGCCCTAGTGTGTCAAGTCTCTCTCTTTCTCTCTCATTAAAAAAAAATTACAAAAGGGGGCTGGAGAGATGGCTTAGCAGTTAAGTGCTTGCCTGTGAAGCCTAAGGACCCTGGTTCGAGGCTCGATTCCCCAGTACCCACGTAAGCCAGATGCACATGGTGGTGCATGCATCTGGAGTTCGTTTGCTGTGGCTAAAGGCCCTGGCACACCCATTCTCTCTCTCTCCCTCTCCCTTTCTCTGTCTCTAATAAATAAATAAAAATAAATAAATAAATAATTTTTTTAATTACAAAAAATTTTTAAATGATGGTATCAAGATAGAAGAGAGACTAGTTCGAAAGAAGAAGGGATTCAGTGAGGGGGGATTTGGGAAGGGGAAAGGGGGAATGTTGGAAAGGGATTAGGATCACTGTATATTATCTATATTTATGGATGTTGTCCATGAAAAGTTTTTAAAAGAAAAACCTCTGGACTGGAGGGATGGCTTAGCAGTTAAGGCTCTTGCCCGCAAAGCCAAAGGATTCAGGGTTGATTCCCAGGACCCACGTAAGCCAGATGCACAAGGTGGCTCAGGCATTTGGAGTTCGTTTGCAATGGCGAAAGGCCCTGGCATGCCCATTATCTTCTTTTTCTCTTTCTCTCTCTCTCTCCCTCGTTCTCTCTCAAATAAGTTTAAAAATAATAATAAGAATAATAAAGACCACTTAGGGGAGTTCCTTCCTCTACCCTTGCCCCCTCAGTGTGAGGGATGGGGAAGGTTGTACGTGTGGTGGGGACAACTTTCAGCAGGTGAGAAACAGCCCTGAGCCCAGCACTGCTGAGGTGAATTCTACTTAGAGTATCAGTGTTTAGGAGGGAGCCCACACCCTCCATGGGGACAGAGCCAAGGCAGGGGAACACGTGTCAGAGGCTTCCAGAATCCTGATAGAAGGTAGGCCAGTGTTAGTCCCAGGGAACAGTCTGCACGCTGGGTGGTGTGAGACCAAGCATGCAACCTCCTTCAGGAAGGTCCGCCTTGACCCACTCAGCTTCTGGTCCAAGGCGTGTGCTCTGCTGCCCCCCAGTGGCCCAGTGGAGAATGGCACTGCAGGCCTGGTCCAGGAAAAACAGCCACATGCTGAGCCAGGATTCTCCATCCTCTACCTCCGCCTCCTGAGTGCCAGGATTACTGGTGTGTGCCGCCATGACCAGTTGTGGTCATGAATTTACCACCCATTCTCCTTTCATATCTTAATGATAAGACCCCAATTGTCTTTGGGGTGGCAACTCTTTTGCAATAGGGGTGGTTGGTGAGATGTACTGGGAAATATCTGTTAAGTTTCCTGACGCAGGATCTTTTTCTCACTCCCCCACTTTCTTCCCATCTGGGATGTGTAAAGTGATAGCTGGATCTGTGGTAGTGAGACTTCAGTCAACAAGCACCACTGGGATGCAAGCCACACACACCAAAAAAAAAAAAAAATGCTACAAGGAGGGCTGGAGAGATGACTCAACGGATGGGTCACTTGCTTGCAAAGCCTAAGGACTCAGGTTTGATTCCCCAGTAACCACGTAAAGCCAGATGCACAAGGTGGTGCATGTGTCTGGAGTTCGTTTGTAGTGGCAAAAGTCCCTGGATTGCCCATTCTCTCCCTCCCCCTCATAAATAAATAAATGAAGCCAAGTGTGATACCACACGCCTTTAATCCCAGCACTCTGGAGGCAGAGGTAGGAGGGTTGCTGTGAGTTTGAGGTCAGCCTGAAACTACATAGTGAATTCCAAGTCAGCCTGGACCAGAGTGGGACCCTACCTCAAAAAAAAAAAAATAGGGTTGGAGAGATGGCTTAGCAGTTAAGGTGCTTGCATGCCAAGTCTAAGGACCCAAGTTCAACTCCCCAGAACCCATGTAAGCCAGATGCACATGGTGGTTCATGCGTCTGGAGTTCATTTGCAGTGGCTAGAGGCCTTAGTATGCCCATTCTCTCTTTTTCTCTCTCCCTCTCTCTATCTGCCTCTTTCTTTGCTCAAATAATTTTTTTTTTTTTTTGGTTTTTTGAGGTAGGGTCTCACTCTAGTACAGTCCGACCTGGAATTCACTATGTAGTCTCAGGATGGCCTCAAACTCACAGCGACCCTCCTACCACTGCATCCCAAGTGCTGGGATTAAAGGTGTGTGCCACCATGCCTGGCATCAAATAAATATTTTTAAAAATCTTAAGAAGGTATGTGCCACCACACCCAGCTTTAAAAAAAAATAGCCAGGCATGGTGGTGAATGCCTTTAACCCCAGCACTTGGGAGGCAGAGGTAGGATGATCACTGTGAGTTTGAGGCAACCCTGAGACTGCATAGTGAATTCCAGATCAGCCTGGGCTAGAGTGAGACCCTACCTCGAAAAACCAAATAATAATAAATAAATAAATAAATAAAATATTTTTAAAAAAACAACAACAAGGAGGGGCTGAAGAGATGGCTTAGCAGTTAAGGCGCTTGCCTGCAAAACCAAAGGACCCAGTTTGATTCCCCAGGACCCACATAAGCGAGGGTGCATGTGTCTGGAGTTCATTTGTAGTGGCTAGATGCCCTGGCACGCCCATTTTCTCTCTCTTTCCCTGTCTCTCTGCCTCTTTCTCTCTCTCTCAAATAAATAAATAAATAATTTTTTTTTAAAGCTACAGGGGAGCTGGGCGTGGTGGTGCACACCTTTAATCCCAGCACTTGGGAGGCAGAGGTAGGAGGATCGCTGTGAGTTCGAGGCTACCCTGAGACTACATACTGCGTAGTGAATTCCAGGTCAGCCTGGGCTACAGCGAGACCCTACCTCGGAAAACAAAACAAAACAAAACAAAACAAAACAAAACAAAAAGCTACAGGGGGCCTGAGTCATAGATGACATCGTGACAGCGCCCTTCCTACTGCGAGGTGCCAGTTTCCAAGCTTACTTAACAAAAAGTAAACTTGCATCTTGCTCAGGACACTGTCATTTTGAATCCCCGCTACTGGCAGCTGAATACAATGACACACGGTTACAGCATCTCAGCTCCTTGAGGTTGGTCAAGTGACTTTACCTTTGCCAGCCTCAGTTGCCTTATTTGTAAAAGGAACTGACCAACAGCTCCTACCATGCTGAGGATGAGATGAAATGAAATGGAGAGAGCAGGGTGTGTTGACAGCTGGGCTGGGCCTCAAGGTGGAGTGCTGGTGTGGCACAGGAAACCCTGGGTCCAGTCCCACAACAGTCTCTCAACACAGAGAGAAATGGAGGGAACAAAGGAGAGGAGAAAGGAGGGAGGTAAGGAGGAAGAAACAAAAGGAAGGAAGGAAGGAAGGAAGGAAGGAGGGAGGGAGGGAGGGAAGAAGGAAGGAAGGAAGGAAGGAAGGGAAGGAAGGGAAGGAAGGAAGGAAGGAAGGAAGGAAGGAGGAAGGAGGGAAGGAAGGAAGGAAGGAAGGAAGGAGGGAAGGAAGGAGGGAGGGAGGGAGGAGGAGGGAAGAAGGAAGGAAGGAAGGAAGGAAGGAAGGAAGGAAGGAAGGAAGGAAGGAAGACAGGTTTGTGATTGCTAATATGATGAAGAACAGGGTACAGCCAGGCTAAAGTGGACAAAAAAGAGAAACTGAGGCAGCAATGTAGCTTAGTGTATGCAACGTAACAACGTAATCTCAGGATGAAGTTACAAGCCCAGAATCTGGGAATGATCCCTGGGAAGGGGTACCTCTTTCCAATAAAGAGACACTAGGGGCTGCAGCTGGAGAGATAACCAACAGCTCCTACCATGCTGAGGATGAGATGAAATGAAATGGAGAGAGCAGGGTGTGTTGCCAGCTGGGCTGGGCCTCAAGGTGGAGTGCTGGTGTGGCACAGGAAACCCTGGGTCCAGTCCCACAACAGTCTCTCAACACAGAGAAATGGAGGAAGCAAAGGAGAGGAGAAGAAAGGAGGGAGGTAAGGAGGAAGAACAAAAGGAAGGAAGGAAGGAAGGAAGGAAGGAAGGAAGGAAGGAGGGGGAGGGAGGGAGGGAGGAGGGAGGAGGAGAGGAGGGGAAGGGAGGAGGGAGGGAGGGAGGAAGAAGGAAGGAAGGAAGGAAGGAAGGAAGGAAGGAAGGAAAGAAGGAAGGAAGGAAGGAGGGAGGGAAGGAGGGAGGGAGGGAAGAAGGAAGGAAGGAAGGAAGGAAGGAAGGAGGGAAGGAGGGAAGGAAGGAAGGAAGGAAGACAGGTTTGTGATTGCTAATATGATGAAGAACAGGGTACAGCCAGGCTAAAGTGGACAAAAAAGAGAAACTGAGGCAGCAATGTAGCTTAGTGTATGCAACGTAACAACGTAATCTCAGGATGAAGTTACAAGCCCAGAATCTGGGAATGATCCCTGGGAAGGGGTACCTCTTTCCAATAAAGAGACACTAGGGGGGCTGCAGCTGGAGAGATAACTCAGTAGTTAAAGGCACAGGCGTGCAAAGCTTGCAGGCGTGGGTTGGATTCCCCAGTATCCACAATAAAGTCAGATGCAGAAAGTGGTGCATGTGTCTGGAGTTTGTTTGCAGAGGCAGGAGGAGGCCCCAGCATGCGCGCTCTGCTCTCTCTCTCTCTCTCTCTCTCTGAAATAAATAATATTTAAAAAGAGAGAGACACTAGGGACAAAAGTGTGCAGCCAAGCCTGACTAGGACACAGGCCACCTGGAGTCTCAGGACAGACATCTTTCTGCTCCTTGATCGATGCACAGGCTTCCTGACAGAGAGGATGTGCCCTCGTGCCTCCTCCCCACCGGTCTCACCTCCATCTGTCTCAGGATGTTCCGGGTGTCATCATGGGTGGACTGCTGCTGCGATCGAAGAAAGATGATGTCATCCTGGTGGGGACAAAATCAGACCTTCAGAAAAGCCGTGTTTCCCTTCCCTGCTGCACCCTTTCTCCGGGGTTTAAGTGACCCATTCAAGGAGCCCCAGAGGGCCTGGCCACTCCTAACCCTCAGGAGGTTTTTTTTTTTATTATTTGAAAAAAAAAAAAAAACAACTGAGGGGCTGGAGAGGTGGCTTAGAGGTGGCACGCCCGTTCTCACTCTCTCTCTGATAAATGAATAAATAAATAAATAAAAATCTTTTTTAAAATGAGGGCATAAGGAGTTGATATCCATCCTCTCTGAGAACCATCTAGAACAGGGTAGTCAGTATAAGCCTTCATGTTGTACCTACACTAGCTGTAGTCACGAGCCACTTGTGCGCACTGAGGACTTGAAATGTGATGAGGGTCACTGGGGAGCTAGAGTTTCCGTTTATGTTTTTCTTTTGTTTTGTTTTGTTTTGTTTGTTTCTTGTTTTTTTGAGGTAGGGTCTCTCTCTAGCCCAGGCTGACCTGGAATTCACTATGTCTTCTCAGGCTGGCCTCAAATTCTTGGAGATCTTCCTACCCAGGCTGCCTCCCAAGTGCTAGCACTAAAGGCGTGCGCCACCACACCCAGTCTATTTTTTTTTGTTGTTGTTTTTGTTTTGTTTTTCAAGGTAGGGTCTCACTCTAGCTCAGGCTGACCTGGAATTCACTATGTAGTCTCAGGGTGGCCTCGAACTCATGGCGATCCTCCTACTTCTGCCTCCTGAGTGCTGGCATTAAAGACATGCGCCACCACGTCTAGCTTTTCCAGCCCATTATTTTTAATTGTGAGGAATTTAACGTTAAATGGCCATGTGACTAGTTAGCTACTGCACTGGAGTTCATTTATTTATTTGAGAGAAAAAGGCAGAAAGAAAAGAAAGAAAGAAAGAAAGAAAGAAAGAAAGAAAGAAAGAAAGAAAGAGACAGAGAGGGAGAGAATTGGTTCACCAATGCCTCTAGCCACTGCAAACAAACTCCAGATGCATGTGTCATTATGTGCATCTGGCTTATGTGGGTACTGGGGAATGGAACTTGGGTCCTTAGGCTTTGCAGGAAAGCGTCTTAACCGCTAAGCCATCTCTCCAGCCCTCAAGTCAGATTTTGAAGGGACTGGTATGTGGCACTAAGTGGTTTAGATCCAGAGTTGGTGTTCCAAAGGATGTTTACTTATGCTCTGGGGCACGAGGAGTCCCAGGAACCAGTTAACTGTGGGAAAATATGGCTCCAACAGGAGTAAACAGGTTTCTTTCCTGCAGGACTTGTCAGAGAGTCACTATGCATGTGGGCAATCAGGCCTGTCCAAGATGAGAGCCAACCATTCCTCTCCAGCTCTGAGGCCATTGATTAACCGTGGTCAGGAAACATACAGCAATGCCACAGTAAACATGCTAAGCTTTGCCTGTCTCTCGTATACTTTTTTCTTGCTCAAGCCCTTCAAAAAAGGTAAAAATCATTTCTAGGGCTGGAAAGATGGCTTAGCGGTTAAGGCGCCTGCCTCCTAAGCCTAAGAACACTGGTTCCAATCTCCAGCAGTTCCAATCTCCAGGTCCCACGTTTAGCCAGATGCAGTGACGCAAGGGCGCAATGCCACACTTGACCACAAGGGGACGCATGCATATAGATTTCGTTCGCAGCAGCTGAAGACTGCTGACGCGCCCATCTCTGTCTTCCTCTCCCTCTCTGTCTGTCTCTCTCTCTCAAAAAAAAAACAAAAAAAAACTCATTTCTAGCTCGTGGACTGTAGTTAACCGAACCTGGTTTATGAAACATGTTGTGGTTATCAATGTCACTGTTGGGTGAGGGGATCTGAATGAGCTATCAGCATTGGCTGAAAGACTCTGGGGCCATAGTGCTGTGTGTGCCTCACTGGCTCCCAGGTGTCCTAAGGAGATGCTCTGGGCTTTGGGGAAGATCCTGGGACAAGAACTGCCCACCTTGGGAGACACTCTGGGTGCTGGGGACAAGGATTGCCCACCTGGATCCTCTGTGTCTTCTTGTGCATCGTTTCCATGTCGTTGTTGAGCTCAGTGACGTAGGTGAAGCGCGCAAAGTTCTTATCCTCTTTGGCCAGGAACTCCTCCATGAGCTTGTTCAGGTTCCCGTTGTCCGCCAGCTTCAGCAGGCGCAGGTGAGCCACCTCGTAGCTCTCGAAGCTCTCGCCCTTGTTCTTCTTCACACGCTTCTTCACCTTCAGAGCTGGGGGGGGGGAGAGAGAGAAGCCCCACGACGGGTCCGGAAAGGAAGCTGCTCAGCTGGGCACCATACGGAAGATGGTGTGTGTTGGTTATAATTGCTGAGCTCTGGGGAAGGTGTTAGACCCAGAATGACCCTGTCTTTGGGCTCCGACTGCCATCTCATTGTAACCCTCTCAAAAGTGACCCATCCACCCCTCCCAATGATCACATTCCTGAAATGACCTGGACCATCCCTCCCCCATCATCATTTTCCTGCAATGGCCCAAACTACCTGTCTGAATATCACTTTCCTAAAGTGGCCCAAATATGAGGCAACCAAGGAATTCCAGTGCTCCTACCACCCCATTACATATCCCCTAGTCTGTAAGGGAGGTGGCTTTTCAAATTTTTTATTTATTTAGCCAGGCGTGGTGGTGCACACACCTTTAATCCCAGCACTTGGGAGGCAGAGGTAGGAGGATCGCTGTAGGTTCGAGGCCAGCCTGAGACTACATAGTGAATTCCAGGTCAGCCTGGGCCAAAGTAAGACTCTACCTTGAAAAACAAAAAAAAAAGCCAGGTGTGGTGGTGCACACCTTTAATCCCAGCACTCGGGAGGCAGAGATAGGAGGATCACTGTGAGTTCGAGGCCACCCTGAGAATACAGAGTGAACTCCAGGTCAGCCTGAACTAGAGTAAGACCCTACCTCAAAAAGCAAACAAAAAAAAATATTTATTTATTTGAGAAAGAAAGAGAAAGAGAAGGAGAGAATGGGGGCACTTTGCTCACATGTCACCCAAGCCACCCTAGCACGTAAAGCAACCCCCCATTACTGTCTGTCAACTACCCTGTTTTATTTTCTTCCTGTTAATTGTTTCCACAGACATCTGGTTAGCCTCTATGTGTCCTGACTCGTCTGCTCTGGTAGGTCAATTCTTTGAGGGTGGGGTGCTTTATCTTACTGCCCACTATGTCCCCACAGCTAACCCAGCCCCTGATATCTGGTCAGGTCAATTTTTTTTTTTTGTTGGTTTGTGTTTCTTTTTATTATTGTTGTTGTTTTCTTTTCAAGATAGGGTTTCAGGTGTGAGGGAGATATGGCTGTGACATCTGTCACCCTGTTGTTGATTGCTAGGGTTGATTCAGCTGATCTGGCTGGCTAGGTGGGTCTCCCTTTCCTCTCTCACCACTCCATGTGTGTCCTTCCCAAAGCTGTGTGCTCAGCTGAAGAGGAGGACCTTGCCCAAATAGAGGAGGACTGGTCTTCACTCAAGGTATACAAGTAGCCGTGCTTCCCTGCTAGAAGCTCTCAAGATAGGGTCTCACTCTAGCCCAGGCTGACCTGGAATTCACTCTGTAGTCCCAGGCTGGCCTCCAACTCACAGCCATTCTCCTACCTCTGCCTCCTGGGTGGTAGGATTAAAAGCGTGCACCACCATGCCAGCAGGTCACAATTACTTTTATCAAATTTTGGAGGGTGTTTTTTGAGGTAGGGTCTCACTCTGGCCCAGGCTGACCTGGAATTCACTCTGTATTCTCAGGCTGGCCTTGAACTCACAGCAATCCTCCTACCTCTGCCTCCCGAGTGCTGGGATTAAAGGTGTGCACCACCACGCCCGGTAGTATCAAATATTTTTGATCCCTGGTTGGTTGTATTTGTGGGTGCTGAGGCTAAAGATAAGACCTGCATGTTGGAGGGAAAAAAATGAAGACATCAACATAGAAGAGAGAGCCAGGTATGGTGGTGCATGCTTTTAACCCCAGCACTCAGGAGGCAGAGGTGGGAGGATCGCTGTGTGTTCAAGGCCAACCTGGGGATACAGAGTGAATTCCAGGTAAGCCTGGGTTAGAGTAAGACTCTACCTCTAAAAAAAAAAAAATTATAAGAGACACCAGTTAGAAAAGAGGGATTCAGTGAAGGGAGGACTTTGAAGTGGGGAAAGGAGGGTGGTGGGAAGGGATTATGATTATCTTATATTATCTATATGTATGGAAGTTGTCAATAAAAAAATTAAGACAAACAGGGGCTGGAGAAATGGCTCAATGGTTAAAGGTGCTTGCTTGCAAAGCCTGATGGCTAGGGTACCCACATAAAGCCTGATGCACAAAGTAGCGCATGTGTTTGGAGTTTGCAATGGCAGGAGGCCCTGGTATGTCTATACTCACTCTTTCTGTCTGCCTCTTTCTGTCTTTCTCTCTGTGTCTCTCTCTGTCTCTCTCACACATATAGATAGATAGATGATAGATAGATAGATAGATAGATAGATAGATGATAGATGATAGATAGATAGATAGATAGATAGATAGATAGATAGATAGATGATAGATGATAGATAGATAAATAGATGGGGATAGTCTCCCTCTAGCCCAGGCTGATCTCAGACTGGCCTCAAACTCATGGCAATTCTACTTTTGCCTCCCAAGTGCTGGGATTAAAGGCATCAGGGGCCTTGGGATTTGTGGGGTGTGGGACATCTGGGATGGTTCCTAAAGCAGTGAGTTGCTGTGAGCCTTGGCTAGGTCATTTGCTCTGGGCTGCAGGATCCTCTGAAACGGGGGTACTAGTGCAAACGTCTACCTCTTGGCACTGTCCTGATGGCCACAGGGACATCATGCATCCCAAGCAACTAGAATAGAAGCTTGCACAAGCTAGTGACCTGCAAGTGGATGGATAGATGATGGGTGGGTAAAAGAATGGATGGTTGGATTGATGATTAGGTGTGTGTGTGAAGGAATGGATGGATGGACAGAGGGAAAAAAGGACCAAAGGGTTGTTTTCTTATTTTGTTTTTTAAGCTCTGGGTTTTATTTTATTTTATTTTATAAAATAAGACATGGTTTTTTTTTTTTTCAGAAACACTTCTAACAATACAGTCCCAAATGATAAGGCAGAAGAGATTCAAAGTACACATGTAAGGGGCTGGGGGCAGGCTCAGTAGTAGAGCACATGCTTAGCATGCACAAGGACCTGGGTTCAATCCCTAATGCCTGAAAACCAAAGAACAACTGCAGTTTGTCCATTGGGGGTTTTCAGAAGAGCTAAGCATTTTTCAGTCTTGGGTAGGAGGAGTTGCCCAGCAGGCTGTCTTGAGGAGTTAACAGCTCATGGTGCCCAGGCTGTCTGACAGTGTGGCTCAGGCTGAGCCTCTGCTGTCCCCCTGAGCGTCTGCGAGCTGGTATGTACTAGAGAGAGTGTGCCTGTGCTTCCAGCCCCCAGTAAGCATTTGGGCCGTTAAGCCTTGGCTGTACTCCCACAGTAGACAGCTCTTCACACGTGGTGTCACAGCCAGAAGCCGGAAGAATTCAGAGGGTTCTGTGACTCCACTCGGAAGCTGCCACCTGGTTTTCTCTGGTCTTCAACCCTTTTGTGCCTTTGTCCCTTTGATGGTTTCACATGGTATCTTTCACTGTGATATGTCACAGCCACCACCAGCTTGATGATATACTGAGTCCTGAGGGGCCCCTAGTGAGCCATCAGACCTAGGCACTCAAGTGTTCTCCCTAACAATGGACAAAGAGTCTTGGGCCAAGAACACATTCTGCTGGCAACCAGTTATGTGTGAATTGCAGGCAAAAAAAAATGCATTGCCCAGCTGGGCATGGTGGTGCATATCATTAATCCCAGTATTCAGGAGGCAGGGGCAGGACGATTGCTGTGAGTTTGAGGCCAAGGGATGACAGAGTGAGTTCTAGATGAGCCTGGGCTAGAGTGAGACCCCACCTTGAAAAAAAAAAAAAAAAGCAATAACAAAATCAGTACATTTCCCAAAGTCTAAATAGTGGGGCTGAGGAGATAGCTCAATTGGTCAAGTGCATTCATGCACTTACCCATGCACACACAGGGTTCTGAGTTCAATCCCCCAGAACGCACATAAAAATGCCTGACATGGTTGTGTGCTTGTGATGCCAGTGCGGGGGAGGTGAAGATGGGAAGATCTCTACGGCTAGGGCTCACTGTCCAGCCAGCCTAGCTTAACTGGTGAGCTGCAGGCTGGTGAGAGACCCTGTAAACCCTGTATTTTTTTTTAATGGGGCAGGGCCTCTGGAGAGATGGTTTAACAGTTAAGGCACTTGCTTGTGAAGCCTAAGGACCCAGGTTCGATTCCCCAGTACCCATGTAAGCCAGATGCACAAGGTGGTGCATGTGTCTGGTGTTCATTTGCAGTAGCTAGAGGTCCTGGTGCACCCATTCTCTCTCTCTCTCTCTCTCTCTTCAAATAAATAAATAAACAAATAATTTTTTTAAAAACATAGGGTAGGTGGTATGATGTTCATGAGGAACTCAAAGTTGTTCTCTGGCCTTCACATTATTCACACATGTGTGTACATGTACCCACCCACACCCACATACACGCATTCACATATACACAGGAACACACGCACACATATTCACATCATTATCATTAGAAACAAATAATTTTCAATATAAGTATATCGCAGACAGTGAATGGCGCACACATACCCTAGAAATGCACCCACTGTTAACTTGAGATTGAAACGTAACCAGGCATCTCCTGTTTCTGTTTGCTAAGTTTGGCAGCCCTGTTACAAGGAGACTTGGAGAGAGGGAGGAAGGGGCCGGAGGCTAAGGAGCTTACCTTCCTCTTTCTTGACCTGCTCCTCGAACTCAGTGCGGTCGTTGAGCTTGAAGAGCAGGAAGGACTTGAGCTTGGTCTCGTGGGCGTACAGGCGCTCCAGCTCTCGGAGCTCCAGGTTGTACTGCGAGATGTCCTTCTTCTGGCGGTCCTTCATGGCAGCCATTCGAGCCATGGCCTCTACCCTGCCGAGGAGAAGGCGAGCCTCAGTGTCCAGAGACAACTCCCTTCTTCCTCCTCGCCAGTCTATGGGGACAGCCGGCTTGGACAGTGGCCATCAGGTTTTTTTGTTTTCTTTTTTTTAAAATTCTTTTTTTTTTAGGGATGGCTTAGCAGTTAAGGCATTTGCCTGCAAAGCCTAAGGACCCAGGTTCGATTCCCCAGGACCTTCGTTAGCCAGATGCACAAGGGGGTGATGCATCTGGAATTCGTTTATAGTGGCTGGAGGCCCTAGCGCGCCCATTCTCTCTCTCTCTCTCTCTCCCCTTTCTCTCTGTCAAATAAATAAAAGTAAAATATTTTTTAAGAAAAAAGAAGTTAATTTTTATTTAGAGCGAGAGAGACAAAGAGAGAAAGAAAATTGGCATGCCAGGGCCTCAGCCACTGAACTCAAACTCCAGATGCTTGCGCCACCTCGTGGGCATGTACGACCTTGTGTTTGCCTCCCCTTTGTGCATCTGGCTTACATGGAATCTGGAGAACTGAACATGGGTCGATGGGTCATTAGGTTTTGCAGGCAAGTGCCTTAACCACTAAGTCATCTCTCCAGTTCACCTGCTTTTTTTGTGCCTGTTTTTTTAGATAGAAACTTTTTTTTTTTTTTGGTGTTCTGAGGCAGGGTCTCACTCTAGCTCAGGCTGACCTGGAATTCACCATGTAGTCTCAGGGTGGCCTCAAACTCACGCAATCCTCCTACCTCTGCCTCCCAAATGCTGGAATTAAAGGCGTGCGCCACAACGCCCGACAGATAGAAACTTTTTTGTATGTAAAAACATATGTTTAATTCTAAATCAAATCACTTTCACAACAGTGACAAATTAGTGACTGGTAAAGGTGTGCTGCTATACATAGTGCCATTTTCTGACTGTGGTCAGGACCTGGTCCTTATCCTTGAGGATGGCAGAAGGACGGAGGCTGAGAAGACAACACACCCACAAGAAGAAAGAAAAGCAGCTTTGGCCCAGGGCTGAGTGGCGCTCCTGTGGAGGGTGGCCTGTAGAGGGAAGGCTCTCCTGCCCCAGCTCCTAGCAGGAGGTGCCTGAGGACCTGTAAGGTTCACAAGAGGCGTGCTGCCACCCCAGCTTTACTAACAGTGTGTCCCGGATGTCTTTGCTGGTAGAGCTCTCCAGGGCTCACTACATTTCAAAAATGTTCAAATAATTTTTTCTACTCAGAACTCTTCTTAATCTTTCTTCTGGAAATTCATTTCTTTGAATACACTGATTAAAGTTTTCCCTCTACTAGTTAGAGACACACTACAACGAGAGGACCCAGAGACTCTAGGGACCCCTATAACTGTGAAAAATTGCCGGGCGTGGTGGCGCACTCCTTTAATCCTAGCACTCGGGAGGCAGTGGTAGGAGGATTGCCATGAGTTCAAGGCCAACCTGAAACTACATAGTGAATTCCAGGTCAGCTTGGGCTAGAATGAGACCTTACCTCGGAAAACCAGAAAAAAAAATAATGATAATAAAAGACCTGTAAAAATAATTTCTCCTGGATTCACATCAACCCCTGTGTTCCCTTTATAAGCTTTACACGTTATCGGGGTGCTTGTTAAAGGGGTCACATGCTCCCCTGGCTTTGGCATACGTACAAGTTTTCAAGGACTCTATGGAGCCATACCAAAATCAGGATCACAGGTGGGTCCCCCAACTCCCTGTCTCTTTAAAAAGGAGCACTGGGTTTCTGAGGATGGTGTTCTTGCACGTGCAGCTGGGCTGCCCTGACAAAGCCTCCAGGTTTCTCTGGGTGAGTTCTGGGAGAAGATGTATCCAGAGCTTCTGCGCCCTAGGGGCGGGGCCTGAGCTCTGAAGCAGAGCAGCCAGTTTCGGGTAGCAGCAGTCTGGGCTCTCTCCCCTCAGGAGGACAGGGACACATGAACTTAACTTTGAAGAGAAAGTTGATGGGAAATCTGAGTGGAGTGACACGTCTCACTAGGGACAATCTACACCTGGAAGCTAGGAGATAGGAGATCACTCAAACCGCTTTGTAGGGCCAAGAAACCAGCAAGGCCTGGGTCAATAAAAGACCTGAGTCTCAGGTAAATTCATAAAGCAGCTGCAGCTTCAGCTGCTGCAATTATGGTCTTCCCAGGGCAGCAATCTCTTATGTCTCTGCTGAGAGAGGGTAAGACAGACAGACTAGCATTGGAATCTGGAAGGGACCCTCTCTGTAGAAGCCCACTTTGGCGGCCGCTTATTAAGGGGTATTTAATGAGATAAAAGTAAGTTTTCCTAAATTCCACTGAGTTCATCCCTTTGTGCAACGGAAAACTCAGTAAAGATGATCCGTTTCTTTCTTCCCGTCTCTTCGCTGTGTCTAGTCAGAACTTGATGAACAGGACTTCACATTGCCACCCACGAGAGGGGACTCAACACCAAGGCCTGCGGTTACTGTTTACAGCAGTGCTGACACTTCGGGGTCCTCATCAACTGGTCTTGACTTCCAAAGCTCTAATGGAGAAAATAGACTCCTTGACGTATTTCTTTCTTTTTCTTTCCTTGACGTATTTCTTTCTTTTTCTTTCCTTGACGTATTTCTGACCCCTGACTCCAGCATCAGGATTAGCCAGGAAGCCAAACACCAGGAATGGGGGTGGCACATCACCAGTCCAGAGGCTTTGCTATGGATGAAGACAGGAAGGAGCCCAGCCTTAGGTAATCACGAGCCAGAATATGATCACCAGGGCTACAAACAGGAAAAGGCATGACAGGAACTGCTCATCCACGGACTGGAGTGTCCCAGGGACAGCTGGGGGAGGCTGTCCATCATTTATGTTAAATGCTGTGGCACATATACCAAATGGAAATGCCCCAATTCCAAATGACATCCGGAACCCATCATCTCCAAATCCAAATCCTTGAAATCCCAGAAGAGGTGGCCACACGGGCTGATGACGGCATCCTTGGCTGTGTCAAGACATATGTTGGGCTCAAAGGTGCTGTCCTGCCCTCCATTCTCGCCAGAGCCATTGCTGCTACCACTGGGCCCCCCTGTGCTGGAATTTTCAGGGGATGCAGAGGCCGAGGGCCCCTTGCTTGCCATCCTTGACTGTCAGCAAAACTTTCAGTGATGATTCTTCCCAGGAAAATTCTCGCCGGTCCCCACTCTATCCAGTCCATCAGTAGACAAGTCTTAGTCTTTTATGACTGGACCTCCTCCAAGCCTCCTATGCAGTCTCTGGTCAAGTTTTTCTTTTAGGGTTGGAGAGATGGATTAGTGGTTAAGCGCTTGCCTGTGAAGCCTAAGGACTCTGGTTTGAGACTCGATTCTCCAGGACCCATGTAAGCCAGATGCACAAGGGAGTTTGTTTGCAGTGGCTGGAGGCCCTGGCATGCCCATTCTCTCTCTCTCTCTTTCTCTCTCTCTCTCTCTCTGCCTATTTCTGTATCTCTCTCTCTCTCAAATAAATTTTTAAAATATATTTAAAAAATTTAAACCAGGCATGGTAGCTCACGCCTTTAATCCCAGCACTTGGGAGGCAGAGGTAGGAGGATCGCCATGAGTTCAAGCCACCCTGAGACTACAGAGTGAATTACAGGTCATCCTGAGCTAGAGCGAGAACCTACCTCAAAAAACCAAAACAAAAAACAAACATTATTGATTTATTTATTAAAGACAGAGAGAGAGGGAGAGAAAAGAGAGACAGAATGGGCACACCAGGGCCTCTAGCCACTGCAAATGAACTCCAGATGCATGTGCCACCATATGCATATGGGATCTGGAGAATGGAACCTGGGTCCTTAGGCTTACCAGGCAAGCATCTTAACTGCTAAGGCAGCTCCATCAGGTTTGTTTGTTCTTCCAAAACAGGATCTCACTCTAACTCAGGCTGACCTGAAATGAACTCTGTAGCCCCAGGCTGGTCTCGCACTCACAGAGATCCTCCTACCTCAGCCTTCTGAGTGCTTAAAATAAAGGTGTGTGTCAACATGCTTGGCTAGCCTGTTATTTTTTAAAATTTTATTGTAGAGAGAAAGAGGAAGATAAAGAGAGAGAGAGAATGAGCATGTCAGGGCCTTCTGCCGCTGCAAATGAACTCCAGACACATGTGCCACCTTGTGCATCTGGCTTATGTGGGTCTTGGGGAATCGAACCTGGGTCCTTTGGCTTTGCAGGCAAGCACCTTAACTGCTAAGCCATCTCTCCAGCCCTTTTCTTTTTTCTTTTTTTCTTTCTTTCTTTTTTTTTTTTTTTTGAGGTAAGTTTTCACTCTAGCCCAGGCTGACCTGAAATTTACTACGTAGTCTCAGGGTGACCTTGAGCTCATGATGATCCTCCTACCTCTGCCTCCCAAGTGCTGGAATTAAAAGCGTGCACCATCATGGAAGAATGACCCTTGTTACCTGAACAACTGGAACTGTGAGTCCAGAACACACAAGTATTTTTCTACGATGCTATCATCATGATCACCATCATCATCATTTTGCATAATCACCACCACCACAATTATCACCATCACCACCATCATCACCATCATCATCACCATCACAATCATCATCATCATCACCATCATGACCATCATCACCATCACAATCATTATCATCATCACCACCATCATCACCATCATGATCATCATCACCATCACAACTACTACAATTATAATCACCACCACCCTCTTCACTCCTACCATCACAATCACAATCACCCCCAGTATCTTCATCACCTTCCCCACCATCTCCATCAGCATCCTCGTCTGCATCATTACCACCATTGCCATCATCATCACCAACATCATTGCCGCCACCACCACCACCACCACTTGTCATTTGCAAATATGGATTAATCTTCTCGACTGCCTACGTAGGTCCTACAACAATGTAGACGTGATGGAACCGGAAGTCAGCCCCAGGCATGCCTGACTGAAAGACCGGTTCTCTTCATAGTCAAGTTTTATGGCAGAAGAGACCTGGTGGAGGAAGACCATCAGACATGGGCAGGGGGACACAGAGGACAAGAAGAGCTCTAGTCTTGCCTCCACCATCTGTCTGCCTTTTCCTGGACAGCCTCCCTGTCCCGTCTGTGAAGTGGGGTGTTACAAACTCCTAGTTAGAGGTGTGGGTTATGGAAGCCCCACAGTACCTGGGATCATGCCAGGCACAAGGTCAGAGCTGTTACTGTTGTGATTTATGGCCCCTCAGGAGGTAAGAGGAAAAAGCTGGGGTGCTCAGTGGAAAGCTCTGGGTGCCCCTCCCCACCTCTGCTCGTAGGCCTGTGCAGACTGCTCAATGGCCTCGTTCATGGTCTTCTTCTGCAACTGAAGGCGCCGTTGGAGCTGCTGGTAGACATTGTCGTAGGCGGCCTTCTCAAAGCGCAGGTCCTCAATCTCCTTCCGGAGCTGGGCGTTGGTGGTCAGCATCTTGTCAAAGTGGACAGTCACCTAGGAGAGGACTGTGTTTTAAATGGGGATCATCCAGGTGGCAGGAAGGCTTCTGGTAGGTCGTCTTCCACCCCCACACTGGGGCCTTGGGACAATAGCAAAACACTGGGCCAGAGACCTCGGCTGGCCGCCAGCTGGCTAAGTGGCCTTTGGAAGCTTCTTCTGAATTGTAAATCTCACAACTTTGAGAGCTGACTTCTAGTTCTGAGCACTTGAGGGAGAAAGGACCGAGGCAAATGACACCCACAGAGCTCAGTGGCCAGACCTATAGGTGAGATTCCTGAAGGACAATCAAGCAGAGCCTCATGGCGGGGAGGAGGGGCAGGGATGAAGGGGGGATAGGGATGAAGCGGGGGGGCAGGGATGGGAGTGAGGGGGACAGGGATGAAGCGGGGGAGGGGCAGGGATGAAGCGGGGGGACTGGGGCACTGTTTGGGGCACTGTTTGGAGTGAGAGGTTCTCAAGACCCACACTGGGCTCTTCCTTGGATAGTCCTTGAGAGGGAGGGGCATCCCCCCTTTATAGGGAATCAGGTTAGGTGCCCACTGCTTTCTATTGCATGCAAGTAACACTCCAAACCAGCTGTGACAACCATGTCTCCTTGGTCCCTTTGGAGGCAAAATTCACCTTCCCCACTAGGATCCAGTATGCTAGATCAAAGGATTTTTTTTTTTTTTTGGTTTTTTGAGGTAGGGTCTCACTCTAGCTCAGGCTGACCTGTAAGTCACTATGTAGTTTCTCAGGGTGGCCTTGAACTCTCAGCAATCCTCCTACCTCTGCCTCCCAAGTGCTGGGATTAAAGGCGTGTGCCACCATGCCTGGCAGATTAAAGGATTTTAAGAGACTGAAGAACTGGGGCTGGGGAGATGGCTTGGCTGTAAAGCACTTATTACACAAGCAAGGGGACCTGAATTAGGATCCCCAGAACCCACATAAAAGCCAAATGAGGGCTGGAGAGATGGCTTAGCAGTTAAGGCGCTTGCCAGAGAAGCCTAAGGACCCAGGTTCGATTCCCCAGGACCCACGTAAACCAGATGCACAAGGTGGCACATGTGTCTGGAGTTCGTCTGCATCAGCTGGAGGCCCTGGCATGCCCATTCTATGTTCATCTCTCTCTCTCTCCTGCCCCTCTCAAATAAATAAATAAATATTTTTGCAAAGCCACATGAGGTGGTATGTGCCTGTAATCCCACCAGTGGGGAGAGAGAGACAGGAGGATCCCTGGGGCTTGCTGACTATCTAGTCTAACCCCTTTTGGTGAGCTCTGGGTTCAGTGAGATACCCTGTCTCAAAATATAAGGTGACAAGTGAAGAAGGCATCCAACATCAACTTCTCATCTCCACATGCATGTACACATGTACCCATGCATCTGCAAACATGCATGCATGCACACGCGCACACCACACACAAACACACACATGCAATGTAAAGAGAGACTATGAACCTTGAATATTTAAAAGATGTTTGGATCTGACTGGTTAGCTCAGTTGGTTAGAGTGTGGTGTTAATAAAAGATGTTTGGAGCCAGGCATGATGGCACACACATTTAATCCCAGCACTTGGAAGGCAGAGGTAGGAGGATCACCATGAGTTCAAGGCCATCCTGAGACTACATAGTGAATTCCAGGACAGTCTGAACTAGAGTGAAACCCTACCTCGAAAAACAAGCAAACACACACACACAAAAAGTTTGAAGCTCAAGCCTTTAATCTCCACGCTTGGGAGGCAGAGGTTGGAGGATCACCATGAATTCAAGGCCAGCCTAGGACTACAGAGAGTATCAGGTCAGCCTGAGCTAGAGTGAGGCCATGCCTTGAAAATAAACAATCAAAAAAGATGTTTGAACCTGGTGTGGTGCACACACCTTTAATCCTAGCACTTGGGAGGCAGAGGTAGGAGGATTACTGTGAGTTCAAGGCCAGCCTGAGACTACAGAATGAGTTCCAGGTCAGTCTGGGCTAGTGAGACCCTACCTTAGGAAAGAGAGAAAGAAAGGAAGAAAGGAAGAAAGAAAGAAAGAAAGAAAGAAGGAAGGAAGGAAGAAGGGAGGGAGGGAGGAAGAAAGGAAGAGAGAGAGAAAGAGAAAGGAAAGATGTTTGGGGTCCAATGAGAGAAGTATCAGCACAGATTGGGTATTGGGAAGTATTCGAAGCATGCTTATTTTGTAAAGTGAAATACTTAGTATTGTGATTGTGGAAGAAAGTGTTGAATTTTAAGAGTTGAAACTGAAGGATTCAGAGGTAAAATATCAGGATGCCTTACCTTAATTATCTTCTTATCACTTATCACTTGTCTTAAAATTCTTCAGGATAAAAAGCAAGGGAGCAATTAAAGCAGGGTATTCATATGATTAAACCACAGTTATCGGTACGTGGCTGTTTGTTGTGTTAGTCCCTGCTTTTCTGCATGTCTGAATAAGTTTCTTAGTTTTCTTGGAAAGTTTTTTAAAAGTCACACGTGTTACTCTGCTCATGGGATATGCAGAGACTGGTCCAGCCGCTATGGAAAACAGGGTAAAAGTTGTTCAAGAGACTAAAAATAAGCCAACCAGGCATAAAGGCACACGCCTGTAATCCCGGCACTCCAGAGACTCGGGAGTTCAAGGTCATCCTTGGTTACCAGTGCTTGGAGGCCAGCCTGAGCTACAGGACACCCTGTTCCAACTCACACGCATCTCTCGCGAATCTGCCAAGCAAACGGGGTGGAGGTGGGTGTCGGGAGGTGTTCTGCTGGTGGCCAAAGGATGCTGTCTTTCCTGGGAGTGGGTGGAGCTATGGGCGAGGCCGTGGAGAAGGCAGGAGAAGCCCCTACGTACCAGGTTCAACCGGGTCTCCAAAATGTGGATCTGTTTTTGCAGCTTCGGGGGGTTGTTAGCCTCCTGCGCTTTCATGCATATCTGTTTTTGGACTGAGATTTTCTTTTCCATCTGATTAATCTGAAAGAGAGGGAGGGAGAACACCTGCCCAGCTGTGCTAACATCTGTCGGGGTCCAAATTCTGGAGCTCCCACCTGGAAGTGGGCTAGAGCAAAAGCTGCAGTAGACTTTCTTGTCCTGTAAACAGAACTCAGACTTAGCTCTTGGGATACCTGGTCCATTCGACTTACTCTTAGCCAGTTTGGGATAAAATGAGGGAATTTAGGGTTTGGATCTCACCTGTACACGTCAATTTTCCTCCCCTGTGGACATAAATTCTCTCGACTGCCACAGTTCCAAGCAGAAATGACATTACCCCTGTGGTATTTGACCTTGACCATCACCTTGATTGGGTTGAGAATTGCCCAGGTCAGTGCATGGAGCCAAAGAAGATACTATGGACTGAAGTCCCTGAAACTGTCAGCCAAAATAAATCTTTCCTCCTTAAGGTCATTTCTGTCAGGCAATAAAAAAAAAAAAAAGTAACCCTTACATACCACAAAGACCC
Source organism: Orientallactaga sibirica (assembly GCA_036365145.1). Lineage (NCBI taxonomy): Eukaryota > Metazoa > Chordata > Mammalia > Rodentia > Dipodidae > Orientallactaga > Orientallactaga sibirica. The sequence goes on along the minus strand of JAEOAD010000026.1, from coordinate 18,901,693 downwards.
TTCAGAATCCTTGGGGAAAAAAGCAGAAGCTGCTCCCAGAGGAAAGCCGAAGGCAAAGCCGCAGCCCTACAAGCTCACATCCAGCTGTAGTGTTGGCGAGAGAGTGACTCCTCTGGCCAGAGGTAGAGAGCAGTCCCACTATGTCACACTCCGTGACTTTGGGCAGTGGTCTGGTGTCAGCTGGAGACCCAACTGTTTAAAAGTGAGCTGAGGGCTGGAGTACTCACATAAGCCAGTTGCACATGGTGTTGCATGCATCTGGAGTTCCTTTGCAGTGGCTAGAGGCCCTGGTGTGCCCATTCTCCTCCCTCCAACTCTTTAAAAAATAAAGTATGGGGCTGGAGAGATGGCTTAGCGGTTAAAGCGCCTGCCTCCTAAGCCTAAGAACGCTGGTTCCAATCTCCAGGTCCCACGTTTAGCCAGATGCAAAGTGACACAAGGGCACAATGCCGCACTTGACCACAAGGGGGCGCACATATCTGGATTTCGTTCGCAGCAGCTGAGAGGCTGCTGGCGCGCCCATCTCTATCTGTCTCCCTCTCCCTCTCTCTCTGTCTCTCTCTGTGTCTCTCTCCAAAAATAAATAAATAATAAAGTATGAAGGGGGATAAAAAGATACTAAACTAGGTACAATGTCAAATGGAGACTGCAAAAAGTTTTCTGGTAAAAATGACCGATGATAGCCAGGAGGCAGAGATAGGAGGATTGCCATGAGTTAGAGGCCACTCTGAGACTACATAGTAAATTCCAGGTCAGCCTGGAGACCCTGCCTTGGAAAACAAAACAAAAAATGACCAATGACCTGAAAGAGGACACAAGCCAGCAGGCAAAGTCAATCCAGAGCATGGAAGAGCAGCTAGCATCATGGATCAGGAAATCAGCATAGGGATGAAAAAGCCAGAAACATAGAAGGAAAATTCAGCAAGGAAATTGAAATTTTTTGGGGAAAAATGGCAATGTTGCAAATTAAACAAATAACTAACATAGGGGGAAATATCCCCCCAACAGATGCCACCACATCTCAAAGGAGATGGGTGTCACCTGAGAAACACCTGAAGCTGTGCTCTGACGCGCACGCGCGTGCACACACACAGCACTCCAATATCCCAGTGGGCTGTGACTCCAGACAGCAATATTGCTGTCCTGTGGGGAGACCACCCTCAGAGCTTCCAGTCACAGTCTGTTGGGAAAGGCCAGCATTGGCCTTTGGGCTCCTGGTGAAACCCGGAGTCCCTTCCCTATGGCATCCTGATGTCAGGAGTTGCTCCATGGTGCTGAGGGGGTGCAGGCCTCTGCCCAGGGGGATACTAAACCCACCGTACAGATGGAGAAGTGGATCCCCTAAACAGGATGCTGACTTCTCGGACGCTAACAACTTGTGAGGCTGCACCAGGCCTCCTGCAAGGACACGAGAAAAGGGATTCTAGAACACTCCCATCCTGGTTTGCCCTGGTCAACAAGGGCTATAATCTTAGAAGGACCCCACTTCTCCTACCACTTCTGAGGACCTGTACCCCATCTTTTCTTCAGTTGTTCCCTTTCTTCTTCACTTTCATTGCTTCCTTTCTCATTCATGTGTGCATTTGTTCACGGTTTTTTTTTTGAGACACAGAGAGAGACAGAGAGAGAGGGAGAGGAAGACAGATAGAGAATGGACGCACCAGCAGCCTTCAGCTGCTGTGAATGAACTCCAGATGCGTGCGCCCCCTTGTGGGCAAGTGTGGCATTGTGACCTTGCGTCACTTTGCATCTGGCTAAACGTGGGACTTGGAGATTGGAACCAGCGTTCTTAGGCTTAGCAGGCAAGCGCCTTAACTGCTAAGCCATCTCTCCAGCCCTGTTTTTGTTTTTTTGAGGTAGAGTCTCACCCTAGCCCAGGCTGACCTGGAATTCACTCTGTAGTCTCAGGGTGGCCTCGAACTCATGGCGATCCTCCTACCTCTGCCTCCTGAGTGCTGGGATTAAAGGCATGTGCCACCACGCCCAGCTTGTTTGCGGTTATTAATCACCTGTTCTGTGCCAGAGAACCCTGCCCTTAGAGTACTTATAATTCAGCCCTGGGAACAAGGCAGGGGAGGACACTGGGCATGAGGGCAGGGAGGACAAGACATTTAGAGGAGCAGCTAGAAGGGAGAGGTCAAGCAATGCTAGGGCCCTTGAGCTGGGACAGAATGACAAGGTGGGTGCATAGGAGTTCACCAAGCAAAGTGTGGGGGAGACAGGGCAGGGCTGTTTCAGAGAGCAGGAACGGCATGTGAGCAGTAGCACCGTGGGTTCCAAGACAAAGAAGGCCAGGTGTGTTGACCACACGAGAAGAGGGGCCCCAGAGACAAGGAGGACACAGAAAAACCTAGTCCCAGGCTGGAGAGGTGGCTTAGCAGTTAAGACGCCTGCTTGCCAAGTCTAAGAACGCAGTTCGATTCTCCAGTTCCCACGTTTAGCCAGATGCAAAAAGTGACCCAAGGGTGCAATGCTGCACTTGCCCACAAGGAGGCGCATGCGCCTGGAGTCCGTTCACAGCAGCTGAGAGGCCGCTGTGCGCCCATTCTCTCTCTCTCTCTCTCTGACTCCCCCCCCGAAAAAAAGCCTAGTCCCCATGCAGAAAATCACATTTAAGTTGAAATCTAAGGGACACCCAGGGGAGGATGGTGGAAGAGGCCATGCAGAGGCCCTGAGGCAAGCCAGAGGAGTGGGCAGGAAGGTCTCTAGAGCCATCCTCAGGGACATGACCACCAATCCAGGAAACCTGGATACTTGGAGGGCCCTTATGGATGGGTAGACATGGATGAATCGTCTGACCTAACGAGTCACAGGCAGAAGTGACACAAGTCAGCGTGAGAGCCTTCGGAATCCTTTCTTCAGGATGTAACACCTGGCAATGTTTCAGATGGACGCTGCCCCACCAGCTCAGTCCCAGAATAAGAAGATTCAAGAACTCTTGGTACGTGGCATAAACGAAGGAGAAACCATCCCTGTTCCAAGCCACAGAGACTGGGGAGGAGTGGCATTCGTGCTCACAGCAAAACCTAACCTGCACTAGCTGATGCTGTAAGGATGCACAGGTCAGATCTGGGCTCAGCTCTGCCTAGGGTATCCTGGGGCATCCTCCCCCTGCCCCGCTGCAACCACCCCAGAAGTGTCTCTGGTTGACTGTGGGGGAACCGGCCCCACACCTTCTCATCAAGCTCGGCCAGCAGCATCTTCATGGACAGGATGAGTTTCTCGTAGTCCTCCTTGGTCTGAAGCAGGAAGCTCAGCTCCATGTAGTTTTTCTGGTTCAGATCCAAGTTCTTCGCAGACTTTATGAGACTCAAAAGCAGTGTGTTCTCCTCCTTCTCTGCTTTCAGGCTCTGGATCTCCTTGCTGTGGGAAAGCAGCATTTGGGGAATCGTGAATTCCACCCCGCCCCCCAAACAACCTTGACAGAAGCCATGAGCACTTGTCCTGGAAAAGGCCGGGGTCAGGGGTGGAAGGGGTGCACTCCCTGGGCCATAGCAAGGAAGGGAAGTGCCAAGGGCTCTGTTCAGGTCTGAAACCCCAATCGATCGCCAGCTCTGGTGCCTGCCAGTTCCATGCTCTGCCTCCCTGAGGGAATATTTGCCCTGGGGCCTGTCAGACCCCGTCACCAAGACAAGGCAGACATTTGATTCTGTAAATGGTCTTCCCAGACTTCCAGCCTGCTAATGAGAGGCAAACCGACTAGGCGGGACTTGTCAAGTTTGTGTGAACACAGAGATGTGCAGTGACCTTGAACTGCCACCAGTGTCTCTTCCTCAGACTACTGATGCGCTAAAGTGGCTGCAGCAGATCTCTGCCCTGCAGAAGGACCAGTAGGGTGGAAAATGATAGGGGGCAGGAGGGTCAAGAGAGAAAAGGGAGCCAAAAAGGGTGGTCAAAAGAGAAAAGAGCTGGGTGTGGTGATGCACGCCTTTAATCTCAGCAGAGGTAGGAGGATCATCGAGCGTTCAAGGCCTGCCTGAGATTACATTGTGAATTCCAGGTCAGCCTGGGCTAGAGAGAAATACTATCTCAAAAAAGTAAAAAGAACCATGGACAGTCACACACATCAAACAGATGCTGCTGCCAGCAGGATCTGTACAGTTAACAGATTTTTCTGTGCAATGGCTCCATACGTTTAAAAAAATGAGGGATTGGAGAGATGACTCAGCGGTTAAAGGTGCTTGCTTGCAAAGCCTGACTGACTGGGTTCAAGTCCCCATGTAAATCCCAGATGCACAAAGTAGCACATGCATCTGGAGTTTATTTGCAATGGCAAAAGACCCTGGGCTGGAGAGATGGCTTACTGGTTAAGGCACTTGCCTGCAATGCCTACAAACTCCTGTTGGAATCTCTACATCCCACGTAAGCCAGACGCACAGTGACACAAGCACGCAATGTCGCACATGTGCACAAGGGGGCACACGTGTCTGGAGTTAGTTTGTAGCGGCAGAAGGCCCTGACATTCCCATTCTCACTCTCTTTCTTTCTCCCTCAAAATAAATTTTAAAAAATAAAAAGACTGATGCACTCATAAAATAAAAACTAAAAAAGAAAGAGAGAGAGAAGGGAGGGCTAGAGAGATGGTTTAGCCATTAAGATGCTTGTCTACAAAGCCTAAAGACCCAGGTTTGATTCCCTAATACTCACATAAGTCAGATGCACAAGGTGGTGCATGTGTCTGGAGTTAATTTGCAGTAGCTAGGGGCCTTTGTCAAACGCATTCTCATCTTCTCTCTCTCTCAAATAAATAAATAGAGAAAAGGGAGCCAAAAAGGTTGCTGGCGTCTGAATAATAGGGAACAGTCAGGGGCAGGTTTCAGGCTCCAGCTGGGTACCAGACACCAGCAGCTGGGGTGACTTGTAGGCCAACTTCCCCCATGCCCTTTGGAAGCTTGGAGAAAAGCAAAATCTTGTGCCCAAATCTGGACCCAAGAACCTCAAGTGAGCCACGTGCACAGTCAACTGCTAGAAGTGTTGCTCCAGAAAGCTAAAAAATATTCTAGAGAGGGGCTGGAAAACCTGATTCTATAAAAAGCCAGAGTCAATATTTTAGCCTTTGAGGGTCATGAGGTTTGTGACCCAATTCCTCAACTCTCCCCAAGGTGAGGGAGATTGTCTAGAAGAAATGCTGACATGAATCGATATGGCTGCACAGTACAACCTTATTTACAAACACAGCTGCCTGCAGGCCATGGTCTGTGGACTCTCGTCATAGAGCAATACTGACCAGTGGACAAGGAGAAGAAGGTGCTCTGGAGCTTAAGGAGTTACTCATTCTCAGGATGGGTCAGTGCTGGAGAAAAGTGCTTCCTTAAATACCATGCCTCCTTAAATGCTGAACCCTGGGTACTTCACCTGGGTTCTGGTCCTAGTATAGGTGTTTTATTCTAAAAACACCCCAACTCTCCACTCTCCCATGCTTCCCCCCTCCAGTTCTCGCAATGTGAGCCCCAATCAAATGGATGGACTTCGAGGCATTTTCTGAGGCCCACCAGGTGTAGGCTGGGATCAAGGATGGCTAGGCACAGGTGTAAGGTCTTTGGACTGCACAGGCCTGAAGAGCGGCGACAAGGAACAAGGCATCCCTCGTTTGCTGATCTCAACGTTTCTGTGCTGCCCTTGTTCTTGATCTACACAGAGATGACCCACTCTTCCAATAGATGGCAGTAAAGAGTCCTGAGAAAGAATGCCTGTGAAAAACCTACAGGGACGTCTTCTGCAGACCAGCCCTGGGTGTGAGTATGAAGCCATGTTAAGCCTAAAGAATCTAATATCATATGACATCAAAATAAAAGAGAGACTGATTGAGAGAGGAGAGGGATATGATGGAGAGTGGAGTTGCAAAGGGGAAAGTGGTTTATTGTCTATCATTATGAAAGTTATCAAAAAAAAAAAAAAAAAGCCCACATCATAGCTGGAAGGTTCTCTCTTAATAACAGACACCTTCTGCCTTCGTAAGCATTACGGATGGAGCTGCGGAATCACATCCCCTTGCAGGGAGTCTAGGAATGCCTGTTCAATGTCCAGTCCCAGTAGCATCTTTCTTTGCATAAAGAAACTGCACATGACCACTTCTAGGGCAACCCAATTCCAAAAATTCTTTCTGGCATTTCCCAGCAGGGCACACCATGGGTTGCATCATTTGGGGCTCACATCCCACTGAAGCAGGGGTGCTGAGAGTGCCTGGTTTGCATGGCTAGACTGGGAGAGGATAGGCCAGGCTCACTCAGAGGGCCACAGCTCTGCTCCTGTCACAGCTGTTTGGACCAGGGGTAGACACTTGAGCCAATGTGTTTCCTCTTCTCCCTCTCCTGGGAATTTGGGGTAGAAATTATGGAGGACAACCCTCTGTGTGGCCACCTGCAAACGCTGGAGTTGGGGCCTGAAAAAGGACCAGAGACCCCATGGAGAAAGAATCGGGGACCGGGAATGATTTAATGCAAGGCCACCTGTCCCCCAGGGGTCCCCAAGACCTCCTGGATCCTGGTCATAAGCCCCCTCCCATTGGAGCTATTGCCAGAAGGTCTCACCCTGAAGCCACTTGGGATGCAGACAGGGTCTTCACTGCAGAGGCTAAAGAGACAAGGTACCCAGGTGTCCCCCAAAGTCACTCGGAGCAAAGCCCACTTACTACTGTCTCTCCATCATGCGCTGGTTGCGGAAGTTGAAGGACTTCTGGCTCTCTACCGTCTTCCGAAACTGCTGCCTCAGTTTCCGCAGCTCTGCCTCAGCCAGCTGCTCCCGGGCCTTCTCCGAAGGTTCTGGAAGGCCTTTGGATTCCTTCCTCCTGTGCTTCTTCGCCTGGGGCAGAAAGGAGGGCAGGTGACAGAGACAGGGATGGAAGCCCTCCCCGGGAGGGTGGCCGCTGCTTGTCTGTGATAGAGGAGACCCTCCCTGGGCTGCAGGTGCACAGGTGACTGGCCTTGCCATGGCTTTCTGAAGAGGCACCTTGCTGGGTTGAGAACAGGGTTCCCATCCTAGTTCTGCCCACCGGGTGACTTTCAATGAAACACTGGACATCTCAGAGCCTCCAGCCTCCCATCTATAAAGTGGGGTGTTGGGGATCAAATCAGCCAAAATGGGAAGGGGATAGCAGAGTGTCTGACTGTTGTCACCTACCAGAGGCATCTTGAAGGACTCGAACGCCTTTCCTACTCAGACAACAGGCCCAGGAGGTCAAAGCCAGTGAGCACACCTCTCTCTCTCTCTCTCGCTCTCTCTCTCTCTTTCTGTCTCTCCTTCTTCAATGTCTGTCCAAAGAAGGAAAGGAAGTGAGCCACCCTGCTGGCAATCAGGACCAAAAGCCCCTCCCCCCCCCGATTCCCTTGGTCTCCCTCCTCCTCCCACAGCCTGGCACGTGAGGAGGACATGGCAGATGGCTGCTGGTGTGACGAGAGTCCCCCCCCGCCCCAAAGCCACGCTTGCCTAGAACTTGTTCCTCCAGTAGTTTATTATTAGGACCTGGGCAGATGGTCCCTTCCGCTCCCTGTGTTCCCAAAGAGTTAAAATGAAGTGTGCCCGACCTCAGTTAGACAAGGAGCCTGGGGCCCAGAGGGACATGTCACCACGTTGTAACTTGATGTCACTCTGGCCCAGAGGTCCCTGGAGCCCTATAGAACTGTGAGTGCCACTCTCTCCCTGAACCTTAACCCTCCAAAACTGCAGCCTTGTCACTCACCAAGGGTCCTGCCATGGGTGGTTTAAGGCATTGGTCGTGTGGAATGTGGGCTCGGCTCAGATTCCTCCCCCTCTTGTTAACCTGGGTGAGTCATTTCAGGTCTCCAAGGGTCTCCGTTTCCCTCTGTAAGGTGCTGTGCCTGGCACAGTGGCGGTGAGCTAGGGTTGTCTCGGGAAGGTCCCAGTGGTTTGATTTATATGACTTTTGGGGAGATGGGGATGATTTTTTGTGTTCTATTGGGAGTGTGTGTGTGTGTGTGTGTGTGTGCACGTGCGCACAGAGCATCTGTGTCAACAGTGTGTGTGGAGGCCAAGGACAGCTTCCATGTCCCTCCTTCCAGCTCTTGAGGGTCTTCCCCTTGTCCTTCACCTCTCCTCCCTTCTCAGTGCCTCCGGCACACTGGCCTTACCAAAGTTCGCCACAGCTTTCTGTACATGGGGTCTTGACACCACAAGTACCATTTTTTCAACACAACTGTGTTTTTGCATCTCCCTAAATTTCCTCAGGGAAGTCACACCCTCTTCTTCCTCCTAGCTTTCTTTTTTTCCCGCCTCCCCCGATCCCAGAGGTTAACAGTTACATGATTGGAGCCTGTGACTCTAGATGGGCCAATCAGGGTCCAAATACCTCACCTAAACTGCATAATCCACGCCCACGTGCCTGAGCGCCTGACCTTGTCTAGTCCTAGTGGTCAGGGCGCTTCCTAGGCGATGACATGAGGACAGCTGGCAGCCACCATACCTCTTCCAGAACCCAAGAATCACGCTAATGTGGAGAGAGACCTTGAAGGCAACTAAGACCCTGGATTTAGCCAAGCAGAAGCTGCCTCTGGGTCATCATGTCCAGTCAATCACAGGATCAGTATCTCCGTGAAAGCAATCTGAGATGAGCTCTTATATTTGAGTGCTGAAGTGCATCTGGCCCACAAACAGTTCCTACTGTGTGCTGAACACTGGGGGATTCAGCCTTCAAGATTATAGGAGACTGAGTAAAAGAAAGGTGGAGGGAGGGCTAATCAAAATCTAAGAGGATATAAATAAGTCATATGGAAACCTACTTTTCTGGACAATGGAATACTCAGAAGCCATAGATTGTTACTAGAAAATTTTCAGTGCCAGGGATGGGCTATCTTCCAGTGAATTGTTGGCCAGGTAGGTCCCTGATTTTCCCCCTCCCCCACAAAAAACATTACAGGCCATTACCAAGACCCTTGGTTTCCCACCAGGAATAGATGGTAAGACCCTATTGCTGAAGACTCCACACACTTGGGTGGCAAGGTCACTGAAAAATCCTGCTGGAGCTGAGCTGAAAGCCTCCTCCATGAGGACCAGCTGACAGAAAGCTGGAAAAAGCTATGCTGCATGCAGTTCAATGGGAGAGAGAGAAATCACCGGTGAAGATACTCAACAGTGGACACTGCAAGCCTTAAATTTAGCCAGCCAGGCCAAATGAGCCAATGGGTGCAATAGTGGCATGACTGTTATGGGGGAAACCAACCACTCTCTAATTGGACTGGAGGTCTGCTCCATGGGAGGGAATACATCCCTGATACTGAAAACCTACACCAGAGGTAGTCATGAGCCCTAGGGGTGTAATGTCTGCTGGTGTCTGGCTAAATGTATATACTATGCTCACCAAACTGCCCAGTAAGCACTTCTCTTAATGTTCATACCCATATATTAATGGTACTCTCACTTTTGGTTAGAGAAGCTTCTCTTTTCAGATGGCGGTGACCTTGAGATGACTCAGAAGGCACCATGGTGCTCAGAAGAAGTGACAGAGGAGTGATCAGCACTGAAATATATCTAACACACTTTCCAAGGCTCAGGGTCCATTGCAGAAGAGGTGGCAGAAAGAATGTAAGAGCCAAAGGAAGGGTAGGACTCCTTACAATGTGCTCCTCCAGACACAAAATGGAATGGATATCCATGACCTCACAGTGCCTGACACTACCTACACAAGACCATCATAATAGGAGGAAAAGATCATGACATCAAAATAAAAGAAAGGCTGATTGAGAGGGAAAAGGGATATGATGGAGAGTGGAGTTTCAAAGGGGAAAGTGGGGAGAGGGAGGGAATTACCATGGGATGTTGTCTATAATTATGGAAGTTGTCAATTAAAAAAAGATTACAAGAATGCAGCCTCAGGGTGCTAAAGGGTCCAGCAAAGGAAATGAATTTTTTGTTTTAATATTTAAATGTATTTGCAAACACAGAGAGAAAAATAGGGAGAGAGAATGGGAACTCTAGGGCCTCTAGCTTCTGCAAATGAATTCCCAGTGCTGCACCACTTTGTGTATCTGGCTTTACTGCATACTGGGGAATTGAATCAGGGCCGTCAGGCATTGCAAGCAAGCACCTTGACCACTGAGCCATCTCTGTAGCCCAAGGAAATGATTTTTTAATTCTGGTTCTGAAGAGTATATAGGAGCTCATTAAGCAGAGGTGAAAACGGACAGGGAATTCTCGACACAAGGAATAGCCTGGACTTTTGAGGAGGAAGTAAATAAAAAGATGTTCAGAAAATGACTTGTGGGCTAGATATGATGGCACAGGAGGTTAATCCCAGCACTCTGGAGGCAGAGGTAAGAGGATTGCTGTGAGAAGGAGGCCATTCTGGGACTACAGAGTGATTCCAGGTCAGCCTGGGCTAGAGTGAGACCCTGCCTTGAAAGAAAAGAGAAGGGAAGGGAAGGAAAGGAAAGGGAAGAAAAAAGAAAAGAAGAAAATAAGAAAAAAAATAAGAAAAAAAAAGAAACAGATTTGTGGGCTAGGGCAGGAAATCTCTGAGAAGTGACCAGCCCACCAGGACCGCTGTCAAGGCACTGTCTGTCACATAAACGAGATGACTGTCAAGCCGGGCGTGGTGGCGCATGCCTTTAATACTAGCACTCGGGAGGCAGAGGTAGGAGGATCGCCTTGAGTTCAAGGCCACCCTGAGACTACATAGTTAATTCCAGGTCAGCCTGGGCCAGAGTGAGACTCTACCTCGAAAGACCAAAAACAAAACAAAACAAAACAAAACAAAACAAAACAAAACAAAACAAAAAACGAGATGACTCTCTTCTTACACCGCTGAGATGTAGACATCTGTTCTGGCAGCAGCCTCCCGCCCAGGTAATTTGAGCTTCTTCCTAACCCAGCTTTGCCCTACTCAATGGAACCAGGCCCAGAATATGAATTGTGATTGGTTCCCGCTTCCCTTCTCTTTGTCAGTGATTGGTCTAAGGACGGTCATTTGACCCAGCTCTAGCCAATGAGACACAGGTCTTTCCCTTTGTGACAAAAAAGAGAGAGAGAGAGAGAATTTCATGGTTTCCAATCTTGGCAAATTCATGTGAAAAAAAAATGTCTGGTACCGTGGCCACCATACCATGACCAAGGAGAAATAGTCCTTTCACACTAAAGGAATTCGAGGTCTTTGTTGAGAGTTTTGCCACTGTCCACCCCTGACAAGGGACTACCTCCGGCTTCCTGCTAAGGGACATGATGTGTCACTATTGTTTGGGGGCACTGGCCTCAAGTATTTTGTTCCTTACAGCCACTCTCAAGCATTCTTGCGTAACCTAACCTCCTTGAAAATGACTGTCAGGCTGATGGGTGACGGCTGGCGTTGGCTGGCTTATCCCTGTTGATGTTCTAGAGGGTCTGGGAGCCGGCAGAAAAAAATTCGGTGAATCCCATGGAAGGAAAATATGCTAGAATATTCCTACAGGCGAGGAAGGGGTGGTGACATCACCATTTATTGTTTCTGGGGCCCTCTAGGTCGGGGTGGACCTCTCTCGTAAATAAAATACAGCTTGAATGACATCGCAGAGGTCCTCTTAAGCGCCTCCCACTTTCCTGGCAATAGTCATTTATTCCTACAGACTCATATTTAAATGATGGGCCGGGAGGCCTCACCTCCTTGTTAAATTTAACAGTCCGTATTCAAAGGTCCAGGCTGGCTCCTCGGGGACCCTGGGCCAAGCACCAGGGCACACAGAGTTGGTCATAAAAACGAGGATCAAGCTAGGTGGCACACACCCATAATGCCAAACACTGGGGAGGTGGGGACAGGGGAAACCACGGCCAGCTTCAGCTACGTAGTGACCAGCCTGGGCTACGTGAGACTCTGTCTCAAAACAGTGACAAAAAATACAGACACAAGGACTGCTGTGGGGAGGAAGTGGCAGCTGATGGAAGTATTGGGAGGGGGCTGGTCCCCCAGGGTGACTCACTGAAGGTGACCAAGCTGGGGATGCCCGGTCTCGGCTGGTCCCCAGCAGGGGGCGCTGTGCGCTGCTACGGGGTCGCGCCCTGGAACGCGCCCTGGAACGCGCGCCTTTGTGGCTGCATGACGTTCTCCCTGGACGTTGCCTGGATGCTAAGGTCTCCTACCATTGTCCCTTATCTCTTACGACAAGCTGTGTTCTGGAACTTCAGAAAGTCAGTATGGTACACAAGAAATCATGCTCCCCCTGATGTTGCTGGCAGCCATATTGTAACCATGAGGAAAAGTATATTAAGTATAGGTGTTTTTTTTTTTTTTTTAGCATATTTATTTGCAAGGAGAGAGAGAGGAACAATATGGATGGACCAGGGCCTCTTGCCCACTACAAATGAATTCCAGGCACATGTGCCATTTTGTGCATCTGGCTTTACATGGGTACTGGGTAATTGAACCCAGGGCAACAGGCTTTGCAAGCAAGCGTCTTTAACCACTGAGCCATCTCTCCAGCCAAGTATAGGGTTTTAACTCAAGCACAAGAATGATTTTGCAATGAGTCATAAGGAGTACTCAGGCCAAGCGTAACAAAAATTATATGTCGGGCTTTGCTTACAAGCAATCAAACTGATTATATATATACACCATTTTATAGATGAAAAGATTGAGACTTGGAGAAATGGCATTTTGCACAGTTGTGCAGGATTTGAACCCAGAACTTCTCTTGAACCCTGTGCTTGCCCACAGCTCTGACTACTTCCCATCCCCAGCCTGAGCAGCCATCTGGAAGTTGCCCCTCCAGTCACTGATATTTAAAGGGCTGCTCCATCCTGACACTGCTGTGACTCACACATCACAACTCTCAGCTGCTTAAAAATAGGCCTTCCCTGGGACAGAGTATTCTCCCTGAATTCCTGGGTGCAAAGCTCGCTCTCTTGCATAGAACAAGGCTTTTAGGGTTACAGCATGCCAGAATGGAGTCTGCCAAGGGATAGTGGGCCCTAGCAGGAGGGGTGGCAAGGCAGGGGGGGGGGAGGGATCCTGGAGCAGTTCAAAACCCCAGCCTGACCAGGACTGAGGGAAGTAAAGCCAGGCTGCACCCAGGAACTGCCTGTCCCCAAGGACTGGCTGCCTGGATCATAAGCCCACTCAAATGAATGCAAAAGGATTGCTTTCATTTCTCTGGCATCCATCCTATTCCCCTTCTTGGCAGGTTCTGGGGAAGGGGAAGGTCCCCATTAGTGTCAGACAGTCGTCCAAGCTCACCCTCCCTGCCCATGCTTGGATCAAGAGCAGAAATAGAAGCCCCTGAGTACATGGCTGGCCCCTAGAGCCAGCCACCAGTCCAGGGACAGACACACAACTGACAGAGGTCTAATATGACAGAAAAGAAAGATGCGGGCTGGAGAAATGGTTTAGAGGTTAAGCACTTGCCTGTGAAGCCTAAGGACCCAGGTTCGATTCCCCAGGACCCAAGTAAGTCAGATGCACAAGGTGGCACATGCATCTGGAGTTCGTTTGCAGTGGCTGGAGGCCCTAGCCTCTCTCTCTCTCTCTCCCTTTTTTAAAGTTTTTGTTTATTATTTATTAATTTGAGAGCAACAGACAGAGAGCGAAACAGGCAGATAGATAAAGAGAGAATGGGCATGCCAGGGCCTCCAGCCACTGCAAACGAACTCCAGATGCATGCGCCACCTTGTGCAACTGGCTTACGTGGGTCCTGGGGTATCGAGCCTCGAACCAGGGTCCTTAGGCTTCACAAGCAAGCACTTAACTACTAAGCCATCTCTCCAAGCTCCTCTCTCTCTCAAATCAATAATACAAAATAAAGTAAAATAAAATAATAAAATAAAATAAAATAAAAGGATGCTTAGTCCAAGGTTAAAGGGAGGTGTTTTGCGCCCCCTGAGGATATGAGCCAGGGAGTATGCTGCCCAAGCTGATGCTGGCAGCCCTTTTGTAACCATGAGGGAAGCCAGTATTCACAATCCACAGTATTAACTAAAGTAGACGGGCTCATGGAGGGACAGAGCTCTGCTCCTGCCACACAGCCACCAAGCCCACTGGCTAAGGCGTGGAGCACCTAGTCACTGGCAGTAAACTTCACGTCTTCCTCAGCCATGAGCGAGGATTCAGGCCTGCAATAGAGGACCATCATGTGCACAGATGGCCAGCATTGTCAGCACTGGGAGTTCCAAGTTCTCCTGAGCAGCATCCACACTGCACCTTTCTGCCTTTCCAGTGAGGCCTCAGGTAACCTATTAAAATCCTCTAGCAGGAATGGAGAAATGGCTTAGTGGTTAAGGCACTTGCCTGCGACACCTAAGGACCCAGGTTCAGTTCCCCCAGTACCCACGTAAACCAGATGTACATGGTGGCACATGCCTATGGAATTTGTTTGCAGTGGCCAGAGGCCCTGGCATGCACATTTTCATTCTTTCTCTCAAATAAATAAATAAATAAATAAATAAATAAATAAATAAATCTCTGGACAGAGACAAGCAGGGCAGGACCTGGGAATCTCTCAGACCGTCTCTGTACAGCCATTTCCTCTGAATAGAGACACCCCCTCCTGGAAGGAGAAGGGAGACTCTTAAGGCTTGGGAAGTTCACAAAAACTTCAAGGCTCAGAAAGTCACAAGACTCAGAAGCTGGGCGTGGTGGTACACGCTTTTAATCCCAGCACTCAGGAGGTAGGAGGATCACCATGAGTTCAAGGCCACCCTGAGACTACATAGTGAATTCCAGGGCAGCCTGAGCTAGAGTGAGACCCTACCTCAAAAAAACAAAAAAACAAAGAAAGAAAGAAAAAGAAATCAAGGCAGAGATGAGCTGGAAGCCTCCTCCCTGTTGACTAGAATGAGTAATTGTCATGCTGGAAAGAGCTAGGCAGCCTGTGTGAGGAGAAAAGTTATCAACTGTCTTAACTAGCAGTGGACCCTGCAGGCTTTACAGCTGCATAAATATGCCAGCTGGTGTGATGGTGGCAGGTCTGTTATGGGGGAAACCAGCTGCTCTCTAATTAGACTGGGGGCCCATTCCACAGGAGGGAGTTCATGCCTGGTACTGAAACCTAGTCAAAAGTCTATGGCTGGTGAGGTCATGAGCCATAGGGGGTAAACTACTCACTGTTGTCTGGCTTAATCAATATATTATACCCACCAAACTGCCCTCTAACTACTTATGTTTATGCTCAGATATTAATACCACTCTCACTTTTGGTTAGAGAAGCTTCCCTTTTCAGATGGTGATGACCACTGGGGAGACTCAAAGCTCACCAAAGTGACAGTGGGGTGTTCAGCACTATAAGACATTTCTGTTACACTCTCCAAGGCTTAGGGACCATTGTGGAAGAGGTGGCAGAAAGAACCTAAGAGCCAAAGGAAGGGGAGGACTGCTTACAATACTATCTTCTAGACGCCAATGGCCTTGATATTTATGTCCTCACAGTGGCTGACACTATGTACACAAGACCTGCATAATAGGAGGGGGAAATGACATCAAAATAGAAGAGAGACTAATTGAAAAGAAGAAGGGATTCAGTGGAGGGGGTTTCAAGAGGGAGAAACAGAGGGTGGTGGGAGGGATTATGATCATGATATATCGTCTATATGTACACAGGTTGTCAATAAATTTTGTTTTTGCCCAGCATGGTGGCACATGCCTTTAATCCCCAAAATAAATACATACATACATATATATATGTGTGTGTGTGTGTTATTTAAAAGAGAAAAAAAGGCTGATGTGCTAGCCATAATTTTCTTGCTACCATTGCATGTAAAATCAGCAACTTTAATTCCTCTCTCTTCTTTCCCTAAATAGGATAAATCCATACTCTCTTTTAAATGCAAACTCCTTGGCTGGAGAAATGGCTTGTAAGTTAAGGTGCTTGCCTGCACAGCCTAAGGACCCATGTTCAAGTCTCCATGTAACCCAGACGCACAAGGTGTGATGCAAGTGCACAAGATAGTGCACATGTCTGGGGTTCGAATGCATTGACTAGAGGCATGCCAATTTACTCTCAAAAAAATGCAAACGCCTTTGACGATTAGCCTTTATGAACAATCATCCAATAGGCTGTCCTTTTATTTATTTATTTATTTTGTTTTGTTTTGTTTTGTTTTTTCAAGGTAGGGTCTCACTCTAGCTCAGGCTGACCTGGAATTCACTGTGCAGTCTCAGGGTGGGCTCGAACTCACTGCGATCCTCCTATGCCTGCCTCCCGAGTGCTGGGATTAAAGGCGTGGACCACCACACTCAGCTTATGCTGTCTTTTAAGTTCCTTAGTAAATTATCCACTACTTGAGCTTTCCACCTATAACCTTGAGAATAAAGATGTCCTTTCCCTCCTAATAAAAGACGTGCTCCCCTTTCAGCTGTGGGTGTCTCCGGTTGAGTTAGCTCTGTGAGGTCACTTAGTTCCAAACTCTGAGATTGTGTTGTGTCACCATCCCACAAATCACTCCTTCTTCTCTAACAATTGTCTCTCATCATCTACAGCAATACAGCTGCAAGGGAGTTGTCCATGTGCCTCACAGCCTCACCATGCTAGACCCAGGTGAAACCTTTGGTCTGTGGTTGGCGCCCTCCCTCCTTTGGGTGAACAGTCAAAACCGCACTACAGCCTCCAGGAGTAAAAGATACAAGACTGCACCTTCCCTCAGGAAACCCAGTCCTAAGTGCACATTTGAGATGAAGCCAAGGGGAAGAAAAATCACACACAGAGAGCTGCAGCCAGACATCCCTCTCTCCTCCTGGGGAAGTGGAAATGAGTGAATGGTGACACCATTGGGTACGGCATGAAAGAAGTCAGGCTGCCACAGGGCTGGTAGTGACAGATGCCATTTCTGAGTTCAGCCTGGAGGGAGAGCAGTCAGGGTGGGCTGCTGAGAGTGAAGGGGTCATGTAAAGAAAACTCTGTTTCTTTGGGAAACTGCTATTTTTTTCAATATAGGGTCTTGCTCTAGTTCAGGCTGACCTGGAATTCACTATGTAGTCTCAGGGTGGCCTTGAACTCACAGTGATCCTCCTACCTCTGCCTCCCGAGTGCTGGGATTAAAAGCGTGCATCACCACACCCAGCTCTAAATTAATTAATTAATTAATTTATTTATTTATTTATTTATTTATTTATTTATTTATTTATGACAGAGAGAAAGAGAAGACAGAGAGTATGGACTTGACGGGGCCTCTTGCCTGCAAACGAACTTTGGATGCATGCGCCACTTTGTGCATCTGGCTTTATGTGAGTACTGAGGAATCCAACCCAGGCCATCAAGTTTATCAAGCAAATGCCTTTAATCACTGAACCACCTCTCCAACCCCAATGTTCCTGGGTTGTTTTTTGTTGTTTAATTTATTATATTTTTATTTGCAAGCAAAGAAAAAGAGAGAAAGAGCTGTAGACTGTTATTAGAAAATTTTCAGTGCCTGGGATGGGATACCATCCAGTGAGTTGTTGGCCAAGGAGGTCCTGGTAGCCTCCAAAACATTAAAGGCTTTTGCCAAAGCCCTTGGTTTCCCTTGAGAAAGAGATAGTAAGACCCTATTGCTGAAGACATCTCTTGCCTGAGAGGCAAGGTCACTGAAAAAGCAAGCTGGTGCTGAGCAGAAAACCTTCTCCCTGTAGAACAGCCAACTGAAAGCTGGAAAAAGCTGCACTGCATGCAGCTGTATGGGAGTCAGAAGTCATCAGCAGTGGAAACAGTGGACACTGAATATTCAAGTTTGGCCATGTAGACCCAATGACTGCAGGGGTGCAAAACCAACTGCTCCATAGTTGATTTAAAAGAGAAAAAAAGGCTGATGTGCTAGCCATAATTTTCTTGCTACCATTGCATGTAAAATCAGCAACTTTAATTCCTCTCTCTTCTTTCCTAAATAGGATAAATCCATACTCTCTTTTAAATGCAAACTCCTTGGCTGGAGAAATGGCTTGTAAGTTAAGGTGCTTGCCTGCACAGCCTAAGGACCCATGTTCAAGTCTCCATGTAACCCAGACGCACAAGGTGTGATGCAAGTGCACAAGATAGTGCACATGTCTGGGGTTCGAATGCATTGACTAGAGGCATGCCAATTTACTCTCAAAAAAATGCAAACGCTTTGACGATTAGCCTTTATGAACAATCATCCAATAGGCTGTCCTTTATTTATTTATTTATTTTGTTTTGTTTTGTTTTGTTTTTTTCAAGGTAGGGTCTCACTCTAGCTCAGGCTGACCTGGAATTCACTGTGCAGTCTCAGGGTGGGCTCGAACTCACTGCGATCCTCCTATGCCTGCCTCCCGAGTGCTGGGATTAAAGGCGTGGACCACCACACTCAGCTTATGCTGTCTTTTAAGTTCCTTAGTAAATTATCCACTACTTGAGCTTTCCACCTATAACCTTGAGAATAAAGATGTCCTTTCCTCCTAATAAAAGACGTGCTCCCCTTTCAGCTGTGGGTGTCTCCGGTTGAGTTAGCTCTGTGAGGTCACTTAGTTCCAAACTCTGAGATTGTGTTGTGTCACCATCCCACAAATCACTCCTTCTTCTCTAACAATTGTCTCTCATCATCTACAGCAATACAGCTGCAAGGGAGTTGTCCATGTGCCTCACAGCCTCACCATGCTAGACCCAGGTGAAACCTTTGGTCTGTGGTTGGCGCCCTCCCTCCTTTGGGTGAACAGTCAAAACCGCACTACAGCCTCCAGGAGTAAAAGATACAAGACTGCACCTTCCCCTCAGGAAACCCAGTCCTAAGTGCACATTTGAGATGAAGCCAAGGGGAAGAAAAATCACACACAGAGAGCTGCAGCCAGACATCCCTCTCTCTCCTGGGGGAAGTGGAAATGAGTGAATGGTGACACCATTGGGTACGGCATGAAAGAAGTCAGGCTGCCACAGGGCTGGTAGTGACAGATGCCATTTCTGAGTTCAGCCTGGAGGGAGAGCAGTCAGGGTGGGCTGCTGAGAGTGAAGGGGTCATGTAAAGAAAACTCTGTTTCTTTGGGGAAACTGCTATTTTTTTCAATATAGGGTCTTGCTCTAGTTCAGGCTGACCTGGAATTCACTATGTAGTCTCAGGGTGGCCTTGAACTCACAGTGATCCTCCTACCTCTGCCTCCCGAGTGCTGGGATTAAAAGCGTGCATCACCACACCCAGCTCTAAATTAATTAATTAATTTATTTATTTATTTATTTATTTATTTATTTATTTATTTATGACAGAGAGAAAGAGAAGACAGAGAGTATGGACTTGACGGGGCCTCTTGCCTGCAAACGAACTTTGGATGCATGCGCCACTTTGTGCATCTGGCTTTATGTGAGTACTGAGGAATCCAACCCAGGCCATCAAGTTTATCAAGCAAATGCCTTTAATCACTGAACCACCTCTCCAACCCCAATGTTCCTGGGTTGTTTTTTGTTGTTTAATTTATTATATTTTTATTTGCAAGCAAAGAAAAAGAGAGAAAGAGCTGTAGACTGTTATTAGAAAATTTTCAGTGCCTGGGATGGGATACCATCCAGTGAGTTGTTGGCCAAGGAGGTCCTGGTAGCCTCCAAAACATTAAAGGCTTTTGCCAAAGCCCTTGGTTTCCCTTGAGAAAGAGATAGTAAGACCCTATTGCTGAAGACATCTCTTGCCTGAGAGGCAAGGTCACTGAAAAAGCAAGCTGGTGCTGAGCAGAAAACCTTCTCCCTGTAGAACAGCCAACTGAAAGCTGGAAAAAGCTGCACTGCATGCAGCTGTATGGGAGTCAGAAGTCATCAGCAGTGGAAACAGTGGACACTGAATATTCAAGTTTGGCCATGTAGACCCAATGACTGCAGGGGTGCAATAGTGGCATGTCTACTCTTGGGGTAACCAACTGCTCCATAGTTGGACTGAAGGCCCTCTCTTTGGGAGGGAATACATACCTGGTACTGAAAAACCTAAGCAAAAGTCTATGGCAGGTGAGGTCATGAGCCTTTGGGGTATAAAGCCTGCTCTTGTCTGACTAAATGTATATATTATTCCCACCAAGCTGCCCTGGGGGCACTACACTTAATGTTCATGTTCACATATTAACGCTACTCTCACTTCTGGTTAGAGAAGCTTCTCTTTTCAGATGACGATGACCACTGGGATGACCCAAAAGGCAACATAGTGCTGAGAAGAAGGGACAGAAGAGTGTCCAGCACTGAAACACCTCTGTCACACCCTCCAAGGCTCAGGGACCATTGCGGAAGAGGGGGTGGATAGAATGGAAGAGCCAAAGGAAGGGTATGACTTCTTACAATGCAACTGCCCAGGCAGAGATTGGCCTCGATATCCATGACCTTGCAGTGCCTAGCAATACCTTCGCAAGACCCTCAAAATAGAAGAAAAAGATGATGACATCAAATTAAAAGAGAGACTAATGGAGAGAGGGAGGGGATATGATGGAGATTGTAGTTCTAAAGTGGAATGGGGGGGGAGAAATATCATATGTTTTTGTATGTAAGTATAGAAGGTGTCAATAAAAATAATAATAATTAAAAGAACACAAAAAAGTAAGTTAAAATTTGATTAACAAGTATGAAAAAGTTAAATGAAAATTGTAACAACTTATTAAATTAGAATATAGCAAATTGAAAAAATGACAATGATTATTGCTAGCATGGAATAAAAATTTTATATATATATTCCATTGTACTATTTACTGAAAAAAAAAAGAGAGAGAAAGAGAGACCATGTCAGGACCTTTTGTGGCATTCCTCTTGTCACTGCAAACAAACTCCAGATGCATGCGCCACTTTGTGCATCTGGCTTTACCTAGGTATTGGGAAATTGAACCCAGGCCATCAGGCTTTGCAAGCAAGTGCCTTAGCCACTGAATCATGGCTCCAGCTTCATTTTCCTGCTTTTAAATCAAGCTATATAGATGAATTTGCTGGTGAAAATCCTTTAAGTGCTACACTTCTGGTTTGGACCCTTTACCTTCAGCTATTGTAATGAAACATGTTTCATAGATGGGCATGGTGGTTTATGCCTATAATCCCAACACTTGGGAGGTAGAGGCAGGTCATCCTGTAGCACATAGTGAGTTAGATTTAGTCTGGGCTACTCAGTCTCAAAACAAAAACAACAACAACAATAATAAGTAGAGGGCTGGGCAGATGGCTCAGTGGTTAAGGTGCTTGCCTACAAAGCCTAACAAGTCAGGTTTGATTCCCCAGTACCCAGATTCACAAAGAGGTACATGCATCTGGAGTTCGGCTGGGTGTCCTGGCATATCCAATCTCTCTTCCTCTCTCTCCAAATAAATAAATAGAATAACTTTTAAAAATAGAAAGGGAGCAAAGCGTGGTGTCTCACACTACCATCTAGCATTTGTGAGGCAGAGTGAAGAGGATCACCGTGAGTGGGAAGCCAGCCTGAGCTAGAGTGAGACTCTGCCTCAAATACACGCATGCACGCCCACAGAAGAAAGGCAGGGAAAAGGACAGGGAGGAAAGAAGGTGAAAGGGAAAGGAAGGAAAAGGAGGGAAGGGAAGGAAAAAAGGAAAGGAAAGGAAAGGAAAGGAAAGGAAAGGAAAGGAAAGGAAAAGAAGAAAGATTTTTTTTTTTTTTTTTTGGTTTTGCAAGGTAGGGTCTCACTCTGGTCCAGGCTGACCTGGAATTAACTATGTAGTCTCAGGGTGGCCTTGAACTCTCCGCGATCCTCCTACCTCTGCCTCCCGAGTGCTGGGATTAAAGGCGTGCGCCACCACGCCCGGCCGCAAGAAAGATTTTTGAGCAAATCTATTAAGACACTGGAATGTTGAAAATCATTTTGAAAATATTTTTATTTATTTACTAGAGATAGAGACAGAGAGAGAGAGAGAATGGGAAATCCAGGGCCTCCAGCCACTGCATAGGAACTCCAGATGGATGCGTCATGTGCATCTGGCTTACATGGGTTCTGGGGAGTCGAACCTCGGTCCTTAGACTTTGCTGGCAAGTGCCTTAATCTCTAAGCCATCTCTCCAGCCCTGAAAATCACTTAAAAAAAATTTTTATGCCAGGCGTGGTGGTGCACGCCTTTAATCCCAGCACTTGGGAGGCAGAGGTAGGAGGATTGCCATGAGTTCAAGGCCACCCTGAGACTACATAGTGAATTCCAGGTCAGCCTGAGCTAGAGTGAGACCCTACCTTGAAAAACTAAAAAAAAAAAAAAAAAAAAAAAAATTTATTTATTTATTTGCAAGCAGAGAGAGAGATAGAAGAGAGACAGACAGAGAGAATGGGTACACCAAGGCCTCTAGCCACTGCAGACGAACTCCAGATACATGTGCCCTTTGTGCATCTGGCTTACATGGGTCCTGGAGAATTGAACCAGGATATTTTGGCTTTGCAGGCAAACGCCTTAACCACTAAGCCATTTCTCCAGCCCAAACTCATTTTTAAAATAACATTTATTACTGGGTGTGGTGGTGCACGCTTTTAATCTTGGCACTCAGGAGGCAGAGGTAGGAGGATCGCTGTGAGTTCGAGGCCAGCCTGAGACTACATAGTGAATTCCAGGTCATCCTGGGCTAGAGTGAGACCCTACCTTGAGAAAGAAAAAGAAAAGCATTTATCAGGCCAAAGAGATGGCTTAGCACTCAACAGTACTTGTTTGCAAAGCCTGTTGGCAAGGATTCAACTTCCCAGTGTCCACATAAAGCCAGATGCACAGTAGTGCATGTTTCTGGAGTTCAGTTGTAGTGGCAGGAGGCCCTAGCATCATGGCCATTTCTCTCCCCCACCCCCCCCCGCAGATAAATAATACATAAAAGTATTTTAAAAGTAACTAAAATAAAATAACAATGAATGTAGGCTTTATGTTTCATACATGTCTTTACCCAGTCTGTCCACCTCCAGCTCAATTTTCACTTCTCTGCTTGTCCTGTGTGCCCCAAAGTAGGTTGCATGGTCCTTATCCACATGGGTGCCCTCACATGCTGCCTTCAGTTCAGGTTTGGCCCATGGGAGGGACCAGCAAAAACAGAGAGACAGGGGACAGGGGGAAATATTGCTTGCTTGCTTTTCTTTTCTTTTTTTCTTTCTTTTTCTTCTTTTCTTTCTTTCTTTCTTTTTTTTCCAAGGGAGGGTCTCACTCTTGTGCAGGCTGACCTGGAACTTCAGGTAGCTTCAGGCTGGCCTTGAACTCACAGCGATCCTCCTACCACTGCTCCAAGGCATTCACCACCATGCCCTGACTCAAGAGACATTGCTTTCTAAGGACCCTTGCTTCAGCCTCATGACTCTAGTGGCGGCCACATTCTCCACAGCTGCAACTTCTGTTTATGACCATCTCACAGTGCCACTTCACAGGCCTTCAGTCACTCTGCCTCCTCTACTTGTATGTGACACTGGTGCCCCTCTGTTCCAGTTCTTCTCCATTCTCTGTCCCCTTGACCCGGTCAACTTTGACATTCTGGGGCGGGGGGGGGGAGTTGTTTGTTCTGGTTTTTCGAGGTAGGATGTCACTCTAGCTCAGGCTGACCTGGAATTCACTATGTAGTCTCGGGGTGACCTTGAATTCATGGTGATCCTCCTACCTTTGTCTCCTGAGTGCTGGAAATAAAGGCGTGCACCACCCCGCCCAGCCAACATTGACATTTCTTGAAAGTAACTCCTAGCACTGAGGATATGACTCACTGGGTAAAAACACTTTCTGGGCAAGCATGAGGGTCTGAGTTTGATCCCCAGCACCCATGTAAAAAAGCCAGGTGTGGTCACACATACCTGTGACCCCTGAGCATTGATGGGAGAAGGATCACTGGAACTCCCTCATCTGCCTGACTGAAAAGAGCAACTTCAGGTGTAGTGAGAGACACTGTCTCACAGAAAGTGCTAGAGGACAATACCCACTATCCACCTCTGGGCACACACATGTGTGCATATATCATATGCACACACGCACATACATACCACATATACTACACACCACACAACCTAAAAATAGTCCTCTGATCACCTCCTAAGCACTTAAGAACAGCTTTTGAGGGATGGCTCAGTGGTTAAAGGCCTGATGGCCTGGCTTCAATTCCCCAGTACTCACGTAAAGCCAGATGTATAGAGTGGTACATGTGTCTGGAATTTGTTTGCAGTGGCAAGAGACCCTGGCATGCCCACTCTCTCTGAGAAAGAAAGAAAGAGGAAGAGTGGGAGAGAAAGAAAAGGCAGCTCTTGTGCCGGGTGTGGTGGCACACCTTTAATTCTTGTGCCAGGCGTGGTGGCACACCTTTAATTCTTGTGCCAGGTGTGGTGGCACACACCTTTAATTCCAGCACTTGGGAGGCTGTGGTAGGAGGATTGCTGTGAGATTGAGACCAGCCTTGGCTGCAGAGTGAGTTCCAGGTCAACCTGGACTAGAGTGAGATGCTGCCTCCAAAAGGGGAGGGGGGTGGGCTGGAGAGATGGCTTAGTAGTGAAGGCGTTTGCCTGCAAAGCCAAAGTATCCCGGTTCAGTTCTTCAGGACCCACGTTATCCAGATGCACAAAGGGGTGCATCTGGAGATCGTATGCAGTACAGGAGGCCCTGGCACGCTCATTCTCTCTCTCTCTTTCTCTCTGTCTGTCTCTCTCTCTCTCTCTCTCTCTTAAATAAATAAATTTTTAAAAAGGAGGGGAGGGGGCTGGAGAGATGGCTTAGCAGTTAAGCGCTTGCCTGTGAAGCCTAAAGACCCTGGTTCAAGGCTCAGTTCCCCAGGACCCACTTAAGCCAGATACACAAAGTGGTGCATGCATCTGGAGTTCATTTGCAGTGGCTAGAGGCCCTTTCTCTCTCTTTCTCCCTTTCTCTGTCTCTAATAAGCAAATAAATAAATAAATAAATAAAACGGGGGAGGTTGGAAAGATGGTTTATTGGTTAAAGCGCTTGCCTGCAAAACCAAAGGACCCAGGTTCAATTATCCAGGACCCACGTAAGCCAGATGCACAAGGTGTCACATGGTCTGGGGTTCATTTGCACCTGATGCACCCATTCTCTCTCTCTCTCACTCACTCACTCACTCACTCTCTCTCTCTCAAATAAATAAATAAAATAAAACAAACAAACAAAAGAAAAAAGAACGGCTTTTGCAAACTTGCAAACACTGCCTCTTGCCCAAAGCCACTAAAAACAAAAAACAAACAAACAAACAAAAAAAACACAGCTGGGCTGGAGAGATGGCTTAGCGGTTAAGGCGCCTGCCTGCTAAGCCTAAGAACGCTGGTTCCAATCTCCAGGTCCCACGTTTAGCCAGATGCAAAGTGACGAGAGGGCGCAATGCCGCACTTGACCACAAGGGGGCGCATGTATCTGGATTTCAATCACAGCAGCTGAGAGACTGCCCAGCTCTGTCTTCCTCTCTCCTCTCTATCTGTTTCTATGTCTCTCTCCGAAAATAAATAAAATAATTTAAAAAATAAAAAAAAAAACACAGCTGTCTCCTTTCTTTGGGTGTTGCTCCTGCTTGACTTGACACAGGCATACTAAGCCCTCTGGAGCAGCTGTAAGGATGAAGGTGCAGGAATGAGAGCGACCAGGCACCCGACTGCCAGCTTCGACAGAATCTAAAGGCACCCGAAGGCCTCGCAGCCACTCTTCCAAGCCTGCAGTCTCTCTGGATTCCAGGAACAGCAGAGCTTCACAATCCTATCACCCCCAAATGGGAGCAATCACCCCATGGAAACTGGTTTCTCTCTTTAAACAATGAGGACTTCTTCAGACACCTCGTAAGCCACGGTGAATCAGACCAGGACTGCCTAACTCCTTAGACCACACTGTCCCCTGCTCCGAACCTTACTCTGGAACCCTAAAGCTCACAGAGTGCCCTGGAAGACAGACTGGGGGTCATTGAACCCCTATACCTCACCCATCATGGCCGCGTGTTGATTAAACCTCCTCTCTGTGCCTAGCAACATGAATGGCCTATTTCATTGGGTATTAGGACAGATGGCAGAGCCCAGTCCTAGTTCAGCAGGTTTTTGCCCTAAAATTCTGGTAAAAACCCAAGCAGAATTCCGTTTCCCTCTGGGTCCTCCCCAGCCACCATAGCGTCTTCTCACCTCTCTTTTGACAAGCAGGTGGCCTTCCTGGATTCCAGTCTGCCAAGTCTCTGCCCAGGGGACAGTGATGGGAACCAGTCTGGGAGGGATGCCAGCATTCATTTCCATTTGGCACCATGCTACTGTCTATGACCCCACAGGATGATGGGGACACCTGGCCACCGTCTGGACCTGGTGCCCTGGGCAGTGTCCATCCCTGCCATATCCTTGGCTGCTCTAAGAAAAGTATCCCCATCTGATGGGTCTTCAAGGGCACTGTCTCTCTCTCTGGCTCGCTCGCTCTCTCGTCCTTTCTTCCCTCCTTCTCCTTCCTTCTCTCTTTCCCCTTTCTTTCCCTTTTCTCCCTTCCCCTCCCTTTCTTTTCCTCTGTCCCTCCCTCCCTTCCTTCCCTTCATTCCTTCTTTTTCTCACTTCTGGGATGGCTTGCTTCCAACTTAAAAGCCACATAATTGGGGCTGGAGAGTTAGCTAAGTGGTTAAGGCAACCTTGCCTGTAAAGTCTAATGACTGGGGTTCAATTCCCCAGTACCCACCTAAAGCCAGCTGCACAAAGTGGTGCATGTATCTTGAGTTTGTTTGCATTGGCAGGAGGACCTAGAATGCCCATATTCATTCTCTCTTCATTTGCCTCTTTCACTGTCTATCTCTCTCAGATAAAGAAAACTATTATTTAAAATCATCTAGATCTCTCAGGCTTCTATGTGGATGGATGAGCCAGACGTGAAGTCAGGAGGTGTGGCGGGTAGGGCTTTGTCCCGGTGCCCTGCCAGCTGTGGACAGAGGTTCCCCAGGTCCTCCCACGTTGCTCTGTCATTAGCACAGAACTTGGTCCTGACCTAGCCTCCGGTAGGAGATTCAGAAGTCCCTAGAGTCTGACTTCCTCCTAGTCTCTTCCAGCTGGCCAGAGTCTGACAAGGTTAGCCCAGGAAGGCAGCAGTGTCCTCTGCTGTGGGACAGGTTGAGATGCTCCCTCAACACCAGGGTGAGTGTCTCCTGGGAGCATGTTCCTAGTGAGTCACTTGAATCTGGGTCCCTGGCTTAGGGTCCCCTCCAAAGTGAAATCACCCCATCCAAGATGGCTTCCTCAGTAAGAGGGCAAGTTTCACCAGAGAAATTCATTGCTAGTCTTTAAGCAACCAGTTTACATCAAAGACAACCATAAAGACATTTGGTTATTCGTGTTGCAGTGCTCGGGACAGAATTTAAGACCTCGTGCATGCTGGGAAAGAGCACTCTGTCCCTGAGCTATATCCAAAGCCCTCTTTTCACTTTGTATTTTATTATTTTTTATTTTTAGAGAGAGAGAGAGAGAGAGACAGAGACAGAGAGAGGGAGAGGGAGACAGATAGAGATGGGTGCGCCAGCAGTCTCTCAGCTGCTGTGAATGAAATCCAGATGCGTGCGCCCCCCTTGTGGGCAAGTGCAGCATTGCGCCCTTGCGTCACTTTGCATCTGGCTAAACGTGGGACCTGGTGATTGGAACCACTGGACATTGGAACCAGTATTCTTAGGCTTAGCAGGCAGGCGCCTTAGCCGCTAAGCCATCTCTCCAGCCCTTCACTTTGTATTTTGAAGCAGAGTCTCACCAAGTTACCCAGACTGGCCTGGAACCCACTCTGTAGTCCAAGAAGGTTTTCAACTTGTGATCCTGCCTCTGCTCCTGAGTAGCTGAGATTATAGGCCTACCACCCGGCCCAGCCCTTGTTCTGCTTTAGAAGTGAATGCCAGGCAGGAGCCCTCCATCTGTGCTCTTCTTTGCTTCTCTTAATGCCAGGCTGGGGGGATGGCTCAGTGGTTAACAGTGCTTGCTTCTAGAGAACGAGGGCCAGCTAGTTTCTCTGGACACACGGAAGCTCTGAGGAAACAAGCGCCTCTGTCTTTGCCATCTCGGGCCTTCTGCAGTGCACCCTTGGCAGCTCAGTCCATCCCTACTGTGCCCCTTGGCATGTGGGGTGCTTACTGGGGGGGTCAGTCATGTGGGCATAATTGACCACAATGCAATCTTTCTGTGTGTGCTCTTGTGCATGTGCATGTGCGTGCATGCTCGCGTGCGTAAGAGGTGGATGTTGGCTGTCTTCCTCGATCACTGCATGCCTCATTTCCTGAGGCAGGGTCTCTCACTGGGATCCAGAGCTCGCCAACTGGCTAAGCTAGCTGGCCAGCTTGCCCCAGGGACTCCCGTTCTGACTCCTGAGTGCTGGGATCATGGCACTGACACGGATGCTGGAGGGCCAGCCCCAGGTTCTCACACTTACACGGTGAGTGCTTTACCAACTGAGCCATTTCCTCAGCCCCTGGTGACCCATCTTGGTCATGTTGTCTCCACTTTCTCCAAGAGGGCAAGCCCAAGTACACCACATTGGCACTGAAGCCCCCACCAGATGGCACATTCATTGCGAGGTCTCAGAGGTTGTTTCCCAGAGCCAAGCAAAGATCATGCCTCCCTTGAAGTGTGTAAGGCTCAGACAGCATAGACCCACTGAGGTAACCTTGAACTGCACGGTCACCCGCACTATCCATCAAAAGTGGACTTCTCGGGCTGGAGAGATGGCTTAGGGGTTAAGGCGCCTGCCTGCTAAGCCTAAGAACGCCCGTTCGATTCTCCAGGTCCCAAGTTTAGCCAGACACAAAGTGACACTAGGGTGTAATGTCACGCTTGCCCACAAGGGGGCACACGTGTCTGGAGTTTGTTCACAGCAGCAGAGAGGCCGCTGGCACTCCCATTCTCTCTCTCTCTTTCTCTTTCTCTCTCTGACTCTCTCAAAAAAAAAAGTGGACTTCTCTCCCCCTTGCACAGGAGCCTTGTGACTTCCTTTGAGCAACTGAGTGCTGCCAAAATGATGCTAGGTCAGGGTCAGTCCCAGCCTGGATCTTTTTTCTCTCTCTTTTTTTTTTTTTTTTTTTTTAAGCATAGTCTCTACAGCCAACGGTGACCTAGAACTCACTCTGTAGTCCAGGCTGGCTTCGAACTCATGGCGATCCTCCTACTCAGCCTCCCAAATGCTGGGATTAAAGGTGTGCGCCACCACGCCTGGCGCATGTTAGATCTTGAAAGGGACAGGGCAGCTGCCATGAAGCATGGTTGAGTGCTCCAAGATCATCCTCATGTTGCAAGGCAGCCTAAGATAGACACATGAAAAAGCCACACTGAGGCCCTAGACAAGTGAATGAAGCCTTATGGAACCTTCAGCCTAGCCCAGCTACCAGTTGCATGCAGTTCAGTACACGGCCCCAGCCAATGTCTCATGGAACAGAAAATTCATCTAGCTGTGAGCACATGAGCACAAGG